>JACXIK010000003.1:1169708-1777986 GCA_014737385.1 Bombus superbus | reverse complement strand
TAAACCGCGGAAGCTGATTCAAGTGCGCATGGACTGACCAACGATCACAGCGGTGATCGTTGCCCACTCGCATGCGCGTGCTCGAGCAATGAACGTTCGTTTCGAACCTACTCGCGACCGCGACCGCGATATTCGAAAAATCGATAGGCAAAACCAGAGACGAGAGCATGCTCTACTCGTGCCAGTTTCACCGTCGATTTTTCAAATTAGATTTCCAGAAACAGGTTGGTCACACGAAAACGTGCCTACCCGACCAGAGACTGTGCCAACCTGCCCGGCCCTACCTACTTATAATTAACAGACACACCAGAAAGTATACTACCTATCCTACCTAGCCCTATATTTAAAAAATGGCAAAACAGGCACACCAACACACTCGCTCCACGGTTCTCAAGCAAACGCTCGGGCGCAAAGGACCTACACTAGAGAGAACGTCCCGGGACGCCTCCGACACCCGAGCTTAACACACAACATGCATACTCTAAGTGTACGTACCGTTTTCCTGAAATCGACCGACGAAGGCTAGCGACCATTGCGTAAAACGTGATGAAACACGTCTAAAGAAATTAATAAAATGGTATAAAATAATTGTAAGTAAACTAGGAATTATAAACTTATACTTAATCGCGTGGATAATGTTATCACAAATTGTAATTGTATCGATATATAAATTGAATTAATGTATGTCTCGACTTTTGAAATACTTTAAGTTGTAGCGAATGAAAAAAACGACGCAATTCCACAGCCTAACCACACGCACACATAATGTGGAAAATACGTCGTGCACGATACACTAGCACATCGTCGGTCGCTGAGAAATTTTTACATTAGATACAATCATCGTGCCCAATGTCTTTCTCCCATTCAAGTAGCACCTGGGCACGTGAACGAGGTCCTGACAATGGGCACGGAAAGGGTTAAATCTGAAAATCCTGATCTAAAAAGATGATTAATTTGTCTAATTTTTATTTAACGGACTAACGTTCTTTGATTTTATATTTTGTTACTTCGTTTCAGATTATAATAACTCTACTTTATTAATCTAATAAATCAATGAAATTTGAATATTGCAAAAAAAGGTAGCGTTAATTGAAAAAAGACTAAGACTCGATGAAATGAAATAATTGATTCTAAAAAGAAAGAAATAACCTCAGGCGATCTTTTCATCAAAGCGCATACTCGAAAATGCAGAAGCAGCGTTCATAATTATCGCTTTGATTAAAAAATCTGCCTGTTGCGAAGTTTCTTCTTGCACATAAAATTTCACACATTCTTGTACGGAAAGAGAAGTGAATTTTAATTCATATTTTATATACAACGTGACTTTTTGTACTAAACAATTTGTACTAAAATTCATCGTTTAAGGTCAAATATATTTATGTGACACAGATATATTCGTGTAGATATTTAACTTTTACAAATATTTATACTGAATATTAATATACATATTTCTAAATGACACGAATATATTCTCAAATGTATATGTTTAAACTAACTATTAAAAGACTAATTGTTATAATCGCGATGTGCAAGAAGATCTATCCTGAGCTAATAAATAAATATTTGAAAAAAGAATGTTACTACTCACGGGTATAAAAAATACCCGCGGTCACTATGCTCGCAAAAAATTCTACGTAATACAACCAGTCACCCGTGCCGATTCGGACCATTCGTCCTACGACATGATTGAGTGACCGGAGGAACATAAATGCATGCGACTCACCGTTCGAAGCGGAGAAACAGAGGACGTTCACCATCGTTGCCGGTTATCATCCCGCGAATATCATCAGGAAGTCTGACATCAGGCAGGAACCGTTGAAAATCCAATGGTGCAAATAGAGGTTAAATGTTATAAATTAATAGTTTAAATGTTATAAATTAATGGCTTAAATGTTATAAATTAATAGTTTAAATGTTATAAATTAATAGTTTAAATGTTATAAATTAATAGTTTAATTGTTATAAATTAATGGTTTAAATGTTATAAATTAATAGTTTAATTGTTATAAATTAATGGTTTAAATGTTATAAATTAATAGTTTAATTGTTATAAATTAATAGCTGAAATGTTATAAATTAATAGCTGAAATGTTATAAATTAATAGTTTAATTGTTATAAATTAATGGTTTAAATGTTATAAATTAATAGTTTAATTGTTATAAATTAATAGCGTAAATGTTATAAAGTAATAGTTTAAACGTTATAAATTGATAATTTAATTCACACATGTTCTTCTTCGATCTTCGCGGTACGGAAGTCAACACACAAATGAGTTCGCGCGCGCGACGCGTGTTCCTTATATACCAGATAGCAAACACATAACAAGGTGACGGAAGGTGAATCGAACTGTAACGGTTTGCTGATATCATAAAAGGTGCTTTTTCTATTATAACACAGTCAAATTTAATATTTTTTTTAATTTTTGTTGTAAATTGACGCCTTCAACAATTTATTACAATAACTTTTTCTACAATTTTTATATTTTTTATCAACTGAAACAAAATTTGCATTTCTATGGTACTGTTTTTTGACGTAAACTGTTTTAATCTATATTCAATACCAATTTATGACAAACATAATTTTACTATAATAGCCAAACATGAAGTTGACCAGTGGTCAAGAGTCTCAAAGTGAAAGAATTTACATATGTCAATTTGTAATAATTATTGATTTTTCGGCATTCTGTTAGAAACATTTTCTACTTTGATGCTATTTTTTTACACTTAAAAGGTTATGAATTTTTATTAATTATTTATTTTATTTATTTATTATTAAGAAATTGGAACAAGTATGAAAAATATTAGTTGAAATTTGTGAGATATTTCTCGATAGCGAACAAATGCTTACGAATACCGTGAATGCAATGCAAGAATTATACTGTTCGCTGTTAGAATATATACTACGAATGTTCGTTATTAGAATACGAAACATACATTCCCTTAATATACTATAGTCGCGTGTTATAAATATTGGAAAATATTTGCAGGAATTCAAAAGTTCGCCAGTAACTACACTTAAAAAATACTGCAAAAACGCGCAAATCCACGCTTTGTAGTTGTCAGTTAACTGTAGTAAATTCACATAATATAGCAAAAGAAATTGAACGTCGATAAGTGAATTGTTGTGATACAATCGGTAAGTGACATGTCTGTAAAAAACTACTCAATTTGAAACAATAAGATAATTCGTTAAAAATTCGTTTGAGATAAGAGAATGATTTCATACATCGGAAATAGAACAGTAATTTATTCAGTCGTCTTTACTTTCATCTTAGTATTCCAAATAATTAGAAAATTATCTATTATGAAATGCGTGTCAAATATATTTTAAAATCAATATAAATTGTATATCAAACGTTACAAAGGACAACAGAATTGTTCATACAAAACTGCCTCAGTTAAAATAATATAAGTATTACCAAATTTCCATGAAAATTCATCGGATTGATCATTAATCGTCTTTGCGTTCCTGTTACTTCTATATTATTTTTGCTATAGATAACTAGCTTTCTAAAGATTGTCAACGTTTTCCTAATAATAGGCAAGGATCTATGATATCTCGAATAGAAATGAAACATCGTAGAATATACCTTGAAACTTGAAACGAGCCAAAAGGACAAACATCCACCATCGTAACACCAAGTATACACGCACCACAGCAAGAAGTTAATCTTCTCAAAGTACGCAGAACTTCCTTTGCCAGTTTGTGATCCGCCTTTAGTTACATCGCAGCGAACAACGCTTCTCGCTCAGCTTCTCTGGAAAGATTCGAAACAGCGTCGCCTCTGGCATCCCCGGCGATCGAACACGCGTTCACCGACCGGAATGGAAAATCGTTTGCGGATCGTCCGCGTTTAAATCTCGTCCGCGAAGATAAACGCTTCGCCGGGTCCCCCCTACGGTGAAATATTCTCGGGCTGGATAGGCTGTTTACGGTAATAGTCGGCTCGTCGATTTACAGTAATTTTACACGCGCCTAATTAGCAATTCCGATCGGGTCGCCCCTTCGTTCGGGCAACACGTCTTCCGTAACCGGTTCGCCGGACCGATAATCTACCTGGATCTACCTGGATCTATAGTGTTTATGCACGTTCATAGTGTTTGTGCACGTTCATAATGATGCCAGGACAGCGTGTTGAATCAGTAGATACGGAACACGCGGATATAAGCGGGATAAACTGAAGCGGAATAGAATAAAGTCTTTATTCCCATCTGGGAAGAGAGCCGCGAAACGAAAAGCGTGCGAGCACATGAAAGATTATTTGAAACGTAAATATGCGGTAACCGAGTGAAGAGTAAGAGGCGGAGAGGAAGGGTAAAACGTAAACCGAAAGCGAGAGCAACGAATAAGAACGAGGAGAAATTAAATAATACAGAAAGACTGGGATTACGGAAATGCTCGCTTATACGGCAACGGCGCAGAGAAGAGTGGCGGAAAGAGCGCTGGGAAAAGTGCATTCTCCCGGATGGCAAGTTTTAAGTGCGTGACGTACTAGGGCGTTACTGAGAATCAACTATTTATGCGGAAAAACGATGCTCCTTCTTTGAAATCACCAAGTTTGCGTTATAGCATTTTATTAGGTTGATTAACAAATTCTGTTGTCAGATCACGCTCGCACATTTACAAAATATTATTTATCGAAAATTACCAGATAGACGGCCGACGTTAAGCAGAAGTAATAGCGAATTAGAAAGATTATATCGGAAACTACCCCGTAGAAATTTCATCTAAATAAAACGACTGATTCCTTTCTCTTTCGATGGGTAAAATCGATAAAACTTTCCGTAACCTAATAACTATGAAATAACAGCTCTGTATGCACGACAACAACATATATAACATATACAACACTTTGCAAAAAAAGGAAAGAGGAACAATCTCGCGAAGATAACGATCCAGCACAATGAGCTAACAAAACGGCAACGAAACAACCATTTGATGATCAAACCGCGCGTTAGTCCCATAACGAGAATAAATACGGGTTGTAAGATCGACAGTAAATGTCGAGGAAAAACATTCTGATCTGGTTTGTTCCCAACGATAAAGTTTCGTCATCTAGACCAAGGTGAAAGGACATTTCATCGGTGTGTTTCGTTGCTTGTAAGACGCGAATGGCACGGAAACCGTGCAGAAGTGGTCTCGCACGCTCGTCGAATAACCGTCCGCCGATCCACCCCTCGGTGCCGCCTTTTCATCTTCGCTTCTATCGAGTATACTTTTGTCGTCGCGCTGCCGTATCGGTGTTAGCTGTTCGAGCATGTGCTGCGAGCGATCGACGGCGATCCAGTGCGACCCGAGGAGGATTCACGAATGTAAATTGTATAGTCGATGGGTTCGGTTGCTTTATGGGAGTGGCAGTGTGGTATTGGTCGCGTGTTACGATGTTTCGCGTCTCTATCAGCGATCCTTCGGTATTTATAGCGCAACAGATCGCGACACGCGATTCGCGAGCAACATTGTGCGTCAGCGATGCTCAAATTGGCTGCTGCCTCATTTTCTATCGTCCTTCTTTCGGTTTCTTTGTTCTTCGTGTAGCGAGAATGTTTGCCATGCTTTATTAAGCGATTCAGAGTTCGTTTGAGAGAATAATAAATGTTCTCCCGATTTTGTCACTATAGCAAGTAGTATGTTTGCGTACTTTTTTATGCTGCAAAATCAGTGATTTGTTATTCGTCAAATAGACGTTGAATATATAATTCATAGTGGAACGATATATCGAACGATTGATTTTTATTTAATGGAGGATCTAGTTCTAAACAGAAGATTTTAGCGAACGAATTGTTCGCTATTAACGGTAATTAAAATTAAACTCTTACGTTTTGGAAGACACGGTGCGATTGCGAGTGTACGATTTACAGAAATCTCTACAAAGATTCTCGTTGTTTCAACGATGCAAATAGCTGTTTTCGAAACGACGTTTTTAGACGATCGATGTCTTCAGTGGCCGCGAAACGTTAAAAACAAGCCAAAATCCGAGAAAACGTTTCGAATCATGAACAGAAAGGTGCGCGTTTATCATTTCATAAAGCAGCCCCCTTTTACACGTAAAATCTAACCCATAGAGAGAACGGTCGCATTTATGAAGCTTTCTCGACCTCACGGTTTACCGACATTGTGGCCCGGAAGCGTAACCAAACGTTTCAGAAACCTTGTGTATAAAACTTTACGTTCTGCCATCCCTGAATTTATTTATGTCCGTCCCATCCTCAGAGGGTCAACGATACCGCTATGGTCTGGCGAACTCGACGAAACGATCTCGTAAAAAAGATACTCAAATCCCATGGACCTAGGCCATGGTAGTTCACCTTGTCTCTCGGTATCTCTCTTTCTTTACTTCTTTCTTCTTCACCATGAAATACACGGTTAACCGAAAAATGACTGGCGTAGCCGTTTGATAGGTCACTCTGAACGTTCTTATAGTCACGAAAGCCTCTTGTTGAAACCTGTGACGTGCCCTTTCAACCCTGTGTCCTCCTTTTCTTTCGAGTTTTCTGCAACGACAAGCTCGTTGCACGCACCGGACTCCTATACTTTTCGAGGTCAAAAACGACCAACTTCTTTTCGCTTTCTGCGAAAGTTTATCGGATCGTAAGTACGTGTCGGGTGAATGTTGTGGACGGGGACGCGGATGGTATGCAGCGAGGGAACGAGACACGCGGAACGCTAAAGCAATTACGCTACACGCTCGAGCTTAATGAAAAGCGTCAAGCGGTGTAAGCGCGTATCGGCCGCCGTTTAATTATTGCGGCCGGCTTTCTCGCGAGAGAAAAATGCCCGCGGAAACATCGAGTTTCGTTGAATCAATTAACTGTTCGCTAATCGACGTCCGAGTAATTCGATCATCGCGCGTTTTAGTCATCTCAAACTATTAAATCTGTATTCTCTTTCTGATCTTGTTGAAGCAGAATAAAATTTATCTGGAAAATTGTATTTGGATCGACTTCGTTAATTTAAGAGTATCTGGATGAAAAATGTGCGAAACATAAGGGACAGATGATAGCGGAAAACTATCGTAGGAATTTTTGTTAGACTATCACAAAGGTACGAGGAATGGAAATATAGAGAACGATGCAATATGAAAGAATTTAAGAGCCAACTTGAGAACACATATTTCTTTATCTTACAATTTCTCTTACTTCGAACAAACTGTTTCTACATGATAATCTCGGGAGATATTCAGTCACGCCTACTTCTCCCACGCATCCGTAGCTGTCGGGGCCCATTCGTAATACGCAACCACGCGAAATCCTCATTCCGATATTACATAATAATTGTATAATAATTCGCTTTACCGCTAATGCATAGATTCGATCGATTTTATTCTAGTTTACTCTAACCGTGAAGAGCAACTATCAAAATTCGATAGCAGATATCTCAGCTCTATCTTGGACGTACCTTCAAGCCATTTTTTGGTTTTCCAAGGAAAATTTCAAGCTGTGTGAGAGAGAGAGAGAGAGAGAGAGGCAGAAAGGCTGAGAAGGACAGAGGGAGGATAAGAGCTGGTCCATGGCGTTTTCGTATCACGAATTCAGAAGTCAGTCGCCACCCTCGGGAATTCGCCGCTTTTCTAGGTACTAGCGAAGAGAAAAAGGATTCGTTCCATCGTTTAAACCGTAGCGAGAGAACGAAGAACCGGAATTCCGGCTTGAAAGGTCGCCAAGTTTTGTTACACGGCCTTGCTTCCTCCTTCTTGCCACTTCTCGCCATGTCCGAGGAACAACGCTCTTCCGCACCCTGCGTCGACCCCCACGTATATGGCGTGTGCGAAATTGCTCGGAAACTCTGGCAATAAGTCGACCTTTCCCGGAAGACTCTCCCAACAATTTTAAAGCAAACATGTGTATAACGGGCTACCGACATGGATAATACTTTAATATACAATAGCGTAGATGTATTGGGTTTATTTCTGTTTATCGGATTATTTATCTGGCGTAATTACGAAGCAGATTGACGAACGATATCTATGAAGTGTAACGTCGAAAATCGTGTAGATATTAGTTTACTGATAATCGTTGTATATTGATAATTGATAAAAGTTGGTATTTATGTGGAACAACTAGAAGTTTGTGTTTAAAGAGAGTTAAATTGACGAAGGATACCAATAAGTACCATAATATGTGCATCCTTCAAGCGTTAAATCTTTTCAGGAAGAAACGTGTATTCAATGTAATACAAGTCATTCGGGATAATGTATAGTGGAGTATGCTAGAACGAACGTAATTGGTTCTGGAAGTTCGTTCGTTATGGTAACTGTTCATTCCAACATACGTTGAAATATGTATCCGCCCCAGGCTCGCGATCTAAAACAAAGTTACTACCCAATACAAGTATCGTATTAAATTAATTCATCTATTTTTCATGTTGATCTTGGAATGAAATTTTCTTAATAAAAATCCTAAAACGTTTCTTACAAGACACGATGAAAATCGTTGTAGCATCTTAATTCTATTTTATCGTTCTTTCTAAAATACCTCCATATCAAACGCCCATTATTACGAGTAACATCTTACACGATAGTTTGAAACTATTGCACCTCTCAATAAGTTCAACAAAGACGTTCTTCGATCACCGCACAATTCAAAACATATAGCCATTTTCAATCAATTTTTTTTTAATTTACTCGATGCATTATCAAGAACTCGGTCCCTGGTTCGACGTAAAATCGAATCTTCCGAATCTTCTCTACATTACAGAGAAAGTGTTAGGAAGCTCGAAGCGTACAATACGGATAATCGACGCTCTCGAACGTCAGGACGCGTCTCCGTCGCCAAAGAGATGCTCGATAATGCGTTCCAACCGTTCGCGCGAGCATAGACCGTATCAGGTGCCAACGTCAGGATTGGAGTCGAGCTCCGTGTTGGGGAGACGACTGGAAAGGGAGGCAACTTGAAAGGGACAGAGAGCGAGGGAGAGAGTTGAGACTTCTCTCTACATGAATATTCAATCGCCTTCCAGCTTGATTTCGCAACGACGACCGTCCTACTCGTTGCAGGGACTTTCTCAACGGCTGGTGACGTTGATAACCATTTGCGAAAGAATTCTCCGTGGCGTGCTCGATTCGTCGGCCCGGGACAATTTTACGAGCCGATAGAAAATATCTTCTTGAAGAGAAAACCAACCAGTGGCGATTATAATTTAGCCACGCACGTTGACCATTTATTTAACGTTTCAATAACGTAATATTTAATGTCGATTTCCTCTAGTTAATCTTCTCTCCTTATTAGGGATGCGTGTATGGTGACAGGACCACTTATTTGTTAAGCTAATGAAAATATATGACTAGTTATCTCGTTATATTTTAATTAAATTTGCATACGAGGCTAGTAAATTTAAACTACGTTAAGCGTAGTCTTCTAAATGCAAGTGGTATTAACTTTTATTCAATTACTTTTGAACACTTTCGCTGCTACTGTACGCGAACGTTGTATGCTTCTATGTATGTCGTTATACGTTGTTTTCATCGAATACTTTTTACGGTTACGTATTTGCACTAAAAGGAGGAGTTATGCAAATTGTTTCTTAATACACTGATTAGTAACGAAATTGAAAAACTGAGTCACCCCTGGGAAGGAAAATGAAATTTCTATAAGGTCTTAATATGATATGAAGTTAGAACGATAGCGATTGACTTGCCCGACATTTTACACGATGTAACTGTTGTAGAGAAAGTTAATGCGACCAGACAAATCTCCAGTATTCTGACAAGTAGGTATCAGCATTAGATATCGGTTAGGTATACACTTTCTATTTTGCTTCCCTCTTTAGAGATAGCTTCATCGGCCATATCATTTAAGATACAGAACCGACAGTTTGTCTATCCATTGATATCTCTTAAGAGAACCAGTGTGCTTGTAGAACAACCGTGCAGTACCATTCAACCAAAGACGTCGGTTCGTAATAGAGACTCTATTTATCATAGATATCTACATTAGAACATGTATCTCCGAGACTGACTATCCATGGCTGACTTTCTGAGTATCACTATAGATGATTTATCGACATACCTATTTCGACAGCTAAGCGTAACAAAACTTAACAACTAACTCCATTCAACTTACAATTAGAGCAGTCAAGATAATTAATTCGAAGAAACTAATTTTTTTTTATAGATTTTTCTTTGCGTGTGAATGAACAATCCCGCTTTTTATCAGGTCGACAATTTTATTGTCTAGGTACATAATTGATGTTCAATTCTTCACGAATAAAATACTTCCATGCGTTCCTTTAATGTAACAGTATGAGATAAATTGCAAAATAAATTTAAAAGAATAATGCTCGTAATATCGTTACATGTCTCTACTTTCCAGTTTTCTAGTTGATCAATGTAGTTTTCGAATGGCTTATATATTTGTCAAGAACACATTGAATCGCCGATAGCACGAGCAGTCCAATCAGGTCCATATAGACAGACGATTCATGCGTTAATTACTACTACAGTAACTCCATTTATTTGAACGAAATTTTAGGCAATGCCCAATTAAATGGACTCCAACCGATTGAATTCATTGAACGTGAATCCCTATTATATGAACGAAAAATCATGGGTGCTGAGAAGAACGAACTCCTATTGTATAAGCTATTCGTTTATCTTTCGACGAGTTCATATAGAACGATTTCTATTGTTAATTTTAAACATTCACAACGCAGTATTTCTGCGGATTCGAACGATCTTTCTAAATTACACGCACGTAGATTTGTTTTCTTATATTATATATTTTTTCGTACACCTTCGATCCTCAGTTCTTCGGTTCAAATTTTGTGCTATTTGTGTAAAACATGAAAAGCAAAATTTAATAAGTGTGACAAAACATTTCAGGCAATCGAAACGATTCGTCCACGAAGTTTCAGTTACCATAATCGTCGATCTTCCTCCAACAAAGAGCGTGTTACCCAATTTTGCGGAAACAATCGTTAATGGTAACAAATTCTCACTCAATTTTCGCAAACGTTAAGCGACCATTGTCCCACCGTTTTTTCTTTGACTGTCTTTTCTCTCTTCGAGCGTTCCGTCATCGGGACTTGCCGAAAAGAACCGGTCGGAGGAGCGTCTCGCGGACGCGCGAAAATTATTCATGGAACGCGAAAGCTTGTTTCGCAAATTTTAATCCAATCGGAAACTCTGGCCGATGGTGGAAGAAGTTTTTTGCGCGTCTTGCCACGCGTTCCGGAGCGGACCGCGTCAGCTGCAGCTGCGCGTTTTTACCGGTAGCTGCATGGTAATAAGGCAATCGCTCGCAGCGAACCCCGCGATTTATAGGCCGGCACACGGCCGCGATATGCCGCGATAATGGTGGCGGTAACGGTGTCGATGAACGGCCGTCGAAACGATGCAGCCCGTGTTAATGAAATGATTTCGACGAAATAATGAAATAATGCAGCGGGAGCGGTCGTCGCTGTTCCGCTTCCGATTTAAATTGCTTTTTCCGTTGTACGCGACCCCTGTATCCCCTGCTTAATTATCGAAACTGCCAACATACCGTGATAAACACGGAAACTTTGTTACATTATATTATTGTATCGTAAACGACGATATCGCGTATAAGCTGCTTTTTTTTTATTGGAAATGGATAATTATTGCGAAGGTATGATTGATTTTATGCTTCGATTTTAGCTTACAATGAATCGAATTGATCTTCGTGATTGATTTTTTGGCTTTTGGTATCATAAATTTGATACAGTTGGAAGTTTTTGATATTGAAAGAATGTTGAGTTGTAGACAAGTCTGATTATGTGATATCCCTGATATCTAAGACCGTAGACGTTCGTTCTAGACTTTGGATACTAATTGATTTACGCACGAATTTTTCTTAACTTCATTTGTACTAACACGCACATACACACATACTTTTTCTCCTGTATTTCTATGTTTCTTTCGTTCGATACGATTATCTTCAAGAGACGGTTAAACATTCAGATTTCTATGCAGAACCTCAGATAGGTACACAGCCGGTATTTGCCCGATAATCTCAATTACTAAATCCACAAACACTCTTCTTCCACACCTCCAACACTTTATCCCAAATATCCTACATTCTCTCGCTTATCAGTCTCTTCCAAACACTCCCGACTGGACCGACAAAATCTTATCGCTCCAATAATATTTGCCTTCCAATACTCTTGCTATTATAGGTTCTTATATGCATTTCCCAAGTATTATCCAAATTCGATACCTCTGTAATTTGTAAAAGAACGCGAAGCTTCAAATATTCGGAGCTGTTGCTCCATCCTAATAAGGGAAAGCGCAGACACTTGAGCGTGCCATAAATTAAGTAACTGCAATACAAAATACATATATTCGTTATTCGTATAATCGTTAACGAAGACGAAAATTTGAAGATAGATCTCATTATAGATAGATTATTATAAATGGATTGAGTGGGAACCTGGAATGAGCATCTATAGCACATTTTAGCCGTAAATTGTATTAACAGTAACGTATAGTTTTACAGTCCGTGTCGATCGTTTTATCGAATGTTGAACACAAGAAGATCGTTAGATGCTTGAAATTTATATAACAGCGTAACCTAAAAATCACTTTCCCGCAAAATGTGCCAAATGTGCTTCAAACAAGAGTATAAGCATAAGAACGCGAGCTTCCTATTCAAGTTTACGTGTCTTTGTGAACTCTAGATTACGTTCGCATTCGGCCTTCCAAATTATTTGTCCATTTTAATGCGTGGTACGCCGGTATGCAAATTCTTGACTGGAGAATCCAATTGAACGTGAACACACGCGTGCCGGAACATCCAAACAGGGAGTTGGATGTAAGCACGTTTGTCATATCTGTTCGGACGTGGATCCCTTTAAACAACGCCGTGGCAATTTCCGCGAAATTCCGATTACAAATTCGCGTCCCGTGGGAGATATTGTGCCCGGTACTCGCGCGGATCCTGGATAATAAATTTTATAGGTCGCCGTGGCCCGCTAACGAGTCAGCCGCCGTTCCACGCGAACGTATAATGGACATTCGCTGCTAATCCAGCGACGAATCGATGAACGAACGATAACTCGGGTCGTGCGCGCGAGTCGCAGCTGCCCTGTCGCGGTTAGAAGCGGCCCTGTCACGGTTATCGATGATGCATTTGCCACGGTAAATACGGCTACGTGTCGTTGACACACGGTAATTATTTACGCCGTCGAAACCGTAAATGGTTTCCCCGACTTCATAATTTCTCCGCTCGGTTTTCATCGTAACTGGTAACCCAAGCAGACCTCGATTGCTGTTTCAACCGGCTCATTGTTGTATTCTCGTTCCGTTCGTATCGTTTAAACGGTTCGCTTCTCTCGTTTTATTTCCAGGGAGAATATATGTACATTTCTCTTTCGCTGTCTCTTGCAATTTAAGTATTTTTCTGATTTCCACGAGTTAATCTTGTCCCTTTGGACGTTCGTTTCGTGTATCTTTATCGTGTACAGTACGAAGCTTATATAACCGAATGTTACGGTTATAACTTCGTTAACTAGCCAGACTTCAATTGACACTTTGTCTGGCCATTTATCAACGGTGATACATTTCGAGGATATCTTGGTTCAATTTTATCCATTACACGTGCTTAACGCTAAAAGCTAACTTTTGCTAGGCGTTACTGTTTTTGTAATTATATTAGCGAACAATTCGGAGTAGAAGGCCGTAGAATATAATTTTCAATTCTTTATAAACCAATTTCTAAAGCGTATTTAGACACGGTTTGTTAAGTAGGATAATTAAAAGTGCATGCTGTACGAGTAGCTACATAATGTGTTCGCAGAGTTAAGACTCTCAAGTTGGTCTTCGGTTGCGGAACTTGTCTAGCCTTGGACTTGAGTCATCAACTCTGTCCCAACTTCTCAAGACTGAAAGCACTCCTAGTCGGTTCTGAAACGACTGCCGCATTGCAGCGTGCAGTTCAAGTAGTTTTACTTTTGTAAACTTCTACGGTCCATCCGTTTCAACCATCTTAAGCGTTCGATCGCCGAGTGAGGTGGAACTTTTAATGAATTTTTGTTTTAATAAAAGCGCGGCTTCTACTTTCCCTCGGTGGATTTTACCATCGAAACGCTTTGATATCTGTCAATCCCAATGGGACAGATTAACCGTAAACAAAGTAAACGGAGGATTTCCACTCGAGAAAGAACGCAGAAGCGATCCTTTTCCCGGTGTCCGTGGTTTTAATTGAAAAACAAATTTGTTCGACGTGAAGAGGAAAGAAACACTTTCGGAAATGTCTAGCGGTAGGGAAACAGAACGCATGGAGCGTATTGAGCAACGCGAAGTGCCGAGGTTAATCACGAGCCGCGTCAATATCGACTCGATAACTCGAACACGTGCGTATCCGTGCTTTTGTGTTTGAATATTCGTGGAAGTGGCTTCCGCGCTAGCTAGGATTAATTCGTTTTACGTCACGCGCAGGAATTAATGACAAATATCGCGTCTCGCGTAACGATTCTCGCTCGAAACTGGCCCGCGTGAACTCGCACGAGTCTCGAGCCGCGTAGCGCGACAACATTTATAAATACTTCGCCAAAGCGCGATTCCATCGGCGCCACGAGATCGACGAACGACGAGTGTCACAGTTACACGCGAGCTAATACGGCTACGGGAGTTTGTCAAGTTTCA
Organism: Bombus superbus; assembly: GCA_014737385.1. Taxonomy (NCBI): domain Eukaryota; kingdom Metazoa; phylum Arthropoda; class Insecta; order Hymenoptera; family Apidae; genus Bombus; species Bombus superbus. The sequence goes on along the minus strand of JACXIK010000003.1, from coordinate 1,763,389 downwards.
GGAATAATAGAAATTACTCGCGTGAATTTGACCGAGGATATTTACACGAACTAGCTGTTTTTTTTTTAAATACTGGTCAGGAAAATCAATAAATTAGAAGGGAGAGTATTTACAGTAAATGTTATACACTGTTAAATGTTATCCAAGTTTCAGTTCTCCGTAAATTCGAACCCCGTTGCACGCAGTTGAATTAATATCGTTAGCGAAATTCTACGATTCGCTGCAAGTTAAATTTTCTTATATAGCTGCAACAAGTTTGGTGATAAAACAAGTAAAGTTCTATAACTGAATTTCATAAGTGACAAGCTAGCTAATTATAGAAACTGTTTCGTCGACTGCGACTTGTTACTATCAATTAATATCGTTAGTTAGTAAATTATTTATAGTTAATAAATTATATTTATCAAGAGAATTCTGATTGCGCATGAAATCATAACTGTATCCATTTAGCGCACTGCCGTGGTAGTTACGATAAGTGGTGCTACTCTGATGTCCATGATACCAGCGAATTGTCGATGACCAGCGTTGGTCGGAATTGATTAAAATATTTGAATTAAGCGAATCGTTATTTTTCAAACAAACCTAATCCAACTGGAAATAATATTTCCAATATCGGTAAAAGGTTTACGACAATTTTATTTTTAAACGTATATATTGAAATAGCACTTTAACACCGAATTACGTGTAATTAAAATCACATGATTCGAGCTTTAACCTATCAGCCCCAACGTCAATGAAACTCTAAATAACAAAGAAACGAAAAATATATGCTATATTAGTTGTTATTCGTTTCATGGCAGCGGAGCCCAATGGGATTATTCGTCGCGGTCGCGTGTGTATCGAACTTTTTACGTCCCTCGTACGTATAATTTACAGGGAATTTAGTGTACGCCGAGGACCTGTGACGGGACACGCAAATAGAATCGCGTTCGCTTTGAATTCACAAACGTTGCACGCACGCAGCGTACAATCAACTCAACGAAACGCGATCAGTAACCAGCTTGCTTCAATTTCTCCCTCGTTCTTTGCTTTTGTTTTCTTCTGCTTTTACCGATTTCCGTCCTGTTTCATTTTTATATCGGCCACGGATCATACCGAACCAATTGCAGCCAGAATACGCCCCGCGGTTATAATCCTGCCTCCACGTGAAATAATTTATCGGGTTTCGAAGTATGGCTAGAAACGAAACGATCGCGTTCGGCCTGTGTATTTACGCCGATGGCTCGTGACGAAACGGTCGGATAGCTCGTAAATCCATCGAATAAGTAATAACGAGAGGGCCGAGCTGCGCATGAAATCCTGTGATGGCCGGTTCGCATCTGTCTAACTCGACTGACCGAGACGCGTAATTGACTGCAAGCTTTTTCCTCACCCTCTCGATTCAACCGATTCTCTCGCCGGTGTTCGGCCGCGAAACGGCCCGATAAAGAAGACGAATCGTTTTCCCTTTGCTCGGTTTTTCGGTGCCCGATGGACACGGTTTTTTGCGGCACGTGCCAACTCCCTGGTTCCTCAGAGCGGTTGTCGAATCGACTCGTGGAACGATGGTTGCTGGATTTTTATGGGATTGATGTCTGGGTTATGTTTGATCGGTTCTAGAGTTTTATTTGAGCGTTGGTGAAATCTGTTTGCCATTGGGAGCATCGGTAGAATGGGCATGAAATTGATTGGCCGTATAAAATCAGTGGAGGGAAATACGTAATATCGGGTTTCATGCTTTGTAAACTCATCGATTTGTTGGTAATTCGTTCGATTATCCAAAATATCGAAATTATCGAAATCCGAATTATCGAAACTACTATTGACAGTTTAAATATAATTGACGATTTTTATTCTTCGAATGTTTCTCTAATTGCACTCTTGTGTCGTCTTATTTTAACAGAAAGAGAATTTAAGAGAAAGATCGAGTATCGTGAAGAAGGTAAAAGTATTTCGGTGGTATTTTTAATGGCCAAAGTGCTTTTGACGAAAGCTGGTTTCAAATGACAACAAATAAAAGATAAATATTAACCACCAAGTGTCATCGATCGGATCGAAAACTTCATCGGGATGTTGAACGCGTGTTCGGCATAGCGCGCTGCGTTTCGCCAATACAAATGACATTTCAGAACTACTGATAAACGAGAGATACGAGTCCCTGTTAATTTTGAACTATGTGGCCCAGAAATGCGAATAGCACCGTATATCCCGAACATCCATTACGGTTAACCCTGTAATGGAAGGGCGAGAGCCGTCACAGCTGCTCGTCGATCCTAACGATAACGCCCCTTTTCCGCAAATTAAGCGCCGCTCGAGGGTATCTCGCTCGAAAGATAAACCGTTGCAAAAATCGGGATTAAATCGCCGAAACATATGGACTTCTCGAGGTTCAGACAAAACGAAGTAACTTAAATTCAAAAGTAGATTTTATTATTGCCGTTTGGAGGACATCCTGCTGAATTGCCTATAAACGCGTCTTGTCTCTAGTAAGTGGTTGTCGATCTAGGTTATAAATTCTTAACCATACATATGGATACGTGGCTAGCAGTTAGAACTGATTTAGTAAAATTTAGAAAATTTATAACATCGTTTCCATTTTTCTACGCTATTTTTCAAATGTACTGTTCTTCGAGAATATACAAATTCACATGCTACGATGCTTGTAAATTTATATGAACTTTTTGATTCACCCATACTATACGATAAATCTTAAGTTCAATAGACACTGAAATCCGGACAAAGAATCTATTGCTCTACAAACAATGCGTAAACTGATCAAACGGATCGAATAGATCAAAAGGAATCCTCCAAATTCTGTTACGTTCCCAACGCTATTCTGATTGCGAAACAGTTGCATTGCAACCGACTACTTGGTTACATTTCAAACGTTATCCGTTACGTTTGAACCATTTCAAGTTAAATTTAAACCTTTATATAGTAGACTCCACGCACGTAATATTGTAAAAAACATGAAGATAATTCTTAATTGACATTCTATCAGTGATACATCGTATCGCGATTTGTAAATACCGAATACGCGAAACAATTTCAAGAAAACAATCGATCATTCTGTCCATTTTCTCCCTATTCCTATCTGTCTTCCTATCTTCTCGTAAAGTGTTAATTATTTTCAGCTCGCACCAAAACCACCGACCCTTTTCATTCGTTCAATTCCAACCATCTGCGCGGATTTCTCTACCAATCAGTAAGCATCTGTTATCCCCTATCTGATCTCCCCAATGCAAATCATTAGCTCGACCTCGAAAGACGAAGGAATCACCTGACGACGTTCGATCGACAAGAGCGCGCGAGTCGCGACTAACCGTGCCGCGTAATGAATTTAGCCGGGTAAAACCGACGATCGAATTAAACGTCGCTGGCAGATCGTTAGCAACGAGAGGTTAATCGAGGGTATTAACGGGCGCAAGGGTGGCAGCGACCGCGTGAATGCGTACACGCTCGTTGCGCATACGCGCGAGCGTCGAATCCCGGTAAATGGGACGCACGTGTTTGCGTTAGTCTCGCGCTAATTCCAAAGTAGACGCGGCGTCGTCTCTCTTCCTATCGTTTCGTCTCCTTTTGCCTTCTGCTAATCTCGTTCTATGTATCTTTTTCTATGGTAGATGAAATTGAATCGCATGGGCTGTGTTTGCGCGTGGAGAGTACCATACACACGAGGAGGGAGATTGGTTGCGTGAAACGGCGGGAAAACCGGTTTGCACTGAAACCAGCTATACGTTGCTTCTCTCGTGCGAACCTATCGGCCACGCAATTCGCGGGAACGCGTGACTCACGATGCAAAACCGGCAACTGTTATCTGTCATCTCTTCTTGCGTTAGTTTTGCGTCCGCGATTACGAAGCGTTTTGTTGGCAATGCTTTTCTAGGTTAGCCTTGCTCGAGGTTGTTTTCGGAGTAATATATATTAGGTGTATACTTGCTACTCTATTTTTATTCTGTTTGGTATCGCTATCCCTTTCCAGTGATTTATCGTGAATAGATACACGCGGACACCGGCGGTGGTAACTGGTTGTCGGTCAATTAAATTCGATCTTGTCGTATTAATTCTACCGATCAATATCGCGCTCGTCGATAATCTGGAGACCCGTGTACACTCGTTACCGTCGAATGTTCTCGGTTTCGCGCATGCAACGACTCTTCTCTCGTTCGTGTTGATCCATTTTGCCGGCTGATGCTTTTTCGAGATGCGCGCGTCTACCTACTGTGTAACCGCAAGGGTGAAAATGGAAGGAAATTTGATACGTAGCTCGCCGGAGTCGGAAGCACTGCCGCGCCGGATACAATGAAATTTTAACTTCGCCAGGCTATTTCGCCGCGCCGCGAATTTCATCCGGTCGTGCATACTTTTCGATAAAACGAACAATATTGCACGCCTTACCACGCTAAATAGTAGAAAATTAATTATCAGACTCGATTTGACCGCGCGTGTATTTCTTGTAACAGTACCAAGCTCGTCGGACGTTAATTTTCGTGTCGCTTAGAACGCGACCCGGCTTTTATTCAATGTTACGTCAGACTTGATTATTCATTCGTTTCAAAGGGATTCCAATGAGTTGGCCGCGCCGTCTGACTAATTCGCTGCGCATATGTAACCTTTGCGGAAGAGGTATTTCCAACCAGCCATCCATGATTATAGCCTTTTGTCTGTATCGCAAAGAGATTCGTTGCTACGAATGTGGACGATGGTTAAGATATCGTGGTACAGAAAATGAATGATCTCTTTGCGTTAGATATCAAAAGTGTAATTGCCGGAAAAAAGAATAGTTATTCGTCGAGCGGTATGAGGAGACATGATAATTTTGTGAAACGAAATGGACTCTGACAAGATTATAGAATAGATATAATATAGATCCTAGGATATTGTCGATCTAGTAAAAAACTTACTGATATTATGCGTACAAGTACCGATGTTAATCGCTTGTGATTTCGTGCTAAGATAAATGCAACCTTTGAATGTAGTTTATCGAACAGAAATCAGCTAACAGTGAAAATGTATATGAGTAACTAGAGCAGCAGAGGATTAAACTTTCTTCTATCTGCTGCTACGCATAAGTCGTTCAGAAGCTACATTGATCAACACTATAGCTCAAAAGTACAGAAAACTAATGATCTTACAAACACTATTTTTGAAATTTATCTCCGAACTTGGCATTGTTTTTGTCATCTTACAGCGAATGATCATATGAAAGTAAATAATTTGTTTCTTGAGAGTTAAATGTTAATAGTGTAGTTATGTAATGAAATTAAAAAAATTAATAAAAAGCGGAATTGATCACGAGTTATATTCGACCCCTTTCATATCGCCGTTTACGATTATTTCATGATCGAATTGACCCGTTGCGTATGATTTTTGTGTAACGCGAATGATTTACACGTGTGGTCGAACGTGCACGGTTCGAACTAAAATCAAAGATGTCCTATCGAAACGCTATACGCTAGACTAATTAAACGCGGACCGAGCTCGGAGTATTCGCGAATTTCAGTCATAAATATTTTTCACGAGGAATTCCGCGAGGCATTAAGTTCCAATTAAGGGAATCCCGATTCCGACCTGTCGTTCATAATTATTTATTGTCCCCTTCTCTTCGGTCGACTAATTTCTGTTAATTAAACCGCGTTTCGGCAGTCCTGCCGCCGTACTATAAAAGCGTCCGATTCGAAGCGTTGTCACAAGATATGGATCTAACAAGCAAACAAAGCAACCGTGCTTGGCTGGTTCCCTCGTTCTCCGTGTAACGCTACTGAGGACGACAAGTGTCTACGGAGCCACGGATAGGCCAGACTATGGTCAATGAATATTCACGGCCCGCTTTTGCGACGCAACGGCAACCAGACATTTGAATTTATGCGCTCTGCCTTTGAATTTTTCTTTCCTAAACTCTCGTTCTTTGACCCACGCAACACTCGAAACGCGGTAACTCGTGAAAGTATTTGAATACTTATTATGCGTGCTATACTTATGTATTAGCATTGTAACGAGACTCGACCATCATGGTCATATTGGTAAAGTTTGAAACAAATCCTAAGGATTTGAAGCGTTCAACTACTTTCACTGTACTATAAATGTGAATTACCGTATACGTATTATCTGAACTTGTAGGGCAGACAAGTTGGAAAATAATTAGCGAAGTGACCTGTTGGAATTTGACGTGAAGATTTGAATTGGTAAAAATGCGAATTTTGAGAGAGACATTTAGAAGAAGAATTCACCGAGAGAAAAATATGTTTGATATAGCCACGGCAGGAATAATGAAAAATTCAGTTCTGAATTCGTGAGATGATTGAGTTGGCAAGCAATCGCGAAAATGATTCGTGGAAATTCGACGTAAAGCCTTTAATTGGTTGGAGAGAAATTTTTCAAAAATGTTCGTTGCAAGAATAATACAAAACTTGGTTGAAAATCATTGAAAAAGATCTGTTTGTTTTTACGTGAAAACAGTAGCTTGGATACATTACAATACATGAACTTTTTTCGCTCTAATAGAAAAGCGTCAAATTTGATATACCTTTCGCCTCAAATGGTTCTGACAGAATGTCAATGCAATTAAGACTTGTTGTCACGGGGAGGGCGGCTACTTCGAAACAAATCAGCCGAATATTCTCTAGCAAGACGATTCATTAAAAAACCGGGAACAGAGCGAGAGAGCTTGAAAGTTTTTGCAAGTTTAGCCAGGCAAGAGCAATCCACGTCGAATGGCAAAGTTTGGAAATACCGCTACTGATCTTCCATCTGTCCTTCTTTCTTCTACTGTATGTATTTCTCTCCTTCCACCCTCTTGTTCCCTCTCGCGAGGAAAGTAAGACACGCCGAGCCGTCCCATGGTAGAAGGGTGGCTTACCCAGTTTCTCGAGCGATCCTTAATGCGAACTTCATTAAAGATTTCTACCCGGCAGTTGGGTCCTCTTGAACTTCTATTCATATAGATCTAAGGCTCGTTCAGAGATTTATCGTGCAAACATTTGTCTCATTTTGAAAATGCACCATCTCCGAGGCGTTTTATAATCACCGATTCTAATGAAATTCCATCTCGAAGAAGACGAAGGAGCTTATCCCCTTGGGTCGGGCTAATGTTCGCCCTCTGTTGGCACGTCGTCTAGAAAACCAGGTCGACGGTAACTCCATGCAAATCGATCGTCATGTTTTTCCTTTACCCTCTGAAACTCACAGAAATCTCTAAACCGTCGCTTTTCCATTTTTCCCACCATCGATTCGTCGTCTGTTCGTTCGTTTGGAAAACAAAGTCGATCGATCGATTATCAAGCCGCGCTCGAGAGTACTGGGCTGGCGAAAGGGGAACGAGAAAAAGTTGCTGCTCTTTATTACGATCAAGTCAAAGGACGATGAGAGGCTGGAAAAGTTTCTCGGCTCGACCTTCTCGTCAACCTAATTTCAACGATTTCAATCATGTTCCCAGATCGCATCTACGAGGGGGCAAGGCAACCGGTTTCTTTGACTTGCGAATTATTAAACCGGCTGCGACATTCGCCGACGTCGACGGGATGATTTTTAAACATGCATAACGCAACCGTGTAGACGAGCGCAGAATTGAAGTAGAGAAGCGCAAGGATATTCGAGGGAATTTTCATCCTCGCCAAGTTCTCTTTTGTACCGTGTGGCGTAGCCATTGTTTTGCTCTGTAGACTTTTCTATAGCGTGTTTGGTTAGGAACCTTATCTTCTTTGGAATGATTAACTATTGCTTGGTATTCTGATTGGTTCGTACCATGTATGATCTCGCACTACATACTCGTAGCCTAATCCCTTTTCAAAGTTATTGGATAAAATTTTCTACGTCGCAAACATAGAAGGATTGTATCGTGAAAGATATCTCATCGATCCGTATCAATAGTGTTAATATAATACTACGATACAATTGGGATGCTAGTCAATAAATATTATCTTCATTTTTCCAAAGTGTTTCGACGTTATAAAAGAAATATCTGTGCGTTCAGATACGTCTGAACGTATTTTTATTTTATGGATTCCTTTCTCATTCATTTTTTAAGCACTACTAAATAATTCCGTTTCATGTATCATTATCTACAGTCTTTAATTTATAGTCAGTTACCGTGATGTTCTTCCTCATAGCGGGAAATCGCGATGGTGCACGCACGATACTCTGCATTCTCCACTACAGTTACGAGGAGAAACCCCGTCTCTTTGAAGTCGCTCGTCGGCTCTCCATTTTCTTTCTACTGTGCGATTGTTAGCGGAATTCTTTACAACCCTCTTGTTTGTAAATCTTCGCGCGAGGGTCGTTCCGCTCTTCCCGATCTTCCTCGTTATTCAACAAACGGAGCACGACCGTGTATGGTTGATCACGAAACGTTTCGTTTTATTTTTAACACGATCAAAGCAGGTACGAGGCGCGGATAACGAAATATTTGATTCATATGCAATTGTTTCTTCTAGAACGTTATCGGACAGAGAATAATATACGAGGGTATATATTGATTATATATTTCCTGGATTTTCTTTCGCACACAAATATTTCCGATATAAAAGATTTTACTATTATTTGCAAATATTTTATTTATTCGTAATATCGAAATATATTGTCGAAAATAAAAATGTAACTTCCAGTTGGATTGTAATGCTAGAATACGCGTGCGTCTCTCCTTTCTCGATGATTTTGTCGCATTCCTGGCTCTTTTCTTTCGTTCTATGGTTCTTATGCTCAATCTTGAGCAAACTTTCAGCCCTGCTCACCCCCATTCGACCCCCTTCATCGTTGTCGACCTTCCGTCTGGCCTGTTATCGAACGACACGAACTTCTCGGTGAACTTTATAAGCGGGGTCATTCTGGATAACAAATTTCCATGGTTTCCGCCATGCTTCTCTTCTCTTTATTCTCCCCTCCTGCTCGCCACTCTTTTGTTCCGTCCGCCTTTCCACTCCCGAGATCTTTATAATTCTATTTTCGGTTAGGCTGTAATCGAGCAAAAAAATTGCGAACTTCGCCCTCGTGTTTAAGAGAGCCATTCCGATTCAACTTTTCCATTCTCAAACGGGCTTGTCTTATCTTCGCTTCATTTTTCCTGTCGGCGGTCCTTAAACGTCTCTTTTTAATCAATTATTAAAAACGAGACGATTCTCGTTACGTAAGGAAGCGTCGCAAAAATTGAGAAACGTAAATTTACAATTAATCCCTTGGCATCGTAATAGAATCTCTCTATTCTCAAGATTTGCTGCATTTCTAAACGAAGAAAGGAGTACGTACAAGAAACAAGCACTTCCAACTTTTTATTTCACATAAATGTAAATAATTTCACCGTGTATGACGTTATGGTATTATATTTAACAACTGGTACGAGCTTGTTACTGTGAAATGCTTCAGATACAGATACAAACAAGTGACACAAATCTTAATTAAAGTCAACCTCGCTCGAATCCTCGATGATAATAAAATTTTCATCGCCATCCGACGGCGAACCGTAGGATTTTAATTTTCCGATATCACCCCGCCCGCTGGAATATCCTGCTCGATCGTTCCGTCAGTTATAATCGAGTTGGTAAGTCCTAGAGCCTTTCGAAGGGACCGGAAACGGACCACGATTCTTCAAGGTAGCTCCGCTGTGCTCTGGCATCGAGCCGATTACCACGTCAATTCCTCGCAGATTTAGTTTCCACGGGCTTAATTACATATCGGTAAGCCGATCGCCGGCTAACGATGTTTACCGGCACTCAGCGAACTTCGAAACTGCAAGCTCGGCCGACCGGAAGTCGAGGATCGCGGTCGTGCGAGCAGCATTAGAGAAATATGCTCTTTAACCGGTAACAGTTCCGATTCACGAGCACGAGACTCCCTTTCCTGTTTCTATCGCGACCATCCTCGTTCATTTTCTCGCTCGTTGTTCCGTTTATTCTCCGTCCACCTTTCATATTTCTCGTTCTTGCTATGAATCTTTCGCTTCCGCCGCGCGATGTCGCCGTGAAAGCCCATCAAGTGTGATTTAAAACGTTGTTAACCTATGGCACGCTGTTCGAGCGGACGTCGTTGTTTCAGTTCCTTTTCCCATCCTTTTTCTACCCTTGTCCGATACACGGACGTAGGTCTTTCGTTCGGTTTACGTCGATTAGATTCGATCCGATGCGTTTGCTTTCGAACGCAGGCCGAACGTTCGATCAAAGGCTGCCATTTCTCTCTCCTATCCTCGTTTATCCTGGAGAGTCGAAGGAGAGAACGAGAAACAGGTAAAACAAACGATATAGCCGGTATACGAGAGTTCGCGTGGAGTCGATGTTTAATATTTAAACGCCCTAGAACGGTATTCTAAATATTTAGATTTCTAGCTCCTTTTTCTCGACAAGCCAAACTGGCATTTTACCTTCAGCGCTATTTTTCCTCCTTCGCGCTCTCTCCGTCTTTTCCATTCTCTCCGTCTCTCATGGTACCGTTTGTGGTTCGTAATGAAATTGCTAGGTAGAGAGTCTCTCTTCTCCACTTTTACGCGTCTACCTTTCCCCTTTTCCCTTCCCTCTTGCCTCGTCTCTTTTCTCTTTCTCTCCCTCTTTTTCGCCCTTTTCTATCTCTCTCTTCGTTCAGGTTTGTCAAGTCTGTTTATTTTTGCGCCATAGTCACGGCGGAGAACCTGCCTTAATGTTGTTCCTCTTTTGTTCTTTTAGAATCTGACGAAAGTAGCGTTGCCTTCGTAATATCCTTTCGCAAAAACCATGTTTTCGGCGGGAACGCGGTTCCTTTAATTTGCATTGCCGAGGAACCGCTAAACCCTCGATTAGCCTTCCGCCAGACGCGACCTCGTGCTCTTTGAAGTGCCCGCGAACGTTCGAAATGACGAAAGTAATGACGTTGCTTTTAACCAGCTACCACTTAGACATCTCTCCAGGCTATCTCGTTTAAGAATTTAAAAATAACGAATCTTTTTACGTCTAATTTTCTCAATCCCTTCACTTCTGCGAAAAATCCACGTCAAAGTATTTATCCTCCTCTTGCAGGTATTTTCTTTTTTTTATTCGATTTTCTGCAATCGAGAATCGCGCCAAGATATTAGGAATTCACAAGTTGATGTCAATTTTATCTTTACGGACGCGTCTGTCTCCGGTAGTTCATCGAATTGAACGCAAATGTTGCGTGCTCATATAACTATGGGCGATTGGATAAGAGGAACTGAAGTTTACGCTCCCTTAAACACAATAGTAGCTGGGAGCTTACATTTTAATGAAAAAGATGTGTAATCGAATACAACAGAATGTATATATTTTGTTGTTTGTACTACGACGTCCGTGCTGATCGACTGTTAGAATATGTATACTGATCGAAGGCTCGAAAATGTATATTGATGGAAAGCTAGAATATGTATGTTCCGCTCGGATCTTTCCAGCTCTCAAATTTGTTCAGAGCACACGCTAATTGGTCGTTGTCGACAATTACTTTTCCAATCGATAGCGTCCTGTGTGTCACAACCACCCTTACATGCGTCTTTGGCACGCTTTCTCCTGGTAAGGGTGGGATGATACCCGAACTGACGTGAGACGTTCGATTTTCCGAAAAGGTTGTGGTACCTCTTCGGGTCAAAAGCCTCGTTATAATATAGTTTCAAAATACTCTTTGGAGATACCGAGTTTATAACACGCCCCTAAAGTATAACTACCACTAAAAGTCCTAAATGCAATTGTTCGTGCTCCCCTGATAAGCTCTAAGATTTCAGCTCAAAAGTATCAACACAGGTCTACCTCACGTGGTTCCTTAGGTGTTCCGCACCATTCGCGAAAGACTATAGACGCCGAATTTTTTCGTTATCGTGTGATATCGTATTATTCAAGTGTGCGATAGTGATCTGTAATGCTATTTGTTCGTTCCTGAAAATCTACGATTTAGCAATCTGAGATGTTAATACACCGATTTGTAATCTACCTTACGACCTTATTAATCGTAGAATGTGATACAAAATAGTCCTAATGGAGATCAAAATCTACAATTAACACTGTTGTAGGTGAACACTGATGACATTCGACCCCTGATGAAGCTAACTACAATGTTAGCGTAAGGATCTTTTTCTCTGGAACACGGCCTACATTCGAAAGGCTGAAACAGCGTTGAACGTAGCAACGTTATCTATAATAGCGCTAATTGTAACAGTATTGACTGTAACAGTCCGAATCACGAGAGCCTGTAGACTTTACGATTAAAATTATTCTAATCAGACAAATTCAAAGGTCGTCTCGTGTCATTGGCTTTAGGATCTTCTGCCGTGATTTCTCGCCGTTTTCCGTTTCATGGCGAATTGACATCGAATTACGAGCATCTAGGAGTTCTTCTTGCCAAACGATGGTTGAGGGTGACACAATGTTCGATATCGAGCGGACGAGAAGTTTAGAAGCGGAAGGACAGGGAACAAGCTTTCTGATAGTTCGAGATCTCGTATATTTCACGCAGATTATCGTACATAGATTAAGGGATTAAATAGGCATATAGGATTATGTGTATCTCTATACCTAAATACCTATACCTATAAATATATATATATGTATACACATCAATCTTATATATCTATATACCTCTATACATCTACATAACTATATCTACCTGAATACCTATGTATCTATCTATGTATCCATGTATCTATACATATATGTATACCTACAAACCTATATATATACCTATTGTATATATTACAATATTCCGAAATGTCGTATTGTTGTCCTCGGGAATTTCATCCGCGATAATGTACTGAAGGAATGTACTCGCAATCACGCGAAATTTGCTGCATCTCTATATATGATAACAAAATAATTCAGGGACGAAGGTGGTTTTTAATTGTAAGATTCGAAGCAGTGGACACTGATTGTGTTTAAGGTTCGTAGGTTGATTGATGGCGATTCTCAGAAGAATAATCGTTCTCTCGTTTGTTGTAATAATAGTGATTAATAGTAAATTGTAATAATAGTAAAAATAGTATGGAAGATCCGGGTATTAAGCGCGGAATAACGAAAAGAGGAAGATAACGTACTCGGTCGGCAATGATAGGATTTATTTATGAAAGGAATTGTTTATGAAAGACGTTGACGTTTTTTGTGGTGTAGTAACGTAGTAATTTATCTAGTAGTAATAACATATCTAGTAAAGTAGTAACGTGAGCCGAGCATAAGAATACGTGACATTATGAAAAAATATACTTGCCAATACGTGACTTCAACAAAGAACGTAGTAGATACCTAATACATAAACATAGTGACGTACAGTGCTATAAAAACGTGCATTAATACGTGGAATACAAGATCGATCACTTTCGCCGCTCATAAATTAATACATTCATCGACGCATCGTGTTTACACCTACTATCGTAGTTCCCCACTTTACCTCATGGATCGATATTCCTTACTTCGTATCATCATCAATTATCATGTTAATCTTGCCGATGTTTTTCCTATCTATTTTATCTTTACAACTCGTATCTTTACAAAATTCTTTAGATTGTACGCGATGCGGTTCATTACCGAGATACGTTTGATATTTCTCGTGGCAGTGAAAGAGAGAAAGACGAGTGGCGAGCTTCGTGACAACATAACGCTGTGTTTGCTTTACATAATTACAGACCGATTCTGAAACATGTAAATGCAACGAGTCGTTATCGCGTTGCGATGAATGCAGCCGCTTGGAAGGTTACAGGAGTACGCTTGCACAATGTTTTACATACGCACACGAGCAACGCTGATTCGACTCGCGCAGTTGAATTCGAAACGCTATTTAATATTTAACAGTCTATTATGAATCAATCGGATAGCAGAGATCGCCCATGTAATCCCGTATTCTATCCGGCAGATATACAGCGTGATACGCACGTTGATTAGAACCGATTACGTCGTTCCCCGACGGTACTTCGAATTTCTATCGGCATTCCTTCGTGGATTCCTTTCGTCCCCCGATTGCAAGCTGCAAAATCGGCCCACAAATACCGAATCGATTCACCCCACCGTATTTAATCGCTTATCCAGCCAGGAAAGTGATTTATGTAGCACGGTATTATTCATTATAATGCACTATTTATCTTTTTCTTTCTCTCTCCTTCTTTTTTTACTGATGATGAATGAAATGTAATTACGTTATCCACTAGATGGAAACAGAAAAATGTTTGGATAACACAGGAAACGTTTAATAAATGTTTCAACAGCGATTATCAAATTTATCCGTTACGCTGTCCCCAATAGGAATCCATTAATCAGAAATCAATTCCTACCGCGTCTGTTAGCTTGTTTGTGGCGTCTGTTTGTTGTAAGCCAATCATTCTACAAATTGTCCTCGAGTGCTGAATGGTTTCGGTATAATTGACCAGAAGTCTCTCAATTTTCATTCGATACAATCCCCAATATCGATCACGTAAACCTAATCTAACCAAAGTTTCCCATTGATGCTAGAACTATCAACTTTTACTGTCATAAATTTTGCGAGCACTGTAAGTAAATCTACGAAACTTCTCTAAAAAAAAAAAAAAAAAACACCTATGGTTCATCTTTGTAGCCTCGGTGTTAAAAAAGAATTCAATTCCCAGCAAATGTCACGTGAAACATCAAACTCTGCGAGCTATCCGCGCAACCCTCGTGAATGTATAGTTGGAAAACGCGAAGCGTCCTACGGCAGAGCTGTTCGTCGGGCTGCTGGTAAAAGCGAAAACCGATCGATGACAGACGCATAAAGGATTACACGACGAGGATAATTAAGTCGTACGGTCAACATAGATACGTTCGAAATGTTAGACGTGATTGATCCACGCATTCGATCAATCGTAAATATAGCTGGTATTCGTAGCTGGACGTGATTCACGATATACAATGTGGAAAGCGTGCCACCATGCTCGTTTCATTCGGTTTTTGGTTCCCTTGGAAGGCCTTGCCGCGTGCGCGCCGGCGACAGGTACGATAATTCCGACAACGGCACGTTTCCTCACGCTTGTCGATCGGCGAGCCGCGAGCGAATTCTGCGTTTCGCATTCGGAATTCGCTTTCTCGGTCGACCTGAATTTTCCCACGGATAGGTTTACCAGGAATCTGGGTCTCCGGCCGATAAACTCGTTATTCGCGGTCGACGTGTCTCGTCCTCGGTGAATATCGATCGCATTACCATTAGAGAAGGACCGAGACTGGTTAGCGGTAATTCGGTGACCCGCTCGAACCCGATCCGTTCCGGTACACGCGGAACCATCGCGTTAAACGTCTCGACGATGATATTTCAAGGATATTTTAG
This sequence comes from Bombus superbus, assembly GCA_014737385.1. Lineage (NCBI taxonomy): Eukaryota > Metazoa > Arthropoda > Insecta > Hymenoptera > Apidae > Bombus > Bombus superbus. Next base: position 1,748,188 of record JACXIK010000003.1, on the reverse strand, counting down.
TGATATTTTGATACTGTTTGCTTCGGATCGATGAAATGAAAATAAACATAGCCTTTAGCATTCATTTTATTCGTTTATTTATTATTAATCAGGGAAGACCAGGTATTGTCTCTCAGATTACTAGATGGCGAATTTTTGTTAGTATTTGTAAAAAGTTTTGAGCTGTGAAAGTGCATAGAATGTATACAGTATGGGATAATTTATAAAATATTCAGAATAGAATTTTGGCAATTTTATGATCGTTGTAATTTTTAAGAGGTAAAACAAACTTTCTACATTTAGTTCCATTTTTTCAGCAACGTTCGTAAAAATATAACTTTGCACAGAAACCTGCACACCACGAGTTACCGATCTCTCCTACACTTTCGATATGTGGATAATATTTTTGACGATATTTCGACGATATAATAAGACAGGATTATTCAAGTCACATAAGCTTCAACATCTTAAACTTCAATCTTAGACTTTCCACTGAATGATCAACTTCGTTGTTGCGTATTATAAAACACCTTTGTTTGTTAACCCATTCATTAACCGGGCAAGAAGCAATTTAGATTATACTATCGTTCACTCATTACCATATACCATGTTTCAAAAGTAGTCTCTGTCATGCATGGACCTGTGACCAGTTTAGTATGGTTGGCACATTATCCCATATTCCGTTTTAGTTTCGTTCCCTCTACACATTTACGTATGCCACTGCTGGTTTCGATGAATTTATTATGGCAAAGCGAAACACTTCACAAAGGGCGTATTGGTGATATTCTATCTATCGAATCGGAACATTGAATTATCGATTAACTGATGCAAATTAATTATTGAGCGATTTTTCGACCAGTGCGAACCGTGTACTGCATGGTTTCCGAACTTTAATGTTTACAATACGATCGATTGTTTGGGTGATTGATTAATATTTAAAAAATCGAGGAATACATGTTGAAGGTACAAATACGATGGAAAATTTTTGCCTCGTTGGAAGAACAACTTAGTTCGCCAACCTCACAAAGTGAGTACTAATAATATCGAGTTGGAACGTCGAATTAACGATTAATTGATGCGAATTAATTATTGAACATTTCCCGCTCGGTGTTGATCGTGTATTACACAATTCTCCAATTGTGATGTTTATATTCTCGTGATACTCTCGTTATTATGTTGTTAATGACTGATTAATATTTCACCGACTATAAGTTTACCAAGAAGATACAAGATATAATTTACAATAATACTCGTATATTAAACAAGTTTCACGTTGAAAGAATAATCTACAATAATATTAGCGTATTCAAAGAATGTACGCATCATTGAAAAAACAATTTGACTTACCAGTAACGTGCTCTTAAAATGTCTGTTCTCGTCAATAAGGTGCCGGTATTCACTTTCTATTAGAACGAAGAATCCCTCGTGTGTCATCCGGTTGGGCAGAGTTACTGTCTATTTTCCAAGTTTACTTCCTAAGTTGTAAGGTGTACAAAATAATATCGAAGAGATTCGACTTTTTTCTCGAAATTGTTATTGGAATGTTATCGTTAAATGATATCGCTTGATTTCCAGGACAGTCGTGAAAACCTCAACCGTGACGATGAATTCACCGTTGAGTTTCGCGTTCGTTCTTTATTTCTTTATTCGCGTTCGAACGTTACAAATAACGCGAATAATTAAACCCGATACGTTTATATCTTTTTTTTTTTTTGTATGGTTCGTACGTGCAAACGCATGGAAAATAACGGGGGAATTTTTCACGGAACAGATGAAACCGAATTGAAAAGGCAAGGCTCGCTCGCGTTTTAGCGCAAATTGCAACGCAATTGCATTCAATGGCGTGGGAGTTAATTTTAACGAATCCCTGTTTTTAACGCGATGTTCAAATTCCGCGTCGCTATTAATTAAAGCGGATATTTTTAATTCCGGTTGCTTGTTTCTGACAGAAGCCGCCGGCGTACCAGTCGCGACTACGTTTAAAAATCCGGTTTTTTTTCTTTATGTCTTTCCCTTTCGAAAGTCGTTTGATCTACGTTAAAGCGGCGTGAAATCGAGAACATTCTATCATGCATAATTTTGTATCAAATGAAACGCGTCGTACGTACAAAAGCAATGTCCATTGATTAATAATTTCGCATACGTTTAAATGCAAATCCTTGTGATCTTGATGCATCAATGCATTTGGTACAAAACAATTCTCCCTGGAGATTAGAATCATTAAATTAATACGGCATCCAATGCTAAAAGTACGTTAGTTTACCACTACACACGTCTATGTTTTATCGTTTAATCAACATTGAATGAATATTCTAAATATTCATTTATAGTAACACTTTGTTTCTATATGTCCTGTACCTTGTATAGAAGATGGCATGATCCTATCATGATTGTATTGATAAAATTTGAATTTCGTAATACCAAATGTTATAAACTTATTTAAATAGTCGATTATCTATTGTATTAATAAGTCGTGATATTTAGTTAGACTACGTTTAGAGTTAATTATATGTTCAAGGCAAGTACGCATGCTTTATGCATTCTAATTTTTCACTAAATATATATTTGCAATAAATTTCTTTTAACCTTTGTACATATTTTTAGAATAGCTTTAAATTTCACCAATATAATCACCTGTGACTCATTACAATGCTAATAGTGTTTCACGAAGTTTCGTATAACACACATAACATATTCGTAAAATTTCCTAGTATGTTTAGTGATCAAATATTTTCATATTTCTCAATATCTTTTTATAATTCCTGGAACAGTTTTACGCTTGTATTTACCTAGACTCGTATAATTTACCTAATTCATCATCCTATTTGTGGCTGTCCTGTCCACGTGTTTGTAAGACACAAGGTTCGAGTCTAGGAGTTTGGGCACCCTGCGTCGAATCTACCTGCAAATGATCGAGTCATTCGAAGCACAAAAGAAGGGATCGTTTATAACGTAGCGTTTAGTTGAATGGCAAACTTGGGACCGCTAATTTAAAATCTGTTTTTACCCCGCAATACAGTTTAAAACAAGGCAGTTAAACTCATTTATCGCAGAAAAATAGAATGGCCTTTGTTCTAAGATATCACAATACAATTTTAAATTTTTTAAACAGTTAATTCAGCATCTGTATGTACAGTTTCAGACAATCGAAAAGTATAACTTTGTTAGATAATTCTGTAGTACATTAAAAGCCATTGAAATAATGCACAAAAATTAAAAATGATTTACATACTGTTTTGTTAAAGTAACACAAGTTAAAGTTAGCACTAAACGCATTACAATAATAGATACTCTGCACAAGTGCATTACACGAGTCATAAATTCAAGTAAAGTTTCCGTAATTTAAAAGCAGTAGTTTAGAAGACTACGTCGATTCTTTCAAATTTTGTCAAATCTTTTATATCCAGATGGGAACACAAGAAATTTTGCTTTTATTCAAAGTTGATTTTTAACTCTCATCCGTCCCTCATTTGTTCAACTTTTAACGTGTCCTCGTGTGTCAAATTGACGCAATGAAATACCGATGTAATGAATACACAAGAAATTAATGTTGCTCTTTGTCGTTCACACACGTTCACGCTAATTCTCCTTCGCAGGTATCGGACTTCATGCGCACGTATTTGACTTTGCATAGCTTCGACATTACCATTCTTAATTCTCATTACAATTCTTCTCGCAACGAGAAAAAAGAACGAAGCGAAGATATAGCGACCTTCTTCTCTTCTTCATATTTGCACCACATTTTGATAGTCGAAGCATGTAAAGCTGCTATACATAGCAGTTACAAAGCTGCATTCTGAACAAGTTGTACAACGAATGCATAATTGTCGTGCAACAATCACAAAGCAATGAACTGGCTGTCAATGGACTTGATAAGAATAACGCGTATTAGATTGACACGCAGTGTCCATTCTGTAACAAACGTTAACACAAATTTCTGTCGCACATTTTGTCACTGACAATAACAAATATATATATATATATATATATATATATATATATATCCCAATGCTGAAAAAATAAAAATTACAAAGTCTCGGACCAATTTTTCTACCATTGACAGATTAATATCATGTATTACGCGAAAAATGTGTCAAATTGACACAGAGTGGCACGGATGAGAGTTAACGAGTTAAACATAGCTATGCATAGATGCAACTTTTCGTTCCCCACGCATTATCGTTTTTATCAGGGAGAGCGGAATGGAGGCGAGCCAATCAGTTCCGGCCAGGAATCGATAATCCCGGTCCATTCAACCAGCGTTTAACCCGTTCGTGTGGATCGCGTTACTAATAATCCTTTTCAAGAACTAATACATAGGCCGTGACGCGGATGCCGCTTCCAAATTAACAAGATCATCCTTGTTCGGCCATAAATCCGTGAACAGCCGTTGTACGATAGAGCCAGGGAGGCAGCAGAGGCTAGATGGTCGAAGCGTGTGTCGTGCGTGTGTCCTCTTCTAGTACGTACAGTGTATAGTATCGTACACGCTCTGGAAGCTCTAAGTAATTACGTTAGCCGGCGAATTAATTAACCGGCAGGCGACGGTTATCGATGCTCGCTCGAAGGCGCTGAACAGCCGAGGGCAACTGTCGATCGATACTCGCCGATCGGAAGGAGGACACGCCGGAAGCGTCTTCGATAAACCCGAAGGATTATCGATCCAGGATCCTTCGTTGTCATCGACCGCCCGCGCATCGTCCTTTACTATCTGTCTAATTATCGATGGTAATTATGTCCTTCGATGATCGACGCCTTTTGATCGATCTATCAGATAACCGTTCGTGTTAATATTAATACGTTGTTGATAATAGACATTAAGTCGTAGCTTGGTATGATCGATCGATGTAACAACAGTCTGGAGTGTTCGGTTGTTGGTCCATTTCGTCGCTAATTCAAACGATAATGACGATTAGAGAAGTCCATTGAATTTCCGGGCAATCGTTCGCGAACTAATTACACTGGAAAAATAGCGCTTCCTAGGTAAACAGATCGTGGGAGATTATCTCTTTCGCAACAGAGAGCGAAAGCGGGATCGGTAACAACGTTAGAATCTACCGTTTTCTGTCAGCTGTTGCGCCCAAACGTTGGCTAATTCCTCTACCTTTAAACAGTTATCTAACTTCCTGCACTAGTCTTCCAGTTAAGTTATCTCGAATGTTATCACGTTCGACAATCTCGTGGCTCCTTTCAACCAGTTCCGGTAACGAAGATATTCAGCTATCAATCTCGATTCTCGTGTTTCGAACATTGTCGACGTCTTCGCCGATTACAAACGGTGAAATTGGTTTCGAATATCGGTAAAATGAAATTCAGAGAAGCAGCGGTTCAGCTGAGGTTTCGTGATCTATCGACTGTTGGAAGTGGCACAGTCTCTATCTCGAATCTGGAAGACGGAGTTCCCAGAGTGTAACGGTGAAGGCTGCATCCGGCTTGAAAGCAAAAGGTCCTCTCTCTGTTTCCTCGGGGCAAAGAAAATAAGGATGGTCCGCTGCAGCAGCGAGGAAAGTACCGACTGGATACGAAGCCGGGGCATCGATCCTTGCCATCCCCGTTTTACAGATAAGACCATCTTCCATCGTCTTCCCCAAGAATTGCATTCGCGGGAGCGTATTACTTCTTGCATTTACGATCGTGGACCATCCCTACGCGATATCAGTCGGAAAGCTCATCTTACCGTAAAACATTGAGATCACTGACTCGAAATTTAATCACAATCGTGTATTTGCTCCAACAGATCGCCTTACTAATTCTGGTTTAGTTAACTAACTCTCTGGGACGTTCCGTGTTTTCTATATCGATCGTGCAATTAATATCTGACTGACATAATCACACAGTGGTCTTTTATATAGTATACGTGCATATATTTAATCAAAGTGGTATATAACGAGTAACCAGCTTTACTCAGAACATGTTACTTTTCTTTAAAATATAACTTATGCATCGAAAAATTGTACAGGTGGAGTGGGGGATGTCTGTAATCTCTTAAATGTTAAATTTACGTTTCCAGACATTTTTGTATCAGTTTTGTCGTTTAATAGTTAAATCGCGCGAATACCTCGAACATTTATGGCAACTAATAACAAAGTTTCCATAGTCTTATTATAAATCTTCTTAACATTCTATGCACGTGATTTTCTTTCGTAATATACTCAGTAATTCATGAACAAAAAAAATTTGATGAACGACACTGATTCGTCAAATTTGCCGACGATAGATATAATCTCGCGAAAAAATTGTTCAATTTAACACGCAAACAGAAGATCGAAATATCCGTGGCATACCGATGACAATGGTATTAGAGACTCGACGAAACGCTTGGTGTCTGCACGAGAACTCGATTATTCGTCTTCGAATTTTGCCTCATAGCAAGTTCATCGACTATTGGAATCTCTTTGAAAGATGCCTACCGTCCAGACAAATACGATTGAAAACGCTATTCCGTTTGATCGATTTTATCTGCTATTATCGGTTAGACACAATCTGGCAGTACGTTGCGGAATTTCTAGTTACAACCATGACCGACTTCGCTCGTTGTCCTTAAAGTAGAAGATCGTTCAGAATGGTTGACTGATTGCAACGGTTTCAACGTAGAATTTACGACGCGTCTAGTTGCTGCTACTCGAAATAAAGTAGACGAGCGGACCGAATGAAATATTCCGTTTTACCGTTGACAAGTTTCCAATTTGATTTCGAACGTACCTACTACCACGTCAAACTTGCACGATTTTTGAACTTTAATATCTTTAACGGAATTACCAAAGTTGTCAAAAATGATTGATTTCCAATTTTTCACAGAAACTGTAGATTTACAGCGATGTGTTCTTGGTGACTCGAATGATATTTCACATATATATTTTTCATACAACTTTCATTTTGATTTCTTTGGTACAAGCTCTATTGTGCGCATTTCCAAACGAAATTTTCTATTTAACTCGTTCAAAATGCAGCCATTTTAACTCGTTGATAGTATTAAATATTCTTTTAACGTCACGTTTTTTCACGGAATTTCCGTGATCATTTGGAAAACGACAAGTGATTAATTAGAAGTGCAAACGGCCAGAATGGAACGAGTACTTTTCCCAACGAAGTTTTCTCAACGGCGATCCTCTTTTTTTTTCTGCTGTTCCATTTTAATTGATTTTACCGATTAAATTTCGTCCAGCCGCGGTCCTCGATTGAATCCGGTTGAAATTTAGAGGTAGTCTGAATAATTTCAATCCGAAACTGTCTGCCGTTCTTAATTAGATCCAGTTGGATAGTTTAATTGCTCGATACTAGCCGGAAACCGTCGTTAGAGGTAGCTCTATTTACGATACTTTCGGACCACCTGTTACCAGCTGTGAAACCTCTCGTGTAATCGCGACGGGAAGTTGTCGCGTTCCGAGTGCCACCGATTAAGAACTGTCGTCCGTGTAGCAACGCGAAACTGTCATTCCACATTCAAAACTAACACAGTGACATATTTCCATACAAATATATGTGAAAATACGAAACTTTCTTTTATATTACAAAATTAAAACTCGCTTCACTTTGTAATTTCATTCTAAAGATAGCTTATCTTCGAATTAAGAGTCTAAATATACGTATAATTTATGTAGATATATAAATTCCAGAAATCTTCTTAAACGTTTTTAATAATATATCAACGTCTTTGTTCCTCGTTATTCGATAGAACCATTGTTAAAACGGTAAATGATATAGCTGTCTAAAGCGAAGATCACCGATAGAAACAACGAATACTAGATAGAAATTACGGATCTAACACTTACATCACTTACGATTCGAACACCTTATGGGCTTTATACATATCCCATTTTTGCATATTTAAGGAGAAAACAAATAGTAAAAGACATATTATCGTATCGCTTATATTTCGCTATTTATTCGCATGCACTCTATACTTCCATCTTTTTTAACTATAGTTTAATCTAATGGACACTTACCGTCATAGTTCCATCTCGCGATAAATTTAGTAATTAAAATATATTCCAACGCTCGCAGCATTTTTTACCGTATTCCACATAGAATTTATATTATCTTTCGCCAAGAAAATCTCTTACTTCTCTAACACCTGTATTGCTTATTCATTTCAACTCTTCGATTGTCCATCAAAATGGACGAAACCATGAAGCGTCGCGTTAATTGAAAAGCAATCACAATCCAGTAGATATAGAATGAGCATACGAACACAACTCCTCCGTTCCTGAAAGGCATTGTTTTCTTTCTTGACAAGCAGAACGGCGAGATAAGTCCGTAATACGTTTTTCGAAACGGCGTATTGCACGGGTCGTGTCCCGACGCAGGTCCGGGATCTTTTGGACAAAGAGGAGAACGGAAGGAGTTGGGTTAGAAAACTGGAAGTGGAGGAAAGCAGACGGGGGTTGGACGAGATATTGCCGGTGCCAAGACTCCGGATGTGTAAGCTCGTGAACCACCGGAGAAAAATACTGCGATGACGGTATACGACTTTATTTCATCCCTTTTTCGCCCATAGCGATACGGTAGTCCCAGCCAGTCTAAAACTATGGATATTTTCATCCGCGTGCTCCTTTGGAAGCGTTTGCTTCCGATCCTCGAGCTTCCATTTCTCGAGGACGCTCGTACATAGAAATTCGAACACGCTGCCTTCTCCACTGTGTTATACGTACGATTCGGCTGCGAGCTGTTTGTGGATTTGTTCGCGCTAAAAAGCGACGATATGTTCTTTTTTTTTTAGAGGAATTCCAGAAGTCTCTGAATTTTGACGAACAAATTTGGAAAATTTAATGGTCCTCTGGTACTATCTTCGTAAGTTATTTGTTAGAACAAAATCTGAAAATATTGTAGCTGTATCTGTAAGTTGCATCGAGTGTATCGAAATCATTAATTATAGAAATAATCGCCTATTTGAAATTTATCTTTCATCCTAAATTTTATTTGATACGTACCTTCTGAGAGGAATTTTTAAAACAGGAATCCTGAAATCTATATCTCCCTAAAAAAAAAAAAAAAAACTAGCCTTTCTACATACAGGTACCATCGAATGTAATAAAATTTATTATCAAATGTCAGATCCATATATCATCGTTCAGCTTTCGTTGCAGGCTTGAAGCTTTGACGAGCGGAAAAAATTGCTTTATTATCTCGAGCGGCGACGGTCGCGAACAACGGCGAACCGTTGGAGCTTTTCTTTTTTGTCGAATGAAAAGCGGTCTCATTGGCTGTCAGAGTGAAAGGGAGCCGGCAATTTCGTCGAGGAATTTTTCCCGTGTTCCTCGACAGTCTTGTCACACGTTAGACTCGGAGCCCCTCCTCGTCTCCTCGTCTACGCGTCCAGCGTACGGGGTTCGCTGCCTTTTCTCATCCTCGTACTCGCCTTTCATTCCGCCGGTTCTGTCGCTGACTTGGAAACTTTCTCGCTCGTCGACGCGCCGCGTCCACGAATATTCCGAGATTGAAAAGCTTGATCTCACGGTTGGAAGACGAGACACGACGCGGAGGTTTGTCTTCTCTCGGGCGAATCAACGATCCATTTGAGGGATGAAATATTTAAACATGTGAATCAACGTTGATACGTTTGTAATTAAAATATTAGCGAGAGAACTGTTTTTAAGCGGAAACGGGAATGTTTCTATAATTTAAATAGAAATTTCGCCCTCTCTCGCGCGAATCGTGGATCCACTTAAGTGATGAAATATTTATCCAAACGTATGTTCCGATATTGATACATTTGCGTTTGAAATGTTAATTAAAAGATACTTCCTGAGTTATAAAGGGAATATTTTTACACGAACGTAAGAAGAATCTTTTTCACGAGATTTTTCGAGAAATTATTTGTAAATTATGTCGTGGTCCTTTTGGTCGTGCTAATCGACGATCCACTCAAGTGATAAATTATTTATCTAAACACGTAGGCCGTCGCACGCAATTAACGCAATTTATCGGTGGAAAGATAATTTCTAAGCGGGAAAAAGGAACATTCCGTGGGCATTCTTTACACAGTGTTTCTGAAAGTTATGCTGTAGGTTATATTTTAGTCTCGCATGTAGTCATTATTATTATTTTTTTCTTAGCTTTGATAAATATTAATAAACATGGTTTTTGCATCGCAAGGCTTCGCATGGATGTTCGTCAGTGTAAATCGCCTTTCCACGAACACGAGGTCAGACGACGAAGTAGACCTCCAGGGAAGAACGCAATCAGTTGCATAACGCGTCGACGGACGCGACCGTTCTATGAATATTGCATAGACACGCGTGTCTGCCGGACCGTGGATGTCCGATTTAATTGTAAAATATTGCGCCGACATGCTCGCTTTCATTGATATTCTGTCAATCGATGCGTTATCGAGTAACGACTCTCTTGTACCATGGCGGGCTTTCAAGCTCCGTTTTTTCTTTTCTCTTTTTTATTTTCCGCTGCATCCGTTATCCAAACACGCATCAACGTATCGCGTTTCCCTGCAAATAGCAGCAACGTTTAAAACTTCCTGAATCGTTAAACGCTTGCTTATGGCGGAAAGAGGAACTTTCAAGTAGAAAATACATCGCTGTACACCCTTTTTAGCTTTGACATTTTTAACCGATCACGTTGCCTCGAATATAATTTCCGCCATGAGGCTGGAAAAAGGCAGGCCCATTCGAAATTCCGTTTACGTGCCGATGCAACGATCTCTCTCGCGGCGGAATGATTCGCGGAACGAGAGGGCGCACCTTCGGCACGCCAGTTACGACCTTGCCCCGATTGTAACTGCTCGTGCTTTCAAAGCTCTCTCTAACTCCTTCGCAGACACTCCAGCACGTTCTCATTTCACGCTTCACCGGCACGCCGTACCGATCCCCCCCCTCCCTCTTCTGGTGCAGCGTTTCCATTCTTTCGAATTCCGATCGTCTTTCAGACGAATTTCTCTACAGGTCAGCCAATCGAGCGAGAACGCGTCGCAGTTGTCGCCCGTTCGTTCCACGATTTCTTCTATCGTCCGTTTTGTCTCGTTGTTTCGTGAAATTGCCCGATCTTAGACCTTAAAGGGCCTGGTAAATGACACCACGTTGTTTACACTGTTGCTAAGAACTCTTTATCGTTAATGAATCTTGTTTATCTTGTTGCAAATTGTGAAATTTTAATTGCACGCGTCTTTTTAAATAAAATTGTTACTATGTAAGAATGTGATCTTTGCAAGACGTTTTCAATCCTGTGTAACTTTGAAACACTCGCGATGTAATTACATTAAACGCGTAAATGCAAACTACAAAAACGCTAGAATGTAAATGGATGTGTCGCGTTCCTTTTTTTTCATAATTGCGAAACATGTTACGCGTTTCTTTCGTAGGTGACGGTCGAGGAGATTGATAGAAGAAAAAGCAGATTAGCTTAATGAGAGCTCTACGTTTGTAATATGGATTATCAACCGTGCGATGTTTTCCTTAGTCGTTCGATTCGCTGTTATTTAGAAACATGCATACAATTGATTTACAAATCTCAAGACCACGTAGTCCTTACGTAAAAGCTGCAAATTAAATTAATCCATATATTGACTTTTGACTAAAAGAAGTCTTGAGAGTCCTGATCCGGGACTACTCACTTTTTCTTCATCTCCCAGTAGAACTTCACCTAACGTTTTCTACGATATCTGTCTTTTTTTGTTCAATTACTAACTAATAACGATAACGGGAATTAATTAAAAAAAATCTCCATTTTAAAAAATTCGTCAGGTACATTATCATACAAATATTTACTAACGTACATCTCCGATAACTACAAAGTAGGAAATCTATACGCTATCGCCTAAGCTTAGAAGCTTACCTACAAACGATCTCGATAACAGTGTTCAAACGAACAAGAAAATTACTTTGCAAACTCAATAACAGTTCAGAATCGGCCATCCCTTTCTCCAAGTGGTGTTTCGTTTTCTCGTACATGGTCGTAGGCTAACAAACGAATAACGAAGGCGATACGAAACGTGCGAAAACAAAAGAGGAAAAGGAGAAAACGGGCGTAGCTCGAGCACGAAAGCGAAGTGCGTGAAACAGAGAGAGGAGAGGCAGAGAAAGCGAGGGAACTACATCGAGACTACCGAATGCAATATGATTCCCACCTCGACGTCGAGTCCGCGCCTCATGGAATATGCATGACATGCTAATGCGACTTGTACCTAATCTAATTATACAGTTCCACGCGAGCCGCCACCAACCCCTTTGGCCTATCCTATCGTTTCTTCGAGCGTACGTGTACGCACACGCGCGGCTCCGTCTTGCTGTTGCATCGTCGATGATTCCTTTCGATGCCTCGATCCAGCTTCATGTGCGATTTCCCATGCTCAGTTCGGAAATCTACGTCCGAAGATTCTACCCACAGATTGCATTGGAATAAACAGATAGCTAAAGAGTAGCTTCGGATGTATTTGGAATACGAGGAATGGAAGCTCTAGTTGTGATTTCTAAAAATTTATTGATATATCATTTAGATTAGATCTGCGTCAAAAGAAGTTGACCGTGCTTGTTCAAAGTGTTTCTTTTATGAAGTAACGATAGTAAAGCAGAATCGACCGTGAAATTTTGTGGATATTAATTTTATTGGAAATTGTCGAGAAGACTTGCGAGCTTTCGTGTTCATCAATTATTCACGCTGACTCTGCTAGTCATAGTGATATATTCTATAGAAGATAAACCGACTTTCATCTGCCCAATTTCATCTCGTGAAGCGTTAGGTTAACGAATTCACCTTAGCCGTTCGGTTTACTGCAGGCTCGACACGTGTTCGTGACTCGCAGTTCTAGCGGAATAATTCCTCGATAGCGATCTTTCAAGGTCAGCCGCGAAAAGATCGAAAATCGAAAATACAACGCAACCAAGTTTTTCAAAACGAAAAATATTCTGTCTGTTCTTTAGCACGTATATCACACCATCTAAACAGTAATGTTTGTCGAACTTTTTATCTACCAGTTTCACTCTCGAGTCCTTTTCCTTAACTTTCTTCGCAACTTCCTAACTTCCCGAGAGAAATGCCTTGGTCGAATAGCATCAAAAGTAAATGATTGGTTCGTCGTTCGGTAAACCTTGTAATTTATACTAGAGCAGCAAGAAAGCGTTCGGAAACGATATTACGGTTTTGAACGACGCTGTTCACGCGTCCTGAACGTTTCGATCGCGACTATTCTGAGCTAATTGTTCGATCATCGAAGCCGAAGTCTTCAATTTTTAGCTTGGACGATTTCTTTCTTTCTGTTCCGCCACCCATTCGACCCCGGTCGAATTCACCGTGGGTCATGCTTTAGTTCTTGCTTTATTTTGCCATCGGTACGAGGACCCCCGTGTCGTGATGGCCTCGTGGATGGCTCATTTTGCTCGTTTCAATGTTTACACGTGACAGGAATCCGTGGCTACACGGAATCCCGATATAAAAATAATTCATCGCTCGATATTATTTATCGTCGGACGCTCGCTCTGCCTTTGGGATTTTCAACTCGGGGATAATTCTCAATTGTCGTGAGAACGGGACGGTAATTCGCACTGGACGGTTTGTTCGTTCTTTTACATTGTTGCTTAATTTTATGCAGCAGAGGATACATAAGTATCAAGATTTATTGCTCAGCCCCTTTGCTTCACGATTTATTTTGGAACAAACCTGTTTTGACTATCCAATTCTGTTGCAATTGTGTACGCGCAATTGGTATGAGGAAAACTACAGTATTTTAGTTCGCGTTAGATTTATCTGTGTAAATATGAGCGTTAAGTTGTTTTTGATAGATTCATGAGGCAAATTTGTTAGATTTATATAAATAAATTCTGAAACGCCGTTCCTGTTTTACATATTGTAGCCATCACAACGTAGTCTGCCAAACACTGGTCGTTTCTACTTAATCTCTCTCGTTACGACTTGTTTTTAACCTACACCTCTGAAAATTAATTATTTACTTGGGAAACTCTGTAACTAAAATTACCGAGATACCACGATCGAAATTTCATAAATTGAGTGGAAATCAAGTATCACGTAAGATCAAAATGAAGGTTCAGTTCGAATACGATTCTTGTTTGTAACTCGAATATAGTCTGCCACGACTATAATTGTATCACAAGAGAAGGGATTAAACGATTTAAACGACTTAAACTTTTACTTCTAACGATTGGCCATCATTTCTAATCCAACTAACACATGCAACAATGATCACGAACTTTCAGAATACTATCCCATTAAGAATACACTGAAACCTTAACAAGTCGATGCAACTTCACTTCCCACGTCGCCCGTTAGTTAAACAACTCAATCAAGCAACTTCACCAAGATAAACAATCGTCCAAAGTTCCATTAAAAGTTCAACTGGCATTGTCACGTCCGAAAATTGGTTGAAAGGAGTCGGACGCGCCGACACAATACGTGAGTAGCGCGCGGTCTCGGCGTTAAACGATTGCCATTGAAAATCGTTGGTCGCTCGCCGGCTGCTGTAGGTCGCGATGACTGGGTAACGCTAAAAATAATCCTCGAGAACGATGCCGCGGCTATTATTAAGCTCCGATCGATGCCGAGCCAGTTGTGGCGAGTTATTTCAAAGCGGCTGGCGCGAGTAACGGGAAGAAAATGCTCTACGACCGTAGAAGGGAACCTTTCTTGCATCAGGAAAAATAGTATTTCCAAGGAAAACCGAGTGATACGCGAGTCCTTGGTGAACGAAGCATCAGCGTAAGGAACGATCCCTTTACAAGCTTAAGTCGATCGATTTCGAGTCGATGACGATACAACGTTAGAATGTCGTTTCGGACGACGAAGACACGGAAAAGCAGGATGTGAGCGGATAATAAAAGAATAATTAGCGATAGTCGCTTGTAAATACCGTACGAATGCTAGGAATTTGCGGAGAACCTAAGATTCATGGCAGTGATTTATTTTATTGGCCGGTGGTCAGAGAGGAGTGTCGAATGTCTTTGAAGAAACGCAAATGGATTTCGCTGTGCTTGTTATTGTTGGCGGATAATTGATCGTGGAGAGAAAGGAAGAATTATGGTCGGAGCTGAATCTATTCGAGGGTTTGAGAAATCGATATCCCGAAGGAAAATGTCTTACAATGTCGACCAAAATAAGCATCATTTGAAAGTCAAACCGACAGCTGAACATTTGATTAAAAATTGAAGGTCTTATTATTGAAGCTACAATGTTTGATAGCTATGCGCGCCGCCGCCGCTATAGAGAAAGGATAGTTGCTTTCGATAGGATGTAATTTCATTACAAATAAATTACGGAAATTTATTATATGAATTAGTTACGGATAAAAGGATTTACGATGATTTTATTATTTTTCATCGTCAGATCTATCTATAATGGACTATCATGACGCCATAAGATTAATATGTTTGGAGATACTGTGAAATAAAGATAAAATTCGGATCGATGAACGTTGAACATTGTACCCTAAATTTAAAGTAGACGCGTTCTCACAAGAAAGAATTTATAATAGGAAAACAATTCTGCGTTCAACGAATTCAACGGATGCGAATCCCTGTATTTTCACGACGCGATGCGACGCGACGCGACGACGCGACGGTCCGATTTCCTGGCTAAATATGGTGCTGATAAATCCCGTGGCCGGTTTATCGGGTTCCGTGGCATTGTGTCTTGCGGCCTCTCGAACGCGAAACCCACGATCGAACCTTCAACCTCACGCCTCCGACCTCATCTCCTGTACGGGGTGCCTGTGAATACAGCGAGTGCCGATACGCCGCGCGGTAAATAAGCTGATACGCGTCCCTATTATCTATTATAGGATATGAACCGAAATAGAACCAGGGTTTATTCCTTCTCCAGGGAGAATAACTTTCGACTAGACTACACTGCTGCGAATTTATCCATACGATGGCTTCTGCCGCTCGCAATTAGAACGTTTCGTATTCCTGATTTCAGCTGGGCTGTTTTTTAGAATTTTTTAGATACAGAAGAAATTCGAGTCTTTGATACTTGAGGATCACAAGTAAGTGCAAGAAGTCACGCAAGATCGTGATACGCGTTGAAAATTGAAAACAAGTTAAAATATAAAATTGAAACAGTAGGAATATTGTTTGCCTTAGGATCGAAGAGCTCTGAATAAGTAGTGCGAGTAAAATGGCTACAAAAACTATTTGCACAGGTCCTTGTCATTCAATGATGAGTTCCTCTCTGTCAGATTCTGTATCTCATTTTCATGATAGCAAATTTTTCTAATTACTAAACGACATGAAATTTAACATACTCGAAGCTAATAAATTAGCGCGTAAATGCTACAATAAGTACAATGACGCGCGAATACTTTGTACAACTGCTGAAAAATCGTGCAAATGATTCCTTCCCGACACTAATGCGAACATAGAGGTTTTTCTACTGGAGCTTAACTCGCCCGCAACTTATGACACTTGTACTATTCTTCAAACTCCTCAGTCGCTAATACCACTTTCCAATCAGCTTCTCCCGATATTTCTCAACAACGTTGGAACTGACAAAAAAATAATGATCCCGATATCGAGCAAGAATTACTGGAAGTAGCGCAGGGTGCCGCGAGCGTGTTTCCATCGGCCGGTGATTTCCTGGCACCGGACCGGGAACGATAAATCTCGGACCAGGCTGTTTATCGGCCTCGTTCCATTGTGCCTGGTGCCGAAGGCTGCGTCGTAGGGGCCGAACATCGGGGGGCGTGAAGTGTTTGCGTGCACCACGGACACACGCCGGGCCACGGCGTGGCAAATAAGCCTCACGATACGTTCCGGCATTATCCGCCACACCCGTTATCCTACATTATCGTTTCGCCCGATGGACCTAACGATCCGCGTGCACGCGTTTATCGAGCAGCCAGCCTATTTTTCGATTCGGATAGTCAGCCTTGGAAGCGCTCACTTTCACCCGCGATTTTTATTATCCACGCCAGATATTACCACGCGTATACACACACCGTCCGCGATACCGTTCGATATTTTACGAGCGCAAATAACCGGTGCCCAGGTATCAAAGGTCGGAATAATCGGCGGATTTGTGGCCATCGGCGATTAAAGGATCGGCGACGGATATATCGGCGAGCTCTCTCTCTTCTCTGCCCCTTCCCACGCCTCGTGTACAAGGGCGAAATACGTCGCTATTCCTCCGGCAGTTGGAACCACTTGAACCTACTACAATGCAGTTCGCAGGTAGTTAAAACTAACTAGAGGATTCTCTGTTCGCATCTGGCCCTCCTGTTCGCATAGTTTACGAAATTGGCCGACTTCCAGTTCTTCCGACAACTGGATTCAATATAGCGCGAGGAAGTAGGGGATGTTCATGGAGAGATGGAGGACAGCACGCGTGTATTGCAGAGATTCGGGCACGATGTCGGCAGATTTGACGTTTGAGAAATAAAGGCTGATACGCTTTGACGTATACTGACTCGCGAAAAGACTTGAATATTTATCATAGGAAACTTTTTTGAATATATTGTATGTGCTAGATAAGACATTTCGAAATGTGATTAGCGCCGTGACTAACGACGACTGCGATATGCTCAAATATTTTAGTCGGCCTGTGTAACACAATTTAGGGAGTGTTTAACTTGTTTGATCTGACGCTATTGCAGTGATTAATTGGTTTATTCAGTCCGATGACAGTTCTAATATAAATAGTATCGTGTAATATTGAATATATTTGATTGGATTGAATTGAAATACAGTTCGTATATGATGATATCGTATAATATTGTGTGGTGTGTCGTTCGAAGACACGTTTTAAGGAAACAGTAACGTTAAAATAACGAAACCTATATATATATATATATAGCTTGATCTTTCCATCCGATACTGAAGGGACTGCTTTCCGAGGGTCATGAGGGTCAAGTCAAAGGTTACTCAAAAGACAGTAGTGTTTGCGTTCCTAATTGAAGTTTAACTAAGTACAGCATAGTACGACCTCCAAGTACACTTTAATTCAGTCGATTCTACGATACGTTCTATGACAATGATCCCTTGTCTACAGCAAAGTAATCGAAACGACGATACTTCGATGAATATATAACGATCGTGTTCAGGATCCAGAACAGCCACTCGGTTCTGTAGATTTCGAATGGAAAGAAATCTCTTCTCGATGGAACAATAATTCGCAGTTAATTTGCTAAGAAAACGCGCAAGGAAGATCGTGGAACGATCGACTCAATTACGAATGAGAGAGAAGCAATGAAATTTATCGGTGTCAGCGGATCGGTAATGATCGTCGCGATCAACGAAGGATAGAGAAAGAGGAGAACGAGGGACAAGGTGGTGCTGCTACTTCACCTACAGATTGCCTTTAACTCAAGTGCGCCTTAATGTTCGTCGCGCTGTAGAACAGCCGAGTCGGAAGAAGCCCGAACTCCAAGAACCCTATCGCGCTTAATTATTTTCCAATGGTGGCTGCTCGTTTAATCGGATCTCGACTAATCGTCCCCTCGTTCTTCTCTCGTTCGAGCTGTTCTTCTTTACGGTATAACACCCGTTCGGCCGTGACGAGCGGCTCGTGACGCGAGAGAATAGTCGTCTGTTCGTTCGTGAAAGCCCATTCAGGAATTCCGATCGATCCGCACTTGAAGGAAGCGCCAGGAGAATTGTCGGTCTCTGGTCCAACAGAGACGAATACGCGTTTCCGATTCAATATCGAAACCACGTCCGTTTAACGATCGAATCGCTGCCTTGGGACTGGTACGCTTTCCTATCATATTCAGTTCTTCGGACTGGTACGTTTCTCTATCATATCGAGTTTCATGACGATCTACTTTTACGAAAACTCGGGCCGACAGGATAGTGACAGTCTTTCGGGTTGATCAAGACACTTGTTCTTTATGTTCCGATCATCGATCTCTTGTTAAAAGAGATATATACATACATACTTTGTTGTTTTCTTCTCTCTAGTTGTTAATTTAAGAATTCTATAGTAGAATATTCCACTCCTCGCTCTATTCTGTTTTAACTTTTTCCGAGACGATAGCTCATCGATATTTATACTTTCTGGGCCGTTTTACATAATAATTTACCAATTGATAACGCTATTAGTAAATTGACAAATTAGTTTGACAAATGGGATGGTCAGATGACGTATACTCTGTAAGATTTAGTCGTAAAGTTTCATTTATTTCATTATCAAACGCGTTGATATTATATAGGAGTATGTATTAATACAGGTAGCGCGTGATTGTAGAATTTCACTAACATTGCAGTTGTAAAATTCTGTGTGAAAATATACGTCATTAAAATGATATTTTTCAGTTCTACATACAAACTCTACCTTTATTTATTTTCGCCATTAGTGATATTCAGTTCCCCGATATGGGTGTAATATTACCTGATAAATCAGAAAAATGATAAACAAACTTTGTAATCGACTCGAACATCCCAGACAGACTTTAGACTCGATCAAGGCTATAATACAGGAATTCTTTACAAAGATTCCGGCAATAACTCTGACGTACAATTTCTTCGAGTTGCCTGAAAGTATAACTCGAGTGGAAAAGCGAGAGTGGCTGTACACGAGGAAGTGCAGCGCGCGAATCCATAAACGCTGAGTAAATCTTGACGCGGAACGAGCGGCTAATTATCTGTCGCCGAAGCTTATGAATTTTAATGTCGTAAATTTCTAACTCGATAATCCCAGCCTGTCACACAATTAATTGGAACGATACGTTACCTTCGTCGCCGGCACACCGGTTCCGCGCGCCATCCCCGAGTTAAAAACCGAACTCCGACGGACGAAGAGCTTGAGGGGTTGGCCGGGGGGATGAAAGTTACTAACGACGGCTTTTGTGAGCCGGCCTCGCTCGTAGACCGGCAACCATGGGGTGCAGGGATTAAACTACACCCCCGGTACGTTTGTCATCCCTTTTGCACGCGCGTGCACGTTGCCCGGCACGCACGAACGAGCCTGGATTTTATCGGCGGTCCCCTCCGATCGCGCAGGGATCTACGAAACTGAATTGGTTTCTTGTTTCACGCGACCGTTCGCGATTGTGTCGTTCACTGGACAATCATTCGGTAATTAGATTCGGGTATTCTGATCGAACTGACGCGTGTTTCGGACTGTTTTTTAGCGGAAGGGTTAAACGAAACAAAGTATCGGTAATTTGATCGTAATGCGATTGAGAATAGAATTTAGATTCGTTTCCAAATACTTTTGATTAGCACGTAACAAAAACAGTTTACGCCACATTTCCTGATTTCATTTCTAACCTTCTGCAATCAGAATCTAGAGAAAAGCATGGCGAAATTCATATTCTAAAAAATGATCTATGCCTTGACTGACTGGCGAATAATAATTAGTCCTGTGAAACTCTTCGGCATGAAGTTTCTTAATTCATAATTTAATTCCACGTAGCTTTTCTCCGATATAATTACAGATACGCCAAGAATGATTATGTAATATACTGAATATCGTGTTTAAAGAAATCGAGAGTTGAACAGAGGCTAACAATGCCAGACTATTTGCTTGCTCCCCTCGAAAAAGTCAAACGAGGGTAGTTTTTTGTCAGTTTAGTCGTTTAGCTATTCGACGATTGGAATATCAAACGTGATAAAAAATGAATAACTGTATTCTCGAAGAATTTGTTGATTATTGATTTTAGCAGGAATTCGCGGAACAGAAACTCGACGAGGCCGATGAATATTCTGGGCAGCATGCTGGCAAGCCGGAAAGGCTGGTTGAAGATCGCAAGGTCGGTCAGTGCTCTCGAGTAGCGTACGTGCGATCCAGCTAATCGTTGGCTCGAATACGGTAGAACGAGTATCGCTGACGATCCCCGTCGTCGCGACCTCCATTTTCCACTCGATGGAATATTTTTTTATTTTTGCTACGTAATTCGGTCGCTTTCTAATCGCCGTTATTAACGGTACCGTTTTCGCGTACCGTGTTACGGTTCAAAGTTGCTCGCTAACTGAGAAAGTTTAAATGCCTCTCGAGAGTGATTTATTCTCTTTCGAAGAGAAACAAGAAAAATTACTTTTCAAACACTTTATAAAACCACCTACCGTAGCTTCTATCTTCGACCGCGCACTGGTCTTTCAAATAGCCCAATCAAATTCAACGGAACTTGGAACATTACAGTTATCAAATTTTACAGCATGAACAATACATCGTTACGCGTTAATAGATAAAAGTAATTTTATCTGGTCCTCTCTTTTACTTTTTACGCGTTAACGCCGTATATCCTTTGATCTTACCGTGTATTTCTAAAAAGTAATCGAAGCTCGTTGGTTTCGCGATAACACTTAAATCCCGACGAAACGATTCAACCGAATATCGGCTAAAGCTCTGTCAACAAGACGCTCTTCTTCTCGAGACGCTGATTTTCCTCGGAGAGAAGACCTTGAGAGAGGCTGGTCGAAGAAAGAGGGTCGGTCTCGTGTCCGAAAGGGTGTAAACCCGGTGTTCTGTGTAAAGGGGGTGAATGTCGGCGGGCTCGTTGCAGCTTCGTCTTCCGGCCGTTTTTCTTCGCCCGTGAAACGAATAACCCGCTTTTACGACGATTCTCGAGACACGGCAACGAGGGAAGAGAAAGCAGTCGAGGAACGAAATCTGCGAGACGTCCCAAGAAATTTTCCAAGCGTCTCTATCTATCCGCTCCGTTGCTTCTACAGTTTCTGCAACGTTTTCCGCTCGTCCATTCGCGTCCACCACTTTCACGCCCCTTCTTTACAACTCGTAGAAGCCATCGCTTCTTCCATCATTCGGATAGCGTCCATCCTCTTTTTCTTTTTCAATGATGGATTAACCTTTTTGAATTTTATCGCATGATCCATTCGTCGTTCCGCTATACGAAAACTACCCTCTGGATATCCGTCTATACGGCGGAACCCTTTCAAAGTTTGGGATTTTGTTTCCATCGTAGAATGATAATTTGGAGCGTCCCCGATTTGTTAGAGGGGTGAAAGATATCGGAGACATATAGCGTTTGGCGAAATAAACGAGCGCGAAGAGTTTATGGGAAAACGGTTCGTGAGATTTCCAGATACGAAATAGCAGATCGGGAAAGTTTCGTTCATCTCGGTAGAAAGTTCTATATTGAGAAGTTTGAGAAACGAGTACCAACGCGCGGAACAAATACATTGCTTTCCTCTGTCTGTCTATTAGGTTCTTTCTCCAACACCTTTATCAGTTCCTTTATTTAATCGTAGATCTTCTTGCAGGTTTGAACTAATATTATTAACGAAATTTGACAGGTCAGAATATTACGAATTATCACTGCTAATCGATTTTCTTGCGTAATACTAACACGTTTTACGATAGAAGTAGCTACGTTATCGCATATAGCAACGTATAACTAACTTGATCTATTTGTCCTGTTCGAAAACATTTGAAAATAAAAATTGGGAAATTGTGAATGCTGTTCATACGAAAGACACCGATAGCTTACATTTATCATTTGCTAAATCAATTAGTATTATTAATTAGCAAATTACTGTAAGAATTCTACTATCCCCTTAATAATTTCGTTAAAGACAGAAACTGCTACTTTGCGAAAAGGAAAGCCAAAAGAGATGATTATTTGAAACCTCTTTCTATTGTTGTACGCAGTTGAGTTGATATCGGTTTTATCAACTTATGTAGCAAATTATGTACAAACTATATCTCGACGATCAAAAAATTTTTCTCACAAAATTTGGTTCATGAGACCACAAATGTGACATTTACAGAAACTGTCGTAGAAAATATGCGTGTCTAGCAATTATAGCATTAAACAGTTTAAAACGAGAAGATTTCTAAAGTCAATCTGCAATCTCCAGAATCTCTAATATCTAAGGTACCGTTGTTCAACCAACTTCAACAGCACCGAGGCTACTAATTATCCTCAAAGAAGTAAAAGTGAGAACAGGGCAACAGAAGCACGAACCGATAATCTAGACACTAGAGAATTAGCACGCCTCGTACGATGGCTCGTGAGCGAGATACACGTATTCAGACTTTCTTATTTGAAAATGTCCGTGTAAATTCGTCGCGTTGAAGCGTATGCACGGCGCTGCGCGGCTACTCGCTATCCGCGCCAGAGTATTCTTGCGGCCACGACGGAATACCAAGCATCGGAGCGAACTAAATTGCTATGCAAAGTTTATCTTCAGACGTCAGCCAGAACGGGCCTGTATCGCTTCTTATTTCCTACACGCGGTGGTTCTCAAAGTCGACAGGACACGGTCGGGATCGTAAGCGATCGCGTATTTTTTAACCCGGTTCAGTCGAGCCTAGATCAACGTTGCACTCCCTATAGCGGGTTTCTTCCAGGCTGGTGTGGCGGGCATCCGCCTGCTCATTGATTTGCGTTGACCGTTGATTCAACACGCTTGTGAATGAAATCGTTGCTGGTAGGTTTCGTTATACCTTCATTAATTACACGATGTCACAACAGCAAAAGAATGTCTAGGAAAGATAAGATACAAACGCAATGTGAAACGTACGATACAAAATATCGCAGATATACAGCAAATATCTTTAATCTCTTCAACTTGATAATCGCGTCTCTGCTATAATCAAATCTGTAATCACTGATTTGAAAGTTAATAGAGATAAATCAATTTTAATTCGGTTAATTCCACGATCTTTGTAATTTGTTTCTTGGAGAGACAAAAACAACACGTATGGGAGAAAGGGATTTCTAAGAGAAAGAAATCGAGAAATTAAAACTGAAATGTACAACAATTGTTGACACGACGCGCACTGCCTTTCTTTTCGTATAATGCCTTCGGATCCCAGGAAAATGTCGTAAAATATATAGGTTAAGGTTTTCCAATACTGTCTGTAGTTTGTATTCCAATATCCTCCCTCGACAATATATGGTCGTATTCTAACAATTCCTATTGGAATCTTCGCCAAACGACAACGACTATGGTCGTTCGGTGCTAAAACTTCGAAGTCTAAGTAAAAAGATAGAATTCTAATTTAATAGTTCTACTTTCCGCTGTATTAACCCTAATTTTGGTTACTGGACACTTGCAGGAGTTAATTTGAGACCACAGGACGCCTGCGAGTTCGAGGTATCTCTAGCATGCATTTTAGTTCTATTGGAAACGATTTCACGGTAATTTTTACGCGTTCTCAGAGCAGGTTTAAAATTCTACTTCGAGCAGGATGCTAATTTGGTGAACGTTCTCTCAAGAGTTGGACCGGTGTCGCTTGCATATCAGCGTTGTTATCTTGGCCGTTTTTCTGTCGCACGTTGACAACACACGAGACAGACCATCCTCTTGTGGCAAATTACGCTTCACGTTGCTTTCTGTTCGCGAATTCAACCGCTGGCCTTTCGTCTTTCCGGTTAATTGTTCAACTCGTCGGTAAATTCAACGCTCCATCGCCTAATTGCCGTCTATTATCGTCTTAATGGACTATACGTGAAAATCATCTTTTCAAAGGCAAACAAAGTCGATAATTCAACGATACTGCTCGTTTCTGACTCCTTTCTTTTCCCATTTTTCTCGCTCTTTGCTTTTTGTCGGTTTCTCGTTGACGAATACACGCGTCTTCCTTTTTTCAAGAGGCGCAACGTAGCTTTTCGCTCATCTGGCCGAATGGTTAAGAGAGATGTAACGACGCTGCGACGCTAATGGACAAACACTCTTCTACATCGCGAAGCAACGACGTTTTTTATTTCTGCGCAACACGTTTCACCTGCGGATCGTAATGCATCGAAAACACACTAATGTCACCCGCTTTATTAACGCTTTCGCAACCGATGCCTACGTTATTGCGACTCGCGAGCCACCGATAACCAACATGCTACGTATAGTTTAGCAGGGATATCGAAATTCGTTGTAACGCTTTTAAGTAATAGGAGCTTTTAAAATTCGTGCTAATTTATGGTAGTGTAAATTGTTAGCCCTTTATCCTTCTTATTTACACAAAACGACTTATCTAGTATTTTCTTATTTTTCAAAATATCGTACAATATTCCATGTTCCCGGTGCTGTTTTAAGTAAAGTTATATTATACAGGCTGTTAAGAAGCAATGACTAAATGTTTTAAATTGAACGAGACGAAACAAAGATGAAAAGCACGATAAACTTCAGTTTTCTGAAGTGTTTCGACGGCTAAGAGCAGATGCATTGAAAGGAAACTTTAGTTGCAGTTTGATCGAGTGATCTTCCGCTGATTGGATTCCGGTTATGTGAACGAAAAGTCATAGATAACAGGGAGAATCGATAAACCGCAGCCATGGAAATTATTCACTTTCCGCTAATAAATCGCGAAATCAGATAAATGGAGTTCTACCGCAATGTACACGCTGTATTTTAGGAAATTATTTTTTACGAGCGCATTATATCCTCTTTCGAAAAATAAATCTTATCGTGGCTCGAAAAATATTCCATTCGAGCGAGAAATCTCGCTGTACTATACGTTTTACTATTTGCAATCTTCGGGGTCTGAGGTTTCAGCGGCTGTAGCATTGCAATACGCGTTTCTTAAAAATTCAGACCAAGAGCCTTGAACGTGGAATTACATGTATGTTTTTGACATAGCAATACGTTTCTCACGAGCTAAAACTGGAAGCCTCTTACGTAATATTTACGTCTTTTCGCATCTTATCTCCTTTGTCGTATAATTTATCTGTCGGATAAAGCCGTATAAATATTTCTACGGAATACTTAATTGTTCTCTTGCGTTTATACGTATGTACATATTTATACTAGATTTTAGACGATATATACCCTCTTTCCTTAACGAATAACATTCGTATTATCCTGAAACTAAACAGTTTCCCTAGGTATTTCGATAAAAACGAATCAGCAAATTCGACTTATCGTTGTCAGACGATTCGGTGCGACAAGAAGAAAAACGGAGGGATGCATGTCGCAATTCTTATGCAAGTCGAAAGCGTAGACCAAAGGTAACGCGTTAACCTTTCACGGTCGAAGGCCAAGATATTCCTGTCGACGCGTTTCCACCGGCAACGCCTCCATCCAAATCCATTATTCATAGCCTCTCGAACACGAGAATCAAGTAAAACACGAAATTTCGTTAATCGTCGGCCATATAATTCCATTTGATCTCACACACGTATAACCTATACATACGTATAATCGCATGAAAAAAGAGAAGCAAAACCACGAAAGTGGATGTCGGGCAATTATCAAACTGATACCGCCGTTAATTAAGCCGGGACGTTCCATTACATTCGACATATCGCGTTAAGCATTTTAACGACGCGAGCATCCAGCGAATTAATAGCCCCTTAAAATTCGAATACGTTGTTTCACGGTGTGGCTCGTTCGGTTACGATCTCGTTATCCGCCTCGAATCGCCTCTAATTGCCGTCGTCGAGCTCTCTTTCGTTTCTGTCGCCGTCTGCAAACGCGGCCGTGAACAACCTTGTCGCGAAACAATAATGAGAATCTGTGTAATTGAACATCCTGGTAATTCGCATTCGCGTCCCCTGCGTCATAATAGATTACGTTATCCGACTTAATCCGGCGAAAAGTTGTACATCTAGCGTTCTGAGCGACTGGATTAGCGTTAAATCTCACCGCGGAGAAATCGTGCCTCGAGGAGGAGATTTCGCGAGAAGTTTGCGATGCCAGTTCGTTGCCAGGAATCGACTGTGTTCAAAGCGTGCTATTTATTTCCCTCGATTCTACGCTGAAAGATCGATTTATGGATTTACGGATTTACGGATGAGGAGCCTCTTTTAACCCTTCGTAGGGCAACCTGGATCATTTACGTTCGGAGCGAAATTTAACTCGTTACGATAATTTCCTCGAAACAATCTATTTTTCTTGGAAAGATCCTTTGCTCGTTCAACTTAAAGACTGATCGTATAACGTGGTAAAATGCTCCGATAAGCATTGCAGATTTTTCGAAAGTTTGGAAGAGTAAAGAAGTTAGGCGCGACATTCGCCTAGTCCACGGAAAGTGCGAAAATACGCTTGCTCAATTACCCGTAGAGATTTAAAGACGGAGGAGCGAAAGAAGGGATTGAAAGTGTTATTCGATAAAGAAACTATCGTAGATATGGTCGAACGTAAAGATCTTATCAGTAATGTAGTCTGTAATGGTTACGCGTTCCATAATAGCATTCCCACGTGCGTCCGTGAGAGAATTGTTTTTAATAAACCGCTTTCTCTTTGTGTTCCAGGTAAATTCATATTGGATTACAAACTACTTTCTATGAATCGGACCTGGATCAGTTTTGGGTAATACGTTATTAATCGTTGGCTCGTTAGCGATTTAACGAACTTCGAAATAATTGGAGAATCGTTCGCTCGTATAACGCGAATTTACGTTATACCATTGTCCCAATATTCTCCGTATTGATAGCACAATAGTATTACGGAATTCTCCAATTATTTTGGTTGATGTTGCAAATATACGAAATACAGGTTTCTTTTTCGATAAAGAAGGAAATTCGTAAGAAAAGAAGCGATCGAACAGACTAAATTAACTCTGAATCACTATTGCGACAGTGTGATTAGATAACACGTTTCCTTGAACTTGAAACACAGTTCTCCGTGTAGTCACGAACAAAGAAGAACTGCAAGACCTATCTCGTTGTCTCTTTCTCTTTAAACATCGATCGGGTATCGCGATGATCGGGAACGAGGTTGATTATTTCGATGCAAATCGTCGGAAATGATTTATTCGTGGACGATGAAAAGGAGCTGCTCCGGCCGAGGAGAGGATAAGAGGCGACAGCGAATCGAGAGAAGAAGCCGAAGCGAAGAAGAAACGGCCGAGGCAAGATTAAACCGAGTGCAAATATTTAATTAAATCTGGCGAGCGCGCATGCCTGGCGGCGGCAGTTTACGGCCACCGTCGTAATTTCTTCTCTCGGGGTTCGCAGTGAAAGTGGATGCGCCTCGATGCAATCTGCTTTCGAATTAATCGAGAATGCGTAAAGAAAATGTTGTATCGTATCGAAACTCTATCCTCCGTGTATTTCGTCCATTCCATCGCGCTTTTGTTTACTCTTCGCAGTAATCGTTCTAATACTTAAAGCTATTTTTTCTCCCGAGTACTTAAATATGTATTAACACCAGGATAACTCAAAGGTTAATTTTAAGCGCAAATTTTGTTAGTGTTCGGTCAAGGAAATATATAGCATGTCCTCTGGAACCGAGAAGAGGAATCTTTAATTCAATACGACATTCACAACCACTCGTACGTTTTTCATTCGATTTTGGAATTAGATATATCTCTTTAAATCTATCAGGCTATTCCTATCTGCAGCTGCTTCGTATCGAACTTCTTTCTGTTCACCAAGTCAAACATAAAAGTCAAAGAATCGGTAGAAATAAACTTGTTATATTTCTCCTGTATAGTTTCTGTTGAGTTTATAGAAAGTTGAATAACTTTAGGTATCTTATGTTCGCCTGATATACCGCGAAACATTTTCCTAAATTTCTAAGAGAACTTTACTAAATTTCCTAATAGTAATTGTACGGTAACACCTAGTTGACATCGGTCTGACGCCACCGATTGTGACAGCGTCAAGGAAGATGAAAAAGGAATGGTGATGTTCCATGCGTCTGGAAATATTCTGCTTGGCGATGACGTTCAAGAGTAGACTTCTGTACGAGATCCGAGCATGGTCCGCTTGATTCGAGTAGAACTCGCGAGGATATTCTGACGTGTAGGCGCTCTCGACGTAGTCTGGCAGACAATAGCCGGAGTGGCGGTAAACTTTTCAAGAGAATCACTGTGTGGCTGAAAGTTCGGTTCGCGGGATGAGATCTCTACCCGACGACGTTGCACGGGCAAGAAATCGTCGCGTTTAAATCTCGTCGTGCGCGGACGTCTGCCGGGGTCACGCAATTTGAAAGTTAGATTGCTTAAAGCGGCGTTTGACGCTAGTCAAAAGAGCACAGTCCTCTACCTTCTATCGTGTCCCGTTGAAATTTAATCAACGAGGAATCCGTTCTTGTCGATCAATCATCGATCTTATCGATCCTTCGATTACCAGCCCACCGAAGCTTCAAATATCAACGAGATTAACCATCGTCGAAATTAACGGAATATCGATTTAGAATGAATAACGCTCGAGTAATACCATATATTTTACCAAGTTCATCGATCGCGGAGGGAACCGTGGCAGGAACCGCGGGGAAATACGTACCTCCTTAATCCCCCGCTAGGATTCTAATATCCATTAGTCCACCTGACGTCCAGCTAATCCATCTCACGGTCGTTTTCTCGATTTGCATAGCTTCCTGGCTTTCTTCCGCGGCAGTGCTCGTTCCTCTCGCTAGGAGAAAACTGCGGTTCGGTCGTATATCACGGCCTCGCTGTCTGGTTACTCCTAACGCGTTTAAATGGTGTAAGATGCCAACGATAACCGAGGCTGGCATAATTTGAGAAGTGCGTATTGAGTATCAAAAACGAGCATCTCCTCGTTACGCGTTTATTTCGTTCAGACTCTCCGATTTCCGTGTCATTTCTACGCGTTTTAGATGCTAATGTAAAGGAAACATTTATTAAATAGACTGTTAATATCCCGTGCAATAAATTATCGTGGCATTCGTGTTAAACGTTACTGATATTTTTAGAATCTGGTTTTTCTATCGATTCGAAGGAGAAATTGAATACACTGAGCAGAGTGTAGCAAGTATTGATAAATAGTGGTGTTTTTACTGTTACAATAGAATAGATAATCATCAGCAATGTGTAATTTGTCTGAATTACGACAATGAAAGATTCGTGCGTGGCTGTTGAAAACTAGCCGTTCCGAAGTACGAGCATAAATTAATGATCTCGTTAAGTCAGACTACGTCTCAGCTCCTTTTTCACTCACTGAATTTTCCATTTATTTAAGATCCAAAGACAAATGCGTCGATGGATACAAAGATTAACTTCGATCGTACAGTAGCAAAGGAAATGATCCTGTATAAATAATTTGCCGTGTTGAGAGGCCAATTAACCTATTGTAAGAATTGCTTGTATGGATTAATCCATCTGTTCCAAGAATTATTTATATGAAAAATTCGTAGCCATAAATTATCGCGTCTCGGAGTCGCTCAGTTAGAAAAGTTGTTCCAACATTGTGTCCAGACGTTTTCTATTATTCCTCGAAACTTGTCCTGGGAGATATTACGTAGCTGAATCGAGGCAGGAAGAAGACGAAAATCGAGAAATCTTAGACGGTCGATGACTCCCTCCGGAACGCTCGAGGCACTCATATTTGTCGGTGATTCGAGCGATCGGATTCTCCTCTCTTGCTGCTTCTCCTCTTTTTCTCTCATCCTTTGCCACCCTCCCTCCCCCTGTTTCGAGCTGTTTGCCACGATTCTATTCGCCTGACGCTCGAAATTTCGCATACTCAGCAACCTCGAGGAGAGGAACGGATGAAAATCAAGGCGGAAAAAAGGAAATGTGAAAGGAGAGAATGGAATTGTTTCGAACGATGAGGCACCGGGAAGGCTTGAAATAAGTAGATTCGCTAGGACTCCTGAGACCCGAAACGGATTGTCTAAACTGACAAAAAAAATTGATCCACCTTCATCGTGGTCACGTTTCAATTTTAATCTCTCTTCTTTTCAACTTTCTTCTACGGTGATGTCGTTGGTTGATTTAATCCGTGAATCTTCGAGTTACTAAAGCGGATGTTTCGATAATTATCATCTTAAACTTACAGTGTGAATGATTTGGTTGCTTGAAACGTCGTTTGAGTAAAAAATCTTGTCAGTTTAGAGCATTATTTCTTTTATAAAAGGAAAATACTTTTGCGTGCTGAATACAAAGCGATAATTAAAATCTGTACAAAATTCCTATGTGCTGTGACTGTCAGTTTATAAATTATATATCTGTATGATTGTTATCCTATAATATCCTATATTAGGTTTGTTAGTTACATTGAATATGGTCTGATAAGCGTCTCTCTCGTGCATCGACAGTGACTTTCGTCTGACTTTGTCATCCGTTTCTATTTACAGGCGGTCGCGTCTCTTTCGTTCGAGACGTCTTTAGTCTGACCACGTCATCCATTTCTACTTACACGGTCGCGTCTTCAGTACGCCGTATTTTCGATTATAAAAATTTTATTTTCAAATATCATGTATAAGCAAAGCAACAGGCTGTTTTGTTGTCCATGTGTAAATCAAAGTCGCAATTTAACGATAAAGCTTTTTTATATACGACTCACTATAAATCACTGCTATATTGAGTAGAACAAGTAAAACAGCATTTGCGTGGTCATCCATTCTAGTAAACATCTTGCAAGAAAATCTGGAACCACCGGCCGATCTTCTACCAAGAAACAGTCGGAAGCTAGCATTAAGACAACAAAATCTCACTTGAAGCAATCTCTGAAACAAAGATGTTCGCATAGGAACTGATCAAACACAATGAGACACGCTCTGTATAAACGATAAACTTCATATCCAAATACAACCCTCCTCCTCTGTCGCTAAACAGACGTACCAACTACTTGTCTTCCTCCTCTGTTTCATTCCCCGAATACAATTTGAGCGAGCTTTCCTCCTTCAGTCACCTAGACAAACCGTTCCAACCAGGAGCGAATTGGAGACGCGACTACGAGACCGATTACTCAGTGTGTGTGAAAACCGGGAAAATGGAAGGGAACGAGGAAGCATCTGGCTGCGCGGGACCAACAGGCAATGCATAAAGTAAAATAGCACTTACTCATACTCATCTTCCAATAAAACGTCTAAGCGAAGGAACGAACCAGTACTACTATGACATACACCAAGTATAATTTCACCGTTTC
This sequence comes from Bombus superbus, assembly GCA_014737385.1. Lineage (NCBI taxonomy): Eukaryota > Metazoa > Arthropoda > Insecta > Hymenoptera > Apidae > Bombus > Bombus superbus. Next base: position 1,716,582 of record JACXIK010000003.1, on the reverse strand, counting down.
AGAGACGTTCACGTCAAATCCTGGGAAATCCCGGATATTGTCGATTTCCTTACATTTGCGTATATTTCGCTCGAACCGTTTCGCGGAGAACGTGTTTGCCAAGAAGAAGACGCGAGACGAGACGAGGCGTGAGACGAGACGTGACGAGACGTGAGACGTGAGACTGAGACTGAGACGTGAGACTGAGACTGAGACGTGAGACTGAGACTGAGACTGAGACGTGAGACGTGAGACGTGAGACTGAGTCGGGAGACTGAGACGTGAGACTGAGACGTGAAACGAGACAAGACGCGAGACGAGACGAGACACGAGACGAAACGAGACGCGAGACGAGACGAGATGTCGTCTCGCGTCCCTAAGTGGGCGAGGCATTGTTCCGCTCGGCCTTGAATCTAATTATTCCGCTGGAAACGGTTTTTCCACCGAGTCGCGGGATCCGTTGTGTTCCGTGCACTTTCGTTTCTGCATAGTCAGGATGCTCTTTTGTTCCTGACGCTCACAGCGGATGATCTGTTCGAACCAAGTTTTCCAAGTTTTTCAACTTCTGAAATGTGGAATATGATAGAGGTATACTTTTACATTGGAGGAACGAAGATTGCATATAAAAGTAGAGTAAAGAAACTCGATAGGTTTCATGAAATATAAGAATTATGCAAGTAGAGAAGACAGGTTTGGGAATTTTAGTTTTCTTTCTTTTCTTTTCTTTTTTTTTTTTTTTGTAGTCCTAAAGAATTTCATAGAATTTGAGGGAGAAGGTATATCCAAAGTCTCGTAGATTTCGAGGATCTCAAGAATCACAATAGGTGTGTGTAGAGATTACGAAGAGTTTCGCAGAAGTTCCTATGAATCCTGATACCTTACGATAATCTCGGATTTTCAGACCACCGTATTGAAAACCTATATTTAGAACTCGAACGATTTTTTAAATTCTTTAGATGCACCTTGCTATATTTGCAATTCTATGGATCGTGTAAACTGTAGTAATCCTCCCAGTGCCTTAGAATTCGGAAAACCTAAAAGTTTTTAATCCATTTGTAAGATTATTTAGCCTTCCAAAGAATCTTCTAACATTCCTAAAAACGCGTTAACATAGCTTTTTCTTTGAAATTCTTGTAACATCGTAGCCCTTAAAATAAGACATTGTAATTTATATGGTAATTCGGCTTTCACATTGGCCTCATTTTCAATCTCCGACCCTCGAACGCCAGTGATAAGAAACACGACGGACGTTAATAACAGGCATCGTTTTACGTACGATTTACGCGTTGCTCCACCGTCCGTTTTATGATGCTCGGTCAGTCACGCTGCAAACCAGTCCCAGCCTTGTCGCTACAATGAGTTTCTACCTTTTTACCAGCGGCGCATTTATCAAGCGTTCTTTGAGAATCATTCTCCGCCACGCGGACCACGGGACCTCGTTATTTTTCCCGATTATTTCCTTGGCGAACCACAACACTTTCAACCACGTTCGTTCCTTCCGCGATTCTCCTAACGCAAACAGAAATACTGATAACTTATAGAATTACTAAATCAGATTCCTTCCTTTGTAATTTTAGAACATATTGAAAATTCAAATCCGTCGTGAAACAGTAAATATGATTCTTAATTTCAATTTTATAAATGATTCACTAAAAATACTTTTGACTATTCACTGTTGGCTACTCGGTATTAGTATTACTCGATTGTTAAGTATAAAATATTGTTGTTCTCTACGATATGACGATATGATTACGTCAGGATAGGTGTAGTTTAGAGTATATTGTAATCTGCAAGAATTTTCAAACTCCTTAGCTCCTTAAGAAGTTAAAGTCACGAAAGAAATTAAACATTCAATCTCTTTACGCTAAGGAATCTATTGTTACAGCGATCTTAATTTAGATTTTAAAAATAAATAAAGGATAATACTCGGAATAGTCAAAATACAATTGACATCATGAATTCTTCAAATAAAAATGCTTTTCAAAATTTCGCCAAATAATATTAAATTACATTGGAAATTACACGATTCCAAGGGAGAAGATCGATTTGTCGTGTTGTTTACCTCGAACAATCAGCGAAAACAGCGATCGTTCTCAAAGGCATAAATATCCTGGAAAATCGGTGGTAAATTACCGCCCAAGCAAGAACGTCGTACATTTAATAAGTAAATCCGTGGGGTTCATGAAGAATTCATGAAGAAGTCGTTACGCCATAGGACGACGACGACTTGGGAACGCGCGACGACGACGTTTTTCCACGTGCGGGTCGTGCGAGGATGAATCGTCTCCCGAATCGTTTCGCGAATCGTCGATTCAAACTTTTGCGAAAATTTCGCCGTGCCGTAATTCTTCGCGCGATTGCGTTTATTTGTCCGTCCGTAATAACCGTAAATTTTCCTTTATTCTTTGAAGAGAGAGAGAAAAAGAGAGAGAGAGAGTCGGGTGATCTCCATAACGGAGACTTTGCGCAGTCAGCAGCGACCGAACGAACCATCGGTTTCGACGCAATTCGGGCATGCGAAATGCAAGCTCTTAAGTAATAGTACGTCCGCCGTGGAATTTATTATCGACTTATCTACGCTTGTGGAGGGTCACAATATTTTCCGGTTCAAATGACTCCGATAGTTGCTTTTGTTCGAGTGTATGTTGAAACGCTTCATTCCGGACGATTAAAAGTTACATTGACTCGTGGAACTATTTGGACACTTCTCACGGGAACTTTCATATCCATGTTGTATGTGTTGTATAAAACATTTTGGTATTTCATTGATACTGGAACGGAGACACGACTGTTATGATTATCTTGGAAAAATTTGAAACCAATCCGAAGAGAGATGAATGTGGAAATTGCATCATATCTTTATTGTATTAGGTTGTCCCAGAAGCTTCTTTCGTTTTATAAGGAAATGATAGATGCACAATATTTTTTTTCATATTATTTTATTAACAAGTATATGTTTGAAAAAGATTAATACATAGCATAAAGAGTCATGTTAAACATATAATAAATGTTAGCTACGGCCTCATTGGCTATGGACGTTTTTTAATATAATGGATAATTGAATGTTTAAATGCTTTCGTAATTTTTACGAAATATATACTTGCTCTAAATATTTCCCAACTTCTGTATATAATTTTAGATAATGTTTTGAACTTTGCCAACATAACCGTGATTGTTGAATCTCATAATAGAGCGAGCGAAATTTCAAAATATTTCATTTAACACACACAGTCTGTTCATAAAAGATGTGGATAAGTATTCGAATATTTAGCATGTCGATGGAGGGTAAACGATAAGTAAGAAGAGATCGATAAATGTGGTCTTGCAATTACGAAAGGTTTCGAAGAGATTGTGATGAGAAAATAGTGAATGGAGATTCTAAAGAGATACACGAGTTCGTATCAAACTGTAATATTTAATTTGAAACGGTGATGGTAACTCGTTGCTCTTTACACTCGCTTTTCATTCTTGCTCTTTTATTTCGGCTCTTTTATATTCCGACTCCGCGCTACCTCTCGTTGACCCCTCTGAAGCTTCTCATTATCTCACTACGAAATTGCACCGACGTAAGTAAACGTATACTCTCTCGTAATCCAAAACTCCACATCGGTTTTCCGCATGCAACCGTGTCGCTTTTTTTCCTTCGTTTTGTCCGACACACGCGACGAGCTTCGTCGGAATATTCATAATATCGCCACATTCATTTTTCAAGAACTTTTGAAACAACGTCGTGTATTCACGAGGAAGAAGCGGTATCAAAATCAAAATTCGGATACGCCGCTTGTTAAAAAATAGACTACTTTCAGAAAAGTTGTAATTCACAGTACGAGGAAACTGTAAAACGTGTATCAAAGGAATGAAAATGAAAGGTGTATGACAAAATATATAGCGCAAAGAGGAGAATGAACCATTCTCTATCCATTTTTAAATCTATGAAAATACACCGTTGTTAATTTATAAAATTTCTATGAATAATTACGTATCGGTTGCTTTGTCTATCCTGGTAGTTTTAGTTTTAAAACTTGTTTCCCTTGTCGACAAGAAATTACATCAATTTTTATATTGAATGGCACGAACAATATATAAAATTGCATATAACATATAGCCGTAGACATAACAACAACAACAACAACAACAACACTATTTAAAGAGTAATAACCAAATGAATTGCGAATACGGGAACGAATGGAACAGAGTAAACAGCTCTAAACTCGAATCAAAAATTAGTAATAAAATATCACAGGATTTTTAAAGATGTACGAAACGATGACTGGCCGAGCATTTAAACAGAAAAATCATAGAGCAACGTAAACGAAAGTCACGGAACATCGTCCCTGTTCTGCATTGTTGCGTCGTATTAAGTAACCTCGCGGAAAGATTTACTCACGGCGTGGGCGAGCAACTTTAAAGGCGAGAAGTTAGCGTAGTTAGGAGTTTTCATTACGATATCACCGACGCGGTGCTCGCGCGGCCGCCGGAAACGCCGTGTAATTTTGGCTCCGCGTTCTTCCGCGAACGTTTCTATCCAGCAGCCGCTTTTCCAAGTTTTACTCTCCGTGATGTTCCTGCGTTCCGTTTTAATTCCATCTAGACAGCTTCGTCCTTTTCTCTCTCTCTTTATTTCTCTTTGTTCGCCCTCGCGTTTGCCGTTATTTTGAATCTTTTCACGTGGAGACGAGGAAACGTTCGTGCGCGGATAATTTGCGAGTTTGACGGACTAACACGCGCAATCTTCAGTATCTATATTTAAATTTTGTAGACTCGATTACGCGAGTCGTTCATTTGTCGCGAGTTACAACTTGTCTCGTCGTTTGATTTTATCGCTCACCATCATCAAGCCTTTCGACATAATGTTCGAATGAGAGATACTGGGGTTAAAGTGGTTCGGCGATTATAAATGAAAGAGGATTGTATCGATAAGACGGATTTATGGAGGAATTCGTGTTGCTATTCTCTGCGAAAGGGATTTGCTTTAGTGGCCTGTTTATCGTTTCTTCCTCTATGTTCTTATTTGAAAACTGGTTCGAATTTATGATTGAATTTAACGTGATGAAGATAAGACACGCTATTAAGCAGTCATTTAGACGTTGCTTGAAAACTAGCTATCCAGTTTTTTCCATTTTCAATTAATCGCATATATCTAGATAGAAGATATCCGTTGAAGATCTTGAAAATGATATTGCTTCTATTCTGTTCCTATATCGTAATTATGTATCAATTTTATAAACTGGCTCAACAGTGTCAATTAAATATATATAATTGTAAATATCAGATGCTGAAAAATTTCCTTGCTTTCATATCCTTGTATCTTAAGTATTAAATTCTCAAACTGAACGAAAGCAACTTCACATTTTCATTCTCAGAACTCCGACTTACTTGTTTCAAACAAAAAAAAAAAAAAAGAAAGTAAAATATTGCATTGTTTTCAACACACTAACGATACATACTCATCAACATAATACAAAAGAGTGTTTTCTTCTCAATGGTATCGTCGTCCAGAATTTCACGAATTTTTCCAAACATATTACAATTCGAGACACGAACAATTCCACGAACGATATTTTTACGATCGAAGGCTGCGGTTGCGCCATTTTACTATACGCTCTTTCAATTTTCCCGGTTGAAACCCTGACAAAATGGAACGAACACGGGGTCGTTTGTTTGCTCCGCTCGCAAACAAACGTTTCCTTCACTCTGTTTTCCGTTTTCGGCCCGTCAAATTAATTCGACGCCGTTTAAACGTCGTGACTGCCACGAGATATCCTCGGGAAAAAACTACCGCTCATCGGAGCGCGAGTTTGCCGGCGAATCAAGAGAACGTTAACGAGCTCCGGTTCTCTCTCTTCCATCTCTCAGTGTTTACTTTGTTCGTTTCTTCCATTTTACGTTTCGTTTTATTGAGACATTGTATTGTACCAGGCCCGATCGAACGTCGTTCGAATGACATACAAACCTACGATTTCTATCATCTAGAAATTATAGATCTGTAATGTGCGTCAAAATGTACTATCGATAGATGATTGGAATTGAATCTTGATGGTTAGGATAGATATCTGTAATCATCATCTCTGTTTTAATAGAACGAAGTTAGTTTTATGAAAGGCAACTGCCTTTCGTTTTGATATGTTTGGTAGACGATTTGATGGTGCGACGTTTCGACTTCTATCGATGCGTCGTTCCAATTATCTAAGAAACTAAGTCGCGTTTGCGATGTAACCGAGGCGTGTTCTTCCTCCTACATTTTGATAAAATGCTTGCGAAAGCCGAGAAAAGAAGCAACGAACAGCGTGTTAGGAGAAACGTTATTGCTTAAAATAAAAAGATATCAAATTCAAAAAATGCGTAATTCTAGAAATGGGATAGAAACAGCGGCGAATATATCGAACAATAAATAGTCATCGTTGTCGACGACAGTTAAGAATTAATCTTATCTTTCCTCGTAAGTAGAGAAGTAAAACCAAGAAGCTATAGAGAAACAGTGAAAGGAACATTTCTACGATTTTCACGTTTCCCTTTCGCGAAACAGCAATTTGATTCTCGTCTGTCTCGATCTTCGTGCAGCGTGCTGCCGCAGCAGGTGATTTAAACCGCAATTCGAATCTCCCGGAGGCCATTCCCGGCCAGGATACTTGGCCAAGAGAGGATAGATAGCGAATGGTGCGCGGTCCCTTATAATATAATTGATTCATTGTGATTCACCGCGCACACGCCACGCCACGGACTCCATCCATCGTCGAATATAAATTCGCCCCGATACCACGAAGTCAGCGATTAATTTGCCTTTGCCGCTCTGATTCCCTGGTATTTCCACGCGGCGCGGCATTCCCTCTTCCATACATGCACGCAGGATTACGCGTACGGAAAACCGGCCCAAGAGCCGGGAAAGTCTGGAGAGAGGGTAAAAAGGAGCGTAACCAAGAGAAAAAGGGTCGAGCTCTTTCTCTATCTCTCTTTCTTTCTTTCTTTCTTTCTCTTTTAACCTCTGTTGACGTCCATAAGCCGTCATGGACGTTTTTTCGTCCCCTTCGGGACTCGTGACTCTGTGTCCTTCTGCTGGATTTTGGTCATTCTGAAATTTTATCAAGCTCCCCGCCGCAGCAATGGAACACGATGGAGAAAGAAATAACCTCACTCTTCATCTGTACAGTCGACGTTTATTCTTTGCCTCCCTCTCTCTCTCTCTCTCTCTCTCTCGTGTTAATTAAAATGTCAAATATATCGTTGTCAAATGACGTTCGAACTATCGACGCGCCACGCTGACCTCCTGCTGCAGCATTCGTTCTCCTGCTTTTCTAATTGTACTTTGTTCTACGATTATTCTTTTTGGAATTCATCGAATCCTTGGTGTTTCTTAATTATTAAAGATCTTCTCTTACGGTTGATTAGACAAGTTACTGTCGCGAAATTGTTAGTTGATGAGGAGCTTCTGTGCGACTGGTTGCTCGTAGTACTTTGAGTTTCCGAAATATCGTTAAAGAATTGTTGCAGTTGTTCTAGTAACTGTTGCGAAATTATCGATACGCAAGCGGGGAAAATTGTGCGAAGGTAAAGAGCAAATAAGAAAATAGAGAGAGAGATGAGAAACGGTAAAGCGACTTATAATTATAGTTCTGATCAAAATAAATGCTGGCGTATCAACGGTGCCGATGCAATATTTCAACTCAGAAGCCGCGAGCGTTAGAGCCGCGTACGCTCGCTGGCCGAATTTATGCGAAAAAAGAGCAAAAATCGACAAGGAGAGCGAGAGCAACAAGTAACGTATAAAAAGTAACAGATAGAGTGAAACGATTTACGGTAAACTCGCGAGTGCGACAATTTATCACGCCGACAGGCTCGAGATAATCTCCGATGAACCTGTTACGCTACAAATTAAATTAAAAATGATTAAAGCTCGCATCCTCTCTTCACTCTGCCACATTCTCTGACCACGAGGCAAGCGTTCGTCGTCTACTACAATCACAGAGGAGCTGATTGTTTAAAGGGGTTCCTCGAAATCGATCAGTGTTTCAACGTCCTCCGATTTTATTGCGTTTGCCTTTCTTAAACTATTTTTACCTTGATTGTATTCACTTCCATTTTTCGAATGTTACATAGAAATATGAAGCTCGGTCAGAGAATACCCGGATCACTCCTTTTTTTATTTGTGAAATTTATTGTTCTACGTTGTAATAATTACCTCGAAGATAGTTCTATTCAATATTTATATATTGTTAATAGCAACTTTTCTATTTCTAGGGAGCTACTCCTTATGAATATTACTAGAAATTGAATGTATCCGTATTTTCTGTTATTTATTCGATGTTACAATGCGCTAGCCTTAATGTGATTTCTGATTGCACCGATTCATTTGAATAATAATTCATGTAAATTGCGAAGGAAATTTATTAATTTCATTCGTTAATGAGAAATTCGAGGTGTTTCAATGCATGGTCGAAGAAGGAAAAAAGTATCTATTATAGGATTTACATGCTTAATTAGTTCCAAGTACATATATTAAATTTCGTATCATTTCCTAGTACTTGTATATAATTAGATTAATTTGATACTATGAAAATGAAATGTAGAACTTGATCAATAAATTGCTGGGTGGTTACTATATGCAAATACTTCCTGTAGCCATTATACACGAAAAGAGTTATAAGAATTTATCTCCACAGAATATTATCAGCAGAATATTCACAATGCTATTGAAACTTCGTAAATCCTCGTGCTAAGTTGCTCTCCCACTTCTATCAATTCGCTATCTATACTATCTATACTGCTATAAAGTTCGCGTTTCAAAGTTGCTCTTCGTGGTATAATTTCTCAAAACGAATCGACAGGAGCTGGCGCGTGTTGGAAAAACCGCGAACGAGCGAATCGACAAAGGTCAGCAACGAGACGGTTGCGTCGCTCCGAAATAATCCCGCCGCTCTCATTACCAGCGTCGTTAATCTCCGCCTCGAGCAGCGGGGAACGAGCCAATTAATCTTGCCCGGCAAGAGCGGCGAGTGCTTGTAAGCAAGCAGAACGCCACGGATGAATAATTAAATCTGTCCCCGGGCCCGATCGCGTCTTTCGAAAGCTTTCGTCGCGCCGTTTCTCCAGGAGAACCAACGACTACCGATCGTTCCCGCACGAGAAACAGGAAGAAGGAAGAGTCGTACCAACCGCTGTGCTTCTTGCCTCGGTCGTCCCGAGCACGGTGTACCGTTACGAACGAGGGAAATGGAGAACCGGGCACGACAGAGCGTTCACGAGGGAACGCGCTCCGAGATGGTCGGATAAAAAACTACGACAATAAAGGCGTTATTAACGAGCGCAATATCGATAATTATGGGTATGGATATTAAGATCATGGCGAAAAGCTCTGTCTTCTCTTCTGGTGTTTTTAGTGTAAGGTGATCACTCGTTGATGTTAAATATATAGCGTTAATTAGCGTTTGATTTTTAAACGCAAATATCGTATCAAGGAGTATATATGGAACTGTTTGTGAAGTAATATGTTCTGAAGTTTATGATCAATGCTAATAATTTTGCTAGAAATGTTTTGTATTGGAGGATAATTGCATGAAAATATCACTCACAATTCGCCGCTTTCTTCGAATTTTGTATAAGAGAATGCAAGAGCCTACGGTTTAGTAGAAACTTTATGTATCGATCAATTTTGCCATTCTGTTCACAAAAATACTTTAGAAGTAGATTGGGTAGAAGATGATTAGGTAGAATCAAGTACCAAACACTTTTCGAGATATTCACGATTAAAGTTTCATTTTAGAAAATGTATTATTTGTTAGTAACGCACGGCGTGCGATTATAACGATTTGGACACCGACGCCATTTCAATAGAGATGCGTATCTCTGTTTACTGTAATACATGGTCATCGTTACTGAATCACCACGTATAAAACAGATTCTAAGTGCAATCAAGCCGAGACTTTAAATCTTCTAGTACTAGATCAATCTTTCTTTCCACTCTACGTTATCTTCTAAAAAGATAGTGATTTATCGACGACGAAAGACCAAGAAGCTCGTAGTAAGCAAGAAAGAGCTTCTTTTCTTGTTTCTTCCTCTCTTTCAACGTCGAACAGACGTTCGAGTTTGATATCGAAGAAGCATCATCGTTCACAAGCGATCTTCCATCGAAACAAAAATAACATTGGCCGTGTGTTGCTTTCACCGTGATACGAATAACAGCGTGGGCGACGACTCGCCGCTTGGAATTTATTCGCGCGGATACGCAGCTCGACGCTTGACCTACTTCTCCACGCGGTTTTTCAAATCACTCGTACATGAAATCATGGGAAAACAGTAAAGCCGCTTGCAGATTTCAAGGATAGAAAGAAGTTTCCTGTGTCGGTGGTGTAACGTTGCTTGTTTCTCATCCCCTTGACACTGGCGTTGTTTCTTCTTCAAGTACGAAGCCGGAGAATTTTCAAGTTGTGAAACGGGTCAAGGCCGAGAAGTACTTTTCACTGGGTCCGTACGAGGTCTGCGCGACATGAGACACGGAGGTTCTTTATAAGACGAATTTACGTGTAGAGAAAGAAGTGTATTTTCCACGACATAACATCTTTTTCGCATCATCACCGATGCAAAAGCAGTTTTATGCAAAAGGAGTTTACGGAATGCGTTCGTACTTTCTCTGTTCTATCATACGTAAACTCCCATCGGTATACTAATCGGATTAGTAGAAAAATCTCAATATACTAAATACCATTAAAAAAGAGAGAAATAGAAAAAGTTTGGCAATGCGTTTCGATGAACTTTACTCCGCGCTATCGGTGAGAGTAACCACGGAATATTCAAAGGTTAAATTACTAGAATCATTATAATATTCGAAATAATCGATGTCTCTAGAAATTTTCTACCATTTACAATGGAACATTTTTTACAATCCCCGTGACTTTTTGTTGTCTTTCGGTCGCTGTTTCCCCTACATTATTTATCCTTTCATAAAGCTGTCGTTCAACTTCGTACAAATTTTAAACTTCGCTAGTCGATAATTTCAGCGTTAGTAACAGCCAACAGGAAACGACGTACCGCGAATGGGCACGGCCGTCGATCCATCGATAGAAAGAGCAGCGTATAGCGGCGTTAGACCATCCGCGTCTAAATTCTGGCTCTCTAGGGTCGCGCGCAATTGGGTTGGAAGGTTTTACATGCAATTTGCTGGTGTGGAAGCACCTGCTGAAACGGCTTTAAACGGCAAACAAACGGGCGACGGGAAAGCGGTTCGCGTAAAACTTCCTTTTATGGAGGTCACGTTCTGCTCGCGTGCACGCACACGCGGCCGTATAAGGAGCTTTTTCGAAGGCCTTGCAAACCCCGGAATCAAACAGCAACACGACTCGTCGCCTTTTTGATGCTTACGCGGGGGACATTTAATTAAGTACTAGCCGCGTTGCAGTTTTCATTCGTAATTTTTCATTTTCCTTTACTCCTCCTCCTTTTACACCCTTTCTCTTTGTTTATCTTCCTCTCCTGTTCCTATATCTTTCCTTCTTTAAAAAGGTTTATTCATTTCTTCCATTAAAGCTATTTCGTTCACAGAGAATGGAATGTGATCCCTTTTGAAAGAACAGCGGGGTGTATTTTCCTGAATCAATGCAAAACCGATGGTGTTTTTTCACGAAGAAAAGGGCTTATTAGTATCCGAGCCACACGTATGGTACACGTGTACTCCCCTTGGCACGTTCTCTAACCGCGTTAAGCAACGAGATTTTCAACATCCTCGCAATTTCCTTGCCTCCCGTGGTAAAATTGCCCTCCATTTCGTCCTCTAGTTACGAAATCTTCTCCGTTCTGTAATTTCACTATTGAAACGAAACCAGCGTGAGGGATTTCGGGCGTGTAAATATAGCTCGAGAAGCAGAATCAGGATCACGATCAACGAGGCATAATTTGCGATTAACAGATCCGGAAAAAACGACCCCAAATGACTTGTTATTTAATTTGTGCTGTCGCGTTATTAGAGATGGTAGGACTGCGATATGTCGCGTCTGTGTAGAATAAAAATCAACCAAACGATATGATTATTCGGTGGAATCGTGGATTCGTGTCCACTAAACATATCGTCGCTGTTGCATCTCTAACGTGCCAGTAGAAGACGAAAGCTTTTATCACGCTTGCATATTACGTTATACCTTGTTCGAAATAATTACAGGGTCACAATTACGAACGATTCTATTAGACTAATTAATCGAACAAAAGAGAAATAGTCGTACAGATTGGAACGTTATTCGTATGATTCCGTGATAAAGATCGTCTCAGAGTTAATTATCAGAAACAAAGATATATGCAAAACATACGAAATAAATATGAGAATCATTGTACAAATAAAAAATCCTCTAACTGTTTTGAGCGCTGTGTGCGTTTATATTTGTGTTCTCTTATATGTAAATTAATCATCTGTGACGTAATTTCCAAAGTAGCTTGGTATTATTCCGCGACCAAGCAATTGAACTCTTCAATTTCATCAAGTTTAGTCCTTCTGCTTTTAAAGTCAATTAAACATTAATTACGTACTCTGATATCAAAATAAAGAAATTTCTTGACAAACAAAGTCGATCGGTTTGACTTCTGAATAGCTGAATCGTTACGGTCACGCAAATTCACGCCTCGATAAATCATAGCTCGTCGAGACGATTCCAACTCTCAGTTTACGCGTTCAACCCCTCTGATTGCTTCGAACAGTCTCTTAAAGTTCACCTTTCGACGACTGCTCGTTGTCTTGTCTGTGAATTTGCAAGCATGTTCGCGTGACTCGAGAGGGTGGTAATCCCGTTAGGAAAACTTCGCTCGTTTCGTTCGATGCGATTTACGAAATCGTGGAACGTTACAGCACTTTGAGATACTTTAAAGATGGAATAGCGTTGAACTTGGAGCAGGACTTTCGTTTTACACTAAATTTCATCGAAGTGTCTTAATTCAGCGAATTTAACATCAGATTAATAAGTCATACTCGCTTATAAGCGGACTAAATTTTTCATTATTATCACGTTCTTAAAATTATCGGACAAATTCCCCAACTTTATACGTACCCTCGAAATCCACTTGAACTTGTCGACCACTCGATGAAACCGAACTTTATATGCCGAACAGGTGCTTAAACTCTTCCCCATTATCCCAAACAATTGTGATTCGCGTATAATACACTGGATATTCATTCGTATTGATTACAGTTTAGACTTCGCTATAATTTGCAATTACTAAACATTGATAAAGAATTATCGTTAACTTTTTATGAAAATAAATGTGAATATAAATTTCAGGAGACCGGAGATTTCAATTTGAAAAATGCTTTTTATTTCTAAATATAGAAAGGCTCGAAAGGACTGTAGAATCGTCAATCTAAATACATCGATCGATATATTATGTCATCCATGTATTTGAACCGTTCCACGACGTTCTTCGTCTCCGTTCCTACTTTCACGGTTTGCCTCGCGATATTTACGAGTGACAACGTTCCCGACATCCAACAACCAGGCAAAACTGAATTTTCCGTCGTGGCGTGTTTGTCTTCTTGAACGTCTCTCTCGTCGAATGTATTGTTTACCCGCGCCTCTACCCGTGTCTTGCGATACACAGCCAACCACGATACAGTTTCAACTTCGATAAAGTAATCCGTTTAAGCGATTCTCGTTTCCAGCCTGCTGCCTACGCGTCGATTCCCATGATACCGACCACTGATAGAGCTTCCTACGCGTAAATTAGTCGTTTCACTCGACCAGCTCCTCTTTGTATACAACTATCTGCAAACCAGCACGATATTCCATGTATCCATTTAACATCGATTCGATATTACTATTGGGTATTGGTCATTGAAATTAGAGATACGCATATTTTGTTCAATTCGATGGAGAGCCAATACGGCAGACTGAACTTTTGAATATTTGCGTGTTAATTATTTACAAATATATTATATAAAGGGTTATAGGAAGCAAAATGTTTGAATGCAACAGATTTTGGGTCGGACAATTTTCGCGTGGCGTGTGGCGCGGATAATGGAAACATAACACAAATATTTTAAATACATCGTAATATTTTATAATTGGGAAAATCGAGATAGTAGAGAAAATGCTTTAGGTATTAGAATATCGTTGGACTATTAGAGGAACGACTGTTGCCAGACACGTTTATGGAATTTTAATTAATTCGATACACCTTTTGCTATTTATTCTGCCTCTGAATCTGTGAACCTTTCTAACACTGAAAATCCACAGTGATAAATAGACGTAAGTTAATTCAACATTTTTAAAAATTCGTTTCTTGTTTCTACTGGAGATCTTTAATTCTACCACTTACATCGTTTACCACTTCAACTCTTCGATTAGTCTTTTTAGTCACTCGTATAAGAGATAACCCGCGGTTTCTAGCATATAGCGTTTACACACGTTTTACCAGTTTGTATTAGCTTGTTCCTTAAGTCTGCGAAATTCCCAGAGCTTGCCTCTCCAGCTTTGATCATCGGCTTTTTTCTCCCGTTTGGCTTCCCTGACCTTATTCCAAGCTCGCCGCTCGAACGGTCGCACGATATCTATCTGCTCGCTTGCACCTTATTTTTAGTGCCCTCCGGGGAAATTGTTTACAACTGGCCGTATTATGAAATATTACCGTTGTCGTATCTACGAAAGTCGTTGCGAAACAGCGCGTTACGAAACGTACGTTGCTCGAGTTAATGGACAACGCGAATGATCTTGAATAATGATCGCGGACTAGCTTTGCTCGGTACACAGACCGCGGAGCGATTTAACATTGATCCTGGACTGCAGCAAGAAAAATAGATCGTGTAGATCTACGATTCTTAACCTGTGGACCGTCGACCACCAGGAAGCCTGTGATGTTCTCGTAAGAGATTCTTCATAGACATTAATTAATAAACACTTAGGGAACATCTCAAGGAAGCGCACGAATATTATGAAAAGGTAGCTGTATGAGCATGATATAACAAAAAAGGATTTGCACGAACGTAATATGCGATGGAAGTCGTATTACAAAGAATATTTGGTTTAAAATATTTATTTTACTGTAAAACATCGGCTCGTAGATTGTTCACGTCGCGACTGTTTAACGATCGATAGAAGAAAAGAAGCGATTAATGATTTTTACAATTGATGATCATTATTAATTCTATGGTATAGCATGTACTTGTGGAAAATGAAAAATCTAGATTATGTTTGATTTTACAATATGATTTAGTAACATGTTATTAAGTATTAATGCAGATTGATGGCAAGGCACTGGACAAGGTAAATTCCTAAGGATTCATACTTGCAACCTTCAAGTTCATATAGCAGCACTGATCACCACTTTAGCTGTAATAATTACGTTTTCCGTAGTTCTTTCTCTTGCTACACTCTCACGCAAGGAAGAGAAATCCATCAAGGGTTTAGATAGACAGTAGAGTAATCCGATAGACGAAAGATCTCGGCACGAAACGTCGGCGAAACAATCCAATCGATCAATTCCTCTTCTTTCTGTGCTCGTTTCTTGAAAACGCCCCCGCACCAGACACGACCAGTCAACTCGTTGTCAAAGTTGAATAATTGCACTTTGGGCCTCGTTTGTTTCAGCTCTCCGCTAAGCAAGCGAGGCCGTCATTACTCATTTTCGAATTCCGGACCGAACCGGACGACTATCGATCAGGACGTGATCTGCTTTACATGCTTGATAATAGACTGGTTACGCGTACTGTACGATTTCACAGACGATCGATCCGAACGTTCGAACGAGTGGAAAATTCAATAAAAAGATATAATATCGAAACTTGGTCTTTCACGGCTAACGATACTTACTTGTATATTTACATCGATTCTAAGTTAAGAACGAGCGTCTCGTTTAAAAGTTGAACGATTCCGTGTTAAAAGTTTAATTGTGTCAAAAAACGATTGATCTACGATCACGGTCTTAGAAAATAGATCCGACGTTGCTGATACAGGGCACCGTGTGGATACGGTTAAAATTAAAACCGAAGGAAACTGTAATTTTCTTGTACGCCTGGCGTGGAAGTTTTAGAGTAATAAGTTAATAATAGGTTACCTTGTAAGATCCACGTGGCGGTAACGAAGAACAGTAGGGTAAAAATCGATCGAAAGACTCGTGCAGAGCCGTATAATGCATTGTAAAAAGACTCGATGTAACGAAACGATGAAAGAGACACAAGTGTACTTCGAAGAGGCACGACAGCTATACGTTAAAACGTTGTAAAAGAGTCAGAAAGGAAAACAGATCGTAGAAACGCGAACTAAAATCCCTGTTGAGAAATCCCGGGCGAGGGAACATTTATGCCCACCAATCCTCTGTAATCGTGTCATCCGCAGTTCGTGTGAGATTATATTTCTTATAGATAGGATCTTCGATCATCATTCTCTATATATTTTGCGCGGGTCCTCCGCTGACGGCTATTCGCGAAATTTATTGCACGCGAACTACCCCTCTTGTCTCGATGTCAACCGACTATATAAAATAGAGACTAAAAATCGTACAAAATATCTGCAGTTTCTCTGTATTGGCAAGTCTATATACAGCGTGAAATTAGGCTAAGCTTATGGAGCAGAAACTATTTTATTTTTACGAATGGATGGGAAGATGTCCAGATATACGTGTGCTTTTAAAGTTCTTTTAGTTCTGCCATTATTTTTAACGATCATTTACCGAGAACGTTGGCGATTATCTCAAGAAATAATGATTAATTACATTCTCGATAGCAACAGGTTTTCGGAGATAGACCTTTTTAATGTACGTACTCGTTTCTGCTACTCTTCGTTCGATATTATCAAGTACTGATCTCTTGTTGAACAATTTTCCTGATACCTCTGATTGATATCAAATTATACGCCTACGGTGTATTACAAGAACGAGATCTGCTTCTTTCGGTACTTTTAACAAATGTTTAAAGCACGACAAACAACATAAAGCATATGGAAATATGATGTGTATCGTTCGTTGCTAATTGCTCTCACAAGATCGATATCGTACTTATTGTTAAACACACTTGCATAATACTCTGCATTCTGCATATTCTATATAATAATCGTATCTCGCCAATTCAAACGTCTCTAATACGTCTCTACAAACCACACAATAACATTCAACGCATTACTCGACGTGCTCGTTCTTCTGGACACGACACGAATCGAAGACAGTTAGAGAATTAACATTTCGCCAACAAGGGATGTCGGTGGTTCCGTGAAAGGGTAGGATCGAACGGGACCCAGGGTTGCCGGTTGATGGGAGGTGCGAGAGACGGTTCGATGCGAACGACCGTGAAGTGGCAGAGGGTGTTGGCCTCGTGGTAGGGGCTTGTTTGAGGTACGGATGCGTTTGTTGCGAGAACGGATGAGAGTGGATGCCACGCCAAGGTGGAGTGGGTCAGCCGAGACTGTTTCCCTTCTCTTCCTCTCTCTCTCTCTCCATCTTTCTCCCTCTTTCTCTCTTTCCCTTTATCTATCTATGTTCCTCTACCTCTTTCGCCTTCTGGTTCGGACCGTTTACACCACGCTACGAATATACACGGATACACACGTACAGGGAACATATACACAGTAGCTGTACACTGTACACACAAGTCCGTGCCCGCATTAGTTTTATTGCTCGTGACGGAAGGAGGGTTTAAACTGCGAGTAGTCTGAAAAAGCGTTGTTAGGATGATCAAAGATTCGAGGCTTCTTTGGACACGCCCGGCCGCGACTCTTCGTCCCTTTGACGCCATTGTGGGCGAGTTTGGTCGGTGGAGCACTTTGATTGCTCGACTGCCAAACGAACTCGATCGCCTCATCCCTCATGGTACCACGCGCATTGTGAGATTTCTATGCGAGCAAATACAGTCGATTTCTGTTTGCACGCGATGAACCCTCCTATTAGGAGGATCTTTTCCGTCGACCAGTTATGTCGATACATTGGCCAAAAACCAGTTTCACGATACGGAAATTGTTAGTACGAGGCGGCAAAACGTTTCTTTGCTCGAAAGCAATCCGAGCTTAAAAAGAGCTTCCTTCGAATCGCGACTGCGTTTTCGTGTCAGCTGCGAATTGTTATTGGGCTCGTAAGGTGAGTCCAGGAAACAGGAAAAACGAGTATCACGACGAGGAGAAGATGAAAGTATTTTGACTCTCAAGACGCGTCGTTGGAGCAAAAAAGTTTGTTCAAAGATGTATGTTCGTGGCGTGTGCGAGCCTACGAGGCCTCGGACGAACAAGTTCTCGCCGCGTGGCGAGCATTTAAGCCACGGCTTAACCCGGCTTAAAGCGTTACTCGGCTCCCTCCTCGTACTTCCGCCACGTTCCGTTGGCTGACCGCGCCGCGGCTTTTAATCGAGCGCCACCGGATTATCGTGACTCGCAATCTTTCTCCGGCCTTCGAACTCGTTCATCATTCGTATTCGAGCCTCGATCGCGGCTCCAGGATCGCGGACGCGTATCTAAGAAAATATCGCGAGGCATTCTTACTTCTACGCCACGTTGCTTCGATGAGTTATCTCTTCTTAATTCCTATTGTTGGAATTTTGTTTGTTAATCTTTTCACGCTTGACGTTGTATATATGCAACGATATATGCTGTAAAAAGTCATTAATTAACTGAACGATGAATGTATTTATTTTTTTATGGAGTCAGTCTTGAGTTTTAATTTTTTCTATGTAAAAAAAGAAGTATTTTCTCACAAGATGAAACAATTCAGTTCGGAAAGGATTATCTCTGATTATGAAGTATGAAAATATAGACAGATGAAAAATCAAAATAAAAATTTAAGTCATTTTTGATTAACGAATAATTTATATTTTCGTATTTAATTAATCTCGCAATTAGACGCGAAAGGAACCGCGTATCCTCTCAATTCCATTGAACCTACTTTAAATGAATTATGCAGTCATTCCTGGGGAACATTCGATCGCGTCAACTCCAAACTTTGAGTGGCCAATTCTCGTCATTCACTCTCTGATCTCGAGCATTTAAGTATTTAGGTCCTTCATCGTATTTCTAATACTCGAAGTCCAATTGTTTCCTATAAACGATTGTCAAACTGTGCTTCGCAGATTTGCGACCGGAATCTCCATTTTCAAATTTGCTTTCTCATTTACCAGCTCTGAATTCCATCGGTTTGGGAACCTGTTGAAAGTTCCAAAGCGTTCGTTGTCGTGAAAACGACCGGTTTCGTCATTAAAAAATTCAGTATCGTGGGGTTTAACTTTGAAAAACATCGAATACTTCTTCGAAACTTTCTCGTAATTCCGGCGATCTAGAAAATTTGTAATCATAGTAAGTTCTCTTGTTTATCCAATAGTCTCGAACTCGAGGCTAGACGAGACAACTCTCGATGTCGAAGAATTCCAAATTTTCAACTTTCTCGCAGTTCCATAATTCTTAAATTTCCACGGAACCTGCCATGACCTCGGAAATTCGAGTCCTTCGAAGTTTGCGGCAAAGTTCCATATTTTTCAGGGATCCCGGCGACTAGATGCACTTGCTGTTTATCTTCTCGTCATCGCAAACTAGAAATGTTTTGATGTTTGATCTTGGCTTGAAACAGACGAGTCTCAGAGATTTCGAACTAACCCGCGAACTTACCGGAATCTTGGTATTCTTGAAATTCCGGCAACTTTTC
Source organism: Bombus superbus (assembly GCA_014737385.1). Classification (NCBI taxonomy): domain Eukaryota; kingdom Metazoa; phylum Arthropoda; class Insecta; order Hymenoptera; family Apidae; genus Bombus; species Bombus superbus. The sequence continues at coordinate 1,697,022 of JACXIK010000003.1, read as the reverse complement.
GGAGAGTCTCACGAAGCAACGAGGGACTTCGCCAAGCTCGAGACGCTTTGTAACAAAAGGCTGTCGATTTCCAACCATCTTTAACACGTGCAATCGGTACTAGAATTTTCAACCGTTGATTCTATTTTAATTTAGTAAGATGCTAGTAAGGTTTCTGATTAAACGAACGGTACGAAGATTGAACGCTGGTGTTTGGAACGCAATTAGAATCGATCTTGATTGATAAATTGGTTTCAAAATCGTGGTACAATTTGCTTACGATTTTTATTAGCTGCGAAACTAAAACTCAACTTTTGTAAATGCTGTAAGTATAAACCAATCTAGATATTAAAAATGTAAAATTACTTGTAAGGGAAATACACTAAATTCGACTGTCCTTATCGTCAAAAATGATCATCAAAAATGTAGAATGCAAAACATTTGGATTTATACCTTTGGATTTAATCGATTCTAATACGTTGTTTGCTTTCCGAAAGAGATAAAAATTTAGGAAATAACAGTAAAGATGATGGGATATGATAATTACGTCTAATTATAGATCGATCATGATCGCGTAATGGTTACGATAAAATTTTACCTGGTCAGAACCAAGAACGTGTTACATAAATTAAACGACTCGGTTAAACAGCGAACAATTGCTCGATAGAACTTCCAACGAAATCAGGATGTTTTTGTTTCGATGATCGAACCCAACTGCGAATAAATAGGTATATCGGAGGCGTGATGGATCTTCGAGGGCCTCTCTTATCGAATTCAACAAGCGAGAATTCCCTAAGTCGACTCGCCGGAAGCCCTGATTTCTCCAGAGACTCTGACAAAAGGGGAGGAATCAGATTGTCCAAGAACGTTCGAGAATTGAAAGGTTTCGCGATTTTCTTTACCGTTTGAGTATTCATTTCCGCTTGAAATTGTTGCATACGTTTATTCCATTAACGCAACGCGTCTTGATCTTCTCACGAGCAATGGAAAATCATTCGCGATTCCTATGAATATTCCTTGATGTAGTGCGTCGATTATACGAAAGAAACGATTCGGATAATGCGTTCACAGAATTTGAATAATTTATTGCACATTCGTTGAAATTACACTCGTTATCAATGCGGTGACTCGCATAGTTCGATAAGAAACGTTAGAGATTTTAAGGGCTCGGGAAAGTTTAAGGAGATTCGAGCAAGGGTGACAAGAATGATCAAATTTCAGAGTTTATAGTGCACACCTAGAGTATGGTGACTTAAGGATCGTGGAGCAAGAATAACGCTGCTTAAGAAATTGAATAAGGATATTGGTTCTGTTTAAGAGAGCGGATGTAGAAGCATTCTAGAATTACGGTCATCTAAAATTTCTGCTTGAAGGTGAGTGCATTACATCGCACAGAAAGCAAAGATATTTAAATGCTACAGTCGATTGCAGCTAAAGGAAATTATTGCATATTAACAAGATATAACGAGTTGGTTTTCATCTTCATATTCTGAATACGTTTGAAGTAACGCGAATATAGCTTGAACGATACATTTGAATGGTTAGCTCGGGATGACTGAGTTCCAGACATGCACGTGGAACTTGAAACATGTTTCTGTTACAAGTGATTCTTCCGACAGAGTCGTAAGAATTTAAACTCTCGTATTCCACAACAGCATCCTTCGCGATAAAACTCGCAAGAAACTCGAGTAAATGAATCAAACAGAATATACGAAGCGTTTCGTCTTATCGCGTTACTTCTTCTCATTCCGATCTCGTCCACGCGTATATCTTTCCCTTCCCTATTATTTTATCCACCTTGAACCCTCGCACATTCTCATACGTTCTCTAAAACAAATTGATCAACGTCATGATATTTAGCAGTGAGGTATTTGACGTTATCCAGTAGCTTGGTATGGCCAAAGTCGCGAAAATTCCATTAAAACAGGATATTAACGACGTCAAATTTTTTAGACCCTTCGAGGACAGTTATCCTGACACTATTCAGCTTTGGCGCTTATTCGGCAATTGATGGCTGCTCGTGTCGATGGCCAGTGACTCGAAGTTAACTGTCAGAACGTGAGAGTCCACTTACGAACATTATTTTCTAAAGAGCTGACTGTCAAATAGAGAAAGCAATTTTGTTAAGAGAAGGATCATCGTTATTTTATTTATTTATTTATTACTTATTATTATTACTTATCCCGGAAATTCGAACTTGCTTCTTGAATAAAGGTAGCTGTCCGTTCGAGAGTAAAATTATCGCGAATCGCTCTCGAGAGTATTTCGTGCAAGTGAACACTGTTGAGAGTTACTATTCGTTGACGGTAGCTCTGATAGTCGCTCTAAATAAACGCAGTGTTCACTTGCGAGAAATACCCTTGAGAGGAACTCGCGATAATTTTACTCTCGAATGAACACCTACCTTAAGACTTTGGTTACAATGGATACGTGATCCGAAGAATGAAACATCTGCAGACCAAAATGCGTGCAATACAGGCGATAGACAGGAACGAAACGAAGTGGGCGGAAGGAAGTCGCGGAAGAAGGACAGAGTCGGAGGGAGTTGGAGTCGGCGAGGATGGTTCGAGAAGGGCCTTTGACTGGCGCACGAAGGGGGCCAAACTAACCCCTCAGGTTGCTCGGTCTGCAAGGGTGCGCGATATTGATTCTCGCCTACCACTTCCACCATCGTTGTCCTACCTGTACACGCGACTACCGTCGAATCATGGCGGTGGTGGTGGTGGTGGTGGTGATGGTGGTGGTTGTCTCCCGTGCTTCGCTTCTCTGCCGTACACGCAGACGGACGATTCGTTACACGTCTCAATGAGCCACATCGAGCGATCCAGCCTTTCGTGGCTGTGCATCCGTCGTATCTCCGTATCCCGCTAGATTCGATAATCGATAATGATCGCCGCACGAGCGACTGTTCCGCGAGGATAAGATCTCTGACGCTCTTCGATCATCAGCCTGCCGATTTGTAGGATAGAATAGATTTCGATAGGATTCGGAGACGTTGATGCCGAGTTACGAGGGTTCCGCTGGAAATATGAATCGTGATACGGACATTGATAAATGGGAGGCTTCCTCGCACTCCCTGGAAGTCGTTGTGTTCCGTTGGCGTTTCTGCCGACTCTCGGTACATAGTTGCGAATGACGTAGATCAATAACGAACTTGAATCAGTCATTAACGAAGATGTAGCTGTAGTCAGTGTTGGTATGATAATTGATACGCGGCGGTGTAGTAGTTACCTGCAACGATTTTTCTTCGCGTAGATGCGGTTTCTTGTCGCCGGTACGCCATGGTTCTTATAACTGGCTTTGCACTACGGTGATGAAGCATTCGGCTATTAGAGAATAGGGCTCGTTTGTCTGCAATAGCTTCGGGCTTTCACAGTGAAGGATTTTACGTATTAAATAAACTTTCTCCGCAGCTCGTTTCTATTTGATGCTGTTAACTGTAACTTCCAACTCGTCGAGGATCGAGGAAAGAAATGCTTAGAATATACATTACGCTGATCACGTAATTCTAAACTATCGCAGTTAAGCGAGAATAGTGCTAATTTAAGAATAGATCTTTTGTTTCGAATCTACAGTAATATTAGTTAATCCCGGATTAATTGAACCGTCCATCGAACGAAAAATGAGAAAGTCAGTGGACCGTTGTCTCCTGACGAGTTCGGAGAAATGAAGTTCTACGGTACTTCAACTTCATTCTGTGAGCGTTGTCGACGGGTCTATCTTTCCGCCAGTGTTTATCAGGTGTACCAGCCGAGTTGCGTTTAATTGAGCCACGTCGCGAGGTTTCTCTATCAATCCCGACCGTTTAGGATCGTAACTCGACGTCATCGGTCTCTCTGAAGAATCTCGTTTCGTTCCCCTCTGCAGGTTGCTGTTCCGCGCGATGATCTTATCTTTCACGGAGCAACGCGGGCCAACGAGATTAATAACGTGAGATCGGGCTGCCTCGCGCTTCGAGTTGCTCATTGGAGAAAATAGGAGCGTTGGAAAGCCAAAGAAGCAAGAGAGTAAAATAGAGAATGAGAGGGAGGAAGAGAGAGAGAGAGAGAGAGAAGCTGCGCTCGTAGCAGACAAATACAAGACAATGAAGATTAATGTTTCGGCCTGGTTCCATGGCGGTGCTGGTAGTCTGCAGCACCGTGTGAACTGAGTTTTCGTTAAACCGCAGGGTCGCTGCTCTACTCGCTGTGGTTCGCGCGATGCTCTTCAACTATAAATGTCTCTTCCGAATATCAGATGCATAGAAACAGGAAAATGCGTTTTACTCTCTACGATAGAACTCGATTCATCGAAGCGAAAGTTTATCTAGTGTCCAATCGAACATAGTTCTGACGATTGAGTTTCTTTTCCTAAGCGCGAATCTCTATCGTATGATAAGAAAATTTAGAGAACGAGGAGAATTCTTTTCGAAACTGACGAGTTCAGATAGCGAGTAATCTTCGAACGACGAAGTACTAAGCTTTAGAGAACCTAAAATCGAGATTCTTACAAAGAGATCGCAAAGGAATAAGGAAAATCGTTTTGTCCTGATTTCAGACCAGCAGTCGGCGTGACATGGATGTGAGCTTCACGAACGTATTAGAGGGGGCTCGCCAGTACTTTCAGGGACTGCCGGTACCGAGTACAGGTAGTGCGACCGCGTCAGCGGATCACAGTCTCGCGACATCAACGAGTTCTGCCTCGTCCACATCGTCGTCGCACGACCATGGCAACGCCTCGTCCGTGGCTCCTTCGTCACCGGCACCATCCGTATCGCAAGCACCACCGTCACTATCGTTACCGTCGCAATCGACTTCGAGCGGCAACACAACCGGTAACGCTGGAAACAGTGGAGGCAGCGGCGGGAACAACGATCAAGAAACGAGTCGATATCTCAACGACGTCAGACCGTCGTCGGTGGACAACGCCACGACCAATTCCAGTACTTTCTGGAGTCCATCCGTCGAACCTTATCCTCCTCAACCAACGAGGGTTGAAGTGCCGGATACGAGGCCAGGCGATGACGGATCCTCCATGGAGGCGAGCTCGTCGTCCTCGAGTATCATCACTTTAACGGAGATGCAACCATCGAGCAGTCGATCCTCGTCGACGTCAAATTTCTCACAGAAACAATCGACCTCTTCGACGTCGTCGTCCAACGATCTTCATCATCACTCGCAGCCGACGACAGCGACAGCGACAGCGCCAAGTTCACCGCACTTGCATCAAATGCAACCACCTCAACAGCCGCACTCCCCTGGCCCGGTGTATCAACAGTTGAACCCTGTCTCGAGAACGTCGTTCTCTACCGCGGAAATACTCGCCTCGTCGCACCAAGCAACCTATCAAACTGCCAATGATCGACAATCGCAACCCACGAACGCGCCGGTCGTAGCACAGAGAACCCAATACTATCCCCGGTATCATCATCCGGACATCACGAAGAGCGCCCCGGTTCCGTTCACTCAGAATTCGATCTATCAATCGTCGAGCGTAGCTGCAGCTACGTCATCGGGAAACGTGCAGTTGGCTACGAGGCCGACGCCGGTCGAGCAGAGCAACCCGACCACCGCTTTAGGCCAAGGACACGCTCAGGAGCAAAGAGTGCCACCGAGTTCCTACGGTAATAACGCTGTGCCGCCATCGAGCACTCCTTCGATTTACGGCTCGCCATCGCCGCAAACCTATCGCACGCCACAGCAGCATCAACCGCAGAATCGATTAAGCTCATCGAGCAATCCAGCAACGGACAGGTCGCCGCATTCGGAAAGATCGTCGCACTCCTCGCGCGTCTCCTCGTCTCCGTCTTGTTCGTCGTTGAATCCGTGCAGCCCTCGCCACACAGTCAACTTGAGTCACATTCCTTCGTCGTCTTCGTCGTCGTCGTTGTCCTCGTCGTCGTCGTCGTCCTATCAAAGTCATCCGGCGCACATTCCTTCGTCGCACTTGCCATCCGCCGGAACTATGATTCCCCCGCATCATCAGCAGGCTCAACAGCAGCAGCCACCGCAACAGCAGCAACAATCTCAGATACAACAGCCTCAGCAGCAACAGCTTTCTAGTCGAATAAACGCGTCCCCGCATTCGATGGGGCCGAACTCGTACGCCAGTCGAATGATCGTTCACGGGACGTCCGCGGCTTCCTCGTCCTCAAACTCAAATCAAATGCCACCACCGGCATCGCTGACTGGTGGTTATCATCCTATCGCTTCTCCCCATGACGTTCCCCATCACGCTACCCCGTCGCCGCACAGACAATCGCCTCACGTATCCACCCTGCATACGCCTCACGCCTCTCCTCATCACACACCCTCTCCGCATAACAGCTTCCAGCCGCATTCACCGACTTATCCGCCACCACCACTACCGGCCACCTCCACCCCTCATTCGTACAACCTTCCCATTACGTCGCAGCATTATCAACCGAACGCCGGTGGGTACGCTGCGAATCCGTACGGGCTGCCGCCTCAGTCTTCGTATCATCCCTTCCAAAAAAGTACCCAGCCACCGCACACTCAAGCAAACTACTACTCGCAGTCCAGTCGATCTCAGAGCCAGGCGTATGTTCAGCAAATGTCGATAGCCGGTCCGGCGCCTCGAACAGAATCAATTTGTTCCGGAAACGGAAACACTAACGGTGCCACAGGTTATCAGCCGAGTAAACCGGTGACGTACAACGGCGCCGATTCGAAGAGAAGCTCGATGGAGGTCCCTTACGCCTCTTATCGATCTCAGCAGACGTCCGTTCAGAGAACCAACACGCACAACCTTCCACCCATCGCCGCTCTCTCGTCTTATCATTCCAACAGGCGAGAATCCGCGGGCAAGGCGCAATCGGTGCAACGGCAACGCTACTCGGCCGGCACGACGAGCAAAGTTTCGGTCGTAACGCCGCCTACTTCCTCGATGGCCGCGCCTCAAAGGGTTCCCGAATACCCGGTCACTCTGCCAACTATGAGTCACGCCATGCCGGTCAACGGAAGGACGAACACGGTAACAAATTCCTCTTACAGCAGATACACCGCTCAACACGGATATCCGACCTACGCTACCACAATGGCGCCTAGTCATCAGGGGAGCAACTCCTCGAGCAGCACCACCGTTACGTCTATCGGTCAAGTCGCTCCGAGATCTTCCGTTCAAACTACCACGATACATAGTTATCAAACGTCGGACACCAATCGTACGGCGTCCTCCTATCATCACCAGCCTGTAAGAGCTACCGAGGACTATGGATACAAAGAGTATCCATACCAGAATTCGACCGCGTCTACGGTACAGTCTACCGTTGCTTCCTCTATAGTGACTCCTGCTTCTCAAACGAACGGAATTCGAAAGAGGGAATCTCCCTTGGACCTCTCTGTTAAAACGGTGAAAACATCCGCCGATTCGACCGCTCAGGACGACATCGAGACTATCGCACCGGAGAAACACGTCAGCAGTTCCACGGCGATCTCATCGCGAAACAACAGTTCGAGAACCATGTTACCGCCCCCGGCCCAGCCCCCTCCACAGCCAGCTTCGTACCCCGCGTACGACAACCGATTGTCCAGCAATAACGGGAGAATCTTACCGCCAACGAGCGGCGTTCGAGTGCCGACGCCTCAAACGGTGTGCGCGCCGAAGGTCGACTTCCTGCCAGACTTCAACTCCGCGCCGCTGCGTCACCATCACGGCCAGCCGCACGAGAATACTCTTCAGCGGAGAAGTTCCGCGCAACAGCTGTATGCTCCGCCTCCGCAGTCTCTTCCCTCTCAGCATCCTAATAATACCGCTCCACTGCCCCATATGTCCACGTTTAAAAAGACTTCACTGCCCACGACGCAGGTGTACGACGCGGTTACTACACCAGCACCGCCTCCGCCGGCCCCGTCATCTTCTTATCTGACGGCCAACGACTCCATCGCCTCTAGAACCTCCAGGTATCCGTCGTCGATGGTCGATCCTGCAAGAATAGGACCGGCCGCGTTGCCTCTTCAAGATTACCCGTCCGATCCATCGAAATATTATCTGGACAGTAGAAGTAAATTTGGCCAGCCACCGTCACAGAGCGATCGAAGCCCTTTGAAGAGGCCTGGCGAGACGATTTACGGCAGTGGCGGGCCGAACAAGCAGCCGAGGCTCGACACGTGGATCCAGCAAAGATTGTCAACGGCGAAAGCGTTGTACGAGCAACAGAAGAGACAAGAGATGAATCTACCGGTCCCTTTGCCGAATGGCACCCTCGTAGCACCTAGCACTTACGAGCAGAGATCCGACAGCGGATACTCGTCGTCCGAGTCCGCGAGGTATCAGCAAGCTTACTGTGATAAGAGAAGCTACGCGGAACCTAAGGTCACTCATAGTTCATCGTCGTATGTTCACCCTGTGGTCACGAAGCCCACGAACGTGCATTCTTTGCCGCAACAGGCAAACGCTAGCCAACCATCCGCGTACCCGAATTACAGACAGAATCAGAAAACTGCCGGACTCGTGGTGCCTTCTGGAGCTACTTCCGGCGGACAGGTCGCGGAACCGCCTAGCAATACCGGTGCCGATAAACGAGTGCTTAGCTTGCTGAGGAACAGTCTAGAGAATAAACAGCAAAGGGAAGAGCAAATGAACAGCCAACAGCCTATCTTGGCTAATCATAGTCAACAAAGTTTTCAGAATAAGGTACGTAGCAATCGTATATTCTTGTATATTCTTATATCGTACGTGCATGTCCGATGTGTTGTTTGATTCCTCGATAATTATCCTCGTATGAAGTTTTAATTAATTCTAGTTGAATCAACTTGTAACAAATTACATCATATATACGAACTATGTTGCAAATATCAATCGCGTCTCTCGCCTGCCTCCATCCTATTAACGATCTTAACGATTTTACGATTTTAGAGATCTGCAAGTGCATGCTTCTAAATTCTGCCATAAATATACATGCAGCTCTCAGCAAACATTCGTTGTTCATAAAAATTCCCACTCGCGCATCTAACTCCATGCTTAAGTCTACCCTCTCTTCTCTCCTAATTTCTTCGCAAGAAACACCATTAAATACCAGAAATACTTTATCTTACATGAAAATCAATATCTTGCATCAAATCCTATCTCTATCTTGCCTGTAATTTTATCGAGAGATCATAAACGTAAGCAACGAGATACGTCCATTATCGTGCTAACGCCAGTGTCCTCTATTCCCAAAGGTTGTTGCACCGGTCGAGCCCAAAACGAACATCGGAAGACACAACCTGTCACCATTCACAGCAGCGAGTTTACTGGAACGAAACAGCAACACGCCGCCCCATTACAAGTTCCATGTGCCGAGAGCGGTAGACTCGATCACTCAGGAGGCCCCCCGTAGTTTGTATGGCTCGAGAGTAAATTCATCCGCCACGCTACCTGGCAAGGAAGCACTCCTGGGACCCCGAGGAGCCGAGAATCAGATTCACCGTGACAAAGACGATGGCCTCGCTGCTATATTGGCCGCGAAAATTAGAACCAAGGCGGAACTGAAGCAGGTGAATCGAATGAAACGCGTTGTTTCTCTGTTAATTTCTATGAGGATGTTCTCTTTTTTTTGGCTCCTATTGGGCGGATTGTTAATATACGATGTCTTTTGTTTTTGGTGTTCGTTCTTGAAGGTGGGAACCGGCCAATTCGCAACGAAATCCACGACCGTGCCCTCCCAGGATACGTCGACTACTCCGAAAGGTAGATTTAGATTTTGCTGGTGTATCGGTTTAACGATCTTTTTAGTGTATCCATCGTAGAGAAATTTCATATCGCTTCTATCGTGGTATATTATTGCCTTAGATTGTAGTTAAATTGTTTCAAAAGGTTGCAAGGTTTTCATCAACAATTTTATATCATTTGTAATAATATATAGTTTCTATATTATTGGCACGTTATTCTAAAAATTATGTCATCGTCATATCGTTTTTAAAATAGTACAAAGATCGCTATAAACTAGACATTTACACGTTTTTATATCATATTATAACAGTATACAAATTTTTATATTACATTATCGGTATACTATTTTTGAAAGCACAAACAACACTTTGTTCAGTCACGGTGCTATAGACAACGCAAATTTCTTCTTTCTATTCATGTTATGTATCACCAATACTTTCCACGAATGTCAATTATTGTACTATTCGCAATCACTGTATCGACAAATAGAAAAAGACTCTCATAAACCTGGACAACCATAAGCTGAGTAATTGTCACGAATCGACTTCTCCTTTTTACAGACGTACGGCCCAAAAATATTTCTTAATAACACATCTAAATCTGTACTTGCAGAACTAGACAGTACAGCTTCAACGTCAACTCCGCAATCCGGTTCATCGGCGGGTAGTCCGCCGAAGCTGACGCGCGAGAAGGTAGCCTGTTTACCTCCCCGAAGACGGTTGTTCTCCAGAACGGAAGAGGAGAATATGCCAGTGGCCGCGACTGTTCCGGTTCCGGCGCCAGCGCCGGCGATTGCCTCTAGCGTGCCAGCACGCGCTAGCGGATTCAGAAGCTCCTCCGAAACGTCGGTGTTCGACTTCAGGGAGAGCGACTCTGAGGGTGAGATGCCAGTTCTCGAACGGCAAACGCTCGAGGAAATGAGAAGGGACAGAAAACAGCTATCGAAAGTGCAACCACCCGTTCCTCTGAACGACGCCATGTGCATGGGCATGACCTCATCGACGGACCTCGTGAAAATAGAACTGAAGGTAACGTTATTTACGTAAGGTTGTTTCTCGTGTGATTCGTTCGTGCTCGCGAATCAACGGCCTTCGGCGTTCGAGCTCTTTTTACGATTTTTATTCTGGATTTTCAGCGAGTTGCGTGTTTTATTCTGAGTCAAGGGGACTAGAGTTGCTTCGTATAAAATGTAGGATATCGCTGTTCCAACGACACCTATTACTTAATTTTGTGCTAACTTTGTCATAATTTCGAAATGAATATTTAGTTTGATACGAGGAGTTTCAATGGATGAATCTTTTAAGGCGATAGAATTACCAACTGATACTTTTTAATTCTTCTGCTCTATGGAACGTGTAGCATATGTAGATCTCGAAGTTTAGGTTAGTTGTGTATATGAATTTGTCACCTCCTCTGTTGATGGTGTCTAGTGGTGGAAATTGGTTCACGCCTTCTCTCCAAGCAAAAATAAAGTGATAGGTCCATCGTCTTTTACACAATCATAAATATAGAATCCGCGAAGTTTTCTTATTGGCTGATAGTATTGTGTCGTAGCAATCGGATTGTATAGGATCGTGTGACGACGAAAGCAAACACATCGGGATCAAGTAATCGACGCAAACTCCTACCGCTTCGGATCAACTCTAGTTGTCTCGATCGTAGATGAAGTAAGGATAGTTGCTTCGTGTTGAGCCTGCTTAAATAGTCTCTAAAAAATTCTTGCTCTAAATTCAAGCACAGTGGACCCACGTATAACGCGACAAAAGAATTGCGACCAGTATTCATAGAACGCGATAAATACCCGTATAACGCGTTAGATAAATTTAACATTTTGACACACTTTCCGCGACTTCTTGCCTAGAGAAATATTTTTCCACGCGTGATTCGTATAATGCGGAAATAGTATTCTCCGCATTATAATTGGGCAAAATCTAATTTTTCTTATAAACTCTTGGTTTCTTATATTCAGGAGAACGACAAGATTGCCGAAGTGGACACGTTCTGGTCCAGCACGTGCGACAAGTTTATGGAACAACTACGAACAGGAGACGCGATGAAGAAACGCGGTCGCAAGAAGAAGGTCAGCTGTACGATAACATCCAAGCTCGATGACACCGGCAACGACAGCAACAAAGAATTAGACGCTAACACGTCTCAGATCAAACCAGAGGACATCAAAAAGGAAATCCAAGACGTCGATTCGCCTCCGGACAGTAAAGACGAGTCTCCGGAAACGAACAAAGATGACGAAGCTTCAGAAACGACGGACATCAAGGTGGAAGTGAAGACCGAGCTAGAGGTGAGCAAGGATGATGAGAAAAATTCTAGCGATGATTCCGACGAGATGCCGCTAATTCGACGGGCAAAGAAAAAGATGAAGAAGGATGACAGTGATTGCGAGGAGGAGATAATATGTAGGAAGAGAAGGATTCGTAGAGGGAGCAGAATTAAATTGCAGTCGTCCAGCGGCAGTGATTCCTCCAGCGAAGAGAGCGATGCTAGTACGGAGTTTGGTCACGGTTCTTCAGTAGCTGATAGGCTGAGGGCAAGAAAGCGTTGCACCAACAGTAGCACTGAAACCGAAGGAATGAAGCTTAGATCCAGAGATGCGACGCCACAGAAGGCTAAGAATGAGAAAGAGTCGAAATGCTCCACCTCAAAAACGTCTACGTCTCAGAAAGCGAAACCGAAGCTTTTGTTTGGCGATGGTAGCGATTTCAGGCCCGGATGGGAGGAGGAGGTGTACGTGTACAAGAAGTCCTTGAGAATGCCGCCTAGGTTGATCACCGTGTCGAAACCATCGAGGTTCCACAGGTTGTCCACCTCGTTGCCTGATTTGGACCCAGGATCTCCAGCTTTGTCAGTCTCTATGGACAGTTCTGACGTGTATTTGGGCAGAAAGAAATTGGTAGACAGCGATGTAGAGTCTAACTACAGCTTCAGTACCACCGAGATTGGCATAGGAAGTAAGATCGACGATGAAGAGGCCACGTCGTCTACGACAATCTCGTGTCCTCCTAAGGGTATGAAGCATTCAAAGTCGGAGAACAGTTCCATCGTCGATGTCCTAGCTCAGAGGGTAGGAACTAGTAAAAGAGAGCAGAAGAGGAAACAGAAAGAGAAATCGGACAAAGGTGGAAATAAAACGTTGCAGAAAGGTAACAACGAACCTGAACTTCTTCCGACTCCAAGCTTGATTCCTTTGTTGGAATCCTCTAAATCGCCAAAGGGCAAATCGCACGTCAAAGATAACAAGGTAAAGCCTATCAAGGTGACGGATTCGTTCCTACTTGGCTACTTCCGCAAGGAAACGGTAAACAACTTCCGCGACACGTTTAAAAATAATCATGCTCTGCCGAACGAATTTTCAACCTTCGTACTGAAGAGTAGAACGAGAACAGAAACGCGAGTATTGAAGAAACAGGCGACCATCAGAGAAGTGTTTGGCGAAGACAGGCCAGCCTCAGCGCCACCCATGCAAAACCACGACGATACTTCTCAGGACGACGACTCGCAGACTGAAACACCGGAGAACAGGCTGAGGAAAGAGAGGACCTTGAAGCAGAAGGTTGTATCGCGATTGAAGAACGCTGGGATCTTGAGGAGACACAAGGTGATCATGAACTCGAAGCAACATCATCTTTTGATGGAGAGGCGAAAGAATCTGTTGAAATCTTTGGCCGAGAAGAAACTGCGCCGCATCAAGGCGGAAGCGGAAGAGGAGCCGGCGCAGGAAGAGACAAACGATGCACAGGAAGCGGAGAACAACGAGCTCGACGATGAGACCAATGAGTTAGAAGTTCCTAACAAAAAGAAGCTTAAACTGAGGACAAGCAGGCGGAAGTTCCGCTCCGGATTCGATTACATTCGCAAAAAGAAGAAACCCTTGAAGAAGGACGAGACGCTGCCTAAAGAGAGGAAAAGGGTGAGCTTTGCGTATTTTTGTAAACGATAGTATTCTCAGTGATATGGATCAACGACATCGCACATGTATTTCGAAAGCGTTGCAACTCAAAATACGAGTAATTCAGTCCCGTGTTAAAAGAACATTCAGAGATATCAAAGAGAGAGATTTCAGAAGTCAGGAGTAGAAAATTAAAAGTTTCGAAATAGTTTTCCATTTTTCCTACAGAAGTTCACTGAGCTGTGTCACTTTTGAAATACATGCACGATCTATTGTTCCATCAATATAGAAGGTATAGAAGATTATCAGCGTGGAATATTTGTTTTGCAGCAAGTTCTAACAAGGCCCAGTCCAGAATGCGTAGCTGATATTCAATCAGAGATTAGAACATGGGTGATCAAGAAGGGTGTCGGCGAAACAATGTTGCACCGTGCTGCCAGACTCGGTTACACGGTAAATATTGAAAAGAACATTTATTCATTGAAAATTCAATCTCAATTTAGTGAAACATATTCACTGATAAGTGTTTTTGAATACAAATTGCGTTTTTTCGCTGTGTTCGTAGGACGTCACTGCATACTGCTTAGAGAAGCTGAATAACGCGCCGAGCCCAAAGGATAACGCAGGATATACGCCGCTTCACGAAGCATGTTCGAAGGGTCATCTCGAAATCGCGAAATTGTTGCTCGCGTACGGGGCGAATGCGAGTGAAAGTGCCAACGGTGGAATAAGGTAATTTTCATTATTGAGTTTCAACGTGTATTTCGAAATTCTAATGGACGATTCTTCATAGACATTAAAATACGTTGGGTGTATTTCTTTATTGCAGACCACTTCACGAGGCAGCAGAAAATGGTGCTACCGAACTTGTACGCTTGCTACTTTCTTATGGCGCTGATCCTCTATTAGCCACTTATTCTGGACAAACCCCACTGATGTTAGCTGCAGATACCGACGCCTATTCGATTCTAGAACAACACTTAGATGATATTCAAGGTCGCACGAGTACAGCGTGGTCGTTTGGTGGCCCGTCTTCTATCTTTGGTAAGTTCCCCTAGAAATCTAAATAACGTCCTAAAGTTTTTGCAATTAAGTCGTTACGAAGGCTTTGAATCGTGTCCTCGTGATTTAGAGTCGAATAAAAAGCTCACAGGGTTATCAAGATGGTATCATTAGCGATTAGAGTTATTAAAAAGTCTCCAGAGGTGTATTTTCCATGTTCAAATTCGTTTGAACACCATTATGTCATTGTATACTCGGTTACCCTATATCAGTTGAATTCAAACACAGTTTCGATTATCAATCCTAAAAGTAAAACTGTTATCAGAATGATTCGATATGTAAATATTTGCTGTTGATTAATCAATCGATCAATTTGTTTCAGACTCGGAAGAGACTGGTTACAATCCCGTCGACGATCCTCCTATGGACAGTCCAGAACCTGAATTAGATGAAATCGAGATAGAAATGGGCGACGTGAACCTGCCGGTTCTCTTTTCCCTCGCCAACGATCCAGACAAATGGGTGCTCCTCCAAGATCTTATGGCTGCCCTAAGAATAAAGAGCAGGGACGCGTTGCTGCGTCAAGTGAATCCTAAAGCTCACGCTGGTCCACCAGCGATCGCTCATCGCGACGTCATGAGGGAATTAAAGCTTCAAGATTTCCTGGAACAATCCCGTTGCTGTCACTTGCTTAGTGGCGGCGAGCGAATCAACGTGAGAGGGTCCAAGGTGACTCTGATCAAGTACAACGAGAAAGTGAGATCCCTGTTGAACGTAGAGAAAGTGGTCATCAGCTTAAGGTGACAAGAGGCGCCGCTGGGGCATTCATCACCCCAGGCGAAACCGTCGACTTCCACCTCGAAGGAATCGTCGAAGAAGATCTCCGGTGTTTCGCCTAAACGCGAAAGGCAGGCCAGAACGCGACAGGGTAACAAAACAGCTGTCACGGATTGAACGCGAATCGGGAGATATCGTTGGCCGTGAAAAGTCACTGAGCAGCTAAGTGGAAAGTTTCGTTCGATCGAGACCTAAGTGTTTTCCCTTGATTCTATTGAAAGCAGGCAATCGGGATCGAATGAACAAATAGGCACGAAAAGAATATAAGATTAGTGCTTTTGACGCGTTCTATTAGCAGTATTTATTGACAGATGTTCCAAATGGAGCACAGTGATATTTTATCGATGTATCCTTTATGGGCCGAGGGATGATGGAGACTTTAACGATGTTTTCTAAACGAAGATCGTCGTACTGTTCGAACTTCTTGTATGATACCTTTGGTTTGGACGATTTGAAGTAGAAGGCAGAAAATATTCGAACAATCTTTGTGGAGAATCGGAAGAGTAATCTTTCGTTCGAACTTCGGCCGTGTAGATTTTAATCGCAATATTGGAATCTGGTGGAAGTCCACGCGCTTATTGTCAGTGCGATTATTTGTTGAAAGAATCGATGTTCACGAAGAACTTGAAACTCCGCGTGAATGGACACCACGTGCGTCTCACGTTCTCTGCTCATCGATGCGGTTGTTTTAAGTTAGCAATGAACGAACGTTGGAACGTACGAATTATCCAATTGTCATCAGCTTCCTCACGTTACCACGTTATTAATTTAAATAATTTCGTTTTGTTTTTCTCTGTCTTTGTTTCTATTTCCTTCTATCTTTTTTTTTTTTTTTTACTAGGCACTAGCGAGTCGGTTAAAAGTGTAATTCGGTTATGTGTTTACCGTTGTAGATTTAAGCAAGCGTTTATTAATCGTCGAAAATATGGAGCATTTACGTTTCTTGTTATCTCTTCTTTCTTCCTTTTATTTTCTTTGGGATGTGCAATATCGCGAGTCTATTTTTCGTTGAACGATTCGAGCAAAACTGATCGATTGTAATATTCAATGTGCAATAAGTTTCATTGAACTCGCGATGATTGATTCACGAATTAGCGGTTTCCATTTCAGATTATATTCAACTGTTTGCTTGTTGGAACAGCGAGAAAATGCAATCGACGCGTGTATTGTTGTCTAGTAATACTAGTTCTTATTATCATTATCACGCTCGTTAACTCGTACGCTCAAGTTGTTTCTCGTTTAGACTTTAATCTATCGAATTGGCGAAATATCTTTCGTTATGGAATAAATGTAAACGGTTGTTAGTTTTCTTGCTGTTCTATATATTAACGCACGAGAGACTACCAATAGTAAGTGTTTTAAAGGCTACAAATGTTCAGCAGTGAACGTGTTCAAGGATCATCGACGCATCCGATTTACGAAAGAATTCATCGAATGCGATGATGGAACCGATCTCTAAGTACTTATACCTTCGAAAGCGTGTTAAATGTGTGCGTCGAGAGGGAAGGTTGAAAACTGAAAGGAACAGAGAGAGACCTCCTACGTATCGTAGACAGAAGCTTTTACAAGTTTTTTAGCAAAATCCAAGCACGCTCGCGGGCGCGTTTCATTTTACTCCGTGTGTACAGAGATTATCCAATCGTTCTGATCAGTCTCAGGGAAATATCCGTATGCGTATTCTCGATATCCTATGCGTTGCATCGATTTGAACAGAGACGCGACCAGGCATCTCTGGTCGATCGACAGATGAACGTTCGTTAAGATATTATGTTATACCGATTATTTCGCGATGTACAGTAGGCATAGAGAAAGAGAGACACCGTTTAGTCTTCGTACGTTGAACGAACGTTAAACGAACGTTTCCGGTCGATCGCCGTGATCGACCGATGGCTGGTCGCTCGCTCGCTCGCTGTCCGTTTTAATTTTATTTAGCTGACGATTTCTAAACTTGAATATATTACCGAACAATACCGTGGACGGGGTGCAGTTTACACGTGTACATAACTTATTTTCGAATAAAAAGCTAGTGTCACCTGCCATGCATATCTATGCATCGAAGGACTTTGAATTCCTTCGCAGTCAGTGACCCTATCTGCGATTCTCGTTTAAAAAACGAATCTGGAACGAAGTTCAGGAGAGCACAGAGAAAAAGAAAGAAAAGAAACATATATATGTATACACACACACACATACACGCACGCGCGCACACACACACACACACACCACATTTATATATAATATGTATATGTGTATTATATATTACATATTATATATGCATATTATACATATTATATATATATATATGTATATTATATATATACTTGTAGTAGAAGTAAAATAGATCGAAAGGCGGATTGGAAGGTGGCGAATCAAGATAGAAAGGGAGAAGTAACTGTACGTACTGTGCGTGTAATGTACCTTTTAAACGTAAAGTAGATACCGAATATAATAGTGTAAGTAGTCAAGAAGAGAACACGATACTTGTTCATACAAACTATAGGGGCGTATACACATATTTACGCACGTGTAATAGCATAAGGCATAAAGAAAAGGGAAAAAAGCCAGCGTTTTAAATTAACTCGAGGAAGAACGTTGTAATTTCAGCGAAAAAGGAAGCCGACTGGTACGCTGTTACGGGCGTATGTATATATATACACACAACACGCAGATACTTTCTCGCAATATAATAGGGGCTATCGCAGTTACTATCGCTAACTAATAATAATAATTATTATTATTATTACTATTACTACTACCGGTCACCGAATACTACTATGAATACTACGATTACCGCTATTACTGTTTACTATTTGCCACTACCATTACTATAACTACCACAACTACTATTACTACCACTGTCACGACTATCCGCTTTTTTTATTGTACGATATATACATAATACCGAACTATGAATGTACATTTTCTTAGCTGTAACGTTTCCTCCTCCTCCATTGTAATTTATATATTATATTCGAGGAATACTTCTAAATGTGTTAAAAAAAAAAAAAAAGAAAAAACCGCTGCTGCTTTACGAGAAGAAGGAATTCTATGTGAGAAAGAACAAAATATATTATATATAAATATATAAATATATAAATATATATGTATATATACGTACATATATATATATTTTATTTCAGAAGTTTAGTTTAATGGATATATAATGTTAAAAAAAAAAAAAAAATACGCGAGGAATACAAATTAAATTCTCTCTGTGATTCGTCTAAACAATGGAATTAAGTAAACGAGAAAAAAAAAAGAAAAACAAAAAAGAAGAAAGAATTATGGTTATATTAATTAATTAGTATTATTATTGTCATTGTCATTTATCATTGCTCTGTACCGCAAGTTTATCGAACAACAAGTCACAATGGACCGACAAACTCGATTTTCGTAATGAACTCGACTCGTGATTTTCTTTTCGCTAATAACAGTAACGAGTTATCCTATCGATGTAATAAAAACAAGTATTTTTACCGATCTCTGCGACTTCTTGATTTTTCTAAAACCTGCCCTCCCGTTTGAGAGCTTCCGATCGAGAAAGTATCATTTGAAATTCGCATTTTTTAAATTTATATTTAAGTCTTGAAATCTCGAACTTCAAATTGAAATCAGTCAGAATTAAAAGGAATCGCGCTCGAAGGAGAGACAGGTGACACAGGTCTAAAATTGGTAAAACGTTTATTAACTATTTAAAAACGATGAAACAAGGTGAACATGAGATTGACAATTCAATAAGTAATATTATTAAATAGACTATAGAGATGTATAATAAGTGTCTGTAGTAATTATTCTCTTTATATGTTCCTTTACATCGAGACAGACGTCTTTTTCATCATCTTATTTCCTCCGTTTCTTCCTCTATTATTTTTTTCTAAAGGTTGTCTCATTAACTTTCGGCGAAGCCAAGCCTTTTCGGTTTTCCTTTATTTTCTCCGTTTTCAGGCACGTCCTGTGCGATAATATTAACACGTCAACGTTTCTTGCCATTCGATTCATCCTTCGATTATCGATAATACGACTTCCTTTTTACTTATTCTCCTCACTCTCTCTCTCTCTCTTATTTCTTTTTCTTGTAAATACGTGTGACGGCTGTTGCGTTAACGATTCTAAACACAGGATTCTGTCGTAGGAAAAATAGCTCGTAGAAAGCGTACCCATGCTAATTGTTATTATACCCGACAGTTAATCGATGTCGTTCGATCGCGCGAATCACATCCTACGAATAAACTAAAAACGAAAGGAAAAAAGAACGCGAAATCGGCCCTTTTCGCTCGTCCAATCGAAGGAAAGGCAATTGACGATGGCGAAACGATCAGCGAAATCGCTTGCACGATCGGCGATTGTGAAATAAGAGGTGTAGGTGTGTGGTCATTGCGACGATATACAGTTTTAGCTACGTACAAGCTCCGACTAAACGAGCATTCTCTCTCAAACGATGCATCTCGCGTTCCCTATAAACTCTCTCTTTATTTCATAACCCTTGCTACAGTTTCATTACATCATCCTTCCTACGCCATTTCCTCGGTACGCCAAATGCTCTCGCATTTTTCTATTCACCCGTAAGTACTGTGTATTTCCATGAGCGACTTCCTTCGTTATTTCGCATCCACTTGTCCAGATTTAATGCTAAGATATCCAGATCTGTCATCGACACAGAACACACGTGACGTAATCGAAAAGATGCCATTCGATGATTTTTCTCGTGATTTTTTTTGTTTTTTTTTTTTTTTTATCGCCTGTGTGCAAATGGCTGAATAACGGAGGTATTTCGTTGATCTAGATAGTGTAGAAAGTTGTTCGCAAAATTTCTGTTTCACAATGTTATAGAACGCGGACTGTTTGCGAGACTTGTCTTCGTTAATACTGCTCCGTTTTATCATTACGTTTACGCATCCAGCTTCCTATAGATTGGTACGGGCCAATCGTAGAAAACGAAGTAACGGTTCCTCTTTGCATCGGACGTACGATCGAACGTGTACAAATCGTCGCGTCACATCCCTGTTTCGATACGCTCGAGAAATACTCGCTACAACCTGCTTTCTGATCGGTTACACGCTACCACCATATACCATCTCGATTACCCAGGTATAGATATTTACAATAATATATATATATATATATATATATATGTATATATATACCTACTATCGTAATAATAATTTAGTAGTGGTATTTAAATTACAACAGCGTTCATTCTTTCTCTCCTCGCTGCTCGTTTCTCCCTCTCTCGCGCGCTTTCTATTTATATATATTTTTATTTATATGTATATATAATGTTGCACATAACCCAGTACTGGCTTAGTAATCTAGCTGTACAAAACATTATATATCGCTATTCTAGCATCTAGAGATTTGTCCTGTGAGGTTCGATGAATCGTGAGGTTAGTAACATGCGTCTGGATCTTGTCGTTTCTTGTTCATTTTCTCTGTTTTATTTGTTTTTTTTTCCTTCTTCCTTTTCTCGCCTTTCTCAACGAAAGCAAGAAAAAGAAAAAGAAAAAAGAATAAAACACATCGTGGAACAGACTCTCAATGAGAATGTCCCATTATCCCGCTTTTCTAGTTTCCTTTATATCGATTCCGTTTGTCCTGCCAGTGCATTCTAATACGTTCGAATTTCATCTCGTCAGACAATGAATGTTTCCGATTCCCCTCTGTCTCTTGTTCGCTTCTTATTGTGATTAAGTACATTAAAAAATACCGCGCTACTTCGCTCAGAATTAACCGGACCAAGCTATACATATATAGTATGTTCGGTGAAGCCAAGTATTATGTTTTATTGATTCTTTTTTTCATTTTTTTTTTTTCGTTTACTTTATTATTTCAGTTTATTCTCGTATCTTGTCTCGTTTTCTTTCTTCATTGTTACGCTTTCATCGCCGTAATCGTCGCGATTTGCGCGTGAAAAATTCTTTGTTTAAGCGTCTAACGTGCTGTGCGCGTCATACAAATAATCGCGACGAAAATCTATCTTAAACATCTATTATCTTTTATTATTATTTGTTTTCTCGCTCGTACCCTCTCGGTTCACCTTTTCCTCGTTCGACTTCGGCCAAGTGCCGAACACTCGTTTATTACTCGTCATTCTCGTCGTATTTTCAAGCAATTGCGTGAACTGTACACATACAACATAATACACACAGAACGCGTCGCGGTTCGATCAATCGAAGAAGAACCGCGACGCGAGTCTTTCGGTAAAACACACGTCTTCTCGACGAATCGGCTCCGTTGCGCCGGTCGAGTCGTCGTGCACACGCGTTAAAATCGATAACGAGACGAATACACGACGCGGAGTCCTCCGTGCTTTTCTCTTGCGTTGCAAATTACGAAGCAACTTTAAATTTTTTGCTGCGACAAGGAGGTTGATTCCTGTTAACTGATCGAACTGTCGTGTATTCGTGTTTGACGTCTTAACGCGGTGATAAAAATTCTACGTAATGGCAACGTGACGATGCTCTTAATCTTGCTTAACAAACCCACTCGACAAGTGGAAATCATGAGAAAACATTGCGATACAACGAAACACTTCTGGTATTAACATTATAACATGTATCCTCCCTCCTAACAATCTCTCGGTGGAAGGACCCTTAAAACGCCTTAAATATTCTGCGATCAGATCTCTCGTCGAAACGGATAACAATTACAGCTGGAACACGCCGTTGACTGTTATATCCTTATCTAATCAACAACGAAACCTTTCTCGCGGCGTGAACGATCGCGAGTATCAAGTTCTCGCGATGGAGACTTCGAACACGTTTCGAAACATGCTCGATTACTATTATTCTCTTCCTATTCTCTCCTTAACCTAATCTCCTCCCATGAACGTTCTACTCCGCTAAACCTTCACATACTGTCAGCGTTATTTGATGCGAAGTCTTCTTTTTTCGACGAGCTTGGTGCGCGGCTAACGCCTTAACTGGGACATTGTGCTACTCGATTGGGCGGGTGTGTATGTGTGGAAGGTGGTCTGAAGTGAGAGGGGGGAGGGGGCGGGGACGGGTTTTGGGATAGGGACGGGGAAGGCATTAGAGAGTTACTCGATTATTTTATTAAGAGTAATTAAGCTTGACGCCTCGGAGGTAGAGTCCAAGCGTTTGGACCGGGCTGAGCGTGGGGGGCAGGACGTCACAGTTGCTGGTCTCTGCACGGTACCCAAATGTTCGGGCCTGACTGCTCGGCGATCACCTCCTTTACCTTCACGTAGATCTCTTCGGGTGTGTCACCTTGCACCACGGCTGCAACATAACGAGAAAACAGTGGAGTTTCCATGTCAATAACTTAATCGTACAATTGTCGTCGATTGCTCGTTGTGCCAATTAAATCATCGAACTTATCGATAAATCACTCGTTTCCGAGTTTCGTAATAAAAGGCTCGCTGTATCATTGGAGATCACTTACCAGTAAAGTATTCTCCAAACTCTTGCTCCATCTTCAGCGCTCGTTCGTACGTTTTTTTCGCTTGCTCCTCGGTCATCCTCTTGTTCATTTCCCTTAAAATACGAACAATCGCTCGTTAAGCTACACTTCAATTTTCGAACGAATCGCCGAAAGCGTCGCCACTTACATAACTGACTCCACGGACTTGGGTTTAATGAAAATAGCGATGGGATACAGCTGCGCCACTTGTAACCTCTTGATAGCATTACCGCTCACGTCAAGAATACAGTGTTTCCCCTGTATCAATCGCAGATGAAATTTTTATTAATTTGTAATATCAAACATCGTTAATTGGTTTTAAGCGCGGATTGATTTTTACGAATAATTTTCTTCCCCTTACCTTTTCAGCGACTTCTCGCACGGACGCCACGGACGTGCCATATAGATTATCATTGTACTGTCCGGCCTCAATGAACAAGTGATTCTGAATATCCCTCTCCATCTGTTCCCTAGATGCGACGAAATGATAATCACGCCCGTCCACCTCGTACTCCCTTCTACTCCTCGTTGTATCTGCAGGAATAAGAAACGTGCAACCTTCTTCGTAAACTGACTTCGTTATTGGCATAAGCGATTGATCAAACGAACCTTTGAAACTTTGCATATTTAACAAATACTAATCGTAAATATAAGCATGCAATTACGCTGTTAACTATTAGCATAGGATATAACAGCATTGGTGAAATTTCGTTTCACGTTTTACTAAATTTTTCGAAATAGTTGAATTAAAAGATGAATTTCATGGACCAACAAATTTTCGACTATATGAATAACTTAACATTGGTAGCAACAGAAGGCGAATATGATATTTCGCGGAAACTAAACGTTACGATGTAGAATGTTTCAATTTATTGCCACTGCCAGGGTAAAACATGTACGTTTTCAATGGTAGTCGACGCGTTAACTTAAAAAGAAATACACTCTACGGTCGTAATAAGAGAACAAATTGTATCCGACGAGCAATGTTCGCGAAATCCGAGGAAATCTCGCGATTCTTGGAGGCAACGCGTGACCCAAATCGCCAGGCGAGCTAGATTAAACTTTGTTTCAACTCACGTGGAACACAGCTGCCAAATTTGTCCGGGAATTCAGAGATGAGGTCGTCGTTGATACGGTCCTTGAGAGGACCGAGGATAATGACAGGTCGGGTGTACTGTATGGTGAGCTGCTGGACTGCCTCGTACGACAGCACGTTTTCTTCGCTGCCTGTAATTTCCAGTATAAAGTACACTCGTATTTCCGTGAGGACGGGGCTTGTGGTAAAAAGCTTTTGTTATCCTCGGTTAGATTGTTTGCACTCTTTCAAACAGCTAAGGGAAACAAATTAGTTTCTCTCTCTCGATGTAAGAAACTTTTCATCTATTCGGACAAGAGAGAACGACACGGTCGATTTCCAAATACTATTTTCCATTACAAGAAACTTTGATGTAAGTAGATACGAGTATACATACAATAACTATATGCTGGTTATGAATAATACAGAAACGCGACCGGGTATGATTATTATACTTTGCTGTCCACCTCGAACGAGAAATGATCCATGCTTTAGCACCTAGGAGATCGAAGCAGGGTAAAAAGGAGTAAAAAAAAAAAAGGTTGGTAAGCTCCCTAAAGTCTAGAAACTTAGGCGATCGAAGAGTATCAAGGTCGACGTGGCATTAGTTACGTGGTGACTATGCTAATACACTCGATGGCGATAGAGTTCGTGTTTTATAATCGATACTCGATACTACGCGATTGCAACGATTTTAACACGATTACCAGAACGCGTTGCTTCTCGTTCTTACCGACGCGCTCCTTTCAATTTTCATTAAATTTCGCTTGGAGAAGGTTCCAAACTTGAGCCTCGAACCTTTAACCCTTCGCGCTCCATGACCTTTCGAGTCGGGCGGAGCAGCAACTAGAGATGGTTCTGCGCGCATGTGACGAGTGTCTTGCAGGTAACATAAATGTTACCTATCCATAAATGTTACTAATCGATGTATAATTTATAATTGCGTCTGAAAGCATAACGCTTCACGCTTCTTAACAAACAATATAAAGAGCTCAGGAATCTATTTACGAACCAATACTGCGCTCTTATAAGTTGGAGAGTCACCTCTCGAGCGCAAAGGGTTAAAATATGAATGCGTGATTCGAGATTTTAGAGAAGCGACGCGGTTTCTCGTGCTCTACGCAAGGTTTCTGTGACTCGGGTTAAAAAAATCTAACAATTAGTGTTACAGAGAAATCAAAATCGGCAGAAAAAACTGGACAGACACAAAGCACGTCGCGACTGTCCCAATTGCGCGAAGCGTTCTCGGCGTTTGGTCAGTGTTCGTAAATATTATGGGCAAGAATTGGTGAGAATTAAAAAACAGAGAGAAAGAAATTACAAGAATTAAATAGAAAAACAGAGAGAAGTAGAAAAGAGAACAAGAAACAATAATTGCAGTTAAAAAAAAAAAGAGGATCCGCACGACGATCGAAACCGCGTTTCGATAGCTTGTTAGTCAAGAACCTAAATTGGTATCTGTTGTTCACTCCTGTTTTTTTCACACACTATGACTCTTTTTTTTCGTGTATTGTGTATCACTTACTACACTCGTCATTATTCTTATCGTCCTCCTGTTCCAGATAAACTAACGTCAGTTCCTCCATATAAGGCAGTTCGACACGATACAAAATTTCTCTACTCCCTGCGACGTAAGACAGATATCTTTTTATGAATGAAACAGGTAGAAGAAGCGCGCGGTGAAATGTGAGAGGAGATGAGAATGAACGTGTAGTAACACGCAGACGAAACCCGCGGTCGCGTCTGCGTCAGATCGTTCCATGACAACGGATATTAGCTTCGAAGAAATCTAGCGAAGCTTTAACGAGACCTGGAGGACGTTTTATTCCATCGTTGCCGGCTTTCGCTCGTTTTACGATTGCCGAAGGGACGAAAGTTTTAAATGTAATTCTTCGTCAATGTCATGGATCACTGATGATCCGAGCGAGGTACAATTTGTTAATGCAGCAAGTGATGGTTATAGTGCTACCGATACTTTGAAACTTTATGACTCTATACAGAAATTTCTACTTGTTTACCCATGCCGGATGACCTAATTTAAAATTTAAATTTTTGTATGCTCAATTGAAATTTCAGAGTTGAATGTTTAGACTTACATTCGTCAATTTGAAACTTAAATTCCTTCGGCTTAGGCATATTAGGTATGTCCTAAAAGTTTCTTTCGTTTTGTAAGGAAATAATGGATGCACCATACTCTCTGTTTTCTATTATTTTTGTCGAATCATGCACGATCGTAATAATAGAAATAGAACAAAATGGACCGTAGACGATTCAGTAAAGTAATACAAAACGAAAAGAGTTTGTGCATCTATGCTTTCCTTACAAAAGGAAAGAAACTTTCGGGACAACCTAATACATCCTTTAACTTGAATCCTTCGTTTCCAAATTTTCAAAATTACAGCTTCGAGACATTTAACTTCAATTTCAAATAAATTGATGCTTCATAATGTTACGGAATATATGTAAAAAAGGGGGGGAGGAGAAAAGAAATAGAATATAACAAAGATTAAAACAAGAAAAAAGGTCCATTATTATCCGCTAGTGAAATCAGTTCGATTGCTCGACTCGTAGTTTCTCTTGGAAGTCGGTGGGTTCGTTAATCGACAATGCGGCGAGAGGCAGAACGCGCTATTCAAAAGTGACAACGCGCCACGACAAAAGGACGTTGTCGAACAATGCGTTCGTCCCGCGAACGGATCGTTATATCGCAGTAATGAACGTGTGCTTTGTTAATTGATGCGACCGAGATGAAACGAAGAGAAGGAGGGGTTTGGGGAATGGAACGGTAGGAAGGGGTCGGAATGCATAATGGGGACTGAAATGAAAGGCAGACAGAGAGTAGGGGAACAGAAAGAAGATACAAATACGTATGTATATAGGAACGGATGAGACAGAAAAAGGTGGCAAAGTGAAGAGAGAAAGAGAGAGACGTGATTACCTTCGGTGTTAGTGTCGTCCTGGGTGTAGCACAGCATGAATGCTAAAACATAACAAGTTCAATATTTCAGTATACGTTGCGTACTAATAAGCGGCCGTTAATAATTGCTAGGATTAATTAAGCTTTAAGCATGAGCAATCATCTTCCCTACCGCGCGGGGCTAGCTCGAGCTTTTCGAGCAGCCCTGATTGGCCCATCGTGATAACTCGCACGATCGCTCGTTTTTCCGCGGTGCAAGCGAGTTTCGCTCGTTACGTTTTATTCGTTTCGTTAAACTTATAAATTCACGGTGACTGTTTATTAGCACCGGTGAAAATGTCAGTAAAAGCATCGAACATTCTGTAAAGTAAAACGTTTCCAAGTCGCTTCGTTCACGATAGAGAAACGATGCAGCTACAGAGTTATAAAGTGATCGTGCTTTTACTGAGAATTCTAAAAGTAATTAGAATTCTAAGACCTACTTCTCTTGCAAATGGTGCCAGATATATCTTAACAGAGATTTGCTTCGGAACAATGAACATAGTATTTCACGTAGAGATAACTTTCGTCGTAATAAGTTTCACGATTCTCGTGAATAAAGTTTTCCACGTAACAATCCTTTTGCACTTGCGCGACGATCGGAAGAAATGTGAACGAGCAACGTCAAAATTTCCGTTCACCATCGATCATTACACGTGCTCATATCTCTACAAGCATTCGAGGGTGGCTCTACCACTACCAAGATCCACCATAAAGGGTTAGCCAGTTAGAAAGCCGAGTAAAGTGTCACAGTTTGCTCGATCGCGATGTTAGTGACCAAACGCATGATGCGAGTACAATTGGTGCAAGGATGAAGTTGCAAGAGTGCTGGGCGCAAGCATAGAAGAGGATGTACGAAAGAAGAGACCTCTCGAGAAGCGTAACTAATAGTTCACAGGGTCGCTGATATCGTTTCTGTCTTTCCTTGAAAGATTCTTTTTCTTTCTCGTCTTATCGATTCTTTTCGTATATTAATTTCTCGATATATTGATTTCTTCGTATTCAAAAACGAAATAGAAATGTACGTGCACGCGCGCTCGTGTGTTTCGTGTATGGTATAACGTATGTGTGTATGTGGGTGTATCATGTGATTGTATCTTGTTTCTTCTTGTTGACTAACTTGGAATACTTACGTGTAGGATCGTTTTCGTTCTCGGGTGTCGTGGGCGACCCTACACAAGCAGGCAAAAACAAAACACATGTCACGTTTTCACATGGTAAAAACACAAAAGCTCAATCGGAAGTTGGGCGTATTCGTCGTACTTGTCACGAATTACTAAATGACCTTAACTTGTCAACGCACCTCTAAACGGGCTTTCAGATTCCTTCCATTTATTTCTCGTTTTTTTTTTTCTTTTCGTTACATTTCCGACACGATTCTCCTTTTCTTTCTTTTTTTATTTAACCGTCGAGTTGACTTTGGTGCGTGTTTAATAAAAAGACTTTCTACGTTAATATCGGAGGGAGTGAAAGTAAACAAATAAAGAACGATCGAACGAAAGGGGAAACAATAGAGTTTACGAAAGGTTTACGAATCTCTAGTAACTTTGATTCGTTCGAGAATTAACGTTTATCGAGGTCACCCATTCGATAGATTAAGTTAAAGAAAAAAAAAAAGACAAAAAA
Organism: Bombus superbus; assembly: GCA_014737385.1. NCBI lineage: Eukaryota > Metazoa > Arthropoda > Insecta > Hymenoptera > Apidae > Bombus > Bombus superbus. The sequence continues at coordinate 1,668,573 of JACXIK010000003.1, read as the reverse complement.
CAAAAAAGGGGGACATAGAATCATCGTTGTAACAGGGGATATCAAGACACATGTAAAAAGTACTAATTGTAAGTTCAAACATAATATGATCTAGATAATATATATATACATATATAGTGACTGAGAAATACGACGACAATTAAAAAAATTTTCACGTAAAAAACCACAATAGGTAATATATACGGGTCTGAACATGCACAGAACGTGCAGGATACAAATTGGCCATGTTTCAAGACACTCACGTTCCTGATCTGAACCATCTTCAGATTTGTCGTCCTTGCTCTTCATGAACGGGAACTTCCTGCTGAACGAGAAGTTCTTCTTTTTTCTATCCAGTGTTGATTGCTGCGATAACATAATCACATCTTCTTGTTAAACGCTTTTTTCCTTTACCTTCTTTTAATAAAAATATCATAAAAATATTTGAAAAATTCAACGATTATTAGTCTTTATACGTATCCATAGTCTATTCAAATTTTAATATTCCATTGCAATTTTTCTAATTTTGATTTGTAATCAATATATCGATACAATCCCGTCGTCCTTCTTCTTGATTTCACGCGCAGCCGATCGAACGAACTCACCTTGTCGAGGATGACCGGCATGTGGCCTTGGAATTTGACGGAACGATCCCTGGCGCGTTGCTTCCGTTCCCATCGTCTGCGTGACGGTATTATGCCGAGACCCTCCTCCTCGCCCTGAGGAGTCACTCTTCTGGCTTGCCACCATTCATCGTCGCTGGCATTCGTCACGTGTAGGATTTCACCGTAACGGAATGCCAAACCGCGGCTCGGCAGCCCGTCGTCCTTGTTAGGATCGTAGTCGAACAGCGCTCTGTGAAAGCGGATGGAAGTCATTTACCGTGTATTCGTGATTCTTTCATCTGAGACTGCCATCTTTTCTTATATTGACTTAACTTATAATAGCACTACCGTTAAGAGATGTAGGTTTGCCTTTGGCTATACGTGCTTTGAATCTTGACGAGCGAATTATTTGAGAAGAAAAGCTTCGACTCTATCTAAAAATGTACGAAGAATCTCTGAAGTCGTAACTACAGCTCGAATTGTTTTACTTTATTGGCAAGATTCGTTTGAGAATGTTAAATGTTAGGAACGTGTGAGGAATGTTAAAGTGGCTTTTTAAATAAATAAAATTACCAAGAAATCCGAGAGATTACACGTCTGTGGCGATTGTAAAAATACGAATGTCCATAGTTATGGTTTAAATTGATATCATTGTTTAATTCCTATTAGTCTTACCTAACGTAAAGCGATTTCTTTTGCGAGGTCCTCATGAGGGTGCCTGTCATCAAATTCTGCTGAGAGATCTGTTGTTTAAGGTCATGGATCTTAGCCTCGAATCTGTTGTAATCTTCGGGCTTATACTGCACCACGATCGTCACTGTCTGCCCGGTACCCTAGACACAAATATTACAAAATCTTTACGATTACGATTGGCACAGTTTCATTTATTTCTTTGTTCAGAGCTGACACTTCTTAAAGCATATCGAACAATTTGAAAGTATTTCTAGAATTCGACGATTGAACTCGATAGTAATAATTGAACGCGAATATGTAGTAAGAAATATAGAGACGCTTCGAAGATACCTTAAGGGCCGCGGCGGCCTCTTCATGGGTGGCTGTCCGAAGATTAATGCCATTGACACTGAGTATCTGATCGCCGCGACGTAGTTCACCGCTGAGGTCGGCGGGACCTCCGGCTAGGATGAAGGAAATAAAAATTCCTTCGCCATCTTCGCCACCGACAATATTGAAACCCAGGCCGGAGGAACCTTTGTTGAGCACGACCGTACGTACCTCTCTGTAAAAGATAAAAGGTGCTATTTCATTATCACGTTCAATTTACCTTTGTCGTTCGCTACTCCCGATTATCATGTAAGTCATTTAAGAATCACGTTGGCCAATTTTAAAGCGAAAGAACTCCTAAAGACCAACTTCAGAACTAAATTGAGAAGTACAGTGATGTGATGATCTCGCGGACGCTGTTTTTTAATTCTGCGTGTCATCTTCTTGCGATGAATGAACTTACGTACTTAAGTAGGTTACAAGTCGTGCACTTACGTAATGAAATTAACAAATGAACAAAAAGTGAAGTTGATCAGTTTGATTTCAATCGACTTCTTTAAATACGATGGTAGAATCTTTATCTGTCAGTAATGTACATATGTTGTTCGTACATATATATCGTTCTCTAACTTTCACGAAGAAAAACTGATATCTTTTTTTTTTATCAAGAGACACTTTTCATTCTGGATGAAAGAGGCAACACGATTCTCGAGTCGCTCTTTTCCTCCAGTCAAAGGGTTAAAGTTTTTTCATTACGGACTCAAGTAGTATCGAGTTCTTAAAGTATGTCGCCGGTCATTAATTGCTTCGTGTCTCGTACTATTTTTAATTAAAATCATTGGACTAGAAGAACAAGCCGTGCGGGTTAAAGTAGCTCTTCAAAGAGGTCGCATGATCGCGACACGGCTGATCTCGAGGTGTACTCTCTCAATGAAACACTTGAAACTATCATATAATTCCGATATATCTGACGACGAATTCACGGATTAAATAAATCGCGAATATCGGGTTAAAAACGAATGAAACGAACAATTCAAAGAGAGAAATTCTATTTATTTTCTTCTCCTTTTTCCTGTTTATTTTCTTGCTGGAAAGATACATATGTATATAATTATATACGAAAGTCCTCGTACATTCAACAGAAGGGTCACTTTTATTCAAATAAAGTACTACAAAATTTTATTGGGAAAATGCTAGGTATTCTACCAAGATGACCAAGTATTATTTTATTATTATTTTATATATTAAAAAATAATTCTGTTGTAACAATAATAAATAATAATTATTCATTAATATACAAAGACTTTTATGGATGGATATTAACATATAAACCAAAAATAAAGCAACTTTTTGCCGTTATCACGTAGAATTCCGCTGTGAAATTTTGTAGTATTTTATTATAATAAAAATGGCCTTTCTGTATGGCGAGTGAAAACCTGTTTACAATACAATTATCCTGGAGAACGTACTAATTTTCTATTAAAATTTTGCAGCATTTTATTCGAGGAACAGAGAGTTTAATTAAGATCGACGAGACTAATCGCAAAACAGGTAAATCTCACTCGACCATCCATTCTCGTTACGAACACGCTGGATGCGAAGAAAAGAGGAAACGCGAAATTCCTTGCTCTGGTCGAGAGCTCTGAAAGCTTAGGCAGTTAATCACCACGCAGTCGGAATCGAGTTCCCGTAGGCGTCTCTCTGTCACGGAACACACAATTCCCGCGTCGACAGACGGAACACGAAACAATTTGTGAACGGAACCTCGTTTCTCCACCTGGTCGATCCATTGTGTGTTGGATGACGCGATTTTAAAGGCCGAGACACGTACAGGGGCTCGTTTCTCAATATTCTGTGTTTGAGCTACCAGTATATATATATCAATTGCACCGACACTCGCGCTTGAATCGAATTGGTGTAAACGAGGAGCGGTAAAACGTATAAAGAAACCGTATTACCGCGAATAATGTAATAAAAATTTCTGTGTAGAACAGCGCTTCGAAGAGACAGAAATTATTATTATAATTACACTTAATTGGAAATCGCGTGGTTTAATAATCCAATTAATTGTCTGGATTTAACTGAAAATACTTTTAATTCTTTAGGTTTAGGTTAATTCCAAGTTGGAATTCTTAAATAGAACTACTTTATCGCGATGTATCCCGCTAGTCTAGTTAATTTTCATGGTATTAATGCGCGTAGGCAAATATATCTTTTTATATATCGTAGACAAATTGAGTCATTTATGTCTGTTTACCGCTCTGCGTTTTAAGAAAATCCGAAAAAATTCACAGACGCTTAGCAATGCCTTTACTGCGTTATACAATCGTTTCTTAATTCAAATGCTTGAAACTTTCTTCGCTAAAAATAAAATTCGAATTCGAGAATTCAAGAATTCTAATTTAATTCAGATTGTCAATGTCTCAGTTTGTTTATGGATTATTAATTTGTCCTAAAAAGCTATGCCAATATTATTATTTACCCATCTCTGATCATATTTCCACAATTACTCCAATTTTTCTTGTCTTACGAAGAACGACTTCTTATATATATATATATACACAATTCCTTCCCACTTTAAAAACTAAAAAAACATTTATATAATTCATCATCAAGACTGTAAATTATGCGCGCCACTAAATACGACTGTTTCAATGGGCGACTTTAGAGCGTACGCAGCTACGTCAATCACCGCGCCAACACGAATATCACGATGTCTGGAGATTGCTTTACAACCCCCTCTCTCTTCGTGGCAGAGGGCGGCAAATTTCCGGAAATATTCCACGACGTGCACGGTACGCATTCACTTGACAGAATTCGTAGACGGGCGAAATTATCGCGTTAATTAAGGTTCCTATTGAAATTCGACCGTTTCAGATGGCCCGTGCGACAGAGCTCGAGTATCTGTCGCTGCGAACAATCCAAGGATTCGCGAAAATGATAAGTAGTCGAGAACATGTGTCGTCGTCTCAAAGATTTCTATACGTCCTACAGGCTCGAGTTTCGTGAAAACGGATCTTACATACGATGTCTTTCAGCTTCCTCCTATTTCGCTCCTCATCACGTTGAGGGTCGATTATAGTTGTTCGAGAGAAATTTGTTGTTTCGTGAATGGTATCGTGCGATAGGCACGGTATGATACGTATGATAGTATCTTAGCATTCGTGAGATTGAGTATGGAATAGCTTGCATATCGCGCGAGCTGCTATTCGAGGCAATAGTCATTTGAAAATGTGGTGTTGCTTGATTGTTACAATCGCGGTTCATTGTTCGACTCGAATGTACAGACTGAGCGTTATTAAGTTTGATAAATTAAAAATTGTCGCAGTACAATTTTATTCCGATTCCAATTATTTGTTAGAGTTGCTATTTCCGAAATTTCATGCTATTTAGGATTTTATGTAGGACTACCATTTGCTTAATGTTCCATTCAACAAATCAGAAATTTTTCTATTCAGAGTCTATACTATAGTCGTGGTCTATGAATTAATTGTGAAAATTTCCAAAATTGAGCTCGACGAACAGCAAGTCGTCCGAATTCCACTGTCACAACCAGAGAATTCAGAATATTGGTTAGCTGATTCGAGAGTTGTCCGTAATCAAGTTCTACAAACAGATACTATCGGGAGAATTGGGGTTGAGTGTTCGGGACACATCGTCTAACACAGATTCGAGACCATCGATATTGACACGTATCACTGTATGCCTAACAGCACTACAACACTACATCGCTACAGCAATGTAAAATAGCACTTATCGTTAGTTCGATTGCTCGGTCAATTTTTCTTTCAAAATAATATTTGCGCCGATTCTTTACGAATGGGAAATTTACGATTCACAACTTGGAAGCCGCGTAAAGACATTAACGTTGCAGCGAAGTCAACAAAGCACGAAGCTATAAGGCTTTCACAACTGCAGCACGGTGCTCGACGTTTCCTGGTATAAAGCTCATCAACGAACACTTTGTAAATATTCCACGGTTAAATGTCATAGAACTAAAAATGCCGGGAGGCACGAGCGGAGTGTAATCGTTGGCTGCATGAGTCGCGAAGCCTCGAATCACATGCTGGTAACTGGATAGCATTAATTAAAGCTGCACCCGCAAAAATCTCAACGAACCACGAATTTTCGCGAAACTCGAGAGAGACGCAAGTAGTTCTGCACTCTGTTGCCGAGGGAAAATGCTCAGTATCCTAATTAAGATCTCAACATTTTCGAGTCTATTCAGCCATTTCGGCTTATTGCTTTGCGAGAGTAGCTCCACCATATTCCAGAGCCAATTGAACTTCGCATCAAAAATCTAGGATTAATCGTCTTTCTTTTTTACGAGTTCCACCGCCCTATTCCTTTCTTTGGCTTTACGTTTGCCCAGAGGGAGGATTTCATCCCTGAAAGGTCGATTTTCATTCCGTTTCAGCGGAGCCACTCAACGCACTAGCTTCTCGCTTGCGTTAACAAAGACCTCAAATTAGTGGTCGGTCGGTGCAGCTGCGTTTCCAAGGCTCCATTAAGGTCACGTCGCAATGCACACGTCGGATAAACTGAGGGGCGATACAGTGCATTAGGGATGCCGAATTTAATACGAGTTTAGAAGCTCAGTGATCGTTCGGCGATCGTCTAAAATTGATTTTTGTACTGTACTTTATTAGCTTTATCAGGCTGATCGACTGGTGCTTGTTCGAATAATTTTATCGATTATTATGAAGTTTTATGGAACGACGAACAATGTTGGGGAAGCTTCACTCTTGTGTTGGCGGGAAATGACTGACATTAACGGGGGATCAGATAGGAAGCAAATGAAAAAAAAATGAGAGAGAGAGAGAGAGAGAGAGAGGAACGACCGGTGGAGCAGCAGTGCAAGTTATTAACGATTATTCCATAGAGCAACTATATTTAGCCGGTACCACAGCAAAGCACGAAATGTCAATACTTTACGTGGTATTATACCATACAATATCGCACAACGAGAGTTTGAAACTGTTGAATGCTTGGCATGTTTTATTCTCTTTCATCTGGAAACTTATTTTTAATAGGTATGTGCTAAATAAGCACACATGAAAGGATTAAACGTTTTCATAAAAGATATCCTATTAAATATACGATAATGTATTCCTGGTGGTTAGATTCAATTTTCTATAATAGTCGAAAGAACAACCATTCGATTGTTTCTCAAACTACGTAAAGGGATATGCAAGCTTTGTGCAACGTTTCGTCAGAAGCTTCTGCAACACTGATGATCACAGTCACGGTCGAGGACCCGACTGATCATGAAATATTTATGACAACGTTGACCAAGGAGTCCGATTTCATGGTTAATTGACCGTTCACGAGAACAGCGAGCCTTTCGCCCTGCAAATTCATGAATGACTTCATTTCGTTAGATCGACACGAGGACTACCTCGAGAACGTCGGCTTTAAACAGTGACGCTTCGTACCCGCCGAAAGCTTGTCCTTCGATCCAAAATGACCACGTCGTCGTTGCAATCCCTGTGGAATGCAGCTTGACGAGAATTCACGGAGTTGAAACTTCTATAGACGTGCATAGTGGCTTTTATTAAAAATTGTAATCCGAGGCTTTGTTGCGTCATTATTTGAAATGAAAAATGGCTTCATTTGCGAGGTTGCGATTGTAAAAAGGAAGAAATGTATTCCTTTGAAGCGTCTATTTAGAAGCAGCTCTGACGTATCAAGTTTCTAGGTTTTGCGAATGGTCCCATTATAAAATGACAACACATTCCGAATAATAACCAACATGATAGGAAACTCGAGTTGCTTCTATGTTCTTTCATAACATACAAGCATTTTGTATTCCTTCCGAGAATACAAATGTTTATCCTTATAGACTGTTCAGAATATATGAATAATAAACTTATTTATATTAAACTGAGACTATGCCTTCAATTGCTACGATATGTATTAAAAACAGTTTCAATTATCCCTCCTTGAATTTCAATTTCATTTGTTCAAATATCCTTGACTCGCAACACAAAAGTACCTTGAGATCCTTTCAACTATTAAAAGATCCTTCAATGAAAATACCTACCACCTATTTTTGCTTCGTTCCACGCTCGATCTGTCCTCGATTAATCGATCTCGGTCTACAAAAATAATTTTCCACGCGGATACCCGCCTCGAAAAATTTCTGTGAAATGTATGCTCGTTTAATTCGTGGATAGAGACGTCACTGGCGCACGCGAGTTTCAGCTGATCCAAGCTTACCTGCGCAATGCGTCCGAAGCTGCGATACATGCACGTTTCCCACGCACCTGTTCGACGCGGTTCCGCAGTGGCGCGATGAACGCCGGAAACAGAAATGTCACTGGGTCAAGAGGACTCGATTCCAATTCGAATTAAATTCAATTTCGTTTCATAAAACTGCCTCGGTTCTATTCGGTAGATTCTACGTATTGATCAAATGAAAAAATATCTACGCGTTCGTCTCTCAGACGCTATTAAAGCGATCGAAAAATAAACGAGCACAAGCTGCTTTCTCTGGGTTCGTTTCTCTATCCTTTCCACGAATCGATGATTTTTTAGCAGTCTGACCAATTATTGGCTTAATCAGCCAGCGTGGCAATTTACATTAATCATTCGTACGCCATGGCCCAGCGAACGTTTGTGGGTCAAGGGAGCCACGCAACTTTCGACTCGACGCCGCAAAATTCACCTCAAACTCTATGAATAGTTTCCAATGATGTTCAAGATAGTTCTTCGTGAAATGAACTTAATTTATGATTCTTATTAATCTCACACGACACTGAGCTTTCCTCGAAGAAACGTCGATGAGAGAACAAGAATCGAACGTCGAGGGAACGTCGAGAGAAAGTGCCAATGCAATGACGATCCTAAAACCCGAGTGGATGCTACGTCACGGAAGCACTTTCATTAAATTACACGTACTTGCTGGTAGAGTTGCTGATTTACGGTATGGAAGCTTGTAAGAAAAGTAAGATCAGCACGTTCACGTAAAGCATAGAAACGAGGCATATCATCGGTGCACACGATCCAGCTGTCAGCAGCTGCTCACCTCGAATTACTTTCGTAAACGAGCACTGGTCACTGATCCGACTCGGTCAGCGGCAGCTGACCAATCGCCGATTCTCCATTGAAAAACGCACACCGTGTTCGAAAAGCTGCGCGCACCGCGTCACGCGACGCACGCTGCGCTTGTGCGTGTTCGCAACTGCGACGCACCTGTTTCCTCGGCAGTGACGTAACACAAATCCTGGCCAGGGGTGCCCCGATTCAGACGTCTCCACTAAAACAATCTTCGATCGTAAACAGAAAGACACGGTAAAAACGACGCGACAACGAAGTTCGAGTCTTGAAGAACTCGCGAGAGGATCCTGCGACAAACACGAATCGCGGTTCCGTCTCAAACACGTCCCGACGTCGAGGGCGTCGCGACGGATTAAAGGCCGCATAGGTGGCCGCCGTGTCGCCATGCGCCGCGCCACCAAGCCGGCCCCCGCGGGCTATCATCAGATCGATAGAAATAAGCTGACTCTCGTACGCTTCCACCACTCTCGCCATCGTCAGCCCCCGATCCCACCACAATGATCCACCCCTTAACTCCTACTCGACTTTTCCCCTATCGTGGAAACGGGGCCAAACGGAGGGAAGTTTTGGCGGAAGGGCTGCCATCCCTCGCACTTTCCATTTCTCGATACGTCTAGAGCTTCCGATGTTTTGTCTCGTTTTTAGGGTAGTTTATTTTAGGATGCTGGATTTGGGAGGGTGAGATGAGGGAGAATAGAGAGAGCATCCCGTAATAGGAGGGTTGATAATCACAATGGTGTTATTCAGCCTGTTGCTTGCTTCCATGAAATAATATTTATCGATATAAAAGAATTGGTTGTATTTTTTTTTTCAAATTATGAGAACGTGTCGTGGCAGAGAATAAAAGTAATTGTCAAAATTTTCATTTGCACGATTACGATTTTCGATTAATGGGAATTTGCGGATAGAGAATTATTCGAATACGTAGACGACTGAATTAATGTCTGCGCAGTTCTAATAAGGTGAGCGGGCATGACGGATAATTTACAAAAAAGAAAAAACAAGATAATGAGTTGCTTTTGTTCGACTTGATTACCAAATTGTATATTTTGCGAATTTTCGCTTAGTCATCGTATCGTATCGAATGAATGATCGTCTGCTGATTCAGCATAGTAATCAAACAACACTTGTCGCTGAATACGATTAACATATCACATAGGTGTCTTTCTTCGTCTTTACAGAAACGACAACAGGGTACAATCGTGTATTTCAGAAAATTCAATATACTCTGGATTAATGAACATAGAAAAAAATCTGTTCGTACAAGACAGCTATTGAATGTTCCCGCCAATGAATAGACACACTTGACCGACATTTTAACGCAACAACCTCATATGCATCTACATCCGCCCGCTTCAACGACGAACTCTGAGACAAGCGTGTATGGGATTTGTACAGACGTGGATTGCAGTTAATTGCAACGGCGAATGTAATCGCTGGTCAGCCTTGCGAGAATGGAAATTTCACTCGAACGTATCGCTCCTTCGATTGACCTACTTACACACGGCATCATATGTCGCACATCCGCGTCCGTGTGTTTTAAACATACACACGTCATCTGGTTTTCCAAAAGTTCCTCGTCGTGCAAGATACGCGTGAAATATTTTTGAAAACCGAGCGTTCTCTGCTTGAAGTATCATTATAGAACAACGCTACCGCAACCGATGTGGAAACTTCGTTACTTAATGCACGAAACCATTTTTTTTTTTTTTTTGTAAAAATTTGCTGCCGTAAACCGTTAATTTGAAATTCAGAGTTTGTGATTTTATAGATATCGAATAATTTAGTTTTACTGCAAAATATGCAGGTTTTAAACGATTATGTTCTATCATTTTCTAATTAATTTTTCTAAACTTCGTCTAAAAGGCAAGGACGCGTTGAATGACGAGGCGTTAGAGAAGCATGTCGAGCAAAAGACGTTTAATATCGGGATCAAAATGTCAGCCTGGAGAGCACGTATTATCAAACAAACACTGGAACACGGTCCAGGGGGGTAAAAGGTCACGAGGCGTTCCACGTGATCACGTTCTTGATCTATCTCAAATCTCGTCAGGGAATCACGATCCCCCACCAATATGCTGATAAACGAAGAAAGTCTCCGCTACGTGATAATACGAGGGGCAAGCATGCATTAGAATGCTAATAGCGCAAGCTTTCACCGATAAAGTAACGAAACATCTGCAACTATTATATTAAGCAAATTGCTCGACGATCGTCTATGATATAATACAAACAATTTTGCCATGTTACTCTACATACAGAAAAATGAAAGAAAAGAACTCCGACCGAATCTTTAAGATATATTTCAATATAATAAAAATGTCTACGGTAACTTTCAAAAACTCGTACAGTATTTGATTCTCGCAATAGAAATTCTCAACAAACTTGGAGGGAACACAGATTGTTGAACAATCTCCTCAATCAGCCACGCGTTAATAGCGCTCCTTGGAATTGTCTTAGAAAATCCGGGGAATCCGGAGACATTTGAATCCGGCCGCCTAGCTTTCGTTAAAATTAAAAATATCGAATGTGAGCCGGCAGATCGCACGCCGTACTTGGGGAAAATGGAGAATTACCGTCGAAATAAACTTGTCGTTTCATTACGCAAATGAAAAGGATCCGTTTTACAAGCGTCGTCCTTCCGGATTACGTTCGACCGGCCGTTTGTGTATTCGTTTAATTAAAAGCATCGTTCAGGTGGAGCCGACGGTAGCGCCGTCAGTCGACGAACTTTAATCAAGCTGGACTTGACCCAAAAACGTTGAAACAACGCGGCACTAGAGTCACGGCCGTGAAGAGCAAGGAGTGCCACGCCGACCGTGCTTTTAACGAAAAGCACGCTCTACTCGGACCGCCTACTACCGCGTCCTTGAGCCTCCTTCGACAAACTATCCTTTCTTCCGGATCCCCTTCTCTCTCTTTTTCTTGCCCTTTTCTCTTCCGTTCCGTAGACATCGAAACGCACTTAGCGACACGTATGAAATAAACACGTGATGATATCGCGAGGAAAGAGTTAAAATAGACACAGGGGTTGGACGCACGCGAGGTCGGCCATTTCCGGTGCTAGGTCCTTTGTTAAGTGTGGAAAACCCTTGACCTTGCCCTCTTGGACACGTGTATACGGACGTCTATTTCGACTAAGATGGAAATAGGAGAATGTAACTGCATCGTAGGTTAAAGGTGCAAGTTTATGTTTGAAAATGTTAATTTCGCTTTCTTTTTTACTTTTCTTCGTATTTTCTTTTTATCGTTGTACAAGTTACAACTGACTCTTGATCGTAACAGTCGATTTTCGTTTGGTTGATTATTTGCAAATTTTTATGCACCTATGGGAAATTTAGGAGTGCAAAAGTGTATCGAACGCACGATTTATATTATGATATATAACGAAACGAATCGTCGCTTAGGTTTCATTTGTTCAATCGTTTTTATAAGAATGTAAATTTGCAGAAATATCCTCGGCATACTGATTATGTATGCTGGAAGTCGACTAAATAGATGGTATCGACTTCATCCAACGCACAGTTTGACGGAAGAAGCCTGTTTAGATTTTGTATCAAGATTTCGTGAAAAATATGGCTACTTTATTTTCTAGACGCGTAAAGTTTCATAATCTCGTGTAATTGGTGGAGATTGACAAACAGCTAGGAGAGAATTTTATTTTTTGCTGTCGAGCCACGGAAATAATTTGATCACGTTTTACACGACAAACTGCGGAAGACGCCTGCCAAACAGAAGATGGAAATAGACCTGAAAATTCGAGTTCCGTGCCAGTTTCAAGACTTTAATAGGATTACGAGCGGTGTATCCTGAAGTTCGGCAACGAAATACTTCGACGATCACCGTCCCCAAGGCGTGTCTACAAAAACTTCTGTCTGGTTGTGTGTAAATTATATCGATTAAAGTCTCCTTTTCGTGTTTTAAAAAACTTCGCACCAAGATTAAACGATACACGTTGATCTAATTTCCACTTTGGTATTTTAAATTCTTTTCTCGTCGACTTTAGGATTAAAAAAAAAAAAAACTATGTCGATCTTTAAACTATATTACACAGAGGTGGTTTGCAACGATATTGGAAGAAATTCTTGTAATATCGAGAAGAGATATATACGTTTGTGTGTAAAAACGAACAAAAAAGAAAAGGTTATCGATTTAAATAAATGAAAAAGTATTTCCCAAACAACACCAGCGAATTTAATTAAAAATTTTGGAATCGAAAAAAAAAACACCGAGCGTACGCGTGGAACGAATGAAAAAGAAACGCAAGAAAGACACAAAGGATTGAATATATAGCTAAAATACAACTATGAAACGTGGATATTTCGCCACGGCAAACAGAGTGCCACTCTAATTAAACCGTGATTACGACTAAATTGATCGCAACAGACGGCCGTAAGTGAATTAAAATGTAACTATGATTTCTCATTCCGTTTATATGGTTCTTCAATAGTATTAGAAAAATATTAAAATATATACGAAACGGAAGGAATAGCGCGAACAAAGATGTTCGATATCTAATGTGAAACAACGACGATATTTATCACGGAGCAAGAATTCGGGTTAGGAGATTTAAATTGTAGACATAACAAAATCGAGAGGAAAAGTATATAAACCCCTACGTTCCGTTTCATCGATCACGAATAGAAAAAAACGTGTGACATTTATCGTAGATAAGAGTGTATAACTTAAAATGGACTAAACGAGGGCGAGACAGATGGGGATAGAAGAAACGAAGAACATAAATTCGTGTCTGTTTTTACCCGCGTGGAATCGTTGATGGAAGTAACGCCCCCTAAAATCCAACCTAAAATCCTCTCTTGTCTACCCTCGTCCGAGGCTTTACGCAACATTTGAGATGTTTCCTCGATTAAGATGATTCACGTTTTTCTCCGGGTTTCTGATCTGCATGTTTATAACAGACGTTTTATTCTCGTTTAGTATACGCTTTTGTGGATCCTTTTATTAGGAATTAAACGAAACAGGAAGTATCTTCCGAAACTTCTTGATACCTTAAGCTATTGCAAGCTTACTTTTATTTGATTAACCAACTGTCGTTCGTTTTATTAACTAGTATTGACTAACACTTAGTTTGCAAATAAATAAAAAAAAAAAATAATAAATGGAAGAATAATATTAAAATTTCTATTAAAGAAACAAAAACATCTATGGATATTGCGATTTATATTTTTGATTAAAAATTTGTTAGAAATATGGTAGTGTATACCTTTTCTATTACTACAAGTTTACTATCTTTTTATGACTGGAAGGATATAGCCTTGATCCAAAGCGGAATGTTTTACGAGTAAAAGCTGGTGAATGCAGACATTTTCCAGTCGAAGGACCTCGGAATAAAAGACTTCTTTTCATGGTCACCGATGTCGTAAATACTAGGTTTGTCCATCTGGAGCGGTGTCTCGAATCCCATAAAATCACGACCGTAACCTTAAGCGAGATTAGGGGACCGGGTTCCGCATTTTTCTTTCCTTTTGCGATCCAGGGGCAAATATTTGCGCCTGACCTGGGTCAACCGATTCTCGTATTGAATAGGATACATAGTTACCAGCTGAAATATTTTATCCAGAGATATTTCTTTAAAAAGCAGCTTTACCGTTATTTATTATTCTTTAATATGACTAATTTTAATGCTTACGTAATTTTATCGTATTATCCTTCTATAAACGCGATAAAAGAAGAGGATCAGGAATTTTCCTACGCGTCACGAAATGCCCCGTAACGTAGGAAAAACTCAAGCTTAGCTATATTTAGAAATTTAGTCAGAAGTCTATGAATATTCCTTTGAGTTCAAAGAAACCAGACAAAGATGCTTCGTACTTTGTTCTTTTTCTACATAGCTCAAGTATCGTGTCCCAAGAGGAATAAAGACAAATCTGACTGATTCAATTGAACCAATGAAACTTAATCCACGATAGTCATTCAAAGGGTCCAACGAAACAATAAACGTTAAATAACCGTCAATAGAGCAGAACGTAACGTTAACGAACGGTTTGAGAGACAAGCGTCTCGTTGACGATTCAGCTGTTAAATCGTTTGATCTCGTTTTTGTTAGGGAGTTAGATTCGAAACGCTGGGAGAATTTCACGGCGTGACACGCGTCGATTGGTCTTCTTCGAAGTGGTATTGCTTCGAGTATGTAGGTTAAACGGTTGCCCGTGAAAGGAGAATGATTATTAGAGGTGAATTTTCTCAACAGTACATCGATCGGAGATCATTACCGGCCCTCGCGCCATGTAACTCGAATCTTCTGCAATTATTTCGCGACAGCAGGGACAATTTCACCCGGTTTCCTTTGGACGAGGAATCTCGAAAGCGCGTCATTATGCTCTATCGTGTTCGTGAATCGCGGTTAATCTCGTGAAACTGTGCTGCCATACCAGGCCAATCCGAAATCAGAGTCAAACGTTTCAAATTCAAGATCTAAGAACCTAAATGCTCAAAATTTAGAGGTTCGAAGGTTTAAAAATTTATATTTGAGCAAAGAGTATCTAGTTAGGTTCAATGACGATTATCTGATCAGTCTGATCCCAGTCTTCCTCATAAATCTACGATGGTCCAATGAAATTTCAAACTCCGAGACGATATTTGTCGAACTTTCACACAAACTACTGTATAACGAGTTTTAAACGGTATCCTAGATAACTGATGCGAACTTGAAAGCGACGTTTAACCCCGGTATTAAAGGAACGTCTCCAATGCCAGGAAAAAAGGGATACTTTCCGTAAGAACGTAAAATCTCGACGATCCAATATCGGCGATCCAGAAAGCCCGATCCAGAATTCACCCTGAAATCGCGCGTAATTTCTCAACTTGACGCGGCTTTCCACGAACGTCGATCAGTCCGGTAAAAACAACGCGTGACACGTGTAAGATAGGTTAACGACTGCTCAGCGGTCAGCAAGAAGCTAGCTTCGCGAGCAATTACGATGGCACGAAAATGGTTGCGATAACATCCCTTCCGGGGACTAGACTCGCGGAAACCATTTCGTTCTGATTTGTCGTAAATAAAAACTGTGCCCTTTACAGAATGGAACAATCAAGGGAAGAACGTTAGTACGTTAAACGTACCTTCTGTACAGCTTGTTCCTGAGAATTCTACGCCCTAGAGTGGCGAAGGGCCGTAGCGGAAAGATCTGTTGCCTGTTCCTCGTCATATTCGTCGATCTTCGATTACTCTTCGATCACCAATCACACTTCGCATAATTATTATCCATTGAAAATTATAATTTTATAATTCGTGTAACTTTGTGTAATTGTTCATCGACATCACTCAGTCAGTCTTTGACGCACGTTCTTCAAGACGATCGGTAACGACGGAATAGGGCAATTACAACCGATGGCTTTCCATCGGCTATTCGTTCGAACTTTTCAATCCAGCAACCGGTCGATCGTAAATCCTGCACGCGACCATTGATAGTCTTTAACCGACTAATCGCTGCGGACACATGTGGCCCTCTTTAATTCATCGATTTATACGGTCTCATTAAATCCTGCTTAAACGACCGCCGCTATGCAGTTTCCCTATTTGCCAATGCAGCCACTACCATTTACTATCCCCGCGAGAGAGTTCGATTCTTCTCTCTTCCTCCGCTTCTTGTTCCTGTCGGCGCAGCTCGTGCCACCTCCTGTTTCGCGCTCTCAGTCACGTTGCCACCGTTCTTTTCCTTCGGCGAACTGGTTCGTCCGGAATGGGTATTTTTAGTTGGCAGCCACGCCGAGCCTGTTTATGGGGTCAACACCACGTGAAACATGCGCCCATGCGTTCATCGACTCGTGGAATCTCGATAGGCCAAATTCTAGATGAATCTATTTTCTTGGATCCCCTTGTTACCGATCGTTCTCGTGGCTCGTTCACTCAGAATTTCACGCTCTGGCTGTTCTGCTAGTCGTTTGGCTGGATAATATACATTCTCCAGCAATTTCTATGTAAACACTTCACGGTGACACTCTCTGATTGATCATCAAACACTTTGCAACTGTTTCTCACTGGTTTACCGTGCAACGTGATACGACGAAAGAAAGTTTCAAACGAAAACGTTCTTACAGAGGGAAGCTTCGTTTCGTACGTCTGTTTTTAACGCAAGGTAGCCACTGTTAAACGAGAGAAGGGGACCCGGCTGAAAATTGAAATTATCCGTGACTCCTTTGTACCGGGGAAACTCGACAGAAGGAAAGGTAATTTTGCAGCGGAGATTAAAACGTTTACTCGCGCGGCTATCGTTGTCGCACGGCGCCACGCCGATGGCGATTTTCAATGCGCGATCTGTTACGTCGATTAATTGACCGCGCGAATGGAATTTCAAGTGGATGTTGCCAGCAAGAAAATTACACGTTGCAGAGGTGCGCGAAATTGAAAGCGCGCGGACAATATCGAAAGCTCTTTCAACGGCTATTTGCAGTTAACTGAAGATCCGATAAATCTCTGCATCTTTATATACCTATATTTTATAATATATGATATTTTTCCTATCTTCTAATTATTGATTCAATTATCAATGCCTGACGAATAATATTCGATAATTATAAGATTCGTTTAACCAATGGAACCGGAGATCAATGGTCCTATTCCACGGATTAGAAAGTTGATATTCGAAGGACTTAAACTGCGGCGGATTCAGACATACGGTCAATGAAAATTTTAGAATGAAACCGTGTCGCTAAGCCCAACGCGTTCGAGCGTTTCGCAAGTCGTTTCCTTGCACGGCAAACGTCGAAGGAATTCTAGCCACGAGCAGACAGTCGAAACGTGGTTTCCGATTTTATTACGACTGCAAACAAGGTGTCGAACTGCTGACGTTTAAATAGAAGACGTTCGTTCGATTTACCGTAAATTTTTCCGTGACACCTCCGTGAAACGTAGAAAACGAAGAAAAAAAGAATGGGGAGGAAAACGCTTCGAACGCGTCGAACTCATAGGAATTGCGCAAACAGAATGCAAAAGCGGGAAAATCCGAATTGCAAAGCGACCAAAGGCGATACTTCCGGCGTCGAAGCGAGAAACGAGTAACGTCCTCGTCGAACAAATTGGAAAAGCAAATGCGGGCATTCGGTAAATTCGCCAGAATTTCATGACGGTGTTTTTCTGCTACTCGCGTGAATTAGCTGCGTGTCCAGTGATCGGACAAGAATTACTCTAGACATGAATAATTAATGGATCAACATGTATCTAATCGATAGTTTTTACGATCTGGTTCCACTTGAAATTCCACGTTTCGTTCGCGCGATTCGAGACGTTCTATAGGTTGTTAATTTTGAAAATAAAGGCTAGCAGGAAGAGGGCGGGGGGAGGGGGCAGAGACAAAAGATGCACGGGTTCAGTCTCGTCACGAAAGATTGCGAAAGTTCGGTTAACGAATCAAAGACGACGATAGCTATCGAATATTAATTAAATATATCTAGTCCTCAAGGTTTAGTCAACGAAATCGATGACTAAATCTAAATTGATTAAGGACAGACACTACTTTGGCGTTGATTAACAAATTTCTCTCCACGCTGCTTCTTCACTTTCATCCATCACATTTCCCAGGCTACAATAAATGGCCAAGGATCACTGAAATCACTGCAACCTTAATTTCCTCTAAACACGCTGAGAAAACCTAATCCCATCTTGGACCCTCTTCACGCTAAAACCATGATCAATCTTCGTCCACTTACATTTGTCTAATTTCCTCGGAAAATCACAAAGAGATCAATCACTCGATTTGCTTGAAAAACAACAATTAACGGAACCAGTTCTCCAAGTATATAGAAGCTGGCGATGAAGCCTTTAAACAACAAGAAAACTGTTCTCCGTTTTCACTTATTATCGCGTGGCGGGTTTCCCGGTGTTTCGTAATACACGCTCCAGGATGATTTCGCGAATCGTGGTACGATCGTTCGCCGCTCGGTCAAGGAAATATACACGACTGAACTGTTCGAAGCCGGCTGAATCGTTCAAGGACCCGCGCGGCACGTCGGCCGTTCCTCGAATGATAGATATGCCTGGCTTTCCGCTCTTTCTCCCTTCTCTTCGATGGCAAGAGGGCCATGCGGCGAGGAGACGAACGCGTCTTACGTGGCCCTCGTTCCTTCTGCTCGAGCGGCTTTCCTATGCGTCACCAGTACACGACCGATCTCCACCCACGTTAACCGTTTCACCGGGAACGCCTAGTGTCCCGACCTCTCCGACTACCAGTCCTGACACGATCTCTTCGTGTCTTTGCTCCGCTCTTTGTGTACACCGCGATATCCAGTGGCAATAAAAAATATTGGCACGCCATTGTATTCGTTATAGCATTCGAATACTAACTAATTAGGTTCAGGTGTATTAAATTTTGGATCATTTGGCAGTACCCTCGTGCGAGTTGCTTTTTTGCCAAATCGGTTAACTGTACAGAATAGAAAGTAGGAAAAATCGATGAAGTAATATGGGAGAATCGATTAATCAGCTGACTGGAATTTAAAAAATTTAAAGAGGTAAATTTGGCCACTTTGACTTCTGAATGGCTCGTGTTGCTACACAAATTTGACGCTGTGAGAATGAAACGCACATAGAACCTGATAAAAAAGAAAAGAAAAAAAAAGGTTTCGTTGGAAATAATAACGGTGCGTATCAATGTCTTTTCTAGCCATTGTAAACTCCTCTGATATTGCAACTATGTAGGAGTAATAGTTTTTGTCGGTTGTTGGGAAAATCGATAGCCCCAACAGTGATGCAGATTAAATGCGAAACAGGGGTTTAGGAGATAAGCTTTCTCCTAGTTCTAATTTGTAATTTATGAAATTAACCAGAAGATTGGAAAGGGTGAATGTAAGAAATCACGGGAAGGAGAAGGAAAAAGTGTGAAACTGATGAAGTTAGGGTCGCTAAACGTATAACTTGAGAAGAAACCTTGAATTATCAGGGATCGTTCAAGGCTGTCGATGGTAAACGTCATTTCGTACATTCTTCGACACCCGATCGATATTTATTACAATCTATATCCTTGATCTTAACTGCAATTATCGAAGCATAAAGATATAAAAAGGGAAAATCAATGAAAGGAAAATAGAGACATAAATCCGTTCTTTAATGTTTCCGGAATTTATTAATAACAATTCTATAAAGAAAATAGGAGCCGCGGAATATTATTACAGCAAATATAAAGTAGAAAATATCGCTCGATTATTCTCGTTCTCGGGTTTAATACCCCTCGTTTATTTTTACTGCGAATCTCTCTTCAAGCATCGAAAATGTCGTGAACTTGGAAAATTCTTGTGAAACTATCTAATGAGAAGTTAACGAGTCGCTCGACGACACGATTAACATTAATTTCTTGTGTAAACGGCGCAGATAAGCGAGAGAATCTTCACTTTCGAATCAAGCGGGAAAGCGTTTACGCGTGTTTAGGAAGCGATTATGCTCGCGATGGTCTGTCGACAAGGAGGCAGAAGGAAAGGATGGCGCAAACTTCTGGCTCTTCGTACAATTTTCCCGTATTAACGACCGCGACGAAGGTTAACCACGAGGCGTACGTCTAACTGGTTAAACGTAGGCAAAGATCAATGCAAGGTGCGGCAACTCGCTTACAAATTTACGGGATTAGTTTCGCGTTGATTAGATTGCGCAGCTTTCCGCCGTGTAGTAAATCGAAGTAAGTGCTTTCGTTACGGATAATGTAACATCATAAATCTTAATTTCGATGTCTGCCGTTCATTGATGAAGTTCTCTCGCGAGATTATTAAACGATACTTGCGCAAGCTGGTGAACAAGTGTTTGCGGCGATCGAGTTTTATTTTGATTCAAGAACGTTTTTACTAACGTTGATGAAAAACTGCCAACTTATAATTTAATTAGGTTTCTTCGAGTTGACGAAATATCGTAACGTCGACGTTTTATTTGCGAAGAATTAAAAAAGAGAGGAATCGTAACACGCGAATAACGTTCTTAGAGTTTGAACGCTTCCTTCCAATTAATAAAATACGAAAGAAATAAACTTTTACTTCGGAAGAATTGAGAAAAGCTCCCTTTCTTTAACATCCACCCCTGCGCTATTCAATAAAGATCCTTATCACAAAATAAACACAAATTAAATTCCTCGATTGATATAAGATCTGTTTCTAAACAGTACAAAATATATCTAGAAAACATCGACGTCCAATTGAGTCTGCAAACGCAACGATGAGAGTCAGAAAGTCTAATTCAAACCTTCTCGAGCGAACTTCTACCCATGAATCAATCCACGCTGCGGTTCAGTTACAAACCGTTGCTTCTGGCGAATGATGAGACGCGAAAGTTTCGCCGCGTTGCAAATCGACGTCGGCTGTCGATGAGAGTGAAAGTGTACAGAAGCGTAACAGAGCTTGGAGGGGAAAAAAAAAGAGAAAAAAACGCGAAGAAGCTCTGTCACGCTCGAGGGCACGTCGATAATTCACACTGTACAGATTCTAGTTATAGCTATAGTCCGTGAGAATAATTGATAACGCGGTAGACAGTTTTCACGGCCTGTGCAAGGACGAACAACGACGAGGGAAACGCGAGACTCGTCGAGTGATTTCGAATTTCACGGAGCGTAATGGCGATGGGCTCGTAGCTGGCCGTCGTGAATCGCGTACTAACGAGACCATTAGACGTATGTATGTACAAAACCGAGCAAGAGTTAGCCAGCGTAATTTCAAGGAGAAACCTCGAAAGAGTAGAAATCCATCATGATCTCGTTCTCGTTGCACCGTGCGACACACGCGCGCTGAGAATATTTCGTGCTTTGGAATGTATGGAATTTGCCTCGTTATTTTTGCATTAGAACGAATGGTAAAATTCGTCAAGCACGTTGCGAGTGATTTTCTATCAATTTCTATCAATTATGTTGGAGAATGACTAAGCTGAATCTTTGTTTCCTAGAACTCTTCGAAATAATGCTATATAAATCTCTATCCGAATTAACTTTGATTCTATTTTCTTATTACTTATTTCTTTATTACTTATTTGTCACTATATACGAATAGTGTTGTTAGAAATTGTTGAAGTGGTTTTCATTTTTAAGAAAACTTTACGCCTGATCTGTTTAGTTTAGATAGTTTTCCTAGTCATCGAAGCCATTGAGAGTAATAAATCGATTTGAAGGGCCACCGGTACTCGTAGTCTTCTTGTAACACAGGCCAAATTAGGTATAATACAAATACCGATAGGTCCATGGTTTCGGCATTCTATTAGAAGGTAACGCTATGCGGACCTGGATCAGCTTATACCGTACTTATACTTACGCTTCTATATTTAAATCTATTTTCTATCTTACAATTCATCCACGCGTTCTTCGATTTATACAGACAAGCTCAAGAGAAATCACAAAATAAAATCATCTTGCAAAAATCCATCAGGGAAGACAGACGTATTTAGGTTAATAGGGAAATAAATAATCTTGTTTTTTCAATAAATGCCATAAAAAAGTTATTTCTCCGACAACTCGTTTTACGACAATTCGTAAACGTCGTTGTTGCAAATGTTTCAAAACGGAGTAACAACTATATGTTTCGTAGCGTTTCGAGACTGACACCGAATGAAACGCGGGTGGCTAAAAAACCGTTGAAAAATTATCGCCAGGGCGCGAAGAGCTCGCGAAATACCGTGTTAAATAACGGCCAAGACAATTCCCGCGAAATAGCGGATTAAGCGATTCACACGGGGTGCGTGGCGACTCCACGGCCGAAAGAGAATTTCTCGCGAGAGCGGAACAAGAATAAATGAGAAAAGGGGGTCGGTGAAATTTTCGCCGGCGATCGCGATCGTCGAAATCTTTCCTGCTGCTCGGACGCTCGTAAACAACGCGTAATCTTGCCCGGTGATCGTTTCCAGGCTTGTCACTGACGCGAAAAACGCAGAAAAGCCGAAGGTTGAAAAAACAGGAATCGAGAAGGAGATCGTAATGCTTCGCTACCATCGCGCAATAAAACGAATGCGGGTACATTTGCTTCTTGGCATTTTCACGATCACCAGGAATGCGGAACGCGTCTTCGCGATTCGGAAAATTCGCCGATCTGCGATCGCAGTGATCAATTTGTCAATTTGAAGAATCGATGTTTGAAATATGGATAGCTGGTATACAATCTTCTGCTAGATCTAGAAGATGATAATTGGAAGAAACACTCGTCTTCTGATCCGCAATTAAAAAACTTTAGTGAGAACGAATTCCAATACTTGAATAATTAATATTTGATCGAGTCGAATGCTTGATTAATCTGAATAAGGTAAAAAGGACAAAGGGTTAAATGAATAAGAAACGTGGTATTTTAAGCAGATGGTATACCTTCGTGATTCTTTCCTCTAACATTTTCCTCATCCTCGAGAAAAGAGGCGACGGAGAAACCGATCGGCACATACGCGTTTCCGAATAGAACTAAACCGTTACGTAGCCAACTATTTTCTAACCGACTTGCTCGACTCACGATTACGCGAAAACGTTTCGTCGGAAACGTTCGACGGCTGAATGCAAACTGAGTTTCAACTTTCTTCCCACTAGCGATTCCGATAAACAAAATGCCCCCGATTCCTCTACGCGAAATACTCTGGAACCCGCGAATAGAGAAAACAAACGATTGGAAGAACCGGCATTTCGGCGAACCGAAACCGAATTGCGGCGAACCGAAACCGAATTGCGGCGGGACGAAACGAATTCGAAGATAGCGTTATCGCATGCCTTGCGTCAAAACGAAACACATCGACGTCATTCTTGCAATTTTTCCTCGCGTATTATCTTTGCACTCGATTAACCACGCGTTGCCGTAACGCGTCCGTTAGCGTTAGAATCGTGATTAAAAAGCCGCCTGACTGGGTGAAAGCTAGGAAAGTCACGCGACCACGCCGGACACGAATTCGCGTGGTATCTCGTGCCGACGAATTTTTTCGTCGACGAGCTCGACGATGGAAAGACAGAGGTACCGATGGCGCGACGTGGTCGTAATACCGGTCGATTCTGTTACCGCGGCGAGACTGCGTGTGCAAGTAGTCGACAAACAGCCTTCGTCTCGTTCCATCGTACTTTCTACCTTCGAGGCGATCGAAGGCTCGCGTTGCCGGGACTCTCGCCTCGTCATCAGGCAAGGTAACGCGCGTCGAACGTCAGCCAAACGATCCTCTTCGTCGACGCGGTTATAGCCTCAGTGCATATATATATATATATATATATATATATATGTTTAGAGTCGAATGTGAAATATCGATTGTATGCTCGATGTGGATGGGTATAGTCCTGAGAAAGCCGCGGCATTCTACTTTATTTGAGAAGCATTTCGAATACGGTTTTAGAATGAGTTTGACTGCGTTCAATTAACTCTGTTGCATTCCTTCGTTCGTACATTGGTCCAAATACATTTTGCTAACTTCAACGTTCGAAGAAAATTATTTTGGTAAGGATTACTTGGATTTTAATGTGGCTTACGGTGTACATATATAATTTTTGGAGAATCACGTTCTGGTAAGCATTATTTGGCTTTTACGTAGTCTATACGCATACGTGTAATTTTTGTAGAATCAGTTCTTGGTAAGGATCGGAGAGGCGTCAATCTTTCGACAGACGTCTTTCGGTGCAGATTGTATAAATTAAACGTTGAAGACGATGAGAGTCAGTGGGTAAAGACGAGGTTCAAACTGATTAAACCGTGCACGAAGGAAGTTTGTTAACAACGAACACAGTGATTTCATTATTCCGTTGCTAATAAGAAAAGAACGACAACAAACTGCATCCTTATGTGAGTGTCGATTTTATAAACGCAGTCGGTGAAAAAAGTCAAGTGTCGAATCAATTATATTCTTTACGAAATAAAATTCTTATTAAAACAACGTCATAGAGTCTGTAATTATTGCTCTTCATCTGCGAAGACCTTGGCTTCAACTAATTACTCATTTGACCAATTTACGACGTAAAACAGTACTATTTGTAGGTAAGATGAGCTTGCATTCGTTATAGATAAAATCAAGTTTGTCGGGGGATTCACGATGTCAGATACGATCGCGCGAACACGTCAAATTAATTTCTCACTGTTTAACGAAGAAAATCGAGACAACAAAAGCAAGACGGGAGCCACCGTGGTGCTAGTATCGTGCAACATCGCGGCTATGCATTCGAACGGAACGTAACGGGCATGACGGGAAATACCGTACGCGTACGTGTGCCGAGAAAGTGCAGTTGCAACTGCAGCTGACGCCTGCAGTGGGCACCGAACAATTCCCACTGTTCTAACGCGGTGGCTCCGTTACAAGAAAGTACAAGGTATCTTGAACGCCCTGCCAACTATTTCTCTTTGGTGAATTCTACGATTATTTTCATCTGTTTAAAATCTGATGAAAACTAAATACAGATCACAGGAGAAATGTACGATAAATACACTTTTATTGGTATTTTCATTTTATTGTCGATTTATGATTAAACCGGAGCATTTTAATGTAACGCAATTGAAGACAACCTGTTGGACCCAATGATGTAATGCTGTCTTTTAAAAATAGCTAACACGTGGTTGATTAAGTTTTGTGGAAACCAAAATTGTAGTTATTAAGACAGGTAATATTTTTAAATCATCGAGGCTGATATTTCTGACGATGAAAACAAAAACACACACACACACACACACATACACACGATTAGTTGTAAAACCAAATATAAAGAGAATTTTGGTAACGTGGAATTGATTGACAACGTATTGTAATTGCTTAAAATTGCTGAAAGAAAAATAAGGAATATGACTTATAGCGTCCTTTGCTTGCGATTTTCAAATAGTTTGGAAGCAGTCTATCTACAAATAGAATTTAACAAATCCATTTATCAAACAAACGAACACCCTTCTATATATGCCCGTACTGATTCCATCCCCGTAAAAAAAAATTTTTTTCGACAAAGGAAAAAATAAAAAATTTCGCGCGGTTTTACACAATTCACGTGGAAGCTCGTCATCGCTGGTGAAAAAAGACAAAAACGAAATGCACAAAATGGAAACAGCACTTTTTATATCCATTCGCCGTTTGTTACGAGATAAAGCTTCGACCACGCGTTCGTTTGTGTTTTCGAACGGCCGTGAATAAGTTAATTAGTGTCCGGAAAAAAACACGGTCCGGTAAACCGAGAGACGATCGCACGGATTTTACATACACGACTCTTTCCATTGCTTGCTTCCTTCCTTCCTTTCCCGATATTTCTCTCTCTTTGTCCCGATACATACCCCGGCGATAAAAAGTTAATCTCGCTTTGTGCAAATTGCGATCGACTCTATAAAGTGACTCGCGGCCTCTTGTCTCCATTCCTTTGTCTCTTCTTCCTTACTCGCTCTCTCACTCTCGTCATTCCCTGTATAAAAAGATTAAAGACTAGGAGAAGAATAAAAAGAACAAAAAGAGGCTGCAAGAAACAGAAAGACAGGCAGGAAGAAAGTAGAGTGGTAATTCTGTGTCTAGAGCAATTGTGAAGCAAAAAGCGCGTTAATAAACCGCGACGCGAGCAGTCAGACCGTAGATTTATGCGTTCTAGGCCGTGGAGACGTAATTAGTTCTGAGTTATTGTTTAAACAAGACCGATATTAAACGTAAAACATTCCACAGTCACGCCTTAATAAACCTAAGGAAGACGGCTCTAATAACTCTGCACTATAAATTCGTTTCCTTGCGCGACCACAAGATTTGCTCGCCAGCCATTACGACTGTAAGCTGATAATATTTCGATGCAAAAAGCTGGACGTTCGCATTGGTTCCCAAGATCTTTCGACCGTTAGAACGGTGAACGAATGATCAAGCAAGTTGGTCGCGTTTAGCCGGCATTTTTCTGCCGTGTCGATGACTGATACAATTAGATAAGTGGCTGAAATATGCATGAGATGTTTCATGGAAATTCGCCCTTGGCGTTTACGAAGGGACGCGTGAAGAAAAATGTTAGTCGTTGCAGGAGTTCATAGATCTAATTGACGTAGGATTACACAGGGAATTTTACAGCGACTGGATTTGCGTAGCAAAAATCGTAAGATTTGAATAACTTGGAATATCAAACTGTACCTTTTACCAATTATCGTTCCCTCCACCGCTTAAATGAATGGTATTCCTTCGCTAGTTAGGTGTAACAAATGCTTGTTTAAAATACATTAACAAACGAATCCTATCTATTCAGAGATCAAGATATCGTATCTCGATTGCAGCAATATTTTATTGTTAACCACAGATTCTTCGATTGATTTCCTACAATTTTTGCACGATAAAAGACGAAGGAAATTGCATAATACCAAAAAGACGTAACTTCGCACGTTGCATAAAATCCACATAAACGTCGCTCGTTAATAATAAATCCTTGGAAACTGTTGCACTCGACTGTTCAAACAATTATTCTACCTTCGTTTAACGATTTCACGGATCGATTCTTCGAGGTGTAGCACCATTCACGACACAGGGTTCTCATCGCGCGACGCATTCGCGACCGAGCACACTCTTCTTCGACGCGTACGCGATTATTTCGCGTAGTTTCACGAGCCACGCTACAATGTTTCGGTCGATTGTTGAACGACGATCCAGCCGGCACTAACGTATGCGAACGTTGGCAAGATGCACGCATAGGAGAGGGGTTCGCTCGAGGTTTCACCCCTCGTGCACAGTCGAGGGGGGAGAATATTCGTTTCAACGTTCTGAACCCTCCAGTTCGACTGACTCGTTCCACCCTCGGTATGGCAGCCCTATGACAGCAGCGATCTTTCCACCGATCCGTTGTCCAACCGTAAAACCTACTATTCGTGCGGGCTTCGTTTCATTTTAGAGCGTCGTCGTCCGTTGAGAATCGCGCCGCTATTCAATACGCCATGCAGTTTGGTATTTATTTGAAAATAATTTAGCAAGATGGAGGATAAATTATTCGAACAATGAATTTGGATAAGTTTGTTGGATAAATCGTTGATTTCCATTCGAGCGTGTTCGAGTATGTCGGACTGTGATCGAATATGTTTATCGAAGTTGGAAAGAATGTAAGAGCGCTTAACGTTTTTGACGCTTTTTGCCATATCTTTATCTTTGAAAAGGTCTGTCACGATAGAAAAATAGTTAATTTGATTACGATGGTGGAATACAAGGTAGAAGTTCGTTGAAATACGTTTAATTTTCCAATATGCTGTTGGAAAAAGTGTTTGGAAGGGTATACACAACAGTGAAGTTGCGCTTTTTCGACGGAACCGGAAAGCATCGATCTTAGGGATTGCAACGATGCGATAGCGAGACAGCCAGTAATACGGTCGCCATTCGAATGCTAAATACACAGGCAGAGGAGCGGTGTGCCGTTAACCTCAGCGTCACGTATAAAACGCCACGAAGTCATAACGGTTACGGGGACCTTTTCCACCTTGTAGAAGTGGAATGAATTCCGCTTCGAAGAGCTACCAAGGGTTTTCGCCGCAACCGCCCTTTTTATCTCGGGGGAACAGGAACCGCCTATCTTGTTCTGCCAGCTACTTTCGTCATTGGTACGGAAAATCGATGTGACGGGACGCGAGGCTAGCATTTTTAATAATCAAATCTGCTGTGATAGGATCTGTCTCTGCCGGATTGGCGGTTGAACCGATAATTAGTTAACGAAAAATGTCGAATATCGAAAGTTTCATAGAAAGAGCAAAAAGATCGTATTACTGTATTAAATCATTCTGTTATATTTCAATTATATTATAACCAACTATAAAGGATAGAAAGTAAATCGACGATTGAAATAATTGGCGATATCTTTTTATCGTTCGATGTGCTTGCCATAGACTCTAATTGTTGAATTCCAATGCTTTGCACGCCGTGAAATGTTAACGCGGATAGACGGATATAGATCGATAATTAAAAATCGATATTAATCATCTACACCGGACGGGTTTCAACTGTAGATATCGCAAATTATAATTACGCTGGCTGGTATGTACCGCGTTTCATTAGCATTAATATACGATTGATATTGTTACGGCAACATTTCGAACACGAACCATCGACTCGCGCGAATCATGTCGACATGCAATAAATTTCATTGTACGTATTATACACATCCGAAAATCAAATAAGAGACAGTAAACAGATTAGCTATTACAATTTCAATTGCGAATCTTGCATTTCAAATTTCTCGAATCTCAACAATTTTATCTGAAGATCAAATCTCGGAATTCCAACAATTTCAAGTTTTCAATCTTAAACTGAAGCACGTATCGGAGGTTTGACCACGAGTTAGAAACGAATCGCGTCCCGTTAGCATCTCACGCTGGAATACTCATCTTGATGGCGAAACCGATGTAATCGAAACGATGCGCGATCCAAGTCTCTTCGTAACATTACGATAAACTGTAGCTTGGTTCTTAACGCGGCGAAGAGAAATATCTGTCGAAGATCTGGCCACGAATTAGCAACGAGTCGAGTCCCGTTACTTTCTCACGTTGGAACATTTGTCGTGATGGCAAAACCGATGCAATCGAAACGATGTAAGTCTTGCATGTACCTTTATACGCGTGGCCGTCGCCTTTGCACGGTCCATGTTGCGCTCCTGTGGCATGCCAGACATTGTTGGCCGCAGACAAAGCCGTACAACTGGTTCCCTGGAATACCAGGCACAGAGGACGCGTTCCAAGACTCGTTCGAGTCGCGTAGCGCCACAGTGGCGCGTCGAAAAACGATCAAGACGACCGCCAAGGTCTGTTCCGCGACCTCCGCCGCGTAATTTTCAACCCGTTTAATTGGATAGGAATTCGACGCCCGTTTTTCTGTCCTGGCCTCCGTTCCACCGCTGTTATACACGCGTCACCGATATCGGATTTCGTGGACGTTCCTCACGGGCTTACGGAGTTCGAGTGTCTCTGTACGGGCTTCCTATAGCACTAAAATATTTCCGATTGTGAGCTTTGCTTGCTAAGATACTCGTTACTAATTTAGACTGAAAGGTCTTCTGAATTCTTCGGTAGAACTTCTTTAAGCACGAGCTATGTTAGTAACCACAGTTTGCATTAATTTAAATTAACGATTTCTCTAAATTTCTAAATAGAATATTGGCGATTACGAGCTCTGTGTTTGATTATCATTGGTACTAATTTAGATCAAGGGTTTTCTATATTTTTGAATTTCATCTAGTTTGGTATAGGTACTATTTCTGGAGAAACAACGATTTTTAAAGATGTCGTAGATTGCTTTATGACACTTTTGATATTTTAAAATAATATGGCCATTGTTAGATTTTTTGATGCGCTTCGACGTTTAATAACAGGCGAAACGTATTCTTAGTCTGTCTCTGACATTCGATAGTAGGACAAAGAGAATTTACACAAGGGATCGATCTGGAATCTTTACTTGATAAGATCCCCTTGCCAGTCCCCATTGATATTTAAACGTCGAAGATGGATTTGTCAGAGACGATGTTACGGAAGTAACTGGATCTGATTGCTTGAAAGACGATCATTTGGCGTATTCAATTTGTACCTTCGCGTACACAAATAGCTATTAAACTGCATCGTTGTGTGATGTAGATTTATTTTAGACGACCGGATATGAACAACAGGTGCTGAAGAAACGATCTTAAGAGCGATCACGTGTTCGTGCTGGAGTAGTGGTTGTGAGTAGAGAACGATTTCGAAAATCGTTCATCGAAGGGCACGATGCCACGTGGAGACTTGGGTGCACGTGGCAAGATCGTGCGTTACATGCGTGTGAAGTCTTTGAAAGTGTGTTATGATTGAGAAGAAGCAGAATTAAATGTGTGGACGAAAGATCGTTTCTCCGATAGACTACGTTTAATTCATCTAATCCATCGATCCTATAAATCCTGTAAATGGTAATATCATTCTCGTCGTGATTCTTAGTGATGTCCTCTATGATAACGAATAAACTTTCAGAAAAATCATTCTACACATATCGTTTCCGTAAATAGGTGACAAAAGAGCAAACACTTGACGATAGAAGAAGAATTGGAATTGAAACGTTTCACATGAAAATCGAACTTTTCCGCCAACCTTTTTTTTATATCGCGTTCAATCAATCAATATTCAACCAAAGCTCCGCCAGAGGTTCTATTTAAAAAATTTTCCACGTTACTCGGAACGTTTGCCTTTGTCGCCGTCGTCGACCATTGTCGCCGCGAAACCATTCTGGCTGTGAATTTTCCAACGGCGAAACTTCCTTAAACGCTTTTAAATGCGACGTTGAAGACTCGAACGCTCGCGCCCACCTCATTTACAATTCAAATTGCTGATACATTGAAATTTTGAAATCTAGTTGGCCAAACTTCTGCATGTATCGCTGTAGGCGATTCGAAACTCCGTGCACAGTCTCGCCACAGACAGATTCCACCCTCCGCTGTTATTTTTGCCGCTAGTTTTGGTCGGTAATTAACGTTCAACGGAAACACTGGCCTACCGGAAGAGATGGGCGCGGTACAACGGTCGTAGCTGTATTATTTCGCGCCGAAGTCTGGTCGACAATTAGATTTTCTCTTCAGGGATGAAAAATGTACAGTTTTAATTATATGATTATATGATTTAGTACATAATACTATAGCGTATGATTTAGGACGAGAACTATAAAATGTAATTGAACTGTACAGTCGTTGTAACGGTTATCGTGGAATTTTACGGTTGGAAAATGTCAGTGATTCTTCTCTTTCTTTTTTTTCTTTCGTTCTTCCCTTCTTTTTTTTCGAAGAATGACAGACGCCAAATGGTTATACATTTTTCTGATACATTTTAGCATTAGAAATGCCAGACTTCCCTTTTCTCATATTGCTATAATAATATACGTTTACGGTGCAAAAAATAGATTCATCGTTTCTCGACGCTAAAGACTCGCGCAAACAATTGTACATTTTAGAGAAAATACTAACTTCTGCCGATCCTTTAATTGGTTGAATTTAAAATTACTCAACTGGTCTTTCCAATATTAAAACGCTCACAGAAACATGATCGTATATAATTATTGACCCTCGTTATACATATTAATTATAATCAACTATATACGCAGGTCAAGCGTTAAATCTCAGGTTTTTGAAATGGAACTGTGTTACGATCGCTATAAACGAGTGGTGCACGAAACGCTCAATTATTCGAGCAACCGGTCGCAAATAATCGTCGGAAAGCGGACTAATTCGCGTGTGCAGAAACGTATGAGCGTGTTTGCGTGTCATTCTATCTTTACAAGCGTTTCTCGCGCCCCTTTCGCGTCTTCGTTCCCCATTCCATCCTCTGCAATCGTTCTATTAGCAACGTAGTATCCGATCGCTCGCAAACTACGCGCAACGAAACGACTCGATCCTCGAGGATGATAAGTGCTAAGAGACTGCCGCGTGACACGATACAACGTCGCGTCGATATAGCCGCAACCGGTCGGTCAAATTCCGTTTAAACGTTCCGTCACGATTGCACTTCGAAAAATCATTTAAATAAATACACGTTATCTCTCGTTTAAATATTAAAATTGGGCAAAAACGAGGCAGAACCGTCGAAGAATTCAATTCACTTTTATATAGTAGCGAGGCAAGTTTTTAACCTCGTTTTGTCGTAGCTTCGGGAATCTAGCAACGCCGCGATAAATGTATTAATATTCATGACTCGAACGAAACACGCGTAATCGTGAATATTAATCACCGAAGCTGCATACGATTTTCCATTTATCACTTTCATTCGCACGTGCAATATTTTCTCGCTTCGATGTTCCGAAATATCGGCAGGATTTGTCTTTTTAGTTTGCTTTGGCTAGAACGAGATCTATCCAAGATTTTAGAAGGCGGCTGTATGTAGGGATGGCGAAACTTGGATGGGGAAAAAGGAAAAGAACGCGTTCAACTTGGTCGCGTTAATCCTTTTTTCCCGTTGTCGTGCATAAATTTCAATCCAGAGGCGCGGAAATTACGGGGATGGAAGGATCGAAGGCATCCCCCTCGTTGGCAAGTCACGAAGTTCCGCCACCACGAAAATTCGTCTACTCGCGTGAACCCGCTCCGTCCACCCGGCCAGAGGAATTTAATTATTAGTTTCGCAGCTTAGTTCCACCGTTCTCGTCGTCCCCTTGATTCATGTTTATGTATGTATGTCTAATGCAATTTTCGATATACGTATATCGTCAGAGACGCAACGGCGATATGGTCTATTTCCACCTGCATCGTTTCCTTCTGCTATTCCGGCTGCGTTTCGATATGTCTGTTATTAATTAAATTGTTCGATTAAGACACGAACAAACGAGCGGTTAATTATTTTTCAAAAGAACCTGTATGATCTGCAATTTGCAGATAAGTCAAACGAAAGTCATATACTGGACTAGAATTTCAAATCTAAGTGTTCGAGATGTGTGACGAATTGGAAAATGCACTCGCAAAAGAGCAAACGGCTTGTAGCATTAGTTGCGTAATTTTTATATAAACAATTCGATCGGCAGTTGCTCACATTCACATTTACGAGAATTAAGACAACAATAAGCTACATAATAATTGCCTCTGGCCTTTAGTCCCGCATAAAATTCACGATTTCGCATATATATTTTTCTATCTGTTTTTTTCTTTCTAGACTGTTGTCATCGTCTCGTGACCAACTTTCGAAACAAAAACCTGTTGGAAGCCAATCTAATGCAAGTCAAGTACACCCTACAGGTGTTCGTTATGTAATTAGGGAACGATAATACGACTGTCATCGACCATTCGCGAAGTGCGCCACGTAACAAGGTCACAGGTAGTCGTTTGCTTCGCCAAGGGTTTCTTCCACCTTCGGTAACGATCGCCTTTATTTCTAATCAATTACGCGATGCGACGAGCAAACTAAAGCGTGTTCCTCTCTCTCTCCTTCTCTGGTAGATCAGGAATAAACCAATTGCCGCAAATTAATTGATAATTTCGTAGCTTGTTATTCTAATTACCCGCCAACCGTTTACATACTATAATAATAGAGACATTCGATAATTGTCCGATCATTTCCAGTTGTCGAATCATTATGTCGTCCGGAATCATTTTGCGATACTTAAAATACATCATCGGCTATTCCCAGGCAACGATATTAATTAATTGCCGTTGATTATTAATTTGATGCGTGTTCGCCGTATGCTCCGACTCGTGCCAATCGTTCCGCAAATATATTTTGAATTAACGATCCGTTCGTGTTTCTAATTAGCTCTCGCTTTGATTATTTCTACGGAAAATTCTAATCGATTAATGCGGCGAGAAATTGCTCTTCGGTGATCCTACGTATTACTTTATTGATTTTTGATAAACTATAGAGGTTCGAATCTGTGTTTCAGCTCTAATTCCTTATCAAAGTTTCTCTGATACGTAAAAATGAGAAATTTTGAACATCTTACTTTTGCAATGACTAAAGACACGCACCTGTTTTTTAGCAAAACTGATATTTGTCTCTTACTGAGATTCTGACACGATTATTTATACTTCCATTCAAAAGTGTTACGATATCTACTGTTTCTAATAAAACTGTGGCGTTTGATGTAGATTATGTATCTTAAATTGCACCCGTGTTTCGATAAAATTCTAAATACTCTATCAGTGGCGTATACGTATTTCTTGGTGTCTTCAGTACGTTCTTGATTGTCTCCAACTTTGAAGCTGCTACAACTGACCTAAGATCTTTATGTGTGCGATACATCTATTCTATAGTATGTTGTAAGTTGATATTTAATAGGATTAATTAATCGGAAGAGCGAAGACAGAATTTCGATTTCTAACGTACTCTTTCAAAATTAGTCTCGCAGTTGCCAGTCTTTTTAGTAGATTCTAATTGATATATTTTCATTGGCGAAGCGCAATAATTTCACTGGGAACGTTTATTTGACCAATTCTATGTTCCACATTTCCCATTCACATTTTCCATGCCTCAATTTCACACAGCTATTACAAAAGATCTTGCCTCGATTTGATCGACCGTTTCTCACGATCTGAACGCGGCTGAGAGAGCTTTTAAAAATGCTTCCATCATGAATGTCGCTTTTCTTTGTGTATCAATCTGATCCGAGAGACTGACAGGGTGTCCCGTCCCCTCAATGGAGAACCGACGAATTTATCTCGTGCCTGTTCCCTGTCAATTAATAAAGTCCCGTGCTGATCCGACGTCCGGCAATTCGGCCTCTTCTCCCCTTCCGTTTCGCGTGACAGAAAATTATATTAAACCGCCATACTTCTTTCCGGTGTAGTTTTCGATCAAACCTCGAACGAAAAATCGAAATATCATTTAATTGTTAACGTCGGTGACTGTAGATTGTTTATAAGTTTGCAGAAAACGAATTCCGATAATTTTCTTATGTTGCGAGCAACTATTATCGCTACTTATTTTTCGTTTCGAGCGAAGAGCTTAGAGGAGAAGCGATAAAACGTTCAAATTGGAGAAAATGAAGATAAAGTTAAATTCTAATGGGGAAATCTCTGCGAAAGTGGAAATATTCGACGCGAATATGAAGGAACACTTGTATATCTTTCATCGACGTAGACAAAGATATTACGTATCGTTTCCTGTGCTTATTTATTTTTTGGAAAAATATATTTGCACAAGCATCGACCTGTACTACTTTACACTTCCGGTTGCTCTACTTTTCCTCCAAATGACATTTAATATTAGCACTCGTAATTGAACTATCACCGTAAAGTGTAACGTAGAATACTAATAACATTCTAATTTTCTTCCGTCAGAAATGATTATCAAAGTCATAATATGAATTATAATCCATCGCGATTCGTTTTACCCATTTCCGAAGTTTTTAATTGTTTTTCGTATTGGTTTCGGGCAATTAACTCGAAACGCGACGAGTCGGAATTGGGGATCGCAACTTCGCCACGAAAAGCAAATTGAACTATGATGAGCAGAGATTCGATACTCGGCAAACGCGTGTGTCTGCGTGGTTCTTGCCGGAGGGAAACGCGTAAGCAGTTAAACTAGATCTACTAATGGCTAAGGCGCCTAATTACAAGAAGGAAGCGAAGTGTCGTTAGGAACGCTCCCGGATAACCGTCAAGATGTCATTTTGCTACCTTTAACTTCCGATTACCGGGATTGCTTTGAGTCGAGATTCCAGTTTTCCTCGTGACGAGTTCTTTTTTCCTAGCGCCTCTAATTACATCTCTGTCGAACTTAATGGCGTCAAACGTTCAACAAGTAAAATTCTGCGAAGCCCGTTTCATACCGGGCACCATAAAACCGGCTAATAACTAACAAAAGGAATCGAACAACGTACTTCGGTCTGGTTTCTACAACGTTGAATCCTGCTATTTCCCATAGCTGTATGAATACAAATTCGATAAAATATCAAAGCAAGGAGGAATGGAAAGAGAAGGACGCACAAACAGGCCAATTCTGTAAATCCAATTTCGTACGTCGAAGGCAAGATTGCGGCCAACAAAAAACGAAAATTGTTTGAATTACAGAAACTTCAGGCAAGATAAAAACCCTGCACCGCCTTTGGCTATTGAAAAACTTTGCGGGTAGTTTCGCAGCGAGTGGGTTTTGGATGTGAAAAAGAGAAAAGGAGGTCAAGGAGAAGGTGAGAGAAAATTTGGGGGCTGAAATGGCGGAAGGAATATTGCTTGTTTTCCAGTTTCCTGAAGACCGGTCCAGCGAGTAACCTTACAGAAGTGACCGTTTCCTTCTGGCCACAAATCGCTTCCGGATCTCCTCGAGGGATTCAGAGATACCGGTACGGAATGCGCGCATGCCTCTGCGGACTCGGAAAGTGGTCCAACTTCCGCCACTTTCCAAGTTTCCCCTTCAACGAGAATAAATTCTCGCCCGAGGGAGAACACGATCGCGCAAATTCTTCGATCGTTTTGTCTGTCGCGTTTTGTTAGCTCTCGCGGAAATATTTTGTTAGGATAAATGGATTGATATCGTTGTCCATGCTACTAAATTACTTCCATCACTTTGAACGGAAGTATGAGTAATATTTGATGCCAATAACTTGATTGGTAACGCTATGTGTAGTACATGTACATTAACGTTCGTGGTGGTGAAACCATTTCTCCATTCATAGATCCATCTTTTAACGAGTCATATTATTTCTGTTCGAGATAGTACATTACATCACGTCTATATTTGCAATCGACCTAGTTGGAATTAATTATTCCTTACTAACTTTTAATTCTATAATTATAGAAATTTTTGATTAACGAGTTAAGATAAGTGCAATATCTAACCAATAATATTATACGATCGAAAGAGTATTCAGTACTCTAAAAAAAAAAAAAAAAAGACTTATTAATGTTCCAATTACGTAGAAGCATTAGCAATACTAAGAGTCTCTTATTCAGCTTTTATAGTAGAAATGAAATAGGATATGAAATGTATATTCGATGATTACATCGGTATCGCAGCGGTACTGTGCATTATGACTTTCGTATTTTGCATTTTGGTTTTCATAAAATATTGCGTAACATTATATAACATTATTTCAGTCGAACAAGACATACCAGAAAAGAAAACGTTGCCTTCAGACAATGATGAATCACCAGCACTTACCTGTAACAGAAAACGAAACGAATTGATTAAATATAACAATCAATAACAAAAGATAGTATTATTATTTCTACAACGTAACGATCGTCAAATTCATTTCTCTGGATTGATACGAGTTTGAAAGGGCCATCGTTCGGTTGCTCCAGTTGGTCGTGATCATCGATAGGGAAGTGATCGAACGCGTTGTGAATACGCGTGTTCCAATTAGCCAGCGTACCAGGTTTCGCCCATCTATTAATTCCAATAAATGGATATTTGCTCGTGAAAACTATCCGCGGGGCTAGTGCAAATGTCGGATCTGCGTGTCTGATTCGTAAAAACCACATCGATTTTCAGGAGTGGTGATCGAAGTGGATGAAAAATTTCATCTCTTTCCTCGTGTTCCTCTTCGCCAAACGTACTATGTATTAGTTCACCCTCGCGAAACAAAAGACAAGGGAATACAGTAAAAACAGAAGAATCTAATGTCAGCTTTTGTACAATAGAACTGGTTGATTTTGCGGAATTGAAACAATTCGACGATACATATTAAACGAAACGTTGTTCAGTCGATCGCACGACATCAAAGGATACTGGAGAATGTATCGGCAATAAATTTTACGATCCGTGGCCGTCGCCTGTCGGATTCGACAGGGAGGGAAAACGCGGCGTCGTGTCGGGACACGTGTAATTTCGATTGCAGAGGGACGCGCAATTAATATCGAGCCACGATTAAACCAGCGAGCCGCGCGAATTAATGTTAATTCTATTCATTTCATTCCTGATTCTGCCTCTATGCAAATAGCGTGTAACATTCGTGTCATGGCATTTCGCTGCATCTGTTCGAGCGACGACGAGCTCGAAGAATACATCGTCGTTTTTCATTCTCCGTTTCTTTTTCCTCGTTTTCCTCTCGCACCCCGTGGCCGTCTTGTTTATTTATGACTCGAATGCAAAATGAATGGAGCCCTTGATGTGAATTTATTCGCCGCCGCGCTGAACAATTCCGCGCTTATGCGGTATACAGCGTTTCAAACTATAAATACTTTGGTTGCTTTGACGAGTTCCATTGTACCAAAGGAATTCACAGTGCGACATTTGAATCAGGATTCGGGACAAAAATCAAAATTCGCGGGCCGCGCGCGCAGGCTACGTTGGCAGGTTAGGCATGTTTGCACGTTCTCACGTTTCACAGCGCGGCATTTGAATAAGGATTCGGGACAAAGATAACAAAACGCATATAACGCGCAGTTTCGCTGAAACTTGATATCGGGTGATCCGGGGTGAATAACAGTCTGTATTCAGTGTACAATTTTTGTCAGTATTTTCCATAGTGCCTGCTTCGGTTGAAATATTTTCAATATTTATTTCTTAGTCTAAGTGCACACGGTCACATTTTATTAAGCAATCTTCACATTTTTTCGTATGCGTCACACAGAAAAAACATTTATCCTCTCTTTCGTTTCGTCAGTTAGTGTGCCTGACATTTAGTAAAGAACAGATATTTTATGTAATTAAACAAACTTTTTTCGGGACAAGTGTGATTATAAATCCACTCTGCCACCAAGTGGCGATCACGAATTGATTTTACTAAAAGAAAGAATATCTGGTGTAGCAGTTTGTAACGGAAAAACTGTTGTAAAACTTATATAGAAATGTAACACGATACTTTCTTGGCACAGAACAGTCAAAGTTACAAAATGTTTTGAGTAATTTTTCTTTAATTGCTCTTTGAAGAAAGAATGAGATTTTTTTTTAAATTACACATATTTTTGCTCAAATTCTATACACTTAAAGCGTAATAAACACTATTTGACAAGAATCGACAAACAAGAACGTATAACGAAAGTGTGAGCTAATTTTCAAGTGATTAGACTTTGATATACAAACGATTTTTATTAATCCTTTATCGATTTTTTCTAGAATTACTGTTTTCGGTTATACTACTTACTTACAGGCTGATGATATCACGTAATAATAACATCAAAATCGAACAATGTTTATTTCCATTTTTGTCGATTATAAAACGTCGAAACGTTAATCATCCGGAATAGAAAATTACTGAAATTTTGAATATTAGCTAATGGAATATTTTCAACTTAGCGATAATGGTAAGCTTGTTGACTCTATTCGAGTTTCAAATTTTATCTCACGGGGAGAAGAGTTGGCAAAAATTTACATCTCAACGACAATAAGCGAGAGAATATTTGTCACGTAATTTCAGGAACAGCAAAGTAATTTTTCAAGTGGAATTGAATATTCAATTTTTTAGATCCACTCTGTAACATTACGTTTCTCTTTACTAGTTTACGAATAGTTGAGAGGTAAATTTGTATCTGTTAAAATCCTAATAGTATTTAATTAGCTACATCGATTTCACCAGTTTATTTTATACTCTAGGAACGAATAAAACATACCGGATAACATGGCAGGATGGTTTGTTTAAAATTCACGCCAGACGACTGACGAGATTTTCGCTTATGCAAATTTCCGCATCGCCGCCGTTGCTCGTAATTTTTAGTTAAAAGTTTACAGATAGCAAATTAGTTCTACACGAAGGAAGTGTCGTGAACGCGAACAAACACTTCAACTTAAGAAGTAATCAACATGTCCAGTTCTTCGAAAAACGAGCGCATAGCGATCTAAGACCGTTGAAGGGTCAATGGTCCAATAACATCCAACTTCGATTCTCGACCCGAGAAACTAATGGAACATCGATCACGATAATTGTAAACGGAGAGGAACGAAGCATTTTCCTTCGTTCCTAGAGCAACGTGTTAAGAAACCATTCTTTCCGCAATTAAAACTATTGCAATTACCGGTTCGTTGCGAAAAAGGTAGAGGCACAAGGGAATTAAAGGCATCGGAAACAAACAGAGGCGAAATTAAAAAGTTTGCGAACGAAAGAATAGAGGGAGAGGTGGAAAACGTCTCGTCCACGAATTGAGTGAGAATAGTAAACGATCCGACTGTCAGAAGTGGAAATTTTCTCTAGAAACAAGAGATACGTTTCTGTTAATATTGACACTTACATCGTTTATCACTCGAAAGCCTTAGATCTTTAACGTTTGCCATTTCCGTAGATTTAACAAGAAAACAAACGTCTAAAAAGTAATTAAATTTTTAATCATAGTCGTAGCTTAATCTTGCCGTGGCCCTAAACTGTAAAATGTACAAAATTATTCTAGCGTTTACAACTTTCTCATTGCAATTCGCGCAAAATTTATTTTTAATTAATGAAATTATTTTCTACTTTTTTCGTGTTCACCGTTCTAGATCCTCGATCTGAGATGATATATAAAAACATTTAATAGACGCGCTTAAACGAATTCCTGCGTTTTCTCGTCGTGCGATCTCGTTAGAGCGCTATGAAGGTCGTGATTAGGGCTGAAATCGTGTCTGTAATTAAAACAGTTATAAAGGTCCGTTTGCCGGATAACCGAGGTTGTCGCAACCACGGCCGTCCGAGACGGAAACGTAAAGGAAGGATAATTGGTCCCGACCGAGGGAAATTTAATTATAATTGTCTGCATACAGTAAAGCTCGTAGTTGGATCAAACGCAAACAGGATATCGCGTTGATTGAATCTTAAAGGATAGACTGGCAATATTAATTTGCCTGGCAGTTCTTTTGTTTCGCAATTAGTCGATGACATCTGTAGTTGCCGATTGTTTTACAATAATTATCAAAATGCGGCGGCCAATGTCGCTTCTCGGAAAGAGTCTACGAATTATTTTAAATACTTTTTCATATACGATGTATAAGCGTATAAATGTATAAATAATAATAATAATAATAATAATAATTAGTAATATATAAACGTATAAACGTTAAATCGTTACTT
This sequence comes from Bombus superbus, assembly GCA_014737385.1. Taxonomy (NCBI): domain Eukaryota; kingdom Metazoa; phylum Arthropoda; class Insecta; order Hymenoptera; family Apidae; genus Bombus; species Bombus superbus. Next base: position 1,627,677 of record JACXIK010000003.1, on the reverse strand, counting down.
GTAAAATCGTCGAAACGCAAAGTCGTGTCAGTTATCGTTGTAATATAGCGTGACACGCGTTAGTGTGCTCAGATGAAATAGTCGGTCACCAATGCGTTAACCTCTTAACGTGTCGTGTAACGTACACACATATGCACGTTACGTAACAAATATTTGCTTTGCATTAGGAGATTTGCGGATAATCCTGATTAGTCGCTGACTAAATATTGCGCTATATCTACAACATATCTGTATACTGGTCATGCAAATGTTCGCCGTATTAAACTTACTACAAACACCTACTTGTCACCCTTGTTACAAAATCTCGTTTTCATAATCCAAACGTTCCTTTAAGAGAAAGTACGCGGATAAAAATTCACGTGGTTATCTTTAATTCCTTTCCAACTCTTACATCAACTTCCGCGTAGCTATTTGAAACGTAAAAATCGTCAGGAATCTTCCGTTTATCAACATCGAGAATAAATCCTGGCACGGGACAGAGCAGCAAATCGCGAAGGCGAGAGTTTCTTCAGTCAACATAAGCGAGTAGAACGAAGTGTACGAAGTCGAGGAAAAACACGTGGCTCGAAAGAATCCTGGTTTATTTTCATAAGAGCCGAGGGGCAGATCCAGGGACTACGCAGCATCGGGTGCAAGTTTCAACCACGACGAAGAGAGGAAAAGTCGCGCGGTGTAAGGCAAACAGACGCGGCCGCCGCGAATAGAAATCTCTCAACGATGGCGGCCTGTTTTCGCCCGTTCCCGTGCAAATATTCCAGCACGGAATGAAAAACCCGTTGAAAGCCGATGTCAGAAGTCGCAGCCTCATAAGGCGACCCTTCTTTCGGAATGAACATGCACGTAACGTTCGTAATATCGGTGGAAGAGAAATCTTTGTGGCGACTGCTGGACCAAACTGTACGAAAGCATCGTCAAAATAGCGCCCTGTCCTTTTGTAACCACCTCTTTTCTTCCTTCCTTATTGTTTATGCGATGGATATTGGCGGTGCAAGTGTGAAGATGCAGATGAGATGGGATGGTGAATATTTGAATCTTTGACGATGGATTTTTAATAGTTTTAACTGTCTATAAGGGGATGTTGCATACTGTTGGCTCGACGAAAGAGAAACAGGACGGAAAAGAATATTTTTTCAGATAATCAGTTTGAAAGAGAAAATTGTCAATTAGACAATTGTTTAATAATGGAAACTTTATTGGTCTTATAATTTAGTTAAGAATTTAGTTAAGATTTTTCGGGATCTCGGATAAGATATTACGTAAGTATATGTGTGTGTGTGGTTTACTGTTAGAAGAATGATTAAAGCACCATTTGAATCGTAATATCTTCCGTGTCCTATACAGTAATGTTATTACGAAATTATAGGAGATTCGTTTTAATAGATAGTTCAGTTCTAGGGTTAATTTTTCAACATCTCAAAAGCGACATTTTGTACGTTTTACTTCGCATTTTACATTTTATCTTGAAAGTCTTATTATGTATCTTTACGTATCACCAATTCGGTTACAGAGTATCGAGTATAAAGCCTAGCATTATTAGATATAATATCTGTATTCAACACTTTCAATTTACTATCGAGTATGCGATTCACTTAGAAACCAAGAGACTGACATTCGACGATACGTCAAGCTACAGATAATTACGCTCGATTTCCTTCAGACAGCCGCGTATCGTTCATCAGACCAATTAATTTAATTCTAACGAACCGTCTCGATGCTTGGCCGGACGAAGGTTGAGTCTACGTTGAAACTCGTTCACGCGTCAAATATACAGGCGTGATTTTTAATTACGTTCTCGATTATTGCCTCCTGGCTGGCTGAATAAAACAGGTGCATTTTGAATACGCAATTTCGTCGACGGCTTGTTTATCGCGACGCTCTGTTTGCAGAAAGAACGTGTCGCAGCGTATTCCGCGTCCAATCGATCTCGTTTATCGCGGATTGCCATACGAGAAAGCGACGACGATATATTCAGTCGTGGTGAAAATTTCATAGCAGCCGACATCGAGCTTCCGTGAATTTCATAATTTTGCTCCAGCGACTCTGAGATAAGTTTCGCAATAATTTAATTAAAACGAAACACACGCGTGAATACGGTTAATTAAACAACTGACTATCTCCTTATCCAACGAATCTCTGATACCTTCACTACTGTATCACTATGGGCGATGTGCCAAACGCACGTTGATTAAACCCTGCGTTCTAACGTTCGAAAATTATCAACTAAAAAATTTCTTTTGCTTCTTTTATCGTAACGTTTCTCTGACATTCGCACTCGCGATCGATAAGCTGAATGTCGTTTTGTTTCCGCGAAAGAGCGTAGGAAACGTAAATTCATATCCGTTTCCAACTATGGTATCGACGTTCCTGACAGTGCAACAAGCTGAAATTTAAGTCGGTGCTTTACGATATCTATCGTAGATAGAGCAAGTTGTATTTCCTGTTTGGACGAAGTTTACAAAAAGCGGTAAAGGAAGTCGGCAACGACTGCTTTGCTATAACTTCCTTTTATATATATATATGTACTTGCTTAAATAAATAAAATAAAGTAAGGTAAAACGTAAAGCGAAGTAAATATATTGCAATAACCTTTGAAACGAGAGTATTACTACAGATTCTAGTTATTATATAGAATGGTTACAGAGATGGCACAATTTTACGCTCACCTAATAAGAAACAATGGACTAGATCATGGCGAGGTACACAGCCCCATCTCGTCGACCGTAAATCGATATCGCAAGAATAGGAATCACGTCAGATGTATCGAGACCTATAGAGCACTACACGCTTCGCCATAGGACAGTTGTAATTTCCCGAAGGCTGCGGGCAGCTCCGATGCTGCAACCACGATGGCCACTTCCGTCGGCAAATATCAACGTAGTTTCGCGTTGTTTGCACGGCTTTCGGTTCGTTACCAGGTGAGATTATCCGCGACATTATTCAGGATATAGACATTACGTTCGTGATGGAATATCCAAAGAACGCACGTCCTTGTTTGCCGCATGAATTTTCCAACTGGTTCGCGATACTTAGCCCAGCCTTGCTCTCTTTTATTTATTACAGACGTCGATGTCCTACGCGATTCGCAGGCAAATAAATCGCGTCAATATCTACCGCGTCTCGAGGACGTTCCACTCGTTTCTCATCGGCCAGAAAATCTCGAAACGAAAGTCATTGGGAAACGCGTTAACGGAGGTGTCGCCGAGAACCGAGACGTCCACGCGGTTCTCTGGATTATTTCTCCATCGTCGTAAACTCGACACACGTTCTCCAACCATCCGAAATTTTCATCCACGGAACCAGACGACGACGCTGCCGCAGCAGCTTTCGTAACGACATCGTAACGACCGAGGAATTCCGACTATGCACCTATTTCTAGCCCTTCCAACGCCGGAATGCTGATCTTCGGGCATGAACGATGATGCATCCTTCGGCGTACTCTGGTCGAGTCACACGGGAACCCGGCCGCGATCGTATACGCGCGGACCCAGCCTTCTACACACCGCGTTCAGGGCCATGTTATTACCGTTAACGACGCCACGAAAACAACGGACCTCGTAAACGAGCACGTATGCACCGAGTTAGCACGCCAGCAAACCCCGCGCCGTGTCGTTAGCAACGCTTCATAAAACGGACCTCGTGAGTTCTCGTTAACGCAGGATACCTCCGGCTGTTAGTTTCAATGGCGGTTTGCTGCTACCTGCATTCATGGCGATACATTTCGACACGAGTAAACGTGCTGATACGTTTCACGTGTTTTCTTTCATCTCCTATAATCCATCGTTCGGTAATATAAAATTCCGAGATCAAGGATCTCAGTCTATTGGGATTTTTTGTACTTTTAATGAGTAAGCTTTTATCACGATAGTTTGGTGATTCGAGCGAAAGCTTGACGAAGGAAGGAGAGCTGATCGATACCGATGACGAGGGTTTCCGTTATCTTCGACGATGGAGACGTTCTTGCGGCGAGAGAAGAGCGCTGTTGTTACTAGAATATTTTTTAAATTGGCAAAGTTATAGTTGATACTGTTCCTCTTATGGCACTACCGTGGATGTGAGTTTCTTAATGAAATATAAACTATAAAAAGTAAATTCTACAGATGATGAATTCGACTTGGAGTATCGTGTTATTTTATTTCAGTACGTTCGTTATGCTGTATCTATCATTTTAAATTGCGTAATTAAAAACAATTTTTCCGCTGAAGAAATTAGAATTCTGACATTTTTGTTTCTTAACAGAAATGCTACAAGCACTATCTTTGAGGCGGTACACAGAACTTAATGAAACAGGGTCGTTTTGATCGCGAACATCGTCGCCTCGGAGCTTAGCAAAGTGTTATTAGGCTAATCCTAGTAACACCTCGAGACCGAAATCACGATTTAAGGTAGAAGAAACCCTCGGAAACATTAATAGCGACAGCTATACGGTAGATCTTAATAAGAACGCTCAATTCATAAGTTACGTACTTTAATCTTACCGTAATTGTACTTATAATGGAATCAAGGCGTTACAGCATTGCGGTAAACATTTTTCAACTCGATACTTTCTACGAAGAACGAGCAAGTAGTTAATCTGCCAAACACGTTATAAAACAATACTCTATAAATATTCTTAATTGCCGATCCGAAATATAAAATCCTTGCTAGGCATGTACGTTCCGTTCTTGTCGATATTGCAACCACACGTCCAGATATTTTGTAATCTACTACCGATGGAAAATGTCCTGATGTTTCGTTATTGCGATTATCGACTATCCAGGTAGGAATGAGATTAAAACAATGGAAGAACATATCGAACGATACAGAATCGTGGTTTTTGCACGATCGACATAAAAGAATCGAGTCACGGCTTGACGATGTATCGTAATGGACAATAGAAGATCTCGTAGCTTCTCGAATTGCCATCTAAATTTCGCTTCTTCCATTTTCGAATAAAATTTACTCCTGTACTTATAAAAAGACTTTTAATAAAATAGTTTTCTAGAAAAGCGATAAATCTAACAAATTTAGAGTGACAGCGGCACATAATCATCGAATAAAATTATAATATTTCGACAAGGACGAGGTCAGAATACTTTATCGGAGACTCGAGGTCTAAAATCTGTCAGCTAAATTTTTTAGTCAAGAAATTTAATCGATTGATTAATTTTCTACTTCGAACTATCTATTTTAAACGCAAATTGCCGAACAATGTATTTTTCTTGTGTCAGTACTCTAGCATACCGACCGAGTATAATTCCTAACAAAATACATTTACGAAATTAGGATTACCAAGAGAATATACGTTCTATTTCGCCAAATTAGCACCAATGTTTCAGCCGTGCGTAGAATTTATCAGTCATAATTTCCGACCATTTTTTTTTAATCTTGCGAATCGAAGATTTATACTCGTACTTTATGCGTTACATATCCGATTTGCACGCGAAAATTGTATTATGACCGACGATGTAATCTCCATCGAAATTATTGCGAATCATGCTTTGCATTAACGCGAGTATTGTTGATTGGCTACTCGTACCTTGCGTCGTTACGTTGCAGCGTAATATTTTTTGAAGCTTATCGATTATCGATTCGATAACGTATAAAGGTTTTTTCCTTGATAAATCTGATGGGCCATAGAGCTACGAGAGTTTACATAACCAGTAAATCGAAAAAGCTAATTTATTTTCTTTCGTGTTTGATATTCGCACCATATATGGTCGGATTTGACGCGGAACCTTTTAATCATTAAATAGTAGAATCAAATATGAAACTTTGCCAATACTGATATTCATTTGACATACTTACTTACTTATTTGAGATACTTACCTACAGCAAACGTGAATCATTTGCTATCAATTATTTGCTATCGTAAACCGCAAAATTAATATCGGAAAAATATCGATGAATATTTAACTCGTCTAATACGTATGCATTTTATTTTTACTTTTTCCCGCGGTAAATTATCTGCCTCCCTTTTTTACGCGTTTCAATCTGAAATATTTTACGAATACGGTACATATTCAGCGGAAATTCTTCATGCATTTCGATACCAAATATTTTACGAGCATAATGGCTGTAGCTTCGTCTCTAGAAGATATTTAGCGAAACACGGAGACAAAAAGATGCACTTTTTAAAGCAAAAGTCTCTACGCTTAAAATTCATGGATTGAATTAATAAACACGGAACTACTGAGACGCACAACCTCACGAACACAGTCTCGCTTTTATATCCCAAAACCGCGATCCAGTCGTTAGCGGGAGCAGAAGTTTGTCTCTCATCGAGTCATTGTTATTTTCGAAGCAACTCGAACAGGAAGGAAACTTTCAAACACAGCGTAGCCTAGAGCGGAAGATTTCTATGACCCAGTTGAAGCACGCAGCAGCATGATCGTCGCATCCTCGCCCAAGAAGCGCGAACTTTTTGCGAAAGTTTCGAGCGATCGTGAGAAAAATCTTTCGATTTACGGCTTCGTCGAAGGTCACGGTCGAAAAGAGGCAAATAAATCCGCAACTACGCGGCGATAGAGGGCAATAAAAGAGCAAAGACTACCTCGAAGTTATTAATTTCGAGGGGAAGATGGCCGATATCCGGAGAACTGTTCTCACCGGGCACTTTGTAATCCGATAGAAAAGTGACGCAATTAGAAAGTAATAAATTCGAAGTAGTTCCATCGATTCTCAGCTTGCTGCCTTTTCTTCCTCGTCGATTAAACGCGACTCGCGCGAGCGAAGTTTCGATTTCCAAAGACTTTTCTTCCTTTTTCATTGCTCGAGTGCGCTCTCCTAACTTAAGCAACGAGTCCAAAGCGAAGCGAAAGGTTGCTCCTCGTGATTCTTCGCTTCGAGAGTAAACGCCGCATCCAGAAATTTCAATCGTCGAGAAAATGCAACCGACTTATGTAAATTTGCACGATGTCCGCCGCAAAGAGTGTTTACACTCGGTTCGCGCAACCAGACTATCTTTACACTTGAGAACGCACTTCGTGCGAGCATATTCCCAGGAAGTGTACCGATATTGACAGTAGCATCGAGAAACTGTCTCTTTATATCAACAACAGCCTCTGCTGTGGTCCTGCTTTTCGATTAGTGTCGATTTCTCAAGCTCCGCTGTTTAATTCTCAACGTAGACTATGTACGTACGTATATCGAATCAGACGAATTATAACTTATTCCTTCGTCAAACACTATACCATAATAGAAAGCTAAAGTCAGCGTAGTTAGAATTGATATGCATAATCATTGGGATATCGTTGGCCTCGTCTATTGGGAAAATCTAGAAGGTTTCACTTCGTTTAGTATTTTACGTTAAAAACTGAAAAAATTCACTTTATAGCAAATAAATATATCAATTTGCGTTCGACCGTACAGAAATTTACCCGTAGCTAAGGAAAACAATATGTTATTGTATCGTATCGATATATTTATTACGTGCATTATAACAACCAACAATCTTACAACGTATTATAATTCCCGACGTGATATAGAATGCTATACTAGAGATTGTTACGAACAATAATGAAATCATCATCCTGGTAATCTTGGTTAACAGGCATAAATATAAAGATAGCAAGCCGATTTCCTCTTGTCACGATTCTCATGACAGCAGTCGCACGCTTTTCACAACTACATTCTCATGCTTTATAATAGTGCTTTCGTGCTCTGTGGTCACCATTATCGGACAAAATATCGCGATATTTCGCAAGCCCAGGGGCAGCTGCGCCCGCAGAGATTGCAGACCAGTTTCGCGGACACAAAGGCGAATTTACAGGAACGAGACGAGCATCGGTCGTGCGATTCATTCCCCACGAGACGTCTTTTCAACATCGAAACGTTGTTGCCACTGTTATCGCACGACGAGTTGGCTGTCATTCTCTGCGTGAAACGTTCACGCTCGACGATCTTTTCTGTCGCTCGCCCCTTTCTTTTTTTTCCATTTCTTTTTCTCGATTTTTTTTCTTCTTTTTGTACGCCACCTACTACCAGCGCGGAGGAATTTTTTGTTCTTGGCATCTATACGAGAATCGGTGTACCAGTCGAATCGAATCGAATCGATACTTTGAAACTAGAGTTTTTTTTTCTTTATGGAAACGTACGATCGTTATTGATTTATTTCTCTGATATTTCAATCGCGGTTGATCAGATCGTTAGATCAGATTATTCCAACGATTGGAAAGAGGGTAAAAAGAAGAAGTTAAATGTATCAGGCATTATGTTAAATGTTACTTGAATTATCTAAAATAGGGATCATATGTTTCCGAATCTTTTTCAAGCGTACGATATCGCTTATCCGATTTATCGTACTTCGTGATCAAGCTGTCAAAGTGGTCGAGTATATCCTCAAACAAAAACTTTCAGTTTCACGATGGATGAATTCGTCTAAATTTCCAGAACACGTTAGAGGGCGGGAGACCTTTTTGCACGGTAAATTCAGAGAAGCGTTAGCAGAAACTTTCGTCGCCAAATAGCCGTTACTTTTCAATATTTCTCATCACCGTGCGCCATCGACGGTCGTATAAAGGGAGGATATAAGAAACCGCGATAGTGAGAAATGTTGGAGCGCGAGGGTGCGATGGTTGATGGTTCTGGTATTCTAGCGCGACGGGCCAACTTTTCTCGTATCAAAGACGTGGAACTTTCTTATCGGTTCCTGTCTCCTCTTTGGCGCCTACACCCGTGAACGATGTATTAGAACTCCCGAGAGTTCCATCCACAAAAATTAATTTGCGAGCCGCGTTCCACTCCTTCGATTTTTGACACGTCAGATTTTTTATGCTGACGTGTTCGGTAATGAAACTGCATGAATTATGCATCAATTACGCGTGTCTCGAACACAAAACTTTGAATCTCAGCTACGACTTTAATAAAATTCAACTTGTACAAATTGGATTATTAAAGAAGAATTACACTGATTTTTTATTTTAAAGAGTTGACAACGTTTAGCGATATCAGACAATGGATAATAAATTCTCGACGATCCAGCCTTCTCTCTATACACGAGAGGGATGTTCATGGAAAACACAACTCTTCGAGATGTTCGCTTAACTATTCTGTCTTACGAATACCTGACCATTATTCTCTTGCCTGGCTTCTATTATCTCAGATAAGTTTTCTAAGATACGAGATGCGTTAGGTAATCTTATTGCTGAATACACTGGTGGATTTTAAACTCAATACACTTTCCTATCCTTCCCTATTTCCCATTCCTTCAGTTATAGTATCATAAATTCACGTCCGTTTCATCGATCATTTATAATTTCATTAAACCCGAGGATATCTATTTTAACATTGAACGACAAAATCGAACACTTCTCACATATTCGCGTCGTTTCCGAGTAAAAGTTGATACTGCGTCGCGGATTAAAGTTTCTGTATCTCTCAGGTAGACGATGATCTACGAGAGAATCTTTAAAACCACGACCTCAACGCGATTAATCTTTCCAAATGATTCTACCCAATGGCATAAAACGTACGCTCACGTCCGTAAAACGCTTGGCGTTCGTTGAGTTGGAACATTAAAATACGGTAATACGAAATCTTCAAAACATAGTAAACTTAACTTTGCCTTAGAATCAACTAGAATCGACTTCGTTTCGCAATTAGAATATTCATTCGCGCTTATGCCAACTACAATCTCGTAACTTATGAAAGGTAGCATATAGGAAACGCTTTGTGCAAATAGATTTTTCAAGCATCGATATATTTGCAAACGATGACAGGGAAATCGTGGTTTCTGGACGTTATCCTCGATACTGTGAAAGGGAAACATCGCACGCGATGCTATGCGCTCGAAGAAAAGACGAGAAGCGGCAGAAACGCGAGCCTCGGTGTATACGAGGCTCAACAATGTTGGCTAGTGGCCAACAATGTAAATCACGATGTCGAACGTGCGTGTCGCACGCAGCCACTCGAAACACGCGAACGACTCGCATCGTCTAACCCAAACCACACGTATTTTTCCCGGCTGTCAAGCGCTTTTATCCCGGCGCAAAACCCGTCGACCCCGTGCGTCCTGCCAAACGAACTGTCTGATTCGTATATCGGTTGCCTTGTTTCGCGGCGAATTAAATACGGCTCTGATTCGTCGTCATCGTCGTTGGTTATTTATCGCGACACGACGCGAACGATTTTCACGTCCGGGCCGGAATATCGTCGGTACGGAACGATGAAAATCGCGCGTGTGAAACCAGCGATGTTGTAAAGCATTTCGTGACTAGCGTGACTGACAAAACCCTGCGCACTGCGCGTTTATCATTTATCGCGAATTATTTACGACGTTCCACGGCCTCATACGCCACGCTTGTTTGACGTTTAATGTGCTCATTACGAGACGCGTCTCCCATGGTACTCGATGCTTTGACAATGTGAAATACGTACGCGTTATACGGTGATTGAAAGATTTCGAATGATAATCGTAAACGATGTTTGGACGATAGAGAAATATCGAACGAATGTTTCGTGTCTATCAGGTATAGGACTAGGAATGTTTTGTAATTTCAATCCTAGAGTCTTCTAAAGATTTTCACGGTATAATAAAATGGAAATTGAAGAACGACTTAGAAAATGTGTAGTTATTTCTTTGCCATCGAAAAATATCTAAGTTCTTTCGACTTTTCGTAAATAACGAAATGTAATAATTTCGTTATGTATCGGAAGATTGAAAATGTGAAATTCACAGCGATTCGACGGCTTGTTCGAGTCTCTCTTGTGCCAAGAGTTAATCTCTAATCCCTAATATAAACGAGCCATAAGGTATATGAACGAGCACGTTACTCTTAATCGTTTAAGGAAACCAGTTAGTCGCTGATCGTATTATTATCAACGTGAATCGAGTCGCAGATATGCCTTTCGCTCTTTATTCGAAAACGTACGTAAGTATATATATACAAAGGATCTCGAGAGGAAATGACTAAGTGATTTCACAAGCGTGATACAGAAGCTGTGACGTAACGTAGATCGTACTTCGCAAGGCTATCGCCTGTCCCGCTAATTGACTCTTGACTCCTCGTTAATTGCGCTCGTTTTTTTTTTTTTTTTGTTTTTTCAAGAATGCGAATGCACGCGGTCGTAAACACGGATTCACTTGTACAACGCTCACCAAAATAACAAGTATATGCGTTGCCGAACATGCTAATACGAACGTCACGGAACTTTCTCAACATCGGTTGAGATAATTAAGTTGGCGTAATGAACTCGAATGTGACGTGACTAATAAGACAAGTTCGTTTCTCGCATTAATTGCCGATGTCACGTATTTAATAGCGATGTTATTTCAACTCTTACCAACTTGAAACTGGCAGCAACTCCCACGAGGTAAATCCAATTCGTCGAAATACGGCGGGCGGGATGATTTCTCGATAAAGTTAATCGCAAAACACGTAATCCCGATGACTAGTTTTCCAAACAACTTCGTGAAACGAAACTCACATCGCCGATCGAACGAATTAGCTGTATCGCGGAGTTTAATCCCCGTTAAAATTCAAATCTCTGCATCGATACCCATTTCGTTCGCGCAGCTGCGGAACTTTCGTAAATTTCAAAATTGCCACTTCCACTTCGACTACCGTGTCTCGTTGCTTGCATGTCACACACGAAACGAACGACAGCGGTTTATTAAATAACTTTTGCGCAGCTGAGATTGCAAAATAATTTCGTAATGAAAGTTATATTTCGAAGAATCGACGCGTTTCTTTTGAAAGGCTAGAGCCGTGTTTAAAATCTTCCAGGGCAGACGGCTCGTAAAGCAATTACTGCGTATACTTTTTTTTATAATTTGAAACATAATCGAGACACAAGTCTGCAGAGGATTCAGCGTATATCGTCAATCTTTATCACTCACTCGTCATTCTTTGTCGGATACATCTGCACTCTACGTCATTTGGCCCGGAAAACGCGACTTCTCTCTCGATATCGAGAGAATGCTGGCTTCGTCGAGGGATCGGTACACGCGAAGTCTCGTTGCCTCTTCAATAGTGCATCTCGCGTGCAACGAATGCAATGCCGTGTCGCCGGCAACTTCCGCTCGCCCTCCGCAAATATTGACACCGTCGACGCAAGTGTACACGTGCGTTCCTGCTGGCCACGGTTCCGCGCGTGCCTTCTCCTCGATACAATTTTGTCGTCGATAGATTCGAATGGTTTCGAAGATTATGGATATTAAATTAATTAATTCTCCACAACGAATGCCAACGTCGCAGTCATAGAAGATTCAAAATTAAACGTTTGAGAAGGTTTGGCGATTTTCTTGATAATCATTTCGAGATTTGAAATTTTATTAGAGGAAAAGCTGTTTAACGTTGGGATTACTATAAACCGATCGAATTGGCACGTTTGTAATTTAGACGATTTACTATATCATCGACGCTGTTTTCTATACGTCAGAATAGAGCGTTAAAAGAAAAGAAACGGATGAGTATTTCTTCTTAGATTCGTCGTGATTCCAATATCGAAAAGCGTAGTAGCTTCATCCGAGCCGATATGTCCGACAGATATACGATTGCATTGTACAGCGGATCTTTATACAGAGCAATGTTCGTCATAGGATGCGCGACGCAAAGCAAGATCAAAGATCGATGAGACGGGGGTAACAAATTTGCTTCTATGTACACCGCAAACGTACACTCACGATAAAACCGAAACTCCGCTCGGCATCCACATTGTACACACTGTTGCAATCGATAAATTTTCTAATCGATCGATCAGACTTAACAGCGAACTCGCGCAACAAATAAATTCGCACTGTGGTAAACTGCCTTACAACAAACTCGTTTATCACGGAAGACACGTCATGACAATAGTGACGAAATCCTCGCGATACGAATAATATTTCCCCGTACGAATGGTGAAACGTTCTCCTCGTTCGTCTTATCCGCGAATACACTCGTGTCGAATTTACCGCACGACCGAGCACAACACGCCTGCAAGATACAATTGGCGATGAAAATCGAACGAAAAAGGGGTACGATCGATCGAACGAAGCAGAAGCAAGGGAAAGAAGGACGAAAGGGGTTGGGCAAAGGGGTTGTGGACGATTCGACGACGCGTAACACGAAAACGAATCGCGAATAATATCGAGTCGCGCGCGTTTCAAGCGAACCAAGAGACCGCTCCTCCATTCCACCTCGTCTGAGTCGTTTTCTGACTCACACACAAGTCCGAACGTAGCTCTTAACCGAGACAGAAATCTGAAAGCGGAGAGGGAGAGGCCTCGCGGGGCGATTACGAATGCAATTCGCGTGCAGTGCACCACCACGATCACCAGGGTCTCTTCTGTCCCTTCGAATCGACGCGTCCCTTCTTCTTTTTCTTCCCCCGTTTTCTTCCCTTTCTACAAGATTCCGCGTTTCTCATTTTTGCAGGAAATCCACTCGAGGTCCGTCCTCTTCGTCACGCAATCTGGGTTAATGTCGTTAGGTCGCGGAATCGGAGAAAAAGAGCTCCATTCAGACGTTACGATATAATACGATGGACAGGATTCACGGTTTGGGTTAGGGCGGATAGTTCTTCTTTATTCCATAGATTAATTCGGTATTTCAAACGCATGGTTATCTATGGGTTATAAATAAATCGATTACTCTTCACGATCGGCGATCGAATTGCTCGAGCGTGTCACAAAGTGCGCGATTCTTTGCGCGTAAGTAACATTCTTCAAATCTTGAGAAAACGAAGGCAATTCTTCGTACATTGTGGGAACGAATGACGAGTAAACTGTTTCAGGAGAATACCAGGCAAATGTTTGTGATATATTAGCGGAGTGAGTGAGGAACAATTCGCAGAATGTACGCGTAAAGTCTTGGCATATACGGTGCCACGTAGAAATTTGGCTACGGAATGTACGTTGCGTTATATCTATCAGAGCGTAATTTGATTGATAAGCGAGAGCATCCTCGTACACTAAAATTATTATCGTATCGTTTCTATTTTATCGCTAAATATATTTCCATTTACTTCATACCATGATTCGACGAACGAGAACCTGTCTGGAAGCCTTGCTTACTTCTTTCTAAATTAATTAATCAAACAACTGCTACGATACAACGAATCAGAGAAACACGGATTATCCATAGATTTCGCTAATCGCGCGACCATCTTCGGAAAACGGAAGTCACAAAGCTGTTACATAGTAGCAAGTACAAAGGTACGAAGGTAGCCTGAACTGAATCCGGATCGAAAACTTTCTACTGTCTTTCCGTTATAATAACGGTATAACGATCGCATCGGCGGCGTGCTCGCTTATATTTCTGTGTATATCGATACTGTGGAAGAATAACAGGAAGTCGAGAACCGCGACGGCGGTCAAATACGAAATACAAGTGGCCTGGCCAGGCCGAGCGTACGTCAGATGATAAGCATTCCAACGCGTCCTTTGAATCACGTAACGAAGACACGTAGTCACCACGCCATTTCCCTTCCATCGTCATCCCATGCGTGTATCCCCTTCCTTTCCCTCTGTATTACTCCTTTTCTTTTTATGTAAACGCGTGAATGTGCGAACGCGACGCGTCGCGCGATTCATTCAAAGGCGAACGCCTCGGTTTTTCTCAGCATTCGCTGCACTCGCGATGTCTTCACAAACGACACGGTTACTTCCAGTGAATACAATCGACGGTCCAGAGGAAAAGTGGTGTACAGTGTAAGTGGCGAAATTTTCCATCTGGGTATTTACGTTTCAGATTGTCCTATTACAGGTTTATCGATAAATTTACGACTAACGCGCGTTATGAAATTTGTTTATCTCTCTTGTGCGATGTTCGACTGTGTCGGCAATTCTGCAACGAATATGCGTTTTATTCGCCGTGATCGCAAAACTGTGGCTTTCTCTTTGCAGATGAACGAATCGGAGAACGAAATGGCCATTCCAAACGGACCAGGCTTCGCGTTCTCCTACATTGGGAACATTTTGACAGAGAAATCTGTATGCTTTCAAACGTTAAAATATTGCCGCGCCTGTGTCTGAAGGTTTGACAATTCATAAGAAAATTCTCCGACTATACGCGAATGCTATGTGTCGGCTTCTATACCTGTTTCGCCTTTTAAACAATGCACTTTGCCGTAAAACTTTTCAATTATGAAAGTACGCCGATAGGAAATCGAGCTTAGCCCGTGATCAATAATAACGTAGGAAAACCCGATGATAAGGAACTGACAAGAGCATTGGTTTTTGCGACGGACGAGTTAGCACGAGAGATGATCGAACGATTACAAGAACCGACACTCGATCAACGGAAAGAGTGAATCAACGGATAATATGACTCACTGTTCTCAGCGTGCGGGCTCGCTAGACACTTTGATTTTAATTAGCAATTTATGAACCTCAATTAGTCATCGTTTATAATAAAGGAAGGAGATAATGGCTAAGCTACTACTTATATATATCGGTTCGGTATTTTTGTCGGAGACAATCGAACGCGAAATTGGTAATCATGAATGCAAATAACGCAGTGTTTTTCAAGGAGAAATAATCGAGATTCGAATCCAAGGTTTTCATTTGGCAGCGAATCAATTAATAATTCAAACGAAATCTACTCTACTAACAATATCCTCGTTTAAATGAATATTCCTACTTAATTTCTTGGAAATAATAAAGCTTGGCGGAAGCATTCTTTTCAATACAATTCGAGCAATTAAGATGCTCCCCTATTACAAAAATTGTTCGATATTCGCCCGTTTTATTATATTCAAGAACCACAATTGTATTCGGAGAGGCACGGGGCGATGAATTAAAATTAGAGCCAGGCGGAGGAAGGTCGCATCCGAACGCAAGGCGAATCTTATTATGCAGGAAGGTGCATTTAAAGGAATCATCTGCGCGCTAGATACATCGACTGTGTACGCATTTCGTGACACAGTTCGCCACAATGCCGCGCATTAATCGCGTAACCGTTCGTTGCGTAACCGTGGTTCCCATTGTGTCCGCGAATTGTACGCGCATGTCGGCCATCGTCTCCGACACGATCGACGATAATAATGGTCTTTTGTCTTCCTTCGGTCTCCGCCACGAAAACGTTAACGACGCGCAGCTTAGATACTCGCTAGGATGCCATCTAGCTTCCACGCGTCATGTTATTTGTTTTGTATCGGGTTGTAAATAACAGAACCGCAGACACGTGGTAATTTTCTCATGGACAGAACGGTCCTTGGTGCAACTATATGATCGACCGCAACAGACACTCGACGATGGACGATACGTTTCTGTGACGCGATTAAATGAATTTTCGAACAATATCTTTTATTCGCAAAGTACGAAAGAATAACGGAGTAGGATATTCCGAGCAGAAACGAATCATTTCTCAACTTCAGAGAGATAATTACCTACAAGTTGGAAAAATTACTTCATCGACAGGCTCTTCTAAAGAACGTAATTATACGGTTCGTGTAAAAAGCACTGTAGTGAGGTTGCACGAGTTACGCTTCGAGTTTTCTTGCGTCGCGTCGCGTAACAAAGTTTCGTTGGATCGACGAAGGGGTTATTTCCCGGCAGCACCTTCTTCCAGTTCGCTAAGCAAGCTGTCGGTGCACAATTATGCTTCAGCCAAATCAGAATCTCCTTGCTCCTGACGAGGGTTAATTTTGTTATGCGTCAAGCGTTCGTCCACTACGGCCGTTGTTAACGGGGTGAACGCCGTCACCAGCCAACGAGGTGTTTAAGGATATTCAACGTCTATCTGCCTTTCTCTGGATGGATGTAATTAAATGTCAATGAACAAAGGTTGCAACTAGAGTGATTTGTGCGAGAAGAATAACGTGTTCTTTGGTAAAATAATTCTGCAATATAATCTATGTCTAAATACGATCTCGTTTATAGCGTATTGGAGATTATATACCAAAACCATAAAGATACGTAACAGTAGAAAAACAATTCTAACAACATTTATATCAAGAATAGGAAACTGGTACAATAAACAATCTCTCTCTATCCAAGTGTAAAAAGGGAAAATCAAGGAGCTACGTATAATCCTTTACAGCTAGTTAAAAGAAAAATAAATGGAAAATATCGGAGAAAATCCCGATGAGTCACATACCCGTGGACCTTTAGGTCCTTTAAAAAAAAGATGTACTTGACCATCTTAGGTCAAGAGCCGTAAAACGCATGTGCGTTTGGTAAGAATACCAAAACCGTGGTATAAAAGGTAGCCGTTAGTCAATTGCGGCAGTAGTTATTACTCATGAGTTGTGGAGTAGTTGTTACTCGGAAGTTGTAAGTTGTACGTTGTGAGTTGTAAGTCGTAAGTCGTAAGTTGCGAGTTGAGTTGTGAACTATCGCTTTAGTTGCTACACTAAGTCCGAATTAAATAGCTATGGTTCTCTGTCTTTAAACAAATCTATCGGATAGAGAAAAGACCACCCTATACTATAATATTTCACGGCTAAATAATTCTATCCGATATGTTTTTCATTAAATTGGCAAACTGGCAGCGTCGTATACAGTACAATATCATATAATTTCAAGCAAACGTCAATAAACGTACGTCGAAACGATCGACGCTGTCAAACGACGATCTGATTAGTTGAACGCAGATGACGGCTGAAAAGAGACGTTCTCATAAAACGACAACTATTTAGCAATGTCGGAGAACGAATGTATATATATATCACGCGTTCGATTAACAGCGATCTACGAACGAGATCTTCGCGCTAATGAAGGCCAACAGACAGGCGAGAGCTCTAGATATCCATCGAATTGTCGGTTTCAGCTTTTCCACAGCTTCTGCTGCTCTCAAGAGGAACAGGCAAACTTCTACGCGGATAAACTTGTTCAACGAACGAACAAGGAGTGTCTGTCCACGGTCTGGCAAATTGTCGGCCAGCCTCGTGAGTCAGCCTTCGGCTAGGATTGCCAGCAACGAGATTTCGCTAACTTCGCGCGAATCATAGTCGCCAAATGGATCTTTTCACCTCTCTCTCTCTCTCCCTCTCTCTATCGCTTTCGGATCCTATACGTCGCAACCTTGCCGCCGGACCACGATGCTTCACGGCGCGTCCCTTCCAACTGCAAGAAACTTATCTAATGTAATTTCAGGTTCGCTAGACTATGTAGTATCGGGGTTGGAGGTTGCGCAAAGGAGGAAACGGTTATCTCGTCGTTTTCGGCTTGTTAGACACATACAGAGTACACAATGATGACGGATATTCTAATGGAAAATTGATGGGCTCTAAGGGTTGGATAGTGTGTATTATCTTTTCACGGTCTGATGTATTTTTTATACTATCTTTGTTTGACCTTAGTCATTTTTCCTATATTCTTCTTTTCACTTCCAAGGATCTATGCTGTATTCAAGGTGGTTAGATTTCATTATCGATGGGTGTTCGATCATTAGTAGGGAAATGCAACGACACTAGTGCGGTCTTGTATGGAAACCGCAGGAAATTGGAAGAGAACATTTTAGTAAACTTGTCGAAAACCTCTTAAGCTAGCTTGAAAACTAAGGCCGTGCGGCGAGATATTTTTGGTTATAGCTCGGAAACTGATGCCAACCGCCGATTATGTGTGTAGGAAAAAGTTGGTGAAAACGTTCGGTTTTGCAACATCCATATTTCAAAATCATCGAAATCGGAGAGGAAGTTCGACGAGTTCGCCAAAATCTTTTTTTCTAAATTTCCTGCGGCTTCCGCACGAAACCACTAGTAACGTCACGCTTCTCCATTGACACTCTAATGAATGACACGCTCCTCGTGGTAATCCATCACCTTGCATATAATGAAATCTAGCCCTGGCTTGAATATCGTTTCAAGGCACATGGAATTTCTGGCTTTGTTTTTGCGATATATGATATAACTTTTAACGAATAAAATGCAAAAATACTAGTTTTAAGGCGCGGAGGAGATCATTATCTTAAAAATGATACATAACATAAAGTTCATGCGTGTTGTAGTTATACAATCCGCTTACTAGATTTTATTTCGGAAAGAATGCTCGACCATAATTTTTTTCTCTCGTCAATTGACAGAAATTTAGTTATATCGGGTTAAAAAGCGATCGCTAAAGAATAATTTATTATTATTTCAAACAAAATACAAAAGAAAAACGACTCGTTAAAAGGTTAGGGTAATCCAACTAATTTTTCTAATGTTAACGTATCACTGATAAATGAATCGGTACCGCGGTATTATCGATTTAAACAGAACAAAACCGTCGTAAAATCCTGGAAGCTTTCTAGCCTCGGTTGACCGTACTCCGCTCACGTAACTCAAAACCCATAAAACGGACTTTGTTGCTAAGATCCTGAAGATTCACAGTACGGCGACCAGGATAATTCGCAACTAACTTGTCGTAATGTGTGTTGGAAAGCGGGGACGCAGTAAAAATTGAAACTGAGCGAATATCTTGTTTATAAGAGATAAATCGCACCGTTTCCCAGGTTCCGCACGTAACTGTGAACTCATAAAGTCACTCGGTTCGAAATAAAGGCTACGTACATATATCCTTTTACTGCTGACGATTCTATTCCCTTGGCGATAGAATGACAGCTATAGTTGACACGAATCGTCGTGCAAACGTCACTTTAAAGTCAACAACGACAACAACGTTAGGACGAATCGTACGTATCGACGTGTGGATCGTTAACCGAACAAAACAGATCGAGAAATCTAAACGTTGGCCAAAAGAAATCGTTGAACGCTGGCCAAGGAAGAAATTAATCGTGAGATAATTCCGAGTATATTAAAAACGCTTGCAAAGCTACAAGTTGATTCTGCACAGTTATTAAACACGAGTCCAGAGAATTTTAATTGAAACCCGGGAGAAAAAGGTGAAAAGCAGAAAGCGAGGTATCAAGTTATCTAAACGAGACACAGGTATCGCAGAAACTCAGACGTCGAGCAAGCAAAGGTAGGGTGAAAATTCATTTACAGTGCAGATTTCTTTAAAGGATAGCACTGGAAAATACGAGCGATACAAAACGAGAGAGCGAGAGAATAGAAATGTATCAAGCGTCAGTTGCGAGATTTTTGTAGCTCATTACGGGCAACACGTTCTGCGCTGCTACTGAGAGGCTGAAGAAAGTAAACAATCGCGTCCTTTGATGTTGTGACCGGGTCTACTTTTCAAATTATATCAAAACGAGAGAATGTTTCAAACATATCCAAATTGTCTCTGTTCTCGCGTGACAAAATCAGAGTAACGTTCAACAGACGCGTTTATGGACGAGAAATGGCGTCAAGAGCAACGAAAGCAAAGGAATAGGTGAAAGAGACCTGTCCGTGGCAAAGTTCTCATTTCGCGGATATCAAAAGGGCCGCAGGTGGTGTCTGCTCCTGCCTTCTGCGCCATTGACAGTCCGGATCCTTTTGTTTCTTGCTATAAATCAATATCTGCAGATTGCTGCTGTCGCGACCCTTTCTAACTGCTGACGGGAATTAAAGCGAGAACGTTGATCTTTTTTAGACAGGCAACGTTCGTAAGTTCGTCGAAAACTTGCCATTCTTTCTTCGTTCATTTGCTGACACAAACCGTGAGAAACGCAACGTGTTAGCTTTTTCTTTTATCTTTTTCTCTTCTGGTAGTAGAACATTTGGAAGTTTTCACATATTAAGACTACAAAGGAAAAACACGATAAGTCACGTTTCATATTTTCACGGGGAAACTGTTTTATGATTCGGTACGTTGTGTATCAACTTCGTATTGTCAAATTTTTCTCCGTGTGTACGGTTCTAGAGCAAAACACGTGCTCATTCCTCTTAAAAGTTTGCAAAATATTATAACGAAATAGAAGATATAACAAATTACAATATATTACGATATTACATCTTCGGCTCTTTCTATCTCAAATTTTATCAGAAAATGTACTTACGTAACAACGTGTATTTATACCGTGATATGTTTACCGTTCGTATGAAATACTATCAACATTTGGGAATTCTATCAATCTTTTCCAAAGTAGTATTCTAAATTATGCTTATGACGACACGGTCGATGGATTCAACAATTCTTCACCCTATTTTTTCTACTCGATCTTCCTACTTTTGATTAATACTCGCCCTATGTTCACAATCCACGTCGAAAGAAACTCCATTTATAATATAGAGCCCTATGAATGTCTTTCTTCAGCGAAAAATGATCTCGAAATCCTACCCTCTCCATACGATGTTTGGAACTGCGCGTTTTCCCTTTGGTTCATAGTGTAGAACGCCAGCGTACGAGAGAAATGTGCACGAGAGAAAGAAAATCTCGGGGTTTAGTGCACGGCTCGGTTGACGATTTGATTGTAAGACCATTGTCAAGTGCTTCAGTGCCCGTAAACCGAGGAAGAAATTAAGCCCACGGTGTGTGGCACTATTTTACGACAGACAAAATGAAAAAGGAAATATATGGTCAAAAGGGGACGATTACATCTAGGAAGCATTAATGTTCGAAGTAAAAACTGTTAAGAGGAGCGGAATATCTTTTGTATTTAATCTTCAGCTTTAACGCCACCACTAATGGTTAAATCCTGAAATAAACTAGAAATATTAAACGCGGCTGCCACGTTCCAAGGATTTTGATATTCCAATTACCTGAAAAGCGTCAAACGAAAAAGATTCTAACGCTCCGTTTTACGTGACTTTTATCTTTGCGTTCGCACGTTTCACTTTATCTTTCAACTAATCCTTAAAAGAAAAGGAAAAGAATCCTGTAAATTTTTCACCTGATTTTTCATTTTTAAGAATATAAAGAGGAGTTAAAAAAAAAAAGATTATCAAAGCTAATTCCGTGTCAACATTCAAGCAATTGATACCGCAGTCACGACCGGCCGCAAGCTTCACAAACAGCCGCAACCTGGCAAGAACCTCTTCGCCCACTTTTCGTCCTTTGTGTCACGATCTTGGCATAACTTCTGCCCAGTTAATGAAGCACCCCGAGCACTTACCGCAGCGATAACCGCGAACTTTGATCCTATCACTCTGCATTGCTTTATACCGCGCTATCGCGGCGTGTTAGGCGCGGATATGCCATGAAAATAGCCGCGGTAATTCACCGAGGTCTTTGCAAACTTTTTACGTTGTTCTTTTATTCGCCAGCCGTGCGTTAACGGGAATATTAGAAGGGAAGTTCCTTCGTGCGGTTTGATCGCGTGACGTGTCGTATTATTAAACAATTTCCGTATCTCCGAAATTTCCTTCGTCGATAACCACGAAACGAGCCACGAAATTCTACGACTTTTTACATTTCTTTGTCTTCAGAAATTTTAGCCGTATCTTTCTTTTCGTTTCTATTTTTTTTTCTCACTGTGTTTAATTGACAATAAATTTACATCGTCGATCGATCAATGTATATTTCGAGCACTGTGATGTAGCGCGGCCATCGGATTCACTAATCGATCTTTATCAATCGGTAATCGTACAAAGCAAACGAAATGGACGACGAGACGCATTGAAGAACGAAGCTTTTATCGACGATAATTTCTTTTTAATACCCTTAATGCCAAACTCGCTCGCTATTTCCCCCTTTAATTCGTTCAAATGAAGGGAATACAATGGGACAATCGAATCTGCTGCATCCACCGGTTCAATTTTTCGATTCTACAAGATCGGAAGAGAAAATCAGTCGGTCGTGCCACCCACGACCCACTTCTTAACACGGTTAGAGGATTATTTACACGACATGGACCGTGAAAATTCTCGATAGGATACAACAAACTTGTTTACGAGCGGTTTGAGCTCGAACGGCAGCTCCAATAGCCCATACATGTCGGCCAACGGTATTCCCTCTCTTCAACTCCACTCCACGCTCTCTGTCCCTGCTCAGGATCAATATGTTTCTGCCGTGACATCGGCGAGCCGGTGAAACGTGCTGGAAAACTCGTGGCGCCTTCCAGGAGGCCGACGATAAATCTTGATTTCGAGGTATCGATATGCCAGACTGTGTATATCTAGGAAATACTCTAAGTCGCATTTAAGTGCAGACTGAGATCGATGACTCACTCGACGTTGGATAATTCCGATCGACGGTTACGCTACAACCCCCGTGGTCTACAGTCTGTGCACCCCTTCCGGTACGCGTGGCTTTATCTTGCGAACCGCGTCTCTGACCACGATTATTGACTGTTCGCAATGAAGCGGCGTTATCTCGTTTCCTTCCTACCTGTGATAGGTGGAATGGTGTTCTTTTTGTGCGGAAACATTGTACGAATCAGATGTAACCTTTTAGAGATTTCGTGTTTTATTCGCAACACGATACGTTATACAGAATAAAGACAGGGGCAGGAAAAGTCTCGTACCATACTATAGAAAGAGAAAATGCGTCAAGTGTTAGAGGCGAAGGGAATTATACAAAGGCCACGAGTGAAAAAGTGAAAAGTCACATTTACGGAATGTATTTTGAAATCGAATATGTCGTTATTCAATATATCTGAAGATTATCAGTCTTTAAATTATTCGTTTGTTTTTGGGAATAAATATATCTTTAGTCGCTCTCTTGAATACTTAAACAGAGTACTGATAACGTTGGTTATAGGTCAGGTTGGGTATAATAGGTAGGACAAGGTTGGTAAGTCCAATATTACTTAAGTTAAAAAACATAATAAATATTTTTAACGAAGCTGTTAATTCTGTACAGGTAATAATTTGCGTTTGCAAGAAGAGAGATCTTACTGTCTTATTCGTCGTTTATCTGACAGAAATTCGCAAACCGGACTGCCCTTCGATCCACGTAATGAAGCCAATTCACCAGAAGGTTCTAGATTACACGGCGACGCGTCAAACTTGTTTTATTGATACAGAGATTGATGCATCGCTCGAGAACAAACACAACAATCAACCTGTCGAAACAGTCATTTGCATTTCGAATCTTCGTTAATTGTTCCGGCGACGGTCGAGTGACCCGACCTGTCTAACGATCAACTCGATACCGTCTATAAACTTGCGTTTTAATCAATACGAAACACGGTTCCAACCCATCGATTCGATGTAATGAATCATCCATATTCAATCCGAAAATATATAACTACATAATCTACGTATCCAATTATCGAAGAGTATAAACATGAGCAGGCATTTTTTAATTTACAAACACGATCTGCATTCCTTAAATCGTACGTCGATCAATAATTCGTTGGTTATGACAAGAAAGGTAACGGCAACTCAGCAATTCCAGCATCGAGGTTGCCGCCACGCCAACGGTGTCTCATTGAAAGAAAACCCGCGCGAAATGATCAACAATCGTTATTGCTGAATCGTTGTTTAGCGCCGCTTTGCGAAAGACACGCTTCAAATACCCACGGTGTCACCGGGACCGAGCAGAATCAGCACCACGCTAGCCTCATTTCCTTGGCCAACAACTGCAGATTTGACGCAATCGATTCCAACCTTCGGACTACGGACATTTTTGTAACGCCACATCTGTTTTTCTCGCGCGGCAGTACGTACATATATAGCGCACACGTATGTCGAGATGATTTATTTTTCCGAGAGATAGAATTATTCCGTAAATAATTAATGTACCGAAGTGTCAATTATAATCGGTCTAAAATTTCTTTTGAAACGAGAATATAGAAAATCATATTGCTCGTATACGTGACTTTAGTTGATTTAAAAAACAACTCCCACTATATTCCACGAAAAAGGTCAAACATTACGCAACATGTCGGACGAGCCTCCGTGACAATTCAGAATCTTCGCGAGCCAGCAGAGAGATTCGTTTCAACATCTATGTCTGCAGACGTTCAACCAGAAAACGATGGAAGAAAATTCGCGCCAATGGTATTCGGCCCGAGCATTTTTTCATTGAAGTCAGCAGAAATAATAGGAGAACGAGAGCATACGTAGTTTGGGTGAGGATGGTTTGATCGAGGAAAGGCATTGCGTATCGAGGAACAGTGGATTTTCCGACACCAGATGATCTTCCATTATCAAGACGGGTTAAATGGGCTAGAATTTTCCGCGAGTTTCACCGGGAAAGCTCCGTGAACTTTTATCCGACCATCCAGTCCTATTTAGTTCTGAACGCGACACTCAGGATCGCGCCATTGTTCCTCGCTTCTTGCTGCTTCCCGTCAAGTTTCATTCACCGGTTCTCTTCGACCCAGCGACGAGTATGCTCGTTGTTGTTAGCCAGGCAATATTGACGACACGGGGATGTTTCATTTCCTGATCTTCGGGGCACTTTTGTCTGCATAGGAACAATCGTCCTCTTCCGATATCTTTCCTCGTGTCTTCTGATCGTCTAGGATCGTTTCGGATCGTTCGAAAGTGTTGCTTCCGTGTACTATGATTTCGTAGGTTTATTTATAATCGCAAGAGAGACAGAGAGAGAGAGAGAGAGAGAGAGAGAGAGAGGGGAGCATTGTGACAAGATTGTTTCTCTTTGATTTACCATCTTAACGCTATGCCTAAAGAAAAGTATCGAAACATTATACGCAATTTGTATTCGACGATCCATAACCTTGTGATTTGATTAGTGTCAGAGAAATTTGCGTTACAATCCACGTCACGAACGTAACACAATATTACAAATGACGGGGTTCTTGATAAAAAGATATTGCGCAAATACTGCGAGATAGAAAATTTGCTTGGTTATCTTTTAAGTAGAAAATGAAAGCGGCTTATGGGCAAAAACGATAACGCGGAAGTGAAAATTTATCAGGATTCGCCGCTATCTTGTTTGAAGACGGGACCAGATGCGACCAAATATATCTCTAGATGTACCAGATCGATACCAGAGGTAACCGTGTATTACGTAAGCGAAATTGTCGAAAGCCAGCAAGCTCGCTCGTGACCCAGGCCAGCTTTGACCTTGGCCTGCATTCAGGACCGTTGCTGCAGATGTATCAACACAAGTGCATCGGTTGCACGATGGCGTGTCGCGCACGATCCAATACTTGAGTGCGCGCGCGTTGTTTGCCAAAAAAGGCAGGCTGCCGCTCGTTTCAAAATTCGGTATCTTCCGAAACGACATTCACGAAAATATCGAAAATATAACAAGGTATTTGGCAAAAAAGAGTTGCGAATCTTCTAACTAGAGAAACTATTACGAATAACGATACAAACCTTGGGCGCGTTAATTTTGACAGTAATGGCAAGAAATAACAGTTTCTCGTAACAATAAATCGCTTCTGGCAGCGCAGATTATCCGCGGACGAGCGTGAAACTATTTTTGAACGATCCTGTATATTAGAACGCGGACAGAATCGAGTTTTTCTAAGTTTACGTGCGCAGTTCAGCTGTGCTCGAGTGTTTGCAAGCACACGTGTGCGCAGCCCGTTCGTGGCTGAACAACTGCAACCGTGCCAAGAATTCGCTTCTCCTCTACCCTCTAACACTCTACCCTTTCCCAGAGGGTGAAGCTGACCTGCGACCCGAGCGCCACTTCTTTCACAACTACCGTACACAGAACCGTGGATAGATTCTTAACTGCTGACACGCGCCGCTAACTTTCTCGCTTCCGGTTTAAACAAACATCCCAAATTCCCTTACATCGGCGTAGGTTCCAAGATATACCGAGTGCTTGAAAGAATCAAGCGATACTCGTTCGCTCAACTGGGAATGCTAAGAGCGCGTAAGATGCGTTATTTAAACAGCGATTAATACGTGAATTAATACGTTTTCACGACCAGACGATTTACTTCCTACGAACGCCGATTAGTTCGTATAAACGAGATATTCGCTTATTTGACAAACAACGATGATATATGATACGTAATTTACTACGTGTATATTCTTTTAATGCTCCGTCATAAAGATGCAAATAGTCCAAGGATCAGAGAGGCTGCACACAAGTATCCAACCGGTCGTTCGCAAATAAATCTTCTAACACCGACCAATGTTTCAACGCGATTTATTATACCTCTCTCCTTTGCTTCATCCTCCTATTAATATCCTATTATAAATCTCGATTAAAAGTGAAGTTATCCTAAAAATTCATCTATGAAGAAGTAAGAGTACGATTACGCGATTTATGTGATTTACGATCCGCGTGGCTGTACGTTGGAATCTTTTGGCGGAGTTTGAACTACAATAGTATGGCGAAAGGTATGAAAGGGAAACGACAGAAAAATCGACCCGCGCGTGAACGTCAAACGGCATACATGGCGTATAGAGTACCCAGGTGCATCAAGGATTTACAGACGCGTATAACGCGCGAGACTACGCTAGGATCCTTCCTTCCAAATATCGCAGAGGATTAGAAAACCATAATTCTCTGGATGGTTAAACACGTGAGTTATTTACCGAAGGGATGGAACGCCACATGTATAAGCTTAACAACGGACCTCTGTTCGCCCTCAATTGCCGAGCGTAATTAACTCGCATAGGATAAAATTAAGCTGCCTCGTCCAATCTCTCGTTACCGCGGCAAAAACATTTGCTCGACAGTTTCCAAACGTTAGGCGAAATCCCAGCCTGCGCTCGGGCTAATGAAATTCGAATAAACGCCGCGAAGCTTTCCCTAAGCGCGAGCGGAACTCTTGATACCAAGGGGCCATTATTTCCTTTTGAATCCTACAAACACCGGACCGCTACCCTGTCAGAACTGTTCCCCAGAAGCTGTTCGGCGCTTAGCAGAAATTTCGTACAAGTTTATTTTGAACCGTGCTCGCAAAGATTATTACAGCGCACGAATAAGACAGCTGTTTAAGGGATAAGTAATCTATGTTTCTGAAGTTTAATTGTGCCGAGAAAGTAAGTGTAATTGTTGTAAGTAGAATGGGTAACGATATTGTGTAACAAGAACGACGATAGAAAACGAATGTCGCAAATGTTTCTGTGAAAGAAAGGTAAAAGTTAGCGCTGCTCTGCTGAAAGACGAGGTTTTCTTTCGTCTCTCACGATCGGTATTTCACTGTCGTCGATCGATGTTCCTCGATTGTTTTTCGGGTACTCGTGTTAAGAAGGAAAATACGAGTTGTTTCAGGGAGAAAAACAAGCGGTGCTATAAAAGGATCGATTCGATGAACGCAAGGAGAGAAAGCGGAACGAACGATAGATTGACATTTACTCTGCTGTCTCTTAAAATGTCTGTAATATCGTTTAATTCTATTTACTCGGACGAACATTTCCAAAGAACTTCCAATTATACTCTATCGCGATCATTTTGATATTTTATGACAAGATAATTTTGTATTCGTAGGAAAGTATGAAATACCTGCGTAATTTTTAGATAATGCCAACACTATCTCGAATATCTTCCCCATTATTTTTCATTATACGTGCATTCTGATATCTCGCCAAGATAACGCTTCTCTTTCAAAAACTGAGGATTAATCGTCTCGTTGCTGGCTATATAGCAAAGCAACCCCTTCGCGAGCCGGGAGAAATCATCTTTTACAATCTCGAAGAAAGGAGAGGCTGTGCAAACTTCCGCCCGGTCGAGCGCTAAATAATTATCCTAATTCCCCTTAAAGTCCGCGCAAGCCGCATTTTGGTAAACGCTGGTTCACGACCAGTTCACAACCGTAGGATAAATTACTGCCGCGGCATAATGCTTCCGGCTAATTTACGGAGCTAGAAATTAAAGTTTTTTCATAGATCTCCGCCAATGTCCGTAATAACTCGGCGTCCATGCACCCTCTTCGTCTTTTCTCTATATACTCGTTTCTCATTGCTTCTTCTTCCCCTGCGCTAGCGTAAGTCTGTCGCTGGCGAAGTTAATACACGCGAAACCCCTCTGGGCTAAATCCGATTCACCGACCGCCCACAACTGGCAGAGGCTTGAAACTTTAACCGAAATCAAGAGGGGTACGAGTCCTCGCCAGAGAAAGAGTGCAAGAACTAATTGCACTTTTCGCTACTCCGAGAAACTGCTCCGTTAAATATTGCCAGCGATAGAATATTTCATTAAGTGCGGCTACGCGAAACTTTCCGCGCAACTGTGCTTTCAGACGGGCCGAAGCGTTTTCGAGATCTTCCGGTTATTTGGTACCTACATTTCTCTCGATACTCGTTGATTGGGAAAAGCTTAATAGGGAAACGAGGAGCGTTATCTTTTCTATCTTCCTTTTCTACCGTTCGCCTTTTTTCCTTTCTTTTTCTCGATTTCTTTGACAAATTTTCACAGAACTATCTCTTCTGAATTCGTACATGTATTTCTCTATTGGAAATAATTCAATCCTATGTTAGAAGAACGTGACGAGATTTCGAGAGTTAAAAATGGAAAAATGGAAAAATTATGTTTAAAATAATGTTTGACCAATCTATACTTTCAGCCAATATTATACGTTCCATAAATATTTTTCCATAGGTTGCCAAATAATTTTTCGCTTTCCCTGAATAGCCTGTGTAAGTTTCATCCCTCTTCAAATGTTTGTTTCCATTATGGACATCTATTTGTCATTGAAAATGCTTTAAAAAAGCTTTAAAATAATATTCCAATTACTCGAAAAAACAAAAGTATTTTTCCGTAGGTTGCCAAATAATTTTTCGCTTTCCCTGAATAGCCTGTGTAAGTTTTATCCCTCCTCGAATGTTTGTTTCAATTACACGCTTCTATTTGTCATTGAAAACGTCTCTCGTTGTTTGAAAAAAGCTTTAAAACGATATTCCAATTACTCGAAAAAACAAATTCGATACCAGTTTCTCAAGGACTCTCATGTACCCAGAATATTTCGATCATCCTTGGAGACTGCATTTATCAAAGATTCAATTGCAAACGCTAACGAAAGCCGAGATTCGGTTAATGTTCAGCTGACCTTAACCTGCGCAAAGCTCAACGTTGTCGTATATGGAAAGGATGGGGTCCACCACCAGAGGTTCCTGGGGATATATAATGCGTCCAAACCAATCCCGCCTCTGGTAGTCGGACCGATTCGATAAGCCCTTAATCCATTGGCAATTAGTCCGCACAGTAGCCAAGGCAACCCCTTCGCCCCTAAAGCTGCGTCTATACCGAGGTAAACGATCACTGTCTCCATCTGCCCCGTGGTGTGTTGGCCTCTCGTGCCCGTCGCTGGCTAATTCAACAGTCTCTGTGACTATATAATTAGCCGGTGGATCGTGTATGTTTATGCACGGAATACGATTGCTATTCATGCACGGGTATTTACGAACCAGCGATTCGGACAATAACGAAAGATCGTATGGATTATCCTGTTTAATTTCTGGATCTTACTTACGTCGGTTCGACTATCTTTCGTATCGATCAATTGATAATTGTCTTTGGCGATTATACGGAGGGCTGAAGATCATAATGGCGTGAGTCAAGATTTTGAGAAGTTGAATTTAGTCATCGGTTTCGATAAAAAAGTATCAACCTTTTGATTTCATAAGACTGGATTATCTGCCGCGAGACATTTTCACGATGCGAGAGGATACAAGGATTTTCGATGGTAAATGCGATAGATTTTCTAAGGAAAAAAAAAAGAAAACTATCAACCGATTGATTTACGCCAGTATAGTTTTCAGCGAGTCACGTTTGCAAAAACCGGCGTTTTCGCTTGTACGTAAATATAAATTTGACTCGTGTTTTACTGCACCCGAACACTATGAAGTATGTCATACGTTAGAGAAAATCTTGGGTGCGACATTCCTCCGGATTTATATTCTTTGCGTCGCATTCTTTCACTAACATATACACGGAGAAGTAACTGGCGCGCCCGAGCGAACTAACAAAGCAGGGGAAAAGATAGAAAAAGAGGAGAAAGTAAAATGAAAGAACATCGCGCGACGTTCGGGTGATTCGCTTTAAAAAGAAGTGTACGTGACGTTCTGGTTCCTTATTTTTCAAAGCGAACGGAAGAGTTTCCACGCGGAGAAAGAGATACAAAGACCGTCGCGTAGAAAGAAACGCTTCGAGAATAACGGAGACGAAGAGGAAAGAGATTTGAAACGAGAGCACGAGAGGGCATAGCTACTTCGTACTTTCGTCGTAAAGAAAGGAAAGCGTACTTCGAAAGAACTCACCGTGATACGTCCTCCTGAGAAACAGCTCGTGGCGTGGCCGCGCCGTGAAGAGCGAGAGAAGACGCGTGACGTGATTCTTGCGAATACGGCAGCGTCGAGTTGTTCTCCAGCGCCGACACAGAACCATTTTGTTTTCCTGTTTAGAACGGGAACGAACGTAAAATACCGATGCACCGGTAATTTAGAAATTGGCTTCCTCTTAACCCATATATTTCTATCATCCTTCTAAAAGGATAATTGCAAGATTTGCAAGGTACTGAATTTTATCTTCCCGCTTTTCTATAGTACCGACCAACGTTCTTTTGAATGAATAGTCGTCTTGTATAATCACGTTAGAAAATTAAACAAATTTGATCAATATACATACGTATGGCTACAACAAGTATCTACACATCGTTGTGTATTTGCTACGGCATATGCATGCTAATTAATTAAATCCAAGTGTACTACAATTCGTATCATTTCGTGATACATACTTTCATACGAGTAAACGAAATTTTATACTGCAAAAACGAAACGTGAAGTTTAATGGGAGGAAACGGCTCGTTGGAAAATAAGGGTACGTGCAAATACTTTTTATAGCCATGATATTCAATTTAGCCTACTAACTAGAGGATTTTTTTTTTTTTTTTTTTTTTTGTAAAAAATATTAAACAGGGATTTCTAACGTATCTGAGTTAATAAAGAAAGCCTAATTTCTCGAAGCGTTGATCGAGTGAACAACGATTAAATGAAATTTTATTCTATTTGATTGCGTTTCGGGATAATTTCGCAAAAGATCAGTGCCAGAAATTCGTTAGAATTACTAATTTATTAGAATAATTAATAAAGATGGTACAATTATTAGGTTGTCCGGAAAGTTTCTTTCGTTTTGTAAGGAAATAATGGATACACCACATTCTCTGTTTTATATCATTTTTGTCGAATCATGTATGATCGTAATAATAGAAGTAGAACAAAATGGATCGTGAATGATTCGATCAAATAATATAAAACGAAAACAGGTTGTGCATCTATTATTTCCTATCGAAAGGAAAGAAACATTCGGGACAACCTAATACTTTCCAATTGAAACGTAATTCAAATAAAGAAAAATATATCTGTAATTCGGCACTTTCTGAACGTATTCGTGCTACATTACAGGCCCTGTGTGGAACGAGAAGAGTTCACGTGCTCGACTTTACGAGTACTATGAATAAGTTATGCGAGATCGTTGGCGCGACAAGATAGCTCGGAATTTGTGGCAAAGTCCTGGGATCAAAAATTCACTTGGATACGGCCACAGGAGGAAAGCTGGGAATTCCCTTGTTTATCATTCAATGTGACACCCTTGAGACCCGAAGGAATTATGGGAGGGACGTTACTGCGTAAAAAATCGATCGACATTCAAGGTATTTCATACGAGTAATCGCTAATTAATAAAGCAAAGGTCGAGGAATTCGTATAGCGTCATAAAATTGAGCAGAAATACCCGTGAACATTTTATGTTGGCTTGAGAAATAAATTTTTGAAATGATCTGTAACTGCGCGAAAAAAATTCAATTTCTTCGTTCATTATGCCTATTAATAATAAAACTATTTTTATCTGATGAGAAAAATTCACTCTATTGGAGAATGCATTTTACATTCCGACATTAATTTCATGTACAAGCACAGAATATTATATTTCGTACTTTACAATAAGCTACCCTTATGTATCCTTGCGCATTCTATGACGCTGTATCTTTCGAACGACGACTTTGTACTTCCATGTTTGACGCTTTTTAAAATTAATCCACCGATACATTCGATATTCAACGTCACTATGGCAAAAAAAAAAACGCGCGTGAAATACCTTTGCATCAAAATAATCAAAATTCTTCCAAGAAAAATTACATTTTCCAAAGCAAAGATGTTCAAACACGGAACATCCACTGTAGCGTTTGATGCTCGACATTTTCACACTTTTCTAAATTCGTTCACCGCGACACTAGTGCTAAACGTCGGAAAGTATAAAACGCTGCCGCCCAACGTTCCGTTGCCATTTTTACTCCGCGGCGGAGGAAGGATTTCCTTGGCGGTAGAACCGCGTCCGCTGGTCGCGAACAAAAGTAACGCAGACATTTTTTCGCGGTGCGTGAAATATTTATTGTTCCGGAAGGCAGCGTCATGAAAATTCGAGGAGAAAAGATCCCGAAAATGTCCCGTGAAACGAGGCACGGGGAGAAAGTCGCGGACACGGAATTTACGCGGCGGGTGAATAATATAGTATGTGAATAGGATACGAGGCACGCTTACGTGGTTGCGGTGAGAGCGAATTGTCCGAGGCCATCGGGGGTGGTGGCGGGGGCACGATTCCGGTTTCCGGTTTCGCCACCAGAAGAACCACGCGATCCTGGGTTGCCTTCAGTGTCGCCACCGCATCCTCGTGCGTCACATTTTCGAGGTTCTTGTCGCCCTGCTAGAATCAAAGGAATCCCTCTTTTCTATCTTCTCTTTATGCTGGTCAAAGCACGATACCACAACTTGATACCGTTGAAATGTAATTGAATTTCACTGGACTTTGTTAAAGCACGCTAGCTTTTTCTCTGGCTTCGGTTTCTCACGACCGAGCCAAGTTTCGTTATTAAGGTCAGTCAGTATTTTTATGAAACTTTTTAATTGTTTAAAATTAACGACAGAGAAACACAGTAGCTCACGAAAGTATTCCAATACTCGTAGAAACCATTTTTTCTTTTTTTTTCTTTTTTTTTTCTTTTTTGTATGAAACAGTTTGAAGTTTCAACTGGAACGAGACACGAACGACGTAATTCTATCAAGTTTTGATACAACTCTGGCTACTAATTTTCTATATTAATTTTTTACTGAATATACCTTTGCAGCAAATGTCTTGTAATTTTCAAGTACGTTTCAAGATCGGTTTGACACTTTAGCAATATAATTACGGCAGACGTGCGTCATCGCGCTGCTAATAAAATTTCAAGATGTTTCATATAACATATACCTTTGTGGGTCACTGTAACTATTTCGGAAATGTTCGCCTCGGTGGATGGAACATTGCGCGTTCTTTATCATCTTTTATTAATAAAATCGTAAACTCTACAGAGAGCCATGCGAATATGGAAAGCGTGAATTTTTAAAATATTTCTCTTCGTTCATCAACACCGTCCATTCATCTTAATTTGCTAAAGCATTTCCTGTTATCGTTCTATCGTCTCTATTCTTCATTTTCCGGGACGGAGCGACGTGCGAAAGGGATAAGAGCAAGACCGACTAGGAAAATGCGAAAGATCGTTCTCTCATGGAGCAAGTATCGATCAAGATTTCGCGAGCCACGGTAATTGATTTCTCCCGTTCAATTTCCCCTGTCAATCATCGTCCTCTTACGGAACACTTTGAGATGGATTACCGAACAAATATTGCGAGAGAGTTACGCGTTAATCTCTTTGTTCGTGACCCTTATTAAAGCGAGCAACTACGTTCAAGCGTCAAAACGTCGTCGACGATATCGTGTTTCGTTCACAGTATTAAAAAGGAATGGGAAAAATCGTAACACACCTCCTAACCAACTAAATATTCTTATCTGTAGATAAAAGAATGCCTGATTTCTACAACACCTCGAGAAGCAAAGAAGATAAAAAAGCGGAAACTAACAACGTTTTTAGTTGACTGTCGGTTTTACGGTGTCGTAATTAATTGGAAGATAAATTCATGTGGTTAAACAAACAACGTGAATAAATCTTCCGAAGAAACATATTTCAGTTTATCGTTTTTCATCTTTCGTTACGCTTCCCCCTTTCCTTTTTCTTTTTCTTTAATTTTCTGCTATTTATTCGACGAGATAGACACGGAGAGATCTTGGATGAAAAACGATGCACGATCGAAAAAAAAAAGTACGACACGGCACGGCGCGGTGGTAATTATCCAGTGGAGGTTGATATGTTCACAAAAAAAAAAGAAAAAGAAAAAAATACGCCACGGTCCAAGTTCCGGGACGTGTCATAAACAACTGACGAAGTTTCTGTAACGTTCGTTGCTCTAAAGTATATGCCGACACGCAATCATGCGCAAAGTTAAATCGACTTGCGATCCATCCTGTCGGTCGCTGCTCCCAAAACTTTGAAATAAATCGTTCTTCGAAACGAGACAAAAGAGAGCAGGTCGATCTATACACGACAGAACCTGCCACCTTTTTCAACAGTTTATTGCAGCTGTAGCGACTGTGAAGCGTGACGTTAAATCCGAGACAAAGATATTTCGAGAAAGTTTAATGGCCGTAGTAATTGCAATTCGTGGAAACCTAAATACCTTAAGCGTAGAACGTTTAATAGTAGAATTATCCAACAAACTTTTTTATTCATATACTTTATACAAATTCCAGGTTATCAACAATGTATTGTTATAAATTTATAAAATTCTTTTAGCCCATCAAGCTGCCCAATAACCGTAATATTAATTTAAAGTTAAATTAATTAAAATAAAATTGATACAACATTTCATTCGCAACGTTTCTCAGTCGATTCGCATCATCGAATTTTGTTTCTTAACGCTGTGGCTACGAAAGAGAATTGCAAGAGATTCGCTTGATATTTCCTTGATATTTCTTTCGCATAAATTCTACGATTTTATAAAATTACAAGAAATTCGAGTATTTGTAACATTACGATAAATCATTGTTTGTTAATAGGTTAAAAAGTAATGACGATTTTGATCATTCTGGTATTACATGGACAATTCTAGTATTAAGATTTTGTCGCGTTGTTGGTATTTGTTTTACGATGTTCGTAGACTTAAAATCGCACGAGTTGCGGCTGCGAATCAATGAGACCGATGTAACCGCTTTGAACGTAGCTTTTTCAACCGCGAGTTTCTCGGGGAGAGGCGAACGAAGAAAAGGGAGCTCGTCGATGCGAAAAATCGGAGGAAGCAGCGAAACGAACAGGCTCCGCGCGTCTGCAACCACGGCAACGAGTCAATGGAGCAGCTATCAATTACTCGTCGCCATCAAAAACCACTCTGATCTATTTTTCACGCAGCCCTCGCACGCCCCCTCGTTTATGAATCGCCAACGAAACGAAGATTTAGCAAATTTCGATCAACTTCAAACGTTCTGCTCAAGTAAAACTTGAAGCGCGACAAGTTACGAGCCATAGAGAATTTATTGGCTTTTATCGACTTTGAGAAATGCTTTTGCTGCCTGCTTTCCAACATTTAAGAAATTACCTTGGAGCAGAGATTTTATTATTTTCTTAGCGAAGACGAAGAGAGAGTTAGCCGGATAAATTTAGTAGATAAATCGAGCTCTGACTGCGAGAAATTACGCGATTACGTTTTTTCGTTTCAGCGAAGAATATATTTCTTCTTTGTTCCCGGCAAAGCTATTTTACATGAAAGATTCTCTAATCAAGACCAGATTTCTTTCTCAACCTACTTAAATGGCAAGAACTGTAATCGCCAATTAGATTGAAAGTCTAAATGGCACTTCAGCTATGCGAAGAACTAATCTCTAATTCTATGGTCTAACAAAAATTCTACGTATCTCTGTGTAATAAATACGTTAAAAGGAAGATATACGATGGATTTATAATTGGCTTTACAATTTATGATTATTAACTCACTTAAGGAACGAGAGTCGAGGATTCGAGGATAATTTTATTGTTATCTATTAGGATGGCGACGTTGGAGAAAGAAATCAGAACTGAAACGGTATAATTTAGCCTGAACTCACCAGGGCATTTCTCACGGCTACCAATTTGTCTCCAACGACAAGACGGCCATCTACTTGCGCGGCGCCGCCCTCCATAATTTTCGTTACGTAGATTCCATTGTCACCAGGTATATGCTGATTACCAATACCTCCAGCGATACTGAAACCGAGGCCCTTGTTACCCTTAATTAGCTCGATCTCGATCAGCTGCGTGTGCCTCCGTCGACGTACATACTGAAAATTAATCGAAGCATCCGTTACGTCATCTATGCATACAGCGTCGAACACGTGTTTTTAAAAATACAAAATTGCTTTAGAACATTTTTTTTTTTATATAAATATTGTAACGATTCCTCGAGATCGAAGCAAGGTGCAATTTATCGAGGTTCCATCGGATTGAATTAATTAAATCGAAGCAAAGTTTATGGGAGTGGTTCTTTGTTCTGAAAAAATTCCCTCGCGTGAAAAGCGCAACAACGAATGGATCTGATTAAACCAAAAGAAGGTACTGGTACCTATTGTTTAACCAAATCGTCCTTCTTTTGAAACCAACCGATAAAAGATCGATACTAATGAGGAAATCGCGTGGGCCAACGAGGTACGGTGTAGCGAAGCAAAGCAAAGATCCGTCGTTCGGAGCGGGCGCCATTAAATTTTGAGAAATTAAACGGAGCGTTACATCGAGGACAATTAAGATTTCACTTTCACGCGAGGGCCGTGCTTCGTTTACCGCAGTGTACCGAAACGCTACATGACATAAATTTAATTAAATCGGCCCGGTAGGAAATGTTGTTTAAGTTTCACTAACGTTAAGCCTCCTCTTAACGGTCCACACTTCGAGGATATTGCATAGGGGGCTAGCGGTGAAATAATAATATCCAGACCGTAAACGCGTTTATGCTTACACCTCCGTGCCTGTTTCCTAGCCACTTGGAAAAGGTTAATAACGCAGGTGAGCGGGTGTACGAACGAGAAGGAAGAAGAAGAAACGTGTCGTAAAGAGGACAGAAGGGAAAGAAACGTAGCAAGATCGAAGGATCGAAGAACGAATTCGAGCGTGTTAAAAGAGAAAGAGGAAAGAAACATCAAAAAACATTCTGCGTCTTCGGAAAACAATATTTGCCAGGATGCAGCAGGATTTTAGATTAAATAGCGGGTTACTGCGTCGCGCGGAAATTTATTCGGCTCGCATTTCGCGCACCACGGGTAACACGCTCGACTCGTCCATTCAGATGCTAACGCGCTCGACGGTCGGCGAGTTTTTTAAAAATTTTTCGGTTCTTGGCTCGTGGTCGAAGCTTACGATGCGTTGTGAAATTAATTTATTATTTCCGACGTACAAAAAAGCCGGCGTTTATTTTATTTCATTCCTGCGCTGGTTTCTAAATGATCGTTTGGTCGTTAGAGCCGGAACATCGTCCCTCGTTTCGTTTTCCTTTTATATTTTATTTTCGAGGTTTTAAAAGAAGAGATATCGCGAGAGCCAGGGAAACGCAAACGCCGAGCATTATTTCGCGCAGGGATGAGAGGGAATCTCGGTTTTCCGCAAGATATACAGCCGGCATTGTCGTCGGCCGCGATTATCTCGCGTCGAGCTACCAGATAATAATTGGACGTCTAAAACGGATTCTTTCCAGCAGACGCGGCTTCATTGTTTGCAGAGATCTTTCAAATCTCGCGCCAATTATTGCTGTTACTTTCCTTTGTGTTCTTTGATCGGCGCCATTAACAATTTCAAAGGCGATACATAAAATATGAAAACTATATCAACAATTTTCTACTATACTAATCGAAGCGAAATACTTAGATAGGATCGTGAAATTTTCTACGATCTTGAAATTAAATCACCGATGACGATATTTTAAGATTCATTTGCTACGAAGCACGAGATAATTTCTTCAAAGAAGTCTCGTCTTCCGTTTGTTACTGTTTCTTCTGGAAATTGTTTTTAATCGGCGCCATTAACCGATTTGGAAACGATGCATTAGATGCGAAAATTATTTCAACAATTTTGTGCCATTCATAATTGACCAACACATTGATCCACTCCATAAACTGAAAAGTACGGAAGAACGCGTAATTACGTAATGAAATTAAGAAACTAATAAAAAGTTGCGTCGAATCGATTTCACTTCTACGAGGATCGCATATCATTTGGGAATTATTTTTAAACAAGTATAGTAAAAACTCGGTCGTCATCTTATGGTAGATAAATTATTTTACCTGTTATATACATAAAAAAAGCAATGAAATAAAAAATGGAAACTTACTAGTTTAACGGTATTCCCTGCTCGTTTGAGCGCATCGACGGCTGCCGCGTGTTGTACGTCGACAACGGAAACGTCGTTCACCTGGAGTATCGTGTCGTTGACGCGTAGACGACCGTCCGCGGACGCAGCACCGCCCGGTATAAGTTTCGTGATGTAAATGGCAGTGTCGTTGCCGAAGTGTGGATTGTCTGTGCCCCCGGCGATGCTGAAGCCAAGCCCAGCACCACCCCTTTCGAGTACAATCTCCTCGTACTCCCAGTCATCGTCTCCGTTGACCTGTTATTAAATCGTATTCACGTTAGTAAAACTTTGAAATATATTCCAACTTACGGTTTCGTCGCAATTAGATATATTAGGTTGTCCCAAAAATTTCTTTCGTTTTATACGGAAATAATAGATGCGCAACATATTTTGTTTTATATCGTTTCATTGAATCATGTACGATCCATTTTGTTCCATCGGAACAAAACGAAAGAAGCTCCTGGAACAGCTTAATATGTACGATTCTCTATTACGTCTGTATATCTGCAATAAAGTTCGAATTATTTCTGTAGTAAACCTTGTATCACTACCGAAGCTAAAAATTCTATCATCTTAGACAGTTTATTCATTGAAAAACTGCCGAAACAGAAACAATTATTATCGACAGCAGTTTTTTTCTTCGAATTAAATTCGAATTAATATTTTCACTGTTAGCGTAAAAAGAAGTTCTTTATCAAGAAGATTCTCGCGGAGATCTTTTCTCTTTTAGAATGTGCAACATTTAGCATCGCGATTCAATTTTTGAATCGAGTACTGAAATATAATTTGGATCGGATTGCGGGTATACAGATATGAAGTATAATCGAAATTAAAACGAGTGGCAGGATGGTAAGATTAAAACGCAGGAAGAATTCAGTGCAATACAAAGGAAAACGTAGATTACATCGGTAATCCAGCACAGGTCAGTTCCTAATTACATGAGGGACTAAGCTTCCTGCAGAGCGAAGGAGCTAACTGGCTAATTGATTTTGAGGCCCACAGAGGAGTAGATTAGGTCACGGGTCCGGATCGATTGTGGTAGGGTTATGGTAGTTATCGCGAGAATGCTGATATCGTTCAACAATGTTATAATCCGTCACGCCTCTACGCTTATCACGCAACGAGATTAATACAGGAATCCCTCACAATAGAGAGGCGAACGAACTTGCTTCCTTTCAACAAGCTTTCGAAGACGCATTTTAAAACTCTCCGTACTTCCTGCTTACGACAGTTTGATCGAATCAAATTTCTCATTCAGTCACGTGGAAAACAAGAATACAGCAATTTTTCCCCAAGGAAACAAAGACACTTTCAATCGAAATATTTCACAGAATTAGCCAATATCTCGCACGAATCACCGTTCTAGATCTTGAAACGAAAAACTGCCAATTCCACGAACGAGAAGTCACACGTTTCAATACGTCCAACAAAATGTCCAACCATTTTTCTTTACACACTAAGGTGTTACGCTAAGGTTCAATTATCCCTAAGAGCCCATCGACGACTCAGCCTCGAACGAAAACAACGATCCACCGCTTTATATTTCTAACCTGATACGTACTGCATTCAAGGTAGAATAGGATCGACCTGACAGAGAAGAACGACACGCATGCCGAAATGCATTCAGCGTACCAGTCGAGGTATAGCCTATGATCCGCGTGCAATCACGAACTCTACGATAGATTTGATGCACGCGGTCGCATCAGCCCATATTGCCTGCGGAATCGTGAATTAATCGTCTCCGAATTACCATCCTATGAAGACCAGTTCCGGACAGATGGAACGCCGTAAGGGTCGTTACCGGAAATCCCTGTTACTGCCGGTAACAGAGCTCGATGTAGGTGGTACGTTGACGTTACGATGCAATTATGCTAGCGGACTGTCGCTCGGCTAATCGACGATTAGCGACTGTGTCACAGTGAATGCCATTGTTAATTAATCCGACTGCGTGTGCGCTTAGAAGAAGATCAGTTCGCTGCCACCGGCGATATTGGTCGTAATGTCGGTGTCGGCCGATAGGCGTGTGAAATATCATGGCGTAACGGTGAACTGTCCGACGTGCGTGAAACGAGATGTGAGGCATAAGCGTGATGGATAAAAAATCAGTATAAAATTGGTGCTCTTAGCCAGCAGGAGTATCAACAACTTTCGCATTGGATATTTTACGCAACGTTATGAGAGTAGTCGACCGAGATATCCGTTGATTCGTCGTTTAGATTGTCGGTTTCTTGGATAAGAATTTTTATGGTGAATCTGTTATTGTTTCTTCGTCGATTTAAGTTTCTTTCGGACTAATTTGTAGAATATAAAATTGTTGACATGGTTTTTCACAGCGACTCTTATTCACTTATTCACCGCTTTTTCCAAATTTCAACAGTCGATATATGCGACGTATAGTAAATTTCCCCTTCTTTAAAGAGATTGATCGTTGATTGATGGTAGGGCGTTCAGTGTATGATACTGGCCTGTCAAGTTGTAACTTTGAAAAAACAATATGCCATGCGCAATCAAATATGAAACGTAAATTTACCATTTTATGCGGCCCGTTTATCATGGTAGTCGTCATCGTGTGTACCGAACCACTGTCGTCAGCAGCATTTTAAAACACCGACAGCGAAATAACGACGCGTAGAGGTAAGTACGATATTTTTGGTTCACATTCACCGAGTCCACACTCGAACAATATGTATCGGATATCGATGTCCGCGTATCACTACTTTTATCGCACTACCACATACCGAAACGCTTGAAAATCTCGTTCACTCTGACACCGAAACGCTTGCCACGAAGGTTCGTTCGTTCAACGCGCAGCAACCCGCTTTTCGTTCCAGCTCGAGAGAAAATCTGCAACGCGGGAGCTCTTTCTGACGCGATGAAAATAATGCATAAATCACGCGGATTATTTATGACTCGGCGCCACAGCAACGTATTATCAAGTAATAATCAGTATCGGCGCGTTGCGTAATACCGTGGAAAATTCACGTTGGGAGCAGAGATTAATACGCCGCTGACG
This sequence comes from Bombus superbus, assembly GCA_014737385.1. Lineage (NCBI taxonomy): Eukaryota > Metazoa > Arthropoda > Insecta > Hymenoptera > Apidae > Bombus > Bombus superbus. The sequence continues at coordinate 1,585,904 of JACXIK010000003.1, read as the reverse complement.
TTTGCATAAATCCTTGCAACTACTTTAAACGTGTCGTGATACCGCTAACGGAATATCTTTCGGCTCGATTATTCGCAAATTTTCCAAACTTGTGCCTGAAAATTCGAAAACGATGAAGTATAGTTTCTTGCTCTACGTCACGTTTCTCGGTATGTTTAAAATAGGAAGATTCCAAGAGCTTCGCCTTATGACCACTAAATATATGTCAAACAACAGGTGCGAACGTTGCATGCAGTTTAGCGACGCGACAAAGTTCATCGAAAAATAAACTCCACGTGAATGGCACCGCGTTACACGATCGAAACTCTCGCGGACGAACTCGCGTATCTGAACTTTGGCGATTGAAACGCGGACGAGACGGACTTCCTCGAAGGCTGGAAAACGCGAAACTGCGACAGTTCTGTCAGGACGAGCAAGAAGTAACGTTATCCGGTCCCGTTCTCGTTCCCGCGGAGCGTCACACGCTCGAAACTGGCGACCGTCTCGCCCGCGACTCGACTATGCTCGCTCGCTCGCTCGCTCACGCAGGTTCGCGTTCGCGCCGCGCCAGTCATCGCTATTATAATATTAGACCAGTAGCCGGCTATTTCCAACCGACTGTGAAAATATACCAACGGCACGCGTGCTGCACGAAGAAGAGACGGCCACGATGAAACAAACGTTTCGTGGTCAGTCACACGGCTCGCCAGCGAGCTATCGAGATTTATGGTTCCGTCGATCGATCGTGAATACTCGTGCGAACATTCGGCGAGATACCGCCTGTCTGTTGATGTCCGTTTTCAATTTTTACGTCATTCTGTACTCCTGGTGTATGTTCTTTACGCGTCTGGCTTACGGGTTCCGGGTTTCTTTTCCAGGGCAAACTGTACGGATTATTTTAAGAATAATGGAAAATACGTGGAAAATACCTAGGGAAGTAGTTTCACGACGGTTTAATTTGTTTAGCGAGTATCGGATACGAGAATTAGATATGATTGGAATTATAGATAGAGATAAGAGGATATTAGCGGGACAGAAATTAATCAATTCGCGCGGTATTTCGTTTGTATCCATTTATAGATAAGAAATTCCTCCCGTGTTTATAGTAAACTATAGTAGCTAAATTAGGGATGTTTATGTAAATTCACGTTTCCATGGATGAAACTTATATAAAGATTAGTTTCAGTCTCTAAGTATTACGTTATAAGCAGTATTTTAAATGTCCTTGCACACTGTGCGTATTCCGTGCATGTGCATGTGTATATCTGTGTGTTCGTACGTTAAAATTTTCCATAAACGCATAGTAGACATACGCATATCGCTACACAGGAGGCACAAATGACATTCGAAGTCTGATAAGCGAAAGAATCGGGTCTAATGCACGAACCTGACTCGTGCATGCGCGTTTTAGCCTTAACAATGAAGCGTGCATCACGAGCCTAGCTCGCACAAAAAAAAAAACTCACGATAACGTTAGAAAGAACGTCTATGAAATTTGGGATACGTGCGTTGTTTCTTAAAGATTTCGATCTAAAAGCGTTTCGTAGAACTTGTCTATTATACAACGTACACGATTGCTTTGTATCCTATCAATCTCCAGTGCGCAAACAAATACTCTGTGCTACTCCGAAATGAGTACACTCTGAATTCCTATAACAATAAGCAACTCGTTACGCATAATATAGATCACGTACCTCAAATATACAACGAGAAGATCAAAATAATAACATCAAAGATTCAATAAATAAGTTTCGCAGATTGATGGATTAACAATCGCTGGTTCAATGGCTCGATTCTGCCAAGCAATGGATTAATTGAGGCACGCCGGTAATTCCGTTAGTAGAATTTGCGGAAGTTCGTCAGGAAGGGCATCCACGTGCGTTACGTGGATACGACGTTCAAAACCGACACGGTGGTCCCGGAATCTTGGCTCGAGAAACTCCAACGGGTCGAGTCCGTGCCGTTCGTGTTTCGAATTAACATCGCGACTCCGAACCCACGGCTATATTCGTTGGCCTTTGTTGGAACGCACGGCTCGGTGGAACATGGGTAAAGATAGCCACATTTCGTGGCAAATACTCGTGGTTTCGGGTCACGATGACCTTGAAAGTAATTATCGACCATTGCACGAATCGGTACAGGCAGGTTTCTCCACGAGTCTCCGCATTTACTAAAATTTTCTCAAGCTGCTAATTTGGTATTTTTATTCGATTAGTGGAATTTACGCAACTGATATTTTATTTACCTAGGCTGGGCGGTAGCTGTCGTTAAACAATTGTTATTTTTCTCTCTGCTTCGTTGAACGGTCGAAAAGTTTAACAAGAGTTGAATCGTGACTTTGAAACGTTTCGCGGGTTAAACGGAGGGTTCGAAGCGCAACATCGTGTGCGGTTTTGAGGCATTCTTATCGTGTTTCGTAGTAAGAAATATGCAACGTGTACTATCGCTATAGACGAGTATCGCTTATTTCTATATGGAATGTATATAAATCAGAATGATTATCGAGATTCCCGCAATACCAACGTAAACTGTAGCTAGTTAAACCTTGCAATTCGACGTTTAATTAACTTGTAGATATTTCTCTGCCGCGACTGCCACCTTGGGGAACAATACGATTTTCAGGAAACCACGCAGAATCCCTGTCAGAGATCGCATCATTCACCGGTCTCTGGAAAGTTTATAGACAGCGCGATTTCTACGACGTGATTCGACGCAGTCAACGTGCTTTAACGACGATTGAAATTACCGAGTGTATCCGACGGGAATATCTCTGGATCTCGCTCTCGACGTCATAAATAGCAGATTCATCTAAAAAGGAGTTGCAAGCTGGCAAACGCGTTATTAAGGACGAGTTGACGCTTTAAAATCATCCAGCTATTCAGTTGCCACGCTGCGTGCAAACTCTGGAATTACGTAGTATCCCAACATATTGAAATAATAGATAAATTTACGCGTTTTAAAAACACGGTAATAATGATCGAGAGGATTTATTAAATAAAACGTACGTATCCGCGATTGTCCGATAACTGGCTTAGGAGAATGAGTCGATCAGCGCACAGCCGAACGGTCTGATCATCAACGACTTTTCTACTAACGTTACGCTTCGTATTGAGAAACTATCTATTCGGGTAACTATTGGTATCTGTGAGTAGCCTACTTTCTGACAGGCCAGAAAACAAACTCAATGAGCGCTAATCAGAGAAAAAGTGAAAAGGAACAGGACGAATGTAAAAAGTGTTTGGAAAATGATACCGCGTGTACCGGGCTATTTCGTGGTGTTATATATTTTAGAAAAATGTCAAACTTCTCTCCGAGGTTCCTCTCATCGGTACTGCGCGCCGTAACCACGATTCCAACTCGATTATAGGAGATAATTTATACATAAAAAGACGTCATTAAGAACGGAAAATTATGCAAATAGAGTAATCGTTATAAGAATCTTTTTCTAACGTGTAGCGAAGAATACATTAATTTTCGAACAATAAGACGGTTTCTTCGTTATTATAATATCACGACGAAACGCAGAACTTCCTGACACTAGGTGGAATATTAATTTCACGCGTCAGAATAAATTCAGACGACGAGAAATTTGCTTTTAAACTTAATACTTCCTCCTCGCTGGCTCGGCCAAGGCGAACATATATATTACGTCCTAAAGTAACATAAGTAACGCAAGTGCGCGCACGTAAGGTGCGTGCAAAAGGCGAGAAACCGAGTCGCGTTAAGCGGAATTAACGCGAGAGGTAACTCGAGCTGCTCGCGGAACACACAGCCACCTTTTGTCTTACGAAATTAAAATGAAAAGACTCGTTTCCTCTTATGCTCGAGGAAATAGCGCAACCCTGCACTGTTCGCCCAGCGCGCGTCAAAGAGCCAGAAATATTTCATATCCGCAAGCGATAGCGAAAAGTAGCCGACGTGCCTCTTCCGTCTCCCTCCCACGCTGCAAATTTCATGCGTTCCTCCTGCTACTTTAATTTATTTTGTTACTTTAATTAAAATGTGCACGACGAAACGTAATTCCTGTACGAAGCTTCCGTCTCTGCGAGATTTTTTACGAAATACATTGAAAAGTCTGTTTAAATTAACGTCTCGTATCAGTATCCAACGCATGACTTTCACCGATCAACGCGAATTAATTTCTTCTTTTTTTTATCCAAGCTTCCAAATGACAAATCTACAGATTTTCGTCTCAAGCGACTGAAACACCGAAAATTTACCCCATACATGATATCGAAATTCATCGAACTTACGACGAATTCAATTCTGACTAATACCTTGTATTAAGAGATAAACATTCATCGCCAAGTTTAACTACCCTATCTATCAGCTTCTTTCTAATGTCGTTCGCTCGATCGTTCGTTTTAGGAGAAAGGATTTACGGAGAAAGTGGCCTTGAGCCAACTGATTCTATATGTAGAATCACAGAGAATCATAAGATTGAATGAACGTCGCCCGCTGCAACGTGCAAATGGAACGCACACACATATCTGCAGTCACGTGCAGAACGACACGACGTTCGTTGCGTCAATATTAAACATCTGCTGAGCATAGATTTGTAGCACGCATCTCCATGAAGCAATCGGGTATCGCCCCTGCACTTGACACTCGGCAAGAGCCTCGAGATCAAGTAGTTCAAGTGGTTTTGCCCCGTGAATCGTATTCCTCGAATGATCATCCTCGGCGTAGTATGGCTTGCGTCTAGAATCGTCTGTCATGTTTAATACGTTAATATAAAAACCATTCAAATTACACTAAACTGACTTCTCACGAACCCTAATCACGACAAAGTACTTGATCCAATCGAAACGATGCACTTTCGGCGAATAGATTTATGCAACGAATTTGTTATTCTTCGAACTGTACAATTCTGCGCGTGCAACCAGGCTTCTCTTAACTTTGCAGTACATTTTCGAAGAAAAGGGCGCGTTTCTTGATCCTCGTAATTACGACAGGTAGTTCGGTCCACGTTATTCAATGTTCCGTTGCAGCTGGCGCGCATAGACGGCCGGAAGCAATATGCAGAGCGTGTCGCTGTTTCAATGCCCTAGCCGTTCGTGCACGTACCGCGCCTGTGATTAAAAATTGCATTATCCTTAACCATATTGGAAAAATGTTCGTTTCCACTTTGCACGTGTATCTACATCGGCTAAATAGATTCGGAAAACAAATTCTACCGTTGTCCGATTTTTCGACCCTTTATATAATAGATGTAAATCTATATAGGCATAGACAATTCCATATTCGTGGAATTCTACAATTTGCGATTATCGAGCGAATTCGAAGCCGCTAATGGTCGCGGTAACGGCGACGGCGCCGAAATTACGCAGATTCGCGTGGCCACCATTTCGAAATGGGGCACGAGCGACGAACTTCGTTTTCCCATTTTGGTAGAGCGATTTCGGTCCATTAATAGCGCGCGGTCCGGCGAAAGGTCGCGCACGAAAATGTGCATGAACGTCCGGCAACGTGCCAGGGAGTCGACAGCCGTACCCCGAGCGACGATCTTTCTCGCGCGTAGAAGTTGAAAAGTTTGTCGAGTTTTGCCCACGGGCGCGACTTCTGACGGACAGCCAAGGTGAGAGGCGAGGCAAACGAGATCCAAGTGCAGTCGACGAAACGCGAAACTACACCCGCCTGCCGGTGACTGCTCTAACAGGCGCGGACGCATTAGCAAAATTGGAGCAACTCCAACAACAAGGCGTCGGATCGGCACTGGACTTTGGCGTTCAGTTTCGCTGTTCCCTCTCCTTTCTCTTAATCTTTGCTCGTTCTCTTCTTCTTTCTCTTCACTGCGTCGCAGCTTCGGCTATCCCAAAGGCTTCTGTCTCTGTGGCACCATGCACTAATTGCAACATTATACCTAGGAAAAGTCGTTGTACCGCGCGTCTACCAGCTCCGTTCTTCTCCGTTTTTCTAACCTTTTGATGGAACCACCGAAGCCTTTTAACGGTCGACGCTGAAGTTTCACAGGGAAGTGGAGGTCGCGAGGATATCAAATAGTCGCGACGAAATAAAAGATGTTCGCTTGTTGAAGAAGTTGCGCGTTAAATGCCAAGTTTTCGCGGGATTTAATAGCGGAGCGTCGTACGATATCGCATGAATAGAAACGAAGCGTGGATCGAAGGAGGGAAACGAACTATTTTCGCTCGGATGGCGCCTATTTGAACATCGGAAATAATTAAAATTAGAAGAGAATATGGAATCGTCGTGTCGGTATCGTTATTACCGACTAAAGTTGGCACGTTGATATCGCAATCAGTCTGATGCGTCTCGGACAGCGTGATGGAAGTTGCAAAAAGTTTACACGCGGCTTGGCAAGCGGCAAACAGCAAACGTTCGTCTCTGGGCACGTCGGAACAAAACGATGACCTGGCAAAGCCGCATTAATATCCTAATGGCTATTCCGATGGATCTTTCGGATAATCAACGAGAAATTTTTTCCTCTGTAAACCGAATTCCCTCTACATTTTATTTCGCGGACGAAATTCACGACTGCGCGGCTGAAAAAAAAAAACGAGGCGAATTACGCGACGGTCTTGCGGATACCGGCGCTATAAACATTCAGGAACGAGAGAAGATCGTTAAAATTTTTAACTAACGACGTACAGGGTAATTCTCCCTGCGAGATGTAACGTTGCGTAAATGGTTTAATAAATTCCTTTGTGAGAGGGCACATTTGGCGCTTCCTGGCGAGTAATTAAAAAATTCCGAGCGCGCGGCGAAAAATCGAAAGAATTATTTTAAAAGTAGCAAGAGCAATATGTTACGTTCTGCCTCGGATCGATGTTTGCTTTGGATAAGGTCTTTTAGCGCGGTTAAACGCAATTAAATCGTCAAAGAAGGTATTCGATATTCTTGTGTCGCACAGTACGATGTAACGCGTATAACTGCGTTTACTTCGTTCTCTTTATACTTGTATTTACCTCTCTTTTTCTCCTCGGAAAGAAGTTAAATTTCGTGTTTAATTAGAAATACGTAGAACGAGAAAGTATGTAAATTTTGTACGAATAACAGCGAGTTACATCATGCCCCTTTGCGTTTCCCATTATCACAAAATTAACACGTATTTTGATCCCTTTTCGCGGAGTATCGATAACAGTTACGATTATTGAAACCAGTTTCAAATATACGTATTTACCTTGTAACTATTATAAAACACGCGATGTCCATTACAGTAGATACAAATAATATTTTGCAAATTCAGAGAAATATTTCGAAATTTATCTATGATTTATGTGATTTTAAACACGCCGAGACAAAAGTCGAAGCTTTCAAGACAGCAGTTTCAAAATAGAATCACGTAGCCTGCGTTTATAATCGACATATTTGAAACATTCTCTCGCAATGAACGCGGTTTAGGCGAAAACGTATTATAAACTTGAATCGAAGTCATTCGACGATTTGGCGTTTCGCCAATGCCTCTGCTCATCAACTGGTCGTTATTACGTGTAACAGTGAAACACGGATCTCGGGAACCGAAAGGTTCTAAGGATCAATCGATTCTTAATCGCGTTAATCGTCGTACGATCCAATTTTCCAACATGGGAAACCGCAAGCCTCTGGACAAAAGACGATTATAAAAATTGGATCGTTGACACGAGCCTGTCAATCACCGACTCTTTCGTTTACGTATAAAATTGGATATTCTACAACTAGAAGAAAACATTTGACGATTACCAAGTTGATACATAACTTTTAACCATCGTTTCCATATATATTTGCAGACAATACTTCATTACGATAATTACAGATCACACGCAAGAACTGTGATAGCTCTATTTTTGTCGTTTCTTTTTCTTCCTTTTCTTTTTCATTTTTATGCTGGTCGATAGCTACAACCAAGTGTTCCAATACGAAATGCTTGAACGAAGGAGTACATATAACCTGATAGATTTAAAGATATCTGAAATTTATAGTAAAAAAAACTTTTAAATAGATAAAACTGCTATTAGGAAACAATTACGTATACATGTTACTCTCCCATTGAGTTCCCCTAAATTAATTTCGATTCAAGCAGCGTTGATCGAAGTTCGTCGATTTTCGTACATCTTTCCATTGTTTGAAAATCCAGCGGACTTCGGATTGCGATCGCGTTATTTACACACCACCGGCTGACAGATCACGGGGTTTCACGCACGCTTTCGGTATCATTGAAATTTACGAGCTACGTAACGTCACATCCATAGAACACAGCCACCGAATGGTAAATCTCCGAGCTTCGCAAATTAAATGCACCTGTAGACCCGAACCGCGTCTCGCGTACTATATAATCGACCGAAGCAGCAAATCTAGCGTTATAATAAACGCGATTTCGAGCGTTTAGAGCGGAGACCAGCGCACGCTTAATACCATGGAATTAACTCCCTGTAAATCATTGCGCCGCGTAAATTCTAAATAAAGTTCAGCGACGCGGAGGCCGTGCCATTCACGTGCGCCGTTCGAAAGCCCGTGCGCTTGAACGAGACAGCTGCTAGGTTCATTCGACTACTGGCGAATAGTAATTCCAATTTTCAGTTCAATAACCGATGCATAGAAACTAAGACTGGCGAAAAGAATAAACGAACCTTCTAGATTGCAAGACGAAACGAAGAAAGAACCGGAGAATTTCGTAGCTCGTCTACAGCGGCTTATTAATTAATTCATTAATTCATCTTGCGCGAAATTTCCAGCGCGGGCCATTGCTCGGCGAATAAGGATTAAGCCGTCGCGACGACAACGACGTCGCTTGCGTTACTGTGGTCGCGCGAATTCGAGACTAATTTATTCATAGATCGATTAAAAAACGCGACAGACTGAAAGGGGTAAAGGAATGGCGGCGAAGGAAGAAAAAGTTTCTCGACGAGGGCGACGCGTGTTAAAGGACGAAGATCGGAAAATAATTTCGACAAGAGAAAAAACTATTAACCCAAATGGAGTTCGTTATAGGCTGCGTAAGAATGGATGCGCTGTCGATACGGTGATGCTTGTCGGTGACAAGTTTTCGCTTATTTGGCACTCTTCGTCTACGTCGACGAAACGTTAACGAGGAACGAGATCTTGAATGCCTCGAAAGAAGAGAAAACTAGCTTGAGTCGTCAATCGATTAGTATTATAACTTCGAATTAACAACTTCGAAGCTGTAAGTTGGAATGTTCGAAATTCCAAGAGCGAAACTACCAACAGCCCTCTTTTGCCTGGAAATTGTTACCGTTCGTTAATTTCGTTCGATCGCGTCTAACCCTCATTTTTTTTCTCTTCTGCTGATCGTGATCGGCTAATAAAGCACATAAAATCGTAACACGTATAGGTACATCATGAAAATAAAAATGACAGGAAACGTTCCAATCGGTCAGATGCGCGGGGCTAGTGAAAACGGTATTTCTGAATTCACTGGTTCCGTCTTTCCAAGATTTTCGTAAAAAAGGGAAAAAATCGTAGTTGTTGGAGCTGGGAGCGGAAACATCAGAGAGCTTTCCCTCTATGGGAATGCATGGACCGCGATAATGATATAAATATTCATTAATAGTGTTTCGGTGTTTACTTAAGCTTGTTCCCTGGTACCGGGCAGCCGTGTGTAAAAGCAGAATAAAAAACGAGTACAAATGAATCCGTGACCTAGCTTTGACGCTTTAAAAGAGGCAAAATTGCACCGAGGCATATTTTTTTCTTTTTCAGCGTTTTTTTTACGTTGAAAGAGGATAGAGAAGAAAAAAGGAGAAGCGAGATGCAAGCTGCAACATAGTGCACGTTCGGTATTTCTTGTTGTTGATTAATTTAAGCGACCCTGAAAAAAATAATATTACACGAGCACTTTGTATTCTCGCGAATTCTAACGTTTATAATTTATTACGTATATAACGCAGTTATTATTCGATTTGCATATTCTCCGACAGCCGTATAATTAATAGTTACTTAACCGAAAGCACGATCATAGAGGTAGACTTTTTCCCGCGGCTCCGGCTTTAGATTATACATGTAAATTCTGGATGAGAAACGTTTCCGTGGTTGGCACGGAATGAAATTTTGTTTGAAACGAGATTATGGCGGTAAGTTTTGCATGAAATCCATAAGCTAGTTTCAGAATAATTAACTCAACTTTAACGTAATCGCACGAATTCTGGACAACTGCGGTTCCCTTGGCCAACAAAGTAATAAAATCACCGTGAATATTCCATTGTTTCGATAATCGTCGTTATTCTACAGTGACAAGAAACGAAGATACAATTTCGCTATTAATCTCCCAGACACATTTCTAAATTTAGCACCAACTATCCTATAACTCTCAAATTAGCCACAGTTTTAAATCACCATTCTTTGATACAATTATAAAATACAATTATACGTTTTCAGTAAAATTACGTTCTAGACGATACGGAATAATCTGATTGCAAGTTCAACAACCCTTACGTGACTTTTGAATAACCTGACCATTAATGACAATCACGATAATAAACTGTGACAAATCGAATGATAATTCGAGCGATCTTAGATATTAATGACGCGATCTCGATAATCTCCATAATCTTGCAATTACCTGAAATGACAGGATCTTGATGTAAAGAAGGTAATGATGTAAGGATACGACTTCATTATTCTATGTCCATCTTATGAACTATTCAACGAAAGTTAGCTCGTTGGGTAATATTTCATTTTGCAATTACATAATAACGAAACAAATCGAAATTGCGTAACTGCGGAATGACGAAACCTACCGAAATTAAATTGCACCATGTATCGCTAGATTAATTATAACGTTGTACATCGTGCAGGTGTAATACGAAATTCTTGCCATATAAATCCATCCTAAGCAATTTATGATATAATATAAATATAATATAAATTCCATAGTGAACAGAGACCCACCATATTTTCGATAATTCGCTATATGTACCTAATTAATATCCAATCTGCCTTAATTTGCAATATGAAATGTTCCTAATAATTAGATATCATCGTTATTCATTGAAGGAGCTTCCTCTTCTGAAACTAAATATTTCTAAATTTTGAACCGGACGACTCTGCTACTTTCACTCGACTGCGTCATCATTCAACGTTCAATTAGTTATATCGAGACTTCCGGGCAGATAGTTAATGAACTTGAGCGTAATCTCTAAGTCGCTAATCAAAGACCATCAGCAGAGTATATGATTCACTGAGAAACACGTTGAGAAGTTAGTTCACGGAACATCGCAACTTGCATCACGCTCCATAAACTATGTAATCGAGATTCTCATTATAATTTCATAGTGGATCTAAATTTCCATTCAAATGCGATATAAAACCAAATTTCGAAACAACCTTCCACTCCCTTCTCATTGATCAAACATTTCGCGAACATGTAATATAAATTAATAAATATTAATCACTCGAAATCTCTTAAAATACGCGAGAACAAAATCATCCGGTGGTAAACAGCAGAGAATTTCACAGTTTGTCGAATCTCTGCTATTACCATCGCTTCATTCCATTTGTGTAATCCAGTATGAGCGTCGGCGGAGATCTTACGCGCGGAAGGAAGGCACAAGTAGGATTTGACAACTCCTTCTTAGGCGGCGAGGAACAGGAATATAGAAGAGACGATTGGAATGGAGGAATCTAAAAGAAAACCAGACGAACGTGACCGGCATAATGCAGACTCGAATTCTTCTAGACCGGGAAATCTTTAGCAGTGGCACGCTGACGTGGACTACAATCCTGGAATAAATTTACAGTTCCCCGTATTCGGTTAATACCGTGCTTGTCTTATCTCACCAGCAATTTCACTGGTTTTCCAAGCGAATGCAGCGATAACCGTTTCTCATTCCCGTTAATGTACAGTTTCGTGGTGTTCGGAAGAACTTTCCGGAAGTGAAATGTAATTCGTTAAAATCTGCAGGCTCGTAAATTACTAGCCCAACGAAGCTTCGATAGTATCTCGATAGTATTCAATTGTATCTCCAAGTGGAAAATCAATGAATATTAACAAGCAAGTAAGATGAATTACCATATTCCTATCGTTCAGTATAGTTTCATCGATTAAACACCTCGAGCTTCTATCCCGTTCAGTTTCTATTGGGTTGTCCCGAAAGCTTCTTTCCTTTTGTAAGGAAATAATAAATGCACAACCTTTTTTCGTTTTATATTATTTTTGTCGAATCATGTACGATCCATTTTGTTCTATTTCTATTATTACGATCATAAATGATTCGACAAAAATAATATAAAACAGAGAATCTGGTGCGTCCATTATTGCCTTACAAAACGAAAGAAACTTTTCGGACAACCTAATATTTCACGCGATTAGAAGTACCTATTTCACGTCAAAATTCATATCCGAGATAAATATGAGAACATTTCTGAACAAAACGTTCTTCAAGATTTTATGATAAACTGGTATATCACGACTGTCCGTAACGGTCGAGAAATCGAGCAGATCCTTCGAAATCACGCGATTTCCAAAGGTACTCCGAATACTTTAGTTGGGTAACCCTCGTCAGAAGTTTACTTGTACGTCCCACTTTACGCGGATAGAACGAATCGCTCCTGTCCTTTCGGTTCGCTGACTATACTATGTGTTTTCCATTCCAGGTACTGTACCAGGGATCGACGAAACGATCGACCAAACATCTTCCTCTCTGGATTCAATGACGAACTTTATTCCATCCTGAAACGTACCCACTTATGATTTACGTCCGTAATTTTACGACCTTGCTCCATGCTTGCGATGCTGAAATCCACGCAGCTGCGACATCGAGAGACCCTCCGTTTCGACCCGGAATTCGGGACGCTTTGAGCAACGAACCACAAAGCTCGTGTCAGCGACGCGATGTTATGATAAATAGATTTTCGTCGGCGTGGTTGATTTTCAGCTACCAAGAGACGCGACTTGATTCGTTGTTTCTTGAATAATTCGTCGGTATTTCGCGAGACGATTATTCTCCAATTAAAGTAACGGATTTGTTCAGGAAATTGGAAGAATCAAATGGCAAAAGAGCGAGAGAGTGAGAGAAAGGGTATTAATTTCAAAACTCGTTTGTCCATTCCATTTAAACTTTGACGATAAACTACCCAATAAACTGCCACCGAATATATCGAAAAGAAAAGTCGATGAACTAATAAAATTTTCTGCTTGGTTCGACGTATTGCAGAGGAGCCACGAAAGAGAGGAGAAGGACAAAGCGTGTATGCGCGTTCACGTTTAGATAACGTTGATGGGCTGCCATAATACGTAGTCGAAGCATCGGTAAGGAAACGGCCACGTCGTCATCCTTGATCTCTCGCATCAATCCCAATTTTCGCAGCGTGCCCGTGGAGTTAGAAATTTCTCTTACCAGACGTAGCTCGTAAATTGGAAAACAGACGGTCGGAAACGCGATGACACAAACGTTAAAGCGAGCCAACGAGAACGTCTGGTCTGTTCACGAGGCAAAGATAAAAACTAGAAACTACTAAACGTGACTAGTTTCAAATAAGACAACACAATCGTTGCCGCGATAGAATTCAAAATTAACGCGGTTAAAATTTAAACAAACGAAACCGGGAGTCCGTTTGAGTCACCGCGAAATTAATCACCGGCTGTCAACGATCGAGCGATATGAATGGAATGTAAATGGATGTGTTCGCGAAACTAGTAAAAGTTGCTCGAATTGCCTCATTTTTCATAGAAAGGAGAATAAAAATTGTCAGGCCACTTAAAAGGGATAATTGATGCGGAACAAAGTCCTTCTAGGGATTATCTTGCTCTTAAATGACCCGTACGACGCTGCTCCGTGCGCTTGAGTTCGCTAAAATAAATTGGTTGGAACTGTTAGGCATTCTTTTTAAATTTCAACGAACCTAGAACACGGAGCTACCAAATCGCGTTAAACTTCGAACACTTTAGGTGACATTGCGCGTTAACTACGATTCTGAATACTTTCCGATTGTCTAAGCTTTGTACGATTCTTCCTGGAATCTGTTGGCGCGAAATTAAACAAGTAGAAAATCAACGAAACTGTATTCGTCGTATTGTTCCCATGCAGTGAATTATAATTTCAAACGACATGATAAATATTATTGCGAAAAAATATTCCTAAATGTATGAAATTATCTCAATGACCGGATATGTGTTCGTACATTATTCTGTCATACAAATGTAAAAAATAATTACGAATCTTTTTCTGATCTTAATAAATTCATCTCTGTAAAGTATAATTCTATCTCGTTATATTTCATTATTTTAGTCAGTATCGTTATACGTTCTAGCCGAATGTGAAGGGCCGATTTAACTGTCGAAGATTCATTTAAACCGCAAACGATTCTATTCGAAAAGCCGGAAATCGGTGGAACGCAACGCGACGAACAAAGCGCAACTTTTTCGCTACGTTCGACATCTACCCGGATACAGCAACGCGTTATTTGCCAGTCAAAGCTGATGCACCTGCGGGGTTTCACGTATTTGTACGCATACATGAGGTACGGACTGCGGGCGATCTAATTCTAATCCAAACATTTCCGGTCCATTGACGACGCGTGTCTTCCATTGATCGACAATTTCATTACTGAAACGTACAGCGACTGGAAATATTGAATGCGATCGAATCAGCTTCGAACTTCAATTTAATATCGGCCGGACAGATAATATCTTCGGATATCGGGATGATTAGCGATACAGTTGCTACGATAAATAACGTTCGGCATTAATTTGTAAATAAGTGAAGTATGATAAACTGTGCAGAAATATATGTTAATATGAATGCGCGTATACAAAAGGCGGACAATATCGAAACAATTGTTTGCAATAGGAGCAGTGTTTTAATGAAGATAAAGCGACACACGGTGCGTTAATTGTTATCTTTCGGTGGAGGACGTTGCATGCGACCAACAACATTCCGACGAACGGAAAAATGTAATTATTCGTAATGCGTACACTGCTGACTATTAATATTCATTCCGCGATTCCTGTAACCGTAACTCTGTATTTCACGCATTTCAATGAAAACAAGCGAATAAAACGATCCTACCTCCTCCATTTTAATATTACTCAAACGATCGATAATATCGCGTTACGCTCTAACGAGTAAACAAATTTCAAAAGGATCCTTCGATTAATTTAAGAGATTCGTTACCTTACTTGTATATTTCAATCATAAAACTACGACGCTTACAATATGTCGGGTGACGCTCGTTTCCTTCGATTTAACCAGATCCAAAGGGTCCATAAGGTTACGAGCTCGTTCGAAGCACCCTTCAAGGGCCGGAAAGCCGATTCGTGATCCACCAACGAGTAATCTCGACAATTTGCGTGAACATCGAGGGACATGCACGGACACCGACACGCTCGCGTCATCCAGTGTGATTTATATGACACGTCCCGTTATAATGCCGCTCAACCATAATGCAATTCTAGGGGCTGGAAGCGCAGGAAGTGACACGAAGAGCAACACCACGTGGTAACCACCGTGCGCGGTTCGCCAATGACCTCTTATTCCGGCTATGGTCGCTATGGTCGCTATCGTGCGGCAACATCAAATACCGATAGCTAAAGAACGTCGTGATGAAAGATTCGCTGATGAAAAAATATATTCATTATGTGCGCGAAAGATATTATCCTTTTTAGACAGGATAATATTAGCAGTGGATCAAAGTTGATTATATTATGAAAAACTCGAGACACGAAAATACCTTGGGATTAATTAACGATATTCGTTTCTCCGTTGGTAACTGCGTTGCTAGCTGTGCTAATATCGAGCGGAGATATCGTGAGGTTAATAATAATAATAATCAGCCGAGTAGCGTTATACAAAATAGGAAACAAGCGAAGAAAGAGGAACGAGAGAAAGGCAAGCAGGAAATCTAATGGGATTAGGATCTCGATGAGCCGGGATAATACGAAACAGGGGTGTGTTTTCTCAAGAGAAAAGTGGCGTACGTGGAATTTCAGATTTCGCAGCTATAGCTCCGGTAAAGCAAAATGATACCGTGGCAAACGAGCCCTGGAACAATTCACGCGGACGAGAATTTCCCGATAAGACGAGTTTGTTACGGCAACGAAAGTTTCGAAAATATGTTCGAACGTATATCTAAGGCCATCTCGCCAAGAATTGTCAAATAAATCTAACAGCTAATTACGAAGGATAAACGACTCGAGTCGAGATCGTCTCTCGCCGCGAAATTGATCCTATTTTCTGAAAAGCACGCGACAAGGGATGAAAAAGGGGACGAATGGCTTGGTAGGAATAGGAGCAAGAACCACGAACGAGAAAGATAATCGCGGCGGTCGTAGACATCTCAGAAAGTTATAAGAACCGGAGACCGCAGTTTACTCGATTTGGCGAGTGAATACTCGCGTTACACCCGAACCGCTTTCTCAGCCTCCTTCCACCTATTTCATACCTCCGTTTCCCTTCCTACGATTCAGGGTAAAGTATGCGCCATCTACGTTGAATTCCAAACGATCCTGCAAATCGAATGAAGCCCTCCATGAATCTTTTCATTCGAATACCGCAGCGCTGACGACGCCGGTGGAGAAGTTGGTCGTCAAGCTTGCTGAAAAGGATAGGTTACCCCTCGACGTTTGAATGACGCGAGAGTGACAGAGGTGATCGAAACCGATAAATCGTGATAAACGTCGGAAAAATGACGGAAAAATAATCTGGAAAGAAGAAAAGAACGATTCGAGAGATCGGATTAATTTGGATTCCACGTAGAATTTCATTTGCTCTAGTATCGCGTGACAATGTCCTAAGCGTAAACGATTATTTTTCGCACGTGGAAATTATAATCTCGGGCTACGACAATCTCGAAAGGCAGCAGAGTATCGTGCGAGCATCAAATCCTAAGGACGATCAAAAACATAAATTTTCCTGAACCAATTCCTTTTCGTTTTGTTTTTTTTTTCTTCTTTTCTTTTTTCCAAGTAAAAGAAAAGTTACGTGTTTTCAATGGTCGCCTGCGTAATCTTGACAAATCGTAAGGATCGATCATAGAAATGAAAACACACGAGACGAGATCAATCGCAATATTTTTCGCACCGTCCCTCCTATCAATTCATATCCCCGATAAGAGAACTTAACGAAATTCCAATCGATCCCCCATCGCAGTAAACGTTGCAGGAAAGGTATTGTCCTACTAGCATTTTCGACATCAAGGCGGCGTACGATATCGAGATAGGATTCAATCGTCGTGATAGTTTACGAATCGAAAATCGACGCACGATTAAACTATAATTTCTATCCAGAATCAAAAGGGGGGAGATAATTGCGGAAATTCGAGCACGTGCAACGTCGTAACGCGGCTACTTGTAAAATTATACGAATACCTCTGGCTTTCTAATATTTGCGACTGTTGCTTTAATCATGAATTTGCACGATCTGTTCGAACAACGAGAATAAGAAGAGAAGAATAAGAAAATAAGAATTCGATCAAACCATTCTTCGATATTTTCAGTTCAAAACACGCATATTCGTACAATATACGATACACTGGAGAAAATAACAGGTACGTACGGAAAGACAATCTGTTTTCGATCGAAAGTTAAAGTGTTTAGTTATCAAGGAGGATTAATTTGTGCAAGGGTTCATTTGTGGTCACACGTTATTTCTACTTACGTGTCTCGTGTCAGCCGCAAGAAGGGGCGTGTGTGCCTGCAACAGTGAGTGCCCAGAAAATTAGACTGTGAAACCCCAATAGAATTCTTATTTGCTTTCTAGAGTTTCATGCTTCAGAAAAGACTTTGACTCATTCGTCGCCGAGGACACGAGTTCCCCGGGCCAAAGCATGCTATCATGCGATAACACGCGCCGGGAAAGGGTCATGCAAGGGAGCAAAAGTGAAACTGCCTTTGGACCAGCAATCAAATCTAACGCAGGCTTTTCAAAACGTTTCTCTCCGATCGCTATCTATGAAACAACATGTACTTTTCAAAGAAAAAAGAAACGATCCCTTTAAACTTGCATCCGCCGAAGAAGCTGAAAATTTCTAGAGCAACGATTTTGCTTGTAACCTGAAAAAGTTCAAAGCGTAGCTTGCAACGTCCGTGATATTCGATATCGAATTAAATTTGAACTCGGTTTAGCGATGTTCGTCGTGCAACAAAAGCAGGATCGAACGTAAATTAAATATTTACCGCGTATCGTAACGATGAAAGAAAATTAATTCCGATAGTTTGAAAATGAACGAGCAACGAAACTTTCTACTCGCGGTAAATTGTACTTTTTTTTTTTTTTTAAATACGGACGAACAAAAGAAAAGCTGGTTCGGTAGTTTCCCTCGTAGGCTATCGCGTGAAAGACGGTAACGTAAAATTCCTCGAGGAAATTTAACATGTTAACTGGGAAAGTTTGGTATCGAACGGCGATTCGAGTTCTCGAATTCCCTTTCACAGGGTTCCGTGTTCCGCGGAAATATGTTTCCATCGATTCTCGAAAAATCGCTTAGCGAATCGACGTGCTGCCAATAAGTTTGAATTTCGTAATTTGACCAGTTACACTTCCACTCTTCTCTTCTTAACTTTATCTCGTTGGTTTCCATCAAAGAACCGAACGATGTGATCTATCGCTTTGTCCGCTTATGGGTTCATGCTCAAACAGCCACTCTACAAATATATCGCTTGTGTACGCACATTTCCGCGGAACATTTAATTATTGTTCTCCACGGCGTGCCATCGATTCGCTCGTCGAAGAAATATTAATCGCGTTTGCTACGCGTAATATTGTTTAATTGCGCTTTTTATCAAAACTTCGTTTCGGTGGAAGTTGAATTACGCAAAAGAGCGCTTCAGAAAGGAACATTTATTTTCACTTTGAAAATTACACATCCCAATTGCGTTTCTTTTCACGCCGATAGCCTCCATTAGAAAGCAGTTTCTCTGATTGATGAATCCGTCGCGAATATTTCATTCTCTAGCTGGAAAACAAGCGCGATCGTCGCAACGAGGAAAAGATCTCCATCAACGGAACGAGAAGAGATAAAACGAGGTTATGGGGCTCGTTATCACCGGGACGGAAAGGAAAGGGGGAAGCCACAGTTGCACCTACTTCGCTACTCGACGAGATGATCGAAATGAATCACCAACATCGTCTCATTTCCATCGCGTTCCCAACTCCTATTCTTATCTTGTCATTTTGTCCCCTGTTTCTCTCTACGGAGCCAATTCTAATCGTAATTTATTGAAACTTGAATCGATTCGTGCTGGTTGTACGCAAACGCGAATGTACAACGAGTCCTTCGGGTGCTATTGCCATGGAGTGAAATGTATTATGCCGGCGTCTGTATGCGGGCCATTCAGTTTCAGCCCTTCGTTATTAAAACATTTATGTAACGGTCTCGAATCCGACAATCGACGTTTATACAGAAACGTTCGGAAAATGGATCGCGTGCCAGTACGTACAGAGCCACAGATATTTTACCATCTCGAATAGAGGGAAAATTAATTAAACGCCGATAATAGGAAGTTTTGTGAGAACAATCGAAGTCGTATCCGCGAACCGTAAGTCGGATCGATCCTCGCCAAGCTGTTGCCTTTGTCGTGGTTTCGAATGGCCGCGTCCCAGAATTTGATCTCGTAACGATAAATAAGAACGCCGCGAAATAACAATAGGCCGAAAATGGCAGACTGATAATTTCCTCGCTTCGTAACATCGAGAACAATGAGAAACCTCTTCTGGCGAGTGCAATGGGAGAAAGATGACTACCATCGTTTGCTACCACCGTCAAACCGTCCCCTTCGCTTTAATCCACGATTCCCATCCCTTTCGAGCGGAAACGATAAGAAGCGAAGAAGACTTCTCCAATTCCATCGGGGAATAATTGCCTGAAAATAAAACGGGACGACCTTGCAGAGAGTCGAGGTGGCTGATCTTGAAAAAGAATCGGCAAGGTAAGAGGTGAAAGTTCATTCAACAAGTACTCCCCAGATGGAGGAGAAACCATGCTAATACAATTGCTTTACGATGGAAACCAGACGTTTTTGTTATTCATGAATCCACTAGGCGATATCAGAGTTTACGCCCACTGCGAACTCGTCGGCGCGCTTAAACGATGAAATTTAATCGAGCAGACACCCCGTGAATCAATAAAATATCGGGTACGATAAATTCGATTTTCGCCATTTAAGATAAAGAAAGAGATGGGTTTCTTGTTGGAAGCTAGACGACTTAGAGGGGCAATTTTGGCCGGATTCCTGAAAGAAAGTGTATTCAGAGAAAAGTGCGTAACGTCGAATAGATATACCTAACGTTGGAAAAGAAAGTCGATAACTAGGGGATTTTACGACGAAATCCCGTCGTTCTTGTTATTCATAGAGCTGCCATGCGAAATATGAATTGATGCACTCTAACGCGTATAAGCGTACTTACGTATAGAAAATATGCAAACCCTATGGATAAAACTGAATATGGAAGATCCGTATTCGTGTTACGATACTATGAAATATTCGGTATTTCCTCTCGTTTATAGCCAAATTAATTGTGTATGCAAAAAGCGACAAATTAAACGGTGAAATTGCACATCGTTCTGTTTTTTTTTTTTTTTTATTCTTTTAATTTTAGTACAATTGTTTAGACAAATTTATAAATACGAACATCTTTGGTTTGACGTTAAGAGACAGAAAATTACGTTATCGCGAGATAAATTACATTTATAAGATAATAAAACAGGGATTTCTTCGTTATTTTTGAGATTTAAAACCTGCATGCGTTTGTATCTCTATTAAGAATTATTTTTTCTACTCTTCGTTTTAATTACGGTAAAAAGGTCTTAATCAATCTCTTAGAAATCGAAACTTCATAATATTTTTAATTATGTGTAATCGAATATTTCCCACACTTTGATATCCAGAGATTGTCAAATATTTAAATATACGGCCGATATGTCCATATTATTTAAATAGAAACTAAAATTCTACAAAGCGCGAGCTTTCGAAAAATCAATTTCGAGAAATATACTTCACAAAATACTTCGATTGAAACGACATGTTTCTCCATCAAAGGGACTCTTCGCTTGAAAATCGGGTATTAGAGTTCCATCTCTATTTTTCTGGAATACCAGCTATGTTTTCACAGCAAAGTGTGCAGTGAGAAACAAATGGGAAATAACACGTTGCTATTTCGTAAAAGTAACTTGTAAACAATTCAGTCGTCTGCCATTTTGTATCACCTCAGACGATTTACACGATGATTCCATTGACTGTTCGAATATTTCTCTACGCAATTTCTCCTATCTCGCATTCAATCTTCGATTTTCCCGTGGGAAAAGCGCAGCTTTCCAACCTAGAAATACTATAGTTCACAGGCGTGCAAAAATAAAATAGAATCACTGCGAAACAAATATCGTTGTACTCGCTGGATATAATCGGATCATTATTTAGGGAATTTATCATTTGAACGAACATCGAATTTCTTTTGTCTCTTTCGCATAATATATAAATCCATTTATGATCCCCCAAAACTAAATTTAATTATTTTCAAAGAGGAAAGCCATTTATTTTGTCACATTAATTTCATTCGATACAAAATAATCGATTTAACTCCTTTTGCGATAAAGAAATATTAGGTTTGTCTCCATTAACGTACTTCTCAGAGTAAAGTGAGAGAACGCTGCGTCGTCATAGTTGTTTGAAAACAAGAGCAAGAAAAAAAAAAAAAGAAAAAATGGTAAACGGCCACGAAATGAATTTTCTTCTGAAAACTCGTTTGAGGAAGCATCTAGCTAGCTTCGCTTCTAACCGAAGAGTAAAAAGAAGCAAGGCAAGAAATTTACGACGAAGAGGATGAGGAGGATAGAGGGCCGAGAATAGAAAAGGCAGTGCAGGCCTGAATGGTAATTAATTACCAGAGACCGCTCGCTGTCGCCGGAAGCTCTCGATTCGCGATGCACGGTGGAATATGAAATTCAATTAGCTTGTACGTGAGCTCATTTCCGAATCCACAAAATTAGGAGCATTGTCCGTAAGCTTCTTCCACGATTTTCCGAAAACTTTTTCTACTCATAACGCTGGGAATTAACCTCGCTGAATTTTCTTCTTCGCGTAATTAGGATAATTTGTTGTTCAACCTTACGCGGTGGTGCATCCGTGTCGGTGATACAGTTTACCTCGACGACCGAAACATATTCGTTCGAATACCTGCTCTAATTTTTTTACGCGTTTATCCTCGCAAATTACGTACATTCTCGTTCGCCTCGTAAGAAAATTACCTTGGTTTCAGTGCAGGAAAAACTTTCGGAAAAGCGTTTCGTCCAACGGATACGGCCTCACCATTTGATATTCTCTCAATGTCTCTGCGCTTTTACCTTGTGTCTATCGAATATTTCATTTCGAGCCAAAAGTCATAAAACTCATGGTGAAAGTAATCGTCTACCCGAAGCAAGTACTGCGTGCCGTTAACGGGAAAAGTTTCGTTTGCGTGCGCGCATACCCATTTGGACGTACGTATCGAATCGTTTGATATAGTTGCACTGTGTTCTACGTTTCGTTTGATGTAGGAAAATAGGAACGTTCATTCGCGAGGAAAATTATCTTGCTTTGGTTTTAAAACGTATTGGATAAACATTATCTCGTATTATGCACGAGACAATCGCGGTTCAACATACTCTGGCTTCCGTAGATTTCTTTAAATCCGACAGTACCAAACCGGTTTCAACGAAGATTAGAGACGCAACGGCAAGATGAAAATTACTCGATTATGCGAGATACGATTTAACGAGCGTATAATTACTCGATTTTTACCGAAACGCATTAGCAATATCTCAGCTTTCTAATCGATCGCAATAATTAAGAGACACGTCAACCGTGATCTACCATCGGCTTATATCTTGCCATTTTTTTTTACTTAAATTCTTTTCTTGTGTCTTTTTATATTGCAGATAATCACATCATTGTATAATGTCACAAAGTTTAGATTCGCCACATTTTGCTTTTTTATTTTTATTGGACGGGTCTCGAGAAACTGTGAATGCAGATGCAAACAAAAGTAGGGAAGACCGTCGTCGTTAATGTATTTCAATCCGCACGCACCACGACTGGCAAAGTCGTTTTCTTAGAAAATGGAATGATTCGGATTCGGCTACATTTACACATTTATGGAATATCGATTTCCGGCTCCTCCGATGGAAAAGACAGCCTGGAAGCTTTCGTATATTCACAGACTGAATTCGCCGAGGGCTAGACCGCGTTAAAGCCATCGGGAACCGCAGTCGCGAATTCCGATCGATCAGGTTACGATACAAGAAGCGTCGGTAATAGCAACATTATTTTGTAGTAGTAAACTTTGTAGCAAAATTAATATAACCGAGTGTGACACAAATTAATCGATGTTCGAGCTTGTTCTAATAGTTTACTAAAAAAAAAAAAAAAACAAATATCTCAAACAAAAGTTTATTGTCGTTAAATAAATTAATATCGAAAACACAAGACAACGCCGGATTTTTTTCAACAAAGAGACGCTTCAAAAGCTTCTTTCGTATCAACATATCTTTCATTTAATATCGATGAACTTTAATTTAAAACTTCATAACGACTAATTCGTGTCATAGATTTGAACATGCATTCTTTTCTTTTTTAGATATTAAAGTTTTTAATAATACAGATCTCGTATAATAAACGAACGAATGACAAGTAATTTTCCTAGAAAGTAATACCGAAGATCTTTTTTTAAATATTTTTTTTTTAATATAGCTCTCACAGTAAGACCGGAAGTTATCGTACGGCTCAATGGCCAGTAGCTTCGACTTTTTAAGAATATGGTCCCCGATAGCTTCGAAGAACATCCTGAATCCGAGCTCCGAAAATTCCATCTAGGATGTACGTCGGCTGCTCTCGTATTTACATGCGCATTCTAAAAGAGATGTAAGCAAAATTGCCCGGGGTTTTGCGGGATCTCTACCCCTTGAACGTGGCGTACGTGTGTGCGGCAACTTTAAAACTCGGGAACAACTTCAGATGGTGCGGGAATAAAATATGATTCATTCCTTGCAGCGGGAAAGGCACGTAGGTAAATCCTTGCTGCAGATTTGAGAAATCTCCGGATATAATTCTCCCGTTCTTGCTCCGCGGCTTCCATCCACCGCCATGTGCACCGCCATGCCACGCTAACATTCTATCATATTCTATTTTTCAATTGTATAATTTAGGCATCGAACGAAAATTTCGACGTAGCCTAAAATTTTGCGCAGAAAATACGTGACTTCTATGTTAACAAAAAAGATCAACTTGCTCGTTTCCACTGCCGTGAAAAATTATTCGCTTCAAATAAAATCGTGCGTATTCGTGAACAGGCAAAGATCCAAATCCTACGATTAAAATGTTCTTAAAACAATCCCGAATTCCTCTGAGCCAATTACCAAATCACGTAGGATCACGACGTTAATACGGCAGTCAAAAGGGAATGTTTTTTTAATTCGAAATTTAATTACGCATTATTCATCCCGCTGTCGTATCTGACAAGGTGGCGTAAAAGCCTCGGCCGGATTTCGTCTTTGATGTACTTTTTCTCTTTTTCCTCGCCGCAAGTCCGGTGAAAGTTTCAACTTCCAAATCCGATCAAAAGCTTTACGGGTGTCAGCGCAGCTGGTGCTGTGCACGAAAGATTCGAGAACCTGTTCTGCAAAGTCGTTTAAGGAATTTATAAATTTTCCTCCTCTATGGCGATAAAATATCTACTTCGTATGAAGCTATACAGTCGATGCTATTACTAAGATCGTAGAATTTAGAAACAGAAAGCGATTACACTTCAATTGCATCGGCAAACATTTTTATCCAGATAAGATCAAGAGAAACATTGATATAACGCGTAACAATTTCATCAATAGCTTATAATCAGACGAGACGATGGAAATCGTGTTAGATAACAAAGAGGCGGAATTCCCTTATAACGTATCTTCTACTGCACCGAAATGTCTTGTAATCACGCGCCGATGTCCAAAGATAAAGCATTTTATCAATTCATTCTTATCGCGCGCGACGAGTGCGAAGTAGAAAGAATCTATCGGGAAAACTCGCAGAGAGTTTAAGAATGAGCACGATCGTTGTCAATTATCGGGTGTACGTGTATCTATCGTATCTCGGAGAAACCGGGTAGACGAGTTAAATCGATTATAGTCGAGTCAGCCGTCCGAGACGCCTCTTGGTAATTGAAAGATGCCTTCAATCAGCGATACCCGAAACCATCGATGAAGAAATCATCTCGTCGATATTACGTTCGTTTCCGTCGTTTTTCTTGGGTGAATTTCCTCCTTTATATACAGGGTGATTCGTTTTTAATCTATATATATATATAGTGCTCCCTCGAACATCGCGGTTTCGATTATACGCGGTCCTTTTTACTTTTTGATAAATTTCTTTCTCTTTTCTTTTCTTCTTCTTTTGTTTTCTTTAAACGTATTTCGAATCAATTTATTTAGCAATGTTCCCTATCGTGGCGAATAAGAGAGGTGAAAAAGAAGAGACGCGACTTCGTTCGCGTGAATTAATTCCTCAAAAATTGCCGTTGCATAGCAGAAGCAGTGGCACCCAGTTCAAACACATAACGAACCATTATGGAACTTGCAGAAGAAATCAAACAACCAATACGTCTCCGCGAACTACGTAGCTACAGTTGCAGAACAAATGAATTCTTATCGTTTCCTTCTTCAAACAGTTTGCCCACTGTTTAAATTCAACGTTGCTGGTCGATGCATACTGCGATGATTTCAGAACGATAGATTGCATCAAATCGTCCTACTGTGAAGAATAGTACGTGCTATGCACGTGCATTGGAAAAACATAAATGTGTTTATATATATATATATATATATATGTACTTTACATTTTATAGAAGGAAGGGTCGAGGCCTGCGCAACTACGCAGATTTCACTGTGCACGGTCAGTCGTTGCTCTCTCAAAGAGAACACTGTATCAGGATCGAAAGAGTGAAGTTTATGGGACAACAAAATTGAAGAGTGCGATCGATATTGTCAGGTAGAGGTTATTATTGGAATTTGTAAAATTTTATTCGAATGGGAGTCCTGGTCAGCATCGGCGACAATACACAAACGCAAAGAAAACAATGACGCTTAACAGTAAATAACGGTGAAACGGTATAAAAGGAACTACCTAGCTGTCAGGGACAGAGTCGGATCGGTAATAATTCTTGTTTCGTTGTGCTACGGGCAATAGGTTTGCGTCCCTATCACGATGGCTCGTTTATTATTCAAGCAAGAGAGAAAAACGAGAGGGAAGCTGAGCAGACAGTATCGAATGGATTTGCAAGTTAATTGCCAACCGTATACTTCGTCGTTACTCTTTAAATAATAACATTGCCACGTTGCGTCGAAACAAGAATCGCGTGTAGAACAGAGAGAAATTTAAGCGATTGTTTTCCAGAGAACAAAGCGACAGGAGTCGATCATTGGCAGATTAATTTAATTAATTATTAATTGGTTAATTACAACCTTCGATGGTAAGTAATTTTCCGTCGAATAAAATGCAGAAACGAATGTTGATAAGCGAAAAGCCGATGTTTGCATCCGTCTGTTGAACGTGTGTATTACGCATTCGTGCGAGAACGAGAAATGAAATATCAGGTATTCTCGCGTCAATTGTAGTATACTCGTGGTTTAATCACGTTAATTTACCGCGAGCGCCATTTAACCGATCACTTTTTTTTTTCTTTCTTTCATTTCCATCGCAATGAATGATGGCACACGCGTTGTAATCGCAAATACTCCTAGCACACAAGTGTGAACATTATCGAAATCGGCTTTGATTCTCGAATAATCCGCAACCCTCTTTCACCAGCACGTTCATTAATCCACGTTATTATCACACGGGAAATTCAAAAAGTATCGTTATATACGAATTCCAGTGGATCGTTACGACGAACACTGACAAATATCCCGGTACAGAGCCGGTGAAAACGACTCACGGTCCGACAAATAGGTCCGTGAGAGATAAGTCGCCGGTTACAAGTGGATGGTTACGGAACAATGAATGCGGAAGGACGGTCAGAAAAGGTCAAAGCCTAGCCGGTATTGGCTTTCGAGCCAGCAGCCTGGTCAGTGTCCGTCCGGTGAAATACGTTCGCGAATACGAACGGCCGTCCATTTGTCGCTTGTCCGTGTCTCCCTGTTCCACCCCCGATGCTGGCCCATCCAGGCAGAGCACCTTCCCTCGGCCTCCGACTACTACTCCACGACCTGGTTGTTCTCCATTTCTCAGCCGATCTAATTTAACGAGAATGCCTGCCATGCACATCTACGAAACCTCAGAGGAGGTACAGGGAAGAACTATCTAAACAAATGTCTTTTTTGACCTTATTTCTTGAGGATTTTAGAGGCGGTCACTGATCGCTTTAACTTTTAAATACCACGACTATACGTATGGCTGTTCTTGTTATAAACAAACATTTTTAGAATATTTTAACATAGTTACGAGCGAGGAATTAATATCATGAAAATGTGTATGCAGCTTCAGCTTGCAAGAAATGTATACGAAGTATAATATTTATTGTTATAATAAACCGTTGACAATGTAAATATATAATAATAATCTAAAAGCTGCTAAATTATTAACCGTCATAATCGAAAAATCATTTTTGATAACATCGATAGAAATTGGGCACTGTCGTCCAACCTTATTAAATATCACGCAAGCTCGTTTCTGCATGAACCTTTGTAACCTAATAACCATAAAATAGATCGAGAAGTAACTTTTAGTTATCGCAACGTTGTGAAACGTCAAAGAACGAGCCACAGATTTTTAAGTCTTATGTTTATTAAAATCACTGTGTATCTGGATCTGGAGAAACATCCCATATCTCAACATCACGATAATTTTCGTCTAAAATAACATAAAATGAAATAAGATATTAACCAACGATTCGTGAATGCACTAAGACCTCAATGATTTCAAAATATAACTTTCTCCATTTTTTGCTCAAGGGTCAATATATTTTCACTCTCGTCCAAAGAATGGCTCTCGTAAACCAGGGTCGGTAATATGTTAAATAGAACTTAGAGGCTGGAAATAGACGGTTAGGAAAGCGGTAGAGTGGGAGAAGCTTTCGATGCCGAACGGAAGGTCCAACAAGCGTGGTGGCTTAGTGGCTGTTTCCCTTATCCAGGCCATTATTCATGGTCTCAGAGCTCCTTGCATTCGTGCACTGGCTTGTCTACGCGACAGTAGAAAAATAACTTTTGTCGGTATCGGTAGAAAGGCATGTCAAACTCGTTCGAGCATCGCTTTCACACGATTCATTGGATTTCAGGTCCGAAACCTTTTAGGTTTACTTCGATCGTATAAAATATCGGCCAATGCTTTCTTTGTATGTCGACATCACGTAGAGAAAAGAGAGAAATACGATTAAAGTTATCGCAGTCAGCGGACGAATGCAATTCATAATTGCCGCGTTACACGCGAAATGTACAGCAACTTTGTAATCCGATAATACGATTCGAAGCTTAGTAAGAATTAAGTTGAACAAAGAACCTCCGTGAACAAGGTGGAGACAGTGACATAATGTTTCTAGGCGCACGATAAATTGGATCGTTCTTCCTCAGAGACTCTATCTTGGTGCAAACTGACTTTTTCCTTCCTTCTTTTATCTCTGCTACTCTCGAAGCATGCCTGGGAAATGTACGGCCCTGGGAATCGTCCCGTCACTTCAAACTAGGAACGCTAACGATCCACCGAGTGCCGGTTGTTGTCCAACGTGAAAAGCAACACGGTACTCGTAAACGGCACCTCGCTGGAATATAACCGTACTGCGCTTCTATTCCATGTAATTCGATCCCAACTTTCCGTTCCAGTACCGTAATAAACGTAATGAACATAGAAATTTTATTTTCTCGCTTAATATCGATATAATCGTAAAAATCGTAAAATTCTTGGTAATTAAGATAAGGTGTATAGCACGAGTTAACTCGTTAGAACATCGAAACGAATACTTCACCCATGAAATTACAACGATAACAGTTTGCTATTCAACGCGAAGTAACAAATACGACGTTACAGGCTAGAGCAGTTCAGGAAGAGGATATACAATAGCATTAAGATTCAAGTGGAATAGTTTACGGAAATTCTCGGCGAACCAATCAGAAAATGAGATATAACGGTGTCGTCGCATGTATTATTCATAGCGTCTCTTCGCCGACTCTAACTACGGCTCGTTGAAAATTTAAACCGATTCATGAAAATACACTTTCGATCAGGCATTATCGTTGATTTGAACCAAGAGCATCGTTTACGATAGCCGTGTCGTAACATCATTCCTCGAGCAACTGAACTACAAAATCTACCATACCAAATGTACTACCGATTCCTCCGAATCGAACTTGTTTCTCGAAAAATATTATATCTATATCGTATTAAAGCGTGGGCGCGATAACTCAAATTTTTCCGCTTTCCTAGAGGAAAATTCGAAATTTAGTATCGTATTAAAGTACCCCTTTTTAGCCACCAATTACTTAGTTATGGAAATTTAGAAAATCAGGAGAAAAGAACGCATCGAGCTTTTTCCATGCAATCCTCGTATCGGAGATGAACAAGTTCGCAGCGCAACGACCAACGGTCGGTACCAAAGTCTGAGAACGAATTTGTGTAAATCAAGGTATCACCGTAAGAAGAAGGTCTACTCCAACGGTCACCAGGCTACAGACTACATGGTATAAAAGACAAAGCAAAAAGATCAGTGGATAAAAGCGAGACGACAGAGGAAATAAAAGAAAGATCGTAATGTCTGGCACGAAACGTATAGAGCCAGCAGCCTGCCGTGAAACACTCCATTGAATGGCGTTTGGTCCTCAGCTGAGGGTGGAAGGAAGTTTTTAGGATATGGAAGCAACGTGTGCAAGTTATACGATTCAACATTCGGTGCACACAGCTCGAGCCGAGGTTTGCGGAGCAACCTTCGTTTCCAAACCACCTCCGGAAGGTGGATCGAGCGAGGTCTGCGTTTGACGAGTATAAGAGGAACGTCGAAGTTAGCGGTTGTCAACCTAAAAAGTCGATATTGTTTCTCTGCAATTCTGCTTGTTTTATTATCCTTTGTCCTGAATTTCGCGAGCCATTGTATATTTAATCTCGACGAAGATACGCGATATGTTCAAATTTCGACAGATTAAAACAGAATTAAAATAGAAACTTTTATTCCACTGTTTTTCGTGACGTTAAATTCCTTACTGACACTAATTATAAGAGTATTCAAATGACGTGCGCTGCATCAGCAAAAACACAGCTGTTCGAAGAGATGCATCGAAGTGCATAATCCACACACGTGACGAACAGTGTTAAGTGTGCTCGTCGATTCAAAAACTCTATACGCAACTCGGCGAGGTTTACGCGATTGATCTATAAAGGATTGACAGGCTGTTTCGAGGATGTATCGTACGTAAAGCCTGCAACTATCGCGCATTTTGCGCGAAGGTCGTACCGATATCCAATTACGGGATGTATGTGATATGCACACAATACATGATCGACGCGTACGCAAACACACATGGATGATCTTACATAAGAACGTCATACTGTCACGCATTGCTTAGAGGACGCGTCACAACACCATAGCGAGAAGAGGAAATGTATACACGCGTGCCCGATCGAGCTGAAGAGTCACTTTAATTGTCAATTGGTTGTTAATCCACGTCAATTATCACAAACTTGTTTATCGCAATACTTTAGTTATATACGTGTGAACGTGTCAACTAGAACGGAATGACCTTGGAAACATTATCGAGTATAGCTACATAAGCGAATTAAATGACCTCCGAGTATATTGTGTCGTATAAGCACATCGCTCGGAAGGATCACGAAGCCAATTTTCCGGATTATGAGGGATAATTCTCTGAGATTAACTGGAATGGAACGAGGAACTTCTATAGAGTGTACATAATCAATGTTATAGGAAATTTTTATAATATATTCCGTTATGATTCCACTTCTCTTTATCTGTATAAATATATTCTTTTGCACTCCTTCGAAATATAAGATAAATTTTTCCAAGAGAAAAATCTACTAACGGAGAATTAACAAGGAATTTACGTAAAACAGATGTTTACTTGTTTAACGAACGCGAAGACCTAAATATTGACTAAGACACAGCTTCTACCTAGAATTCTACCTTAAAATTGTTTCGGTGTTCGCAAACTGTGTACCTCGGAAAAGCTTACGTCAAACCACAATGTCCAGGTTGACTTAGGACCGACGAAGCTGCCCGAACGTGTCGAAATCAGCTGCCAATGTAAACTGCGTGCTTACGACGCTCGGTAAAGCTTTCTAACACACCGTTGATTTCGCGAAGGAAAACAAACGCAGACCGTACAGGATTTTAATCGAACTTACCCGCCTTCAAAAGGAAGATTTATCGTCGGTTTAAAAGAGATTCATCGATCGTCTACACTCCACACTATCGTCATAAATCTTAATAAGAAAATTTACGGAAAATCAGAGAGTATCTTCTAATGAAATTCCACGAAATCGAAGTAAAATTGCCTTTATCAATTTATCGATACCTTTGCCTTCGTTCGATATTATGATTCGTTAGGTATCCAAGTTAAATGCAGATTGAAATATAATTTAAAATTCTTCTACAGATTTTCCGATATAGAAGAGCATGGCAAATATACCTCGCCGTGTCTGCAAAGTCATTTACTGCAAACGAAGCGATGCAACTACGTTGTTTACGGTCTACGGTTTCTCTTCTCTTTACCACAAACAGTCTTGGAACCTCCCGAAGTTATTCCACGTTTCCTTATCGTATAAAACGTTCGAGAAATCAAGGAGAAAAATGGTCCACCGGGTTTCGACGGTAATTCCTTCACGATTCTCCAACATCACAACCTTTTCCCTCCCCAACTTCATCCTCGAGCATTCTTTTTTCTCTGCTTTCTCTCGCCTTTCGCATTCTTTCTTTTGGAAACACGACGGTTCGTTTCCTACCATGAAAAGAGCGGGTACGATTTTCAAGAGGATCGTGTATTCGGGACACAATACTCTCTATCGAACGATAACGATATTCTACGAATCGCCTAGTGTAATTCTCTTTAAAGATTAATAACGCAACAGAAAATATAATATAGAATACCAAATAGGAGAAATATAAGATATAGAAAAATTTGATTTTCGATATAGTGAAACTTTGCAACTTATTAGATATTAAATAATATATAAAAGTTATCGGAATTTTCAAAGTCAATTGGATAAATGAAAGTCGGCTGGACGATTGAAATGGATTTATACAAATCAATTCCACGTGATAGCCGTGTAAATTCATCGGTACATCATTTAGTCGAAGTTTTTACATGATCGTTTAGAGAAAGATATATGCACTCGCATAAATGTATACACGTGTACTGACGAAGGTAACATTCAACTTAATTTCACGGTCTACCATCTATCCGCAATAAATGAATTCGAGTCGCGTCAGTTTTTTTTTTTTTTTTTTTTCACCGCATTACCTATACAGCATTCACGAATAGTTCTTACTCAAGATTAATGTCGTATTTGTTACGCTCGTAACGCGTATAATTTTATGTGCTAGAACTATAACTACGCTATAACTACTGTAACACGTGATATCACTGAATATGTAACTGAGCTTATTACTTCAACAGGATAGTGTTTCAATATTAGAACCAAACTTAAAATTCACATATATATGAAAATTCTTCTTTACGATTACGTATTAATTGCAGGAATAACCGTATTATACGATGACTCTGTTTCTTTTAAAGTTTCACTTACATAACCCTGTTTGACTTCGTATCTTTAGCTTGCACAGAGATGCCAAAAATTCGAATCAATAAAATACTTTCCGATATCTTTTTCTCAAAATTCAATGTTAAAATATTTTTATACGAGGCTCGAAACGATGGTGGGCGTCGGCCCAGACGACGATCGATGATATATACATACTTAGATAACCATCCAAAATGGAAGTAGTTGACGAGAAATTCGTAAGACCGCGTTTTATGTGTGACTCACCGTGTCTAGGTTGAATAGACTCGAAACCTTCTTCAGGAATCCGTCCTGCGACTTCTTCTTTCTTCTGGTGGTCATCCTTCTCGCGCCAAATCGATCGCCGTTTGATGTAAATTAATCCGATTAATCCAGACACTTCAGACAGCGTCGAGCCACATATTTTTCTCGTGGAACTCGGAAAACCGCACTTTACCGAAACAGGAAGCAGAGTTTATGACAAAATCGATCTTCGTTTTGTACGGTATGTTTATGCGAGAGGAATCGTGGCAAAAGTCAAATTCGTTCCACAAATTATTAAAAATCTATCGTAAATTATACGTAATAAAAGTTAAAATGATACATTATTTCTGTTGCGTATATCTATTTATTCGACGGACTTCGAGCCGAAATTCTTTAATGCGGTATTTCATTTTCGTGTAGATATTGATTCAAAGCTAATAGATTGCGCTATATTTAGACCGACGTAAATATATAGCGTAGTATGCAATTAGAAATGATTGGATTTCGATAATATTGTGTCCTTTTCCCTGCAAAAGGTTCTGCACGAAAGTTTAACGTACTGGTGCAACGTGAAAGTGTCTCGACCACTTGAAAACTCAATCTAACGAGGAAACACGAGACCCGTTGCATAGACCGGTAATTTTATATGCGTCAAATACATCATAGATTCGAAATCGCGATTACAGCGACACGGAGTCGTATTATAACTCCCCCAGCGGCCTATTTCCTGCGAGCCCGTGCCGCATTTATATCTCACGCAAGTGCAACCTAATTGATAAAAGCCAGGGACATCGGCCCGTCCTACTTAGATCGGTTAACCCGAATCGCTTGGCAAATAACGCGGGAAATTATTTCTCTATGATTGTCACGTGCTATTGCTGAACCTTATGTAATACGTAATCAGCGGCGTCGATAAATCGTCACGTATGTACAAACACGTAAGGTATGCAAACTCGTAAAAGTTCTCAAACGAATGGAACGAAGCGAAAATAGCCTACTTAATACGTATATTTGTTTTAGAAAAAGTATTTAAAAAGAAACAAAAACTAAATTATCTATAGAACGTATAATTAATTCTTTACTTATAAATTATCGCTTAAATAAAACCAACAAAGTTTAAATTTCAACGATAAAATGGCTCGACCATTCGAATCGCGCGCCACCTGTTTTGAAATCGATCGAAATCGATTTCCGATATTCATGAGAGAAACGACGCGTGAAAGAGAGGAAACAAATGCTGCTACGATTTCTTCCGAATCATAGAGTCTACAAATGCACGAACAACTCACGCTATCGCGTATTCCGAAAAGCTAAGTACGAGAAAAGGTTAGTAGATGCTCCGTAAAGAGAATGCACTCTCCAGTTCGACCGGTGAACTGCACGCCCTGGGCGATCGATCAGTGAAAGTATGGAGTACAAAGTGGCACACAATCCTCGTCTGACTTGATATCTGCCGATATGTGTTCGTTCACGTATTTTTCCGAGTACAAGGCAAAAAGCGATTCTATGCTCACACAAAAACTATGTACATATGTATAAAAGGTTCCCTCTCTTTACGTAGTAGGCATGTACAACGCTACACATTCGTATACTACGTGTGTGTACACACGAGTACGCTTATATTGTAAACAGGTTGTCCGTCCGTCTCACTCTAGTGCGCGCTAAGCGTACTCCTGTCCAGCGTACCGTGACGAATGACGACGCGGATAAGGAAACTCACGATTGCGGGCCTCCGATTTCCACGTGGACATGCGCTTCACGCACACACTATTCGTCGTTATTCGTTCATCTTTGCGAGGAACTAAAAATCTTGAATTACTTTTAACAGGAACGCCTCATTCAAAAAGAAAGCAGCAATGAAACGTCAAGCGTTTACCGAGAAACGAAATGTACTGTTATATCTGGCGTCCTTCACGCGTATCGCTTATTCGTCACATAATGGCAAGAAACGTAACGTAAATTTTCAACTATTTCGTTTCTGAGAATATCTTTAGTTCGATTTGCGTGTCGTTATATACGAAGAATGATGCCCGCTAAAAGCAAAAAACATTCAAATTTCTCGATTGCCACGTGTTCCTTCCGCACTGCCCGCCAAAAAATTTTTTAAATAAAACCTCCGATTTAGGCACGCAAATGTCACTTTACCTTAGGAATAAAGATCACTGATTCGCACCGAGCACATTAAGGCAATAACGAGCAAACGCATTTGCCTACACGAACACTGCACTCTTATCCAGCGTTAGTTGAAAATCACCACGTATCGGGACGCCCCTGCACGTACGATTCTCGCATTCCATGAGAAACACGGACGCACTCACACATACATGAAACAGGTTGCTCCTCGCTCATCCGTTTCACTCCAGAACGAATTTCTACCGCCAATCGGACCACGATATTTTCTCGAGCCAGCACGTAGGACGAACGAAGAAACAAAGGACGGGATTGAACGCAAATGTCAATATGTACACTACAGCTTTTTCACCAGATAAACGGATTGCGTTCCTCGTACGTACAGGTACCTTCGCAACCGCCTCTTTTCTTTATTTATTCGTGCCTAACGACTTCTTTCCTTTTTCGTTCGTGCTCTGTTCATATGTCTCAAAATCAACACCGGTGGCGCGACAGAGGTTAGAAACTATACTCCAGCAAAGTCCACAGAGATAATGTCGAACGATGAACGCCAGATGTTTCGGCGTTTCTCGGGCGAGTCAGTTTCCGCAACAGTTCGTACAGGTTGCGTGACACGGTTATGGCTGTGCTATAATACCGATTAAAATCACTGACGCACCGGTTAGGAGGTTAGGTCGCCACGGACGCCTCCTCCTCCTCCGC
This sequence comes from Bombus superbus, assembly GCA_014737385.1. Classification (NCBI taxonomy): domain Eukaryota; kingdom Metazoa; phylum Arthropoda; class Insecta; order Hymenoptera; family Apidae; genus Bombus; species Bombus superbus. Next base: position 1,550,203 of record JACXIK010000003.1, on the reverse strand, counting down.
CTCTCTGGCCGCTTTCTCTCTCTCACTCTTCGATTACGATTACACTCGCAGAAGGAACGCGCTGCGTCGAAGCAACGAAACGTTTTTCCCGCCACGTGATATACGGATAATCCCCGCGATACCGATCGAACACAGCCGGTTAGAAATCAAACAACCGACCGAAAATAGTACGACCGTGTACGCAAAGAAGTGAAACGTCAAGAGCCCCCGTTCGCTTTACCGAGCTGGCCGTGGACGGGCCTCTTTGCTTGCTGACGTCATCGCTCGCCCGCCGGCATGAACTTCGTTGCACGCACGGAGAGTGCCGAGCCGAATAGCACCGGATCTACACGAACCTGCACGATCGTCCTCGCCAGAACTGTGAGTTGGGCGTTATCCAAATATATCAACTTTTATTCCAATTATTATTTTTCAACCTGTATAAAGTAGATTTGTTTGTTTTTAATCAACATTTATTTTATTAACATGCGTTCCAAATTAGTAACTGTTATATTAAAACTCGTCGAATACAGTAACAAAATTTAATTACAAAATTCCATTATTTTCGATTTCGAATTGCTTTTAACCAAAATTTATTCGACATACATTCTATTTTAGTAAATTCGAGTTTATATATTATTAAACTATCAATAATTTGATAGAATTTAGAATTATTACCTGTCTATTTTTTAAACAACATTTTTCCAATGTATATGTTTTTAGAAACAATAAGCGTTGTTTTAACTATAATCGAGTTAATAAATTTTTATTCCACTAGCGCAGATTTGTATTTCTGTGCGAGTTAATGTCTCATAATTTTTTATCCGCTATTTCGAATAAAAAGTGGCCAACTCTACACGAAAGTACTCGCGTTCTCTACCGCGTGCCTCTCGTTCTCCCTCTCGTTTCCTCTTATATCTCGCTTCCTCTCGCCCAGAACGTACTAACCATACAGAAGACGTTCGTTCCTTCGACGACGCTGCACCGTTTCGTGCCAGGCCGATCGCGCGAGGTCGTGCGGCTCTTTCATGGTTGGGGGAAGTTGAGGTAGATAGGAAGATACCGCTTCGGGCACAGTCGTAATGATAGACAGTTTACATGAATTTCGAGAGCTACCTGTTTGGTTTCGGTCTTGCATATCGTCATTGTACACCGACTAAATATTTTTCTTGATATTTCTATACCGAAATTATAATTGTATAGTACATAAATTGTTCAAACAGATTATCGAAATGAATGAAATATCATTTCTGTAAGTATTTAAGCTTGTCGTAAAGTTTTAAAGATGATTACAAAATTCTTAAAATTCCAAGCAGTCGAGATGTCGCAATCCGACAGAAAAAGCGTTGTCTTGTTTAGGAAATAAGACTGTAATTAAATACGTTTGCGTTCGTGGAAATGCTCCTTTCCCTTTCAACGACTCCCATAATTGGTGAAAAGTTCTGTTATCGCTATTCCATCAGGTTCGATGGAATTTAAATGGAACTGCTCGTCTCCAGGAATCCACGAGTTCGAAGTCGACCTCGAAGACCACGTGACACTGTCTGCGAATCAGGAAACTCGTTTCAATCTAATCTCTCGAAAAAAAAAACGTGATTCTTGTTTGACTCAGCGCACACGTTCGGAGGTAGTGGAATTCCTTCTCAATACAAATCTTCGTACAGAATAGGATCTTCTCGGATTTTTCCAACTCCTCTTCGTAGACTTTGAGCAAAAAAAAAAAAAAGATCAAATACCCGATCTGAACGCACAATAACCGCATCCGAGCTACAGAAGAAGCCAGTTTTTTTTTTCTATGAGCCGTCACTTTCGAATCCAACGACCTGGGATCAGATACGTTTACAGGAGATGCATCGTGATTTTGTTTCAATTCATCGTCGTTTTCACGCGTCTGGATGGATATGAAAAATCCTCTGTAACCCTCTGGCTTTTTAACGACTACTTGAACTCTTTCTAATTGTTCACGAAAAGTAAATATGCTCAAAGGCCGAAAGCGGTCAACGCATTCATATCTGACGATCCTTTTCCCTCGAATGCCCCGAGCTATATGACCTGGAAACTTGAACGAAACCTTTAGAATTTCCGGGGAGGCAATTTCACCGATGGTGTATCTTGCGTGCTGCCGTATGCAACTGTGCCACCGACACGCGGAGTACGTCGCGGAACAATGGCAACGCTTAATGCCGTCTGACTGACTGCAATTTGCATTTCTCTAACCGGCATCTCTACCTCTGTGAATAGGCACCGCCGAAATCGCGTCGATGCATCGAAGCCCGCTTAATGTTTGCGTAATGTTCCTCTGTGCATTCCTTTGAACCGATTTTCGACCAAAACCTACATTCCAACCGAAAATTGCATAGAAACGACTATAACTTCCGTTCTGAAAATTGACCGGCCGAATATTGATTCGACGATACACGTATGCAGGTACCTTTATTATTTTGCTTGCGAACGATCAATATAACTTTTCAATTCAATATATATCAAATGTGGCAGAGTTGAAAAGATTTCTTCGAGATAACTAAGTAAAGAGATGAAGAAGCGATGGTACGATCGACTTGTCGATGACTCGAGATATCTTCTTCGCAATCTTTGTAAATGCGTTGATTTCTAACATAGAATTCGTATTATTAAATTAATAAAATATTAATGGACAGGTAAAACACAATACAATTGGAATTAGAACTATAAGTGACACCTATGTGTTGTAGCAGCTATATTCTGCAAACTCTGTCGATAAGCTGTTTAACGTTCACCAAACTTTGTTGTACAGTACCTTTTGCAAAGATAGGAAGAGGAAACTAACTGCAACCAATTATAAACCTACGCGATATTCGCGTTTCACAAAGTACTTTTACTTTTTACTTATTAACTACACGAACGCAGTTCGTAACTTCGCAGTCAATTGCTTTAAAGTTAACGATAGCATTAAATTTTCGTTTTAAACGATCATTTGTGTGAGAAAAAAATGGGAGAATGGAAGGATTGTGAGAAAAAAAACAATACCAATGCAAAACAATTGATTTCGTGCTTTATTGCGTCGAACATAATGGAATCCAAAGGAAAATGTCGAAGAGGATGCTGGAGCTTAATTAGCGTATGTCGGGGACCGAACGTCACGAGTTCCATTTCTTTCTCGTATTTTTCTGAATTTTGTTTGCCTGCGGTTGAATCTCAGCAGTCTCCGCCTTCCGTACGTCCCTAGTAATGAGAGAAAAAAAAAACACACACACAGAGAAGGATAGGAAGTTAGCTGCCGAACACCCTAGGCCCTAGGCTAATCTCTTATAACTGGAGTGGCTCATTTGCAGCGGGAGTCGCAATGCTCATCGAGGAATAAAAAAACAGACCGAAGAAAAAAAGGATAAGTAGAGAGTAATGCGTATACGAGAGAAGGGCAGGCAGTAAATAAGGGAGAAAGAAAGCGGAGATAAAGCTGGGCAGGAGGGTGAGTTAGGGTAATTGGCACCAAGCCCTTTTCCCTGTGTTAGTAACCGCGATACACCGAGAGAAGGGAATTTTGAAGTCATTTAATATCTTGAACAGGAACGAAGCCCCTCTGCTGGAATAATAAATGCGCCGTGTATTTATATACGAAGCCATTACTTCAAGAGTGGCAAAAGCCCCGTCGAGTTTCCTTATTTAATATTTACAAGACGTTAAACGTTTAACATTCATTGGAAAATAACGACCTCCTTGTTAAGTGAAAATTATTAGATTGTTAACGCGAAGAGAATTTAAATATCGAAGTAAAATGAAACAGCCTAGAAAAACGAATCGTCTGAACGCCTGACGAACCGCAAACTTCTTACACCGATGAAAGAAAGATCCAGCGATCTCTGGGCAAACTTTGATATCTACTCGTTACAATGCAAACATGCATCGGACAATATGTTCGGTTTGCCCATGGTGCATTACATGCATTCTCATAAAAGCGATTTGATTCGGATTCGGTAAGGCTGAACGTGGCAATCCGGTCTGCACGAGCACTCTACAATTCCCACAGGAACTCACGTCCGCAAATCGTGGCGAGATTTCGTTTGACGTATTTTAGCGGTGAGAACCATTCGACGAACGTCCTTTATCGTAGAGCAAGGGAATTATCCAAGATCCACGTGGCGAGATTTTGCAATATTTTATAAAAGATAATTTTATGATAAGAGAGTCGATGCTACTAAATTTCACGTCGAAAGGATGAAACGGCGAAGAAAGGTTTGTCTGAACGATTTATCTTAAGAGAATTTTCGTGAAGCAAAGAGAAGAAGAATCTCGACACAAAATTGTCCGTCGTGAACAAAGAAAAAGGGAAGAGCGATCTGCTTTGTATCGTTACAAAAGAGAATAAAGCCGGCTGAAGGATGGCGTAGTGGGTGACATATTGTGAATATTCGAAACAAGAAGATGGGAGACGAAACAGATCCTCTCTAGAGAAGGCACTATTGAAAAACGGTATACGTAGTTCGTTCGAGGGTCTGTGTGAAAAACCATCGATCAGAACTTACCTCTTCGAGATATTCTTGAACGGTGTATAAATCTCGAATATTGAATTTTAAAGAGCGTCATTGGTTTATATATAAATCTCCTCTGGAGCCTTTAAAACCGTTCCATAAAAATTTAGAAGTAATTCAATTATATCAAATACATTAAACGAACGAAGGTTTCATAAAATCTTGAATAAATATCTACGCCGAGAAATTGACTTAAAGTTGCAATTAGTAGCTCGGCTGTAACGAATGAAATTGATCAAACAATAAAATCGATTAGTCATTTGTTCCCGTGAATGTTCCGACACGGTTAGCGAATCTTCTTACGGAGATAAATCTCGGAGGAGCATTACGCGAATGGGCGAGTAGTCGAACTCCTTAACAAAGAGTTCCCTTACAGAGCACGCAGTCTATAGCAGTATCAAGGTTTAACGAATCTTTTTAAATTCACAGCGCGCGTTCCCTAACCATTTGGTCTCGCAGTTTTCTTCAGTTTCCTTCCTCTTACTCTTTACCCATACTACCATAGCTCTTCCATTCTCGTAGTCCAAGTCTGTATCGGCGTATCAGCAAGGGGCGTAGCCCTAAGGCAAGAGTAAACCCGATTAGACGGTACACTAAATCTCATTCGACCAGCCTTCATTGTTAAGTGCTTCTACCGTCTTTCGTTCCTCGTAAAAAGCGTTCCATGGTTGTCGCCATGCGACGCTCTGTCTCGCGGAAATATTCTCGTATTTCAGTTCTCCGAGAAACTTTTATACCGCCCGACTCTTTTGTTGTATGGTAGTCGATATCAACGGACATTAGCCATGGTCGAGTTAATAAACTTTAATCAAACGATAATCTCATCAATTACTTATCTCTCATTTAGGACTTTTATATTACACGTACCAATATTTCTAATAAGTTAAACGATCTTATCTGAAAATTTGCCTTCAAAAATTTCAGTGACAAGCAAACCTTTATCTACCAATAAACACGATAACGTATCAAGACGTGTATCGATGTTTGACGCGATGAAAAATGTGAACACGAACACCGCGGCTTTTGGCGTTATGATAGGAGAGCATTGGTTAATATCTGAGAGCTACACGAGAGATTTGCCGCATTGATAAATATTTTCGTAAGTACTAGCACAGCATCGACTAATCGTTAGTACTTAACGAGGAACGTTGCAACCCTGATGCGCTAGTCGTTGAAACCATCGCATCGTTAGACCGCAGCGTCCTTAATAACGAAGAGATAAACTGCAAGTTGCAGCTACGTAACTAGGTGGTAAGAATTCGAATCGTATGTATCACTGTCGTGTAAATTGGTTTCGTTCTCTCCGCGTACTCTCTTTCACCGTTACATGTTGCTGCTGTTTGATCGTTTCTGTGGTACCCTTGCCGATACCACTGGGAACGCTACGTGATATATCCGGCAAGTACGATTTCCTCTGTCGAAAATATGTTTTCGTACATCGAACCGTTTACATTCAATTTTCGTTCTTCGAAATATAGCAAATATCGTCCGAAAATGGATAATTATATTATAGACCGTGTCATTTTTATCATCAAACGTACAACTTTCTTGTTAATTTTGTTAAAACATGCACAAACTTCGACAAACATTTACTACAGTCTCTGTTAGGACATTTCAGTTAGAATAGAATAAGACGCTTCAAAAATTGACGAGATATGATAAATGAAAGAGAAAAGTTGAACTAGTATCGAGGTATAGGTAGTAGTAGAGTAGAGTATAATTAAAGCGCTCGATGACGGAAGAAGAGAAAGAATAAAGCAGCATGCTTAGAGCAAAAGCAAAGCAACGTTGGTAGTTGTAAGCGATGAATGCTCACCTGGTCCCCGTCGTGTCCTTGCCAGCTGTCGTGACTCTGCAATGAAAGGAATAATATGAGTACGAATTGTAAAGCTGTGTTCTCTATCAACGTATTAAAGAAGATAGTACATGGGAAAACTTTGTTCGGGTAACTGTTTGTATTTCATTCTCGTCCCATATAAAAAAGAGAAGAAAATATCGTTCGAGATTGCAATATCGGTAAATACTTCAGCGGGTAGGCATTACTGCCAAATTTCGCAGTGTGTTCATGCCAAATGCTCCGAAACGTATTTTATTTGCGGTAGGACAAAGAGTTGGCGTGGTATCCACCTGTGAACCGACCACATCGTCATCCAATTTTCCACTCCACTATTTCGTCCCTACAGAGATTTATATCCCGAAATTTAGTCTATGATCATTCACGTGATTGCGTCTACGATAAAAACCGAGAGAAACGAACTGCGTTGTCGACGAGAGGTAAAATTTAATCGAATCATTCTTTTTACCAATTCGTGAAAATAAATTGACATTCGAGGACAAACAACGATATAATAAATGCAAACGAATGTATTAAATATTTTATAATATATTTTTATAAAAATTGACTGGAAGAATTATTATCAACGAAATTCGTTTCGCCGTTAAAATCACCTTTTTCCTGTGTTACTTGAATTACACGCGTTATAGTAGGTAATCCTTTTTTCTATTCAGATAAACATGATTTTACCAGGAAGCTCGTAATTCTGTTACGGTTCATTAAATCGGTGTAAATAATATCAGAAATTGCATAGACAGATATTTTATCGGATGCGGAGGTCGACCAATACCGGAAGTATAGACGGCGGTCGCTGGGTTAATGTTCAACCGCCTTGTTAGATTTATGGTGGCAATATAGGCGTCGCGGAACACGTTGAGCATTGCGTCCGTGTGCTACAAACAGATTCAACCTAGCATTCGTTATGGCACATGTTCGATATGTGTTGAGAATTTTCAAAGATTTCACTGATATACTGCGTTTTAACGTACAACTTTCACGAGATTGAAACTCGTACTCAAGTTATTAGGATGATAATTTATGACAGCAAATGTGAGAAATATAAGTAATAAATTAAATAAATTGCACGGAATAAATGTAAAAGATATGAGTAGTTGAAGAAGTATACCGGAAAGACCGGAAACTTTGGATACCTTAAGAGCCGAAAGATCCGGAGGACTCTGAGGACCACGCAGACCCCAAGGACACCGAAGTACTCAAAGATCCCGAAACTTCTCAACACTCATCTGGACGCTTCAAGATCCTCGAGGCTTCGTTGAACCTTGTATGGATTACGTGAAATTCTACGTGCGTTACGTGACATACATTACTGAATTTTTGTTAGATTCTTCAAAAGCTTCCGTATCACGATCCTATACGTATTTGCTGTCACTAATATCGAACTATACAAATTTACCATCATTTGTATAATATCTCGCATATTGGTAGGTAGAGAATCACTGCAGTTTATGTGGAATTACACGGATACGGAGTATATCGGAGAATATCGAGTCTCGCGATTTTGAATTACCTCTGCCGTGTTTACCGACTACTGGTATCACGCTCTATTGTTTCAAACGATTAATACGTAACAAGCTTATGTACAAAATAACTTCTATTAGTTATTAGTAATCTCTATTGGCAATGTTTACATTATTATTATTATTATTATTATTATTATTATTAAGCAAGCAGAATATGATAAATCTTAGTACCTTATAATAGGTAAAGATCTTTGCTTTTTATACTATCAATTTGCATTAAAGAGAAGAACACGGACTCGGTAAAGCGTGTAAGCTGACGATAACGTATCGCATCCAAACGTGCAAGGTGTAGTGAACGCGATACAGATACGCCGAGGAAATTATTCCCATGATGAGGGTTGCTACCTCTCAACCAGTTAGTATCAAAATCCCATTACAAGACGGAAGCCGTGCCTCGGGCGAATTCGATGGCTTATTCGGATAATACCGATATCAATTTCACGTTGTTGAAAAAAGAAACAAACGTATGAACATATCCACGTTCTCGCGAAATGTCGAACTCGATGCAATCGAAAAGTTACACGAGTAAGAGCGCACACGACGATCGTTAACAGTACCACGTTACTACCATGATGTACATTTATTCCGCTATTTACGTAACAGTATGAGCTTTGCTTGTATCATCTTCTTCTCTCTAATCGTTAAGCGCGACGGAATAAATATTTAAAAATGAGGAAGACAAAAGAGGAGAAGATCACGCATCTAGCGCAGCGGTTGCGTACGTTGAGAAATCGAGAAACATCGACCTTAGACTTTATTGCTGCGAGTCTCTATTTATTCAGAGCCATTCCATTATTAATTTATAAAAGCAGTATATTAAATATGTCGATAATTAGTACAAGACACTTAGATCAAAATATCACGTTATTATTACGTTTCAATTTACGCGATAAATTGCAGATTCGAATTTTATTAAAGTTATTGAGTGGCGAACAAATAAACAAGTGGACAGCATTAACTAGACTTTGTAGGATATCTTTTTGGTCATTATACTTTTAGCAGATGGGTTTGCAAAGACAATCCTTTCCGGTCAAACTTAATTGCAGAGTTTCTAATTGAGAAAATTGGTGCATTCGTAACTTTCGACAGCCACGGGGATGATACCTAAACTAACAACGTTCCGAACTTTTCTCGTTTACGATTAACTATATCCACGGAATGCCTTGCTTTAATCGCAAAGATCTTACGTACATTGCGCTTCATCTTTGTAGCCTAATTTCATTGGCACCTGCTGAATTTATTCCAATTAAATCGATTCGATTCAATCGTTCTTATTAATACACGAATCTTCCCTGGATCGTAAATTCTATAATTCGGTGCATAAAGTTACAATTGAAGTTACAGCAATTCCGCACCATCGTCGAGTAATAAAAGAATAAAAAAAAGGTAAGAAGTTGGACGTGGGTTTCATTTTTCATTATTGAACGAACGACTTCCTGCCCTCTTTTATGAAACATATAATGGTTTTCGAGTGGCATAGCAGCAGATACTTACGCAGCGTCATCGTTCGAAGATATAAAAAGAGCACTTACTTCTTAACGACTTCCCTTTTTACATTTTATTGGCGCCCTTCTACCCTTGGTCGTTCGATTTTTAACCTGACACTTATAAACTCGCATGCTTCTCGAGTAACAAACGAAACTTATCCCTTCGTCGTCTTTTTAAATATTTTCATCATTCGGAGGTCGCCAATAATCCTACGATATGCCGAGTGAAAAAAATATACACGTATATTGTATCGATAAATTGCAGAGAAACGACACAACGTATCGCATGATTACTTTAAACGCAGGAAATATTTATAAAAGTGTTCTAATGAGAAAATTACGTTACGCAGGAAGTCGTTTCCCCTGGCGATAAATCGCTGAAGATTTATCGCTAATAAAAGGTGCGATGACTTTACGAAACGCTCGAACTTTGCAGAGTCATTTTACTCCTTAAACTTGAATTACCGTAGTTAAAAAAAAAAAAAAAGAAAAATACGTATCTATTATTTTCGGCTGTTTTTCAAGCCTACAAAGTTTTATCCAAATCAAAGCCGAATCGTTCGCTACTTTTTCTTGTAAGAGACGTGAACAGACACGCGTCTCTCGGAAATAGCTAAACTTACGACGTAAAATTTGCTAAGTTCTAAGACCATTATTTAACGGCTAAGGGAACTAGATCGACAACAGAGCATTAAAACGGACCGATGCGATAGAGATTTGTTTCTATTAGGTATTATTTGCAGCGGCGAAGTCATCAACGACCACCGAAAAACCCCTTATCAGTTCGAAAACATGTTGGCACTTCTGTTCATTCACTCTGGAATGTTTAGAATTGGATAGAGATAAAAAGTTCCTTAGCCGTCGCTTTTGGCATATTCGATACGCGAGAAGTTTCTCGAGCAAGAATTTCACCTTCGAATTTCACTATACGAGCCGGGTATCGCGATACGAAAGTTTTGTAGCTTCTTCTTATAATGAAGTTTAGCTCCTATAGGCGTTCAATCTCGTTCGAATCCATTTAACTCGAAACAATTTTCGTTTATTTATGGATATAAGAAAGTCATAAAAGAAAATGGTAGTCGCGTAAAATTATAGATAAAATATAGCGTTCATTAACTTTATGCGATCTTTTACGAGACTCAGACCGAAGCAGTAGACCTGTGCGACAATATAATAATTTCAAGAACCTTTCAGCATTTGTGGCACATCGGGCTTATGCCGAGGCATAAATTTTGCCGTAGTATTAAATACCATGCAAGCCCGGATGTCAAGGATGAAATTATCACGTTGATCGGAGCCCGTTTCATTCGTTGGATGTATTCTAAAAAAGTCGTAACGAATAAGGAACCCTCGTAGAAAGAGTTCTTCAGCGTCCAGGAATTTTTCTTTATCTCGTAAAATACGCGGAATCGCACGGAAGACCGAATATTTCGTAGTGTTCCGCGATTTTCAAAATATTAAGAACAACGCACCTGTGAAATTTTGTGTGGCCCCATCGAACACCTTTCAGAATTTTATCCTCTCTCGAAAGTTCGAAATTATTCTCAAACAAATATCTCTTTCGCCAATATCGACGACTGAAAAATTATCGTCATATTTGCCATAGAACAAGACAAGTTCGTCTACTTGAAATTCAACAGCATCGGTTTATAAGATATCGCGAACAGGCCGAGCGATTGTAAATTGCAATAGCTGCTCGTCGGTAGCTACAGAATCTCTGGAGAAAAATTTATTTTCTAAAAAAAAAAAAATAAAAAGAATAAACGAAGCCATCTGGTCGTATGACGGAGCACAGAGCGATTGCTCTCGCGTTGTTGCGACGATGGGATTACAGAGGTAACGAGAAGCTCGCAAGAAAACAGAACTGAAGTGTCCAAGGGGAACGAGAAATTCGCAAGACCTCGTAAATTCAGTTTTACAAGGACCTTCAGGAAGTTTCCACGCGGCCGAGAATCTCGCGTGATCCAGTATGGTTGGCCAACGATACGACCGCTTAATTATGAACACGCAGCAATAATTAATCGAGGTGGCAACCACGCCTCACGGCAAACATAGGATTGTTTGCCGAGGTCGTGAGACCACTACTCTCGAACCTCTTCCTTCCTGCGAATTATTAACGGTCCTGTCTCGTTGCGACCACCCCCTCTTGTCCTTCTCTGCTTCTTAATTATATAAGTCGCCGCAGCGTCACTCGGAACTTCTGTCGTTGAACGACTTGGGACCGCTTAGACGTTATAATTGGAACGCATGAGGGTGATCGACGTTATCGATCTATTATATAACGAGGTCTACTTCAAGTTCGCCCGATAATTATGTGGAACGCTTTTATCAAGAATACCGCGTTGCAAAGTTATTGGAACAAGAGAGAGAGAGAGGAAGGAAACGTTCCTGGTTTTTGAAAATCAATTCGATGGATCGGATGAATAGGATGTAAAAAATTGGTACAGCAGAATGATTTCATTTCTGGATCAAACAAGTTTCTTAGTTTGCAAATTTTTCGAATTTCCAACTTTGAAGGAAAAGAAAAACAAAAATCAAATTTTTCGAAATGTTTTATGTGTTATCGAGAAATATTTGTTTCGTGGGAAACGTTCTAAGCGAAGCATTGTGTTGCATCGATATGACGAACGAAATTCTGACAAAAACTATTTGAAATTCTGCTAAAAAAAAAAGAAGAAAAAAAAGAACAAATATTTGTAAGAACCTTGCCCGATCCTGAACATTTTTTCCAAAAAAAAAAGAATGTCTGTCTTAAAACAATATGTCTGCCCTTTAAGGAAGGAGGAAGGAGGAAGAAGAAAGGGATTTCGATTCATCGATTGTCATTCATTTGGACGAATAGCCGAACCAAAAACAATCATAGAAATCTTTTCACGCGTTGATACAATGGTCATTCGCGCTTGTAATTCGTTTCGATAAAAAGTCCATTCGCTGAATAGTCGAACGTCGGGTCAGAATTATGCCCGGGCCAATGAGTTATACGACCATTTCCGATTGGGCGACAGAAATAATCTATTGCTGGTTATTGCTGACTCTGAAAATGAACCATCGTCGTTTTCGAGCTCGTCGTGATGAATTCGCCGACCCCTCAAAAAGTATCTGTTCCGTTATTATATACTGCATCCCGTAAAAAAAAAAAAAAGACAGAAAAGAAATTCAGCTAATAAAACGATGTTCGCTCTACGACGTTAGAACGCTTTATGAGTTATTTATTCTCGGCGACTATATTCTTTACGACTTGATACATGTATCTTATGTTCTTCTCTTCCTGATCCGCTACGAAGCACTAACGCAATATGAAAGATTCGAAGGTTTCGGAAAGAGAAAGGAAGAGCCGGAAAAGATACTTGGGTGTAAACAAAGTAACGCATTTTCTTTCACTTTGTTACCTCGATATCCGTGTAAATTTACTACCATACACTTTTCCCATTTCGTTCGTTCACTTGCACGTTCACTAGGAAACACGTACGATTTTTATGTTTGCAACTTCACTACTCGCTATCAGTACCTCTACCCTAAAAATTTGCTTCTCTGTCATTTTCAATTTCAGTTTAACACAGATGAACGCCGCGTTGCATCGTTCGAAGCACGAAACGCTCTGTGTCATGTAACTTTACGACGTATTCTTGGCACAACTGTCGTGCGTTGCGCTGTTACGTGCAGTACAAATGGAAAAACGCGACGCCATGAAAGAAAAAGGGAAAAAGATACGAATGGGAAAACAGGAGTAGATCCGTTAATCGTGGCCGAAATACACGACGAATAATTTCGAATGTACCGGCTTGCGATAGGATCAAAGGGAAGCAGTTAACGATGAACAGTGTTTGAATACAATCGTCGCGCTTCGTAAATCGAAAGTACAGTTCGCATACTCGGCTCAAGCTACGGACCTTGAATAATCCTACTTTCCTGGTCAACCGCACGACCATCATCCTATTCATTGTTCGTTAACGAGTCCCTCGCTATTTTGGACTATTCCACCTTTTGAATGCACGTGCACAAGCACGCTCAAACGATCGAGTTCTATTTGTCGTTCGTACATACGTTGAACTAGGAATCATAAGCGTAGTTTATGGAAGGAAACGTTTTGATTTTACTTACCCTATAATTGTATTAACTTCGACATTTTTCCTGTCATTGGAAATGAAATATTTTTTCTATTGAAAATTTTTGAAATTATTTTTTCCAGGCGAGCAATAAAATTATTCTACTTGTCAGACGTGTATCTAAACGCCGAACAGGCGGCAGCGTGCCAGTGCACGATTCAAAGCTCGTCGACGTAAAAATAAAAAAGGGAAAGACCAAAAAAAAACACTTTTGTTTATCGACAACGCGCAACGGATAGAAGGGAATTTTTTTTATACGTCAGTAAAATTCTGCGCGGCGAAAATTATTCGATAAAAATTATAACGTCCGATATTAAACACGGAACCAAGTTTCAATAATAATTCATGCCGTTGCAAACAGAATGTACAAAATCCTACGGAAATCGCTCCAATAAATCCTACAATAATTTTGCTTCTAATTAAAGTTTTCCCGTTTTGATCGCGTGTATGTTCTACCACTGAAAACAAATCTGTTTCATCGATCCGGATCGAAAATAGTTGTAAACAGTTCTCATTATGAAGAAAATCTCAATATATAAACAAACGCAATAAAACTTTAAGATCTGAATTTTTTCTCATACGTGTATACACGTATCAAATTCACTTTCCTATCACACCGTTTCATTAATTACTTCAGAATTGAAAATCAATTAATTAAATGATGATAAACCACCGACAACCTTACAAGCTTGCTCTTGGAGAAAATACGAAATATACCGACTGCTTCGGAGTAATGCGAGTTTATGTCTGACACGGAGGTGGTTAGCAAAACAGTCATGGACAGGTTCGCGTTTCAGAAGCAATAAAACGCAGGTCCAGCGTCATCGTTAGCTCGTCACTCGGTATCGAAACAACGAAGACCCAGCCGATACCGGCTTTCTTTACGATTATGGAGAACCGCGGTTATGAAACGGACGTAAAATTCTCGTTACAAGGACGTCGAATCGTTCTAGGTAATACGTACAAGCCCCGCAACTTTCGTTACGCTCGTTAATTCCTTCCGCGTATACCGACGTCCAGAAGAGGGTACTTTCGTTATTTCGTTCCTTACGACGCGATTCGTTCCTTTGTCTTTATCTGTTTTCATAATCTGGTACGATATGACATATTCTACGAGAATCGTAAGAAAATGTTATTTCGCGAAGAAAGAGGAAAATAGAGAGAGTTCACGCGACAACTTTCACACTTAGATCAATGAGTGCTACCGATGACTGTAAGGGCGTGTTCTAAGGTCACTGACAAATGTGGTCCTGCATCGAGGAACGATTAATTCTCGCGCAACATCGGTAAATTTATCATCGTCGCAAGCATTGACGCGCCAAGAAAAGCCGAAGACGTGGGAGGAAAAGCTGACTCTCCTATTCCAACTTCGACCTATCGCCCGCACGTATTCAACCGCTCCTCGTAACCGCAATTTATTGCAGTCTACGTTGAGATTCATCGACAATGCAACCGAACGAAAAAAAAAAAGAACAGAAAAAAAGAGAAGAGAAATAAATACCCAGACTTGCGTGCAAGCTATTGTTGCACCGATGCAATGAAGTGTTTCTGACCGTTTTCTGAGCTGGGAAATCTATAACCGTTAAAGGTATCGACAACGAAACAAAAAATGAATAAAAGAAACGGGGAAAATAAAAAAGGATGAGAGGGGTGGAACAATGAGAAAGAGCAGGAAACGTGCAGCTCAATATTTTGTTGTCACCATTCTGTGAATGGCCGCTTTTTTTTTTTTGTTTACTTTATTGACTTTATTGTTCTACCGATACGAGCTTCGTGTATACCGAAGCTTTTATATTATTAAAGTTTTATTGAAATGCGTCTAGTAATTCGCGTAGAAGATCCAAATCGGGGGAAAAATTAACGATAATTAAGCCGACGAGATCGTTTTTAATGCAGATATCGGTCTGGTCATTCGTACAAATTCCCTCTGAATAAAATTTATGAGTGTCGTCGTAAACGACAGAACGAAGGTGTTTCGTTTGTCGCGTTTAACCGTGTCGTACTTCGGTCACGATTTAAATAATTCCAATTTAAATCCCGTCACGTTTTAATCGCCTACAGAAGACCCGTAGTATACTCGACACGGTGAATCTTAATGCGAAGACGTTCAGAATAGAGTAGCCTCGCCCGATTAACGAGAAATCTGCCGATCGTTCGTAGTAAGATCCTATCTTAATTATCGTTTAATGCCCATCGACTGGCTAGACGCAAAGCTTTCTTTTATCGTTAACAACGAAGTAAAATGCACAGTCAGACACGGCCTTCAGTCCTTTCATCCGATCGACCAAACTTTCTCCGCGCTCGTTGATGTCGTTCCATGATAAAGAGTGTAACGCATTAAACGTTGACCCGAAACAATCGAAATTACAGCGAATTCGTCGAAAATTGCCTGGAATCAACGTGGTCTTGTTTAGCACAGTTTATAGAGAAACGTCGTTCGTGACGCGTCTCGTCCCACTGACACGAAACACGAGTCACGAAAAATTTGTAGAAACAATTTTAGCCAGCAGTTGGATTCCCTATATTATCGTGGGTCACAAATTCCTTGGAAACGTTTGGCTTGAATTTGTCAGTATAAATTGCGCTACTCGAGACTATCGTGGAGATTACTTTCTTTCTCGTTTCTTCGTATTTTTAAGAGTTAAATATTCTAACGATTTATCTCGTAATGGAAATCACCCCGAATATGTAATACATACGTGTTAATCTTTTCTCTCACGTCGGGACAATTTTCCAGAGAAAGAAAATTAGAATCCGCGTCCGTCTATCTATCGACAATAAGCTTGCCTCCTTCGAATATTGCAAAAATGTCCAGTATCCTGCTGACGCCACTTTTTCTTTTTCGCATTGTCGGTCTAGTTGGACACCGAATGTTTACAGTGTACACTTTGAGCAGCAAGCTTGCCAATGTGATGGTCGACACACGACCTTCGCCATATTCGCCCGTTTACTATGGAACGCAATTTCGTGCCGCGCCACCGGAACAACCTGCACGACAGATTACCGCTTTGTTTGCCAGTCCTGGTACTTCGAAACGCAATAAAGATCTCGGCCACTGTCGCGACACCGGAATGTATGCACCGTGGACGTCGGTGTATCGCAAATCGGGAAACGATAGCGTTTAATTCTCTCGAAACACTGTGCACGCCCGATCTATCTCTATTTTTTCTCTCTACTGCCGACAGACTGGCATTTTAATTAAACTTCCCTGAAGAAATCCCGCGGTGACGTTACGCGTCGAATCCCATGTGATTTGATGATTAGAGGGTTGATATAATTTGAAAATTTAGACATTGAAAAAAAAAAGAAGAAAACAAGGGAGCATGTTTTATAAAATTCTTCTATCGAATTTTTTAATTAGGTCGCGAAGGTTTATGCGCTTTCATAATTTTATGAACACAACTGGAGGGATGGAACAAAAATAGAGATTCGTTTCATTTATCAAATATCGCAAGTATCTAGTTTATTTATTTCGGACATCCTATACATTTGTGCGCTTATAATTTGTAATTAAATAGTACTGAAATATACGTATATCAATTTGCAGCTGCGAAATAGCATTCATACAGAATCTCTCCTACGAACACGCGTGCATATTCTGCCCTCCTTAATTAACATGTTCTATCTATCGTTTCGAAAAATCCGGAACGACTAAAATTTCATTGTTTTTTCTGCCGTTTATATTTTACCTTCGTTTAATTTAAAATATTTATCTTATAATTTCGCTTGCGGATAAAATATCTTAACCAAGGACGGTGTTAATTGTCTAATGTATGAACAGGTAAAAATTAATCTTCGGTAGAAATTATTGAAAATTTGGCGGAAGTTGTCGATGCTGGAGTTTTAATTACGTTTGGATTTGAAAATCGAAAAGGCGCGTGGCGTAATAGATTATCGGGTGAGGCAAACACGCGGAAAATCTCGCAACAGCTACACGGCGGAAATAATGGAAAAATTGTTGGGCTGTGGAACAGCGATGGGCATAGTCGCTGACGAGACATACATACGGTCGTTACAATTATCGGTAAAAACAACGAACGAACACGGAGATGGCGTGGCAAGTCGTTAACCGGTACGAGAAACGAAATTGAATTCGAATTGATTTTGGCTGGGCAGCAAAATTAAAAAAACGAAATCGATTTGTCTTCAATTAGCAATGCCCGCCGGACCGCGGTAACGAACGTGCTAGCTATAGCATGAATTTGTTGTTAACGGATACGCGCCTCTGTCAAGCGAAAAAATTCACGTTCTTCCTTTTGTGAAAATGTTTGATGCGATTGTCAATAACTTGTATCCTGGAAATCTACGCAAGTTCGATCTCTTTGTTACGAAAATTCTATCCCATATTTCCCCCAGTCTTTGATGTTTTTCAATCGATTTTAATAGAACATTTTAAAATACTTTCCCACAGCGAGTATACAGCGATTCGGTTGGCGATCAACGGATCAATGCGTACAAAGAACCGAGCCGCTTTGACAGGCTAAAAAATTGTTTGCTTTTGCAAGCAGTATGGCAAATGTAACGTTCAAGTTTCAAATCAAACCGCGTAAATCACGGCGCGCTTTTAATCGCCTAAAAAGCACAGACACAAAAGGAATAATTGTCTCTTCGACTGCAGGTTGGTTCCACGACGTAATTCCAGTTCAATCTCGGCAGCCAATCAAACGCTCTCGCGACAAAAGGATACTGTAACCACGATGACCAGAGTACGGTGCATACAATCAGGATATGCATTTACGATGTATGCAGTTTGCAACAATCTCATGGCAGATTCACGCGTGTCCGTAACAACCCAGACATTCAATGTAAATCGAGTTTGGTACGTACGAGACTGACGCAAAGGGACGAAGATGAAGGGTCATCGTGCTCGATCAAATTTCCGAGCTGAATACTCAAAACTACGTATGTAACGCGAAGCACAAAGGTTCGTTATCACGGAATATTACCTGCCAGCCTGAGATTGTCCCGTCCTGTTTCCCGAGGGACAGAAGCCGAACAGAGAGAGGAGTTAATGCCGCGTCGACGTCTGTCAACCGTGTGAAACGCTAGATTTCGAAGCCCCCGGTCTATCGTTGGTACTATGTGATACCTATCGTTGGTGCTACGTGATAGTTAACGTTGCTATCTAGAAGTGATCATTGCTCGAGAGTTAACCGTTTTATCGATATCCTTTCGATATACCGAATTTTCAACCTCTCGAACTTTTATCCTTTCAAACGTTGAAATCTACGAATCTTTTTAGACTAAGCTTCTTAAGATCTCATTTAGTCTATAGAATGGTATATATTTTATAAGAGGAAATCTAAACGAAGTATTAAATAATGGAGAAGAAACGCAGTGACGTGTCGCATCTAGCACCTCGACACTTTAATTACGTAAATGCCATCCAGTCGTTCGCTGCGTATGATAAATTATTCGTTTGTGACGAGTGTCCTTTCTTTCGACTGTCAACCGTACGTGAAATTAACAATTACTGAAAAATTCCTCTATAATCATCGTTTACAACCTCGTTGATAATTAAAGTTACGTGGCTACATATTTTGAAAAATATCGCTTACTCCAAGATGCACACGTTTTATCATATCGCGAAAGTTTATGGAAGAAATGTATCAACGTTCGTACGATGTAAGGCCGTACGAGACGATAGAAGGTATTTAAACAAACGAGACCAAGACATAGCGCGTGTTCAACGTTTGTGTCGCTTTTCTGTGCAAATAACTTTTGTTCTCCTCCGACCTTGGATTATTTGATGTCACCGTATGTACGTATACTCCTTGAATTCATCTTTAATTACACAAGCGTATAAAGTAATGTTGAAGTAAGCTCCAAGGAGGAAAAGCTACGTTTCTCTTTTTACTTCAATCGATGAAATAGAAATATCTTAAATGTCGCAACGAGTTGGAATGGATCTGGCGAAATTAAATATAAACTTCCTTTGACAATATATGTACATCGTAAGTTAGTTTCCGCGGTTTACCGCGATAGAACGATACGAGTGTCATTCAGTAACGTTTCCCATGATTTCACTAGCCGTGTACAAACTTCGAACAAGCAGAAGCGGAAGTTGTAGAAGCGAACAGCAAGCTCATGAATAACTGTGCCTCGATGGCAACCCAGAGTGTTAGAGGAGGTCGTAGAAACCAGGAGTTACATTCATCACATTCAGCAACGTATTCAACGGTGCAACGGCGAATGGACATTTCGTCGATAACGACGCTCTTTTCCACGTCACTTCTCGTCAGACGGCTTACAGAAGCTGTGGAAGGTTTCTCTATTAAAACATTAGGTTTCGATACGACTAACGGCCAATTTCTGTTTCTACTAAAACGTTTTCTCGTCGACCCACCGTTTCTACAATTCAGCACTTTCATCTTGACGCAAGACGAATAGCAGCGGGCACGATTAATAATTAAACGGCCGCGAATCCACGAATAGGCTTTCGTCGAGTTGTACCTTGGAGCGCGATAACGGAAACGTTGTTTCATGGAAAACATAATTATCGCGTGTCATTGCCCCTTTTCTTTCATCTTCTACGAAACTCTTTCATTTCAAACAGTTCATTCCAGCTACGAACGCGTTAAGATTCCAAGCATCAAGAAACTATTGATTGTAAAAGTTTCTTGTGCAATGTTGATGCGGGAAAGTCTGAAGGGCCGACGTTAATATCGAGTATCCGTTGTTCCTTTCCTTTTGAAAGTAGTTTCCATAAACGCGACGTGCTGGAGAACTTTTCCACCGGGTAAACAAGTTTTCCCTCCCTTGTTTTTTCTTCCAGTCGACGTTGCTTATTTGACGCTGTTTCGCGCTATATACTTTCCTTGGCATACGCGGTATTAACATAAATAGTCGTTTTCGCGAAACCGCCGTCGAGCTTGAAAGCTTCGCCGGAGAAAAAGGGAAACATTCCACGCGTCGCCAACCAACTCGGGCATCCATACTTAACGTTACTTATGCCCGACTTATTATCAAGAAAACAGACGCGAAACTTCAATCGACGTTCCAAGTTAAACTCCGCGTAGTCGTCGTCTAACTCGCGGTCCATAAAAATAAAGGAACGTTCCTACAAGATACACACTGTATCTACATACGTTCACGATTTTCATTGGCATCTATATTTTCTATTTCGTTCGGTATAGCATTTTTCGATAATTGTATCTCAGTTATGTATTTTCCTTTCTTTTTTTTTTTTTTTTTTAGCCACATTCTCCTCGATATCGAAATAATACAGCTATGCTGTCAATTTCGCAGATCGACCAACTATTTCGATAGTTTCACTTTGGACAAGTAATGACCGAGTTGGCTGGATTTTCCTCGAACGAACTTCGAATCGAACCACGTATTTCGAGGGTCCAACAGATGGGGTTGCATCGATGAAAGCTGTTCATTGCCGACAGGACAGACATTGATACTCTCTTAGACATTGTCAGGAATCCCCGAGAGACGCGAATTCTCGCGATGATGCCTCGACTTGTTCAAATGGAAACTCGTCTTCGAAACTTGCACCATATTCCCTTGCTGTATCGCTGCCTGCAGTTGAATGCGGATTTGCTGTAGATTCGTGATCTAACACAATGCATCCGATACACGTAAAATCACACGATCGTGGTTTTCGTAGCTTCGTTGCGAATTTCGTTATAAAGAAGCAATAATTCCGCCCCAATAAATTTCGTCCGGACGAGAACAAAAGTAGAATTTAATTGTGACGAGTACAAAGGTCGGACAAAGCTGCGGTTGTTCTTGTTAAAATTAACAAAATAAATTGAGAACATCCATTCCTATACAGAGATCCGTTTCAATAATATAGAGACGAATGTATTTCAAAAATTGTATCAAGCAGGAAAATTAAAATCTTTCTTTATCGGTGAAATATCTTTGATACGTTCAATTTTTGATTCTCTCTTATAATTTAACCAACTCTGTTAGCTCTCGTATACACACGAAACTTGATATTTACTCGGAGATGATTAATTTATATGTAAATACTATAATAAACGCAATGGTATAACGCGGCAAATACTTTTTGCAGCCACCTCAATTTTACGCGCGACCTCAAATATTAATTCTTTCATTTCGCGCATAAATTTCGAAGCAATCGAGGCAAGCGAAAAGCTTTATTTGCCACGATATAGCTACTTATCGAAATAAATTTCTAAAGCGGTAATCTCCGATGCATTGATCAATCGAGTAACCGACTAACGACCCCTTCTCCTCACGATGACTAGCGCCATACAGCCGTTTCCATGGAAATGTGCGTGCAAAATTTGTATCTCCGGCAAAGCCCGGACTGTTGGAAATTCGAGGAAAGCTCTCGTTGAATTACGAGCCACTAAAGAGGCTCTGCGTGAGTCGTTCCCACCCTCTATCCACCCTTTATCCACCCTCGGCCCTCCGGTTGCCTCGCGTTTCTTCTCTCTTTTTTTTCTCTCTCCTTTCCTTGTTCTCGTCCGCGGTCGGACGGCCATGTATTCCGGTTTGCAGGTGGAAAACGGAGAAACGAATTTCCTCAAGAAAACGCATGGCTCCACGGTAATGGATACATTCGCGGTGCGGCGCCCGCGCCCCTTCGTCGCTTTGCTCGCGTGCTACGCGATATTTCGTATTTTACTTTAATTCCGGCCAAGTTTACCGCCGCGCGGATAAAGAGGCCACCAATAGTCGCTCCGCTGACTATCTTCTTCTTTACCTTCCGCGCTTCTATTTCCGAGAACGCGAGTGCTTGTCTCGTATCGTCTATCACGTCGTTCCTCGCCAGACGCTAATAGCTCGTGACCAAAAGCATTTTCCATGGTCCCTCCTGGGGAATGGGGAAAGTCTGGTGGTGCGAAACCGTTCAGGGAATATCGTTTAACAGTGGAACGTTGCGCATCCAAACTGAAAGGATTATATCCAACAATCTTAATTTTTTTCCATTAGATTTTTCGATACTTTTCATCAAAATGTTTATCAGTCGATTCGTACGATAGTCACGTCGAATTAAATCACCGAGTTATAGACCTTGTGACTTAAATTCTTCTTAGAGAGAGAGAGAGAGAGAGGTATTCGCAAATTGGGTCGGTATAACGAACGATGTACCTTCTACTTGAACTTAATAGCTTTTTACGTTGAATATTCCAGGATTTTCTATAACATTACTAGAATAGCAACTTCGAGAAACGTTATTATGTAAAAATTCGAAAGGTTCAATAAGAATCAGTTTTACCATAAGACCTTCTATTTATAAATTTAATGACGATTTATGTTCTTCCTAAGAGACGATTACTCCAATTAGACTCATCAGCTTATACGAATATTCTGTCGTATTATATAGTAGCCTGATTGCTCTGAACATCGACACGCGTATCAAAGTAATTCGCGTATCAAGGTACCTAGTCAAACGACTGTGTTTGACACATGTGGTTTGCGATCGCTAATAACGTTATCGCCATGCACATTCAATTCGGAATCGTGGCACGAAAGCTCAGCCACCATCACGTTTAGGATGTTCGTTTGCACTCGCGGACAAGATTACCAGTTAACACAGAACTTTGATCGCAGAGCGGGATGAGCGACATTGATGCTGCTGGGACGTGTTTCGTGAACGCGACACGCAACGAAATCGCGCTTCTTACACGGAACAGCCGGTTGTTCGCGATTCTTTCTTCCGCAGCACGTCCCTGCAATATTTTAAGGTTTATTCAAGAACATCAAGAGACAACGCGCCATTTCTCGCGCGGTATCGATGCCTGTTTACGAGGTTAGCGACACGGAGCAAGTCTGGAGAAAAAACACTGTAACCTAGTTCGATGAAACTGCCATTATCCTGGAATGGATGCATTTTATGACGAACTTTGCTATGTTGAAGACGGAGGGTAGATCGTGCAGATAAAAACTCTGGGAAACATCTAAAATCTAAAATATCGAAGCACTGTAAAACTTGTAGGAATCTTTTATGAATGTGTAGCATGTGCTTCGTGCGAAAGATTTTGAAATCTCATTAGTACCGCAATCGGGCCTGTCTATCGCGATTCTATTGGTAAAATATGAAGCCAACCTGAAAATATCCATATAAATTAGAAGATATATATTATAGGCATATATTTCCTAGAATTTCAAAAAATAATTAAAAAGTCAATTATGCGTTATATTAATGAGCCACCACTATTTAGTGGGACCATCTTTATCGCTTGTTACATGTTTAAAACGACCATCAATGCTGTATAATGATTCTTTACCGAATGTATGTTTGCAACAAATGTCTTGTAATTTCCAAGTACATTTTCAGATTGACTCCTTTACCGATATCTTTTGTTGGCCACTGTATATGGAAACGTGCACGTTGTTTAAAAGACACAGTATATTTCAAATTGTGAGAATTGATAACATTTTATTATTCAAGTTATAGTTTCGAATACCGTTATTAAAAACGTACAAGGCACGCTTTGAACGAAGACTCGTCCTTTGTTACGAGAAAACTTGTAAAACTGCTTAATCTATGTATAGAACTTATACGAAGTTAGGGCTATTTATGATGAATCTAACGATTGACATAGAGGAAACGTTGCGAAAGTAAGATGATCCGAGAGATTCGACGGAAAGCTGCTTATCATCTTAGTGTTAATTAGAGTGGACGCGTTCTGCGAGATATTACAAATTCCCTATATACGATTATGCCTTAAGTGTATGCCGACCATTTGCACGTATTACCTGCATTTCCATTCCGTTGGAAACTTGTCCATTAATGGTATACTTATGAATTTCCGTGCGCATAATCTTGTTAGTATTTCGACTATTTAGACTAACAAGAAAAATTCTGAAAACACCCGTAATTCCTTGATCTCGCTTACATAAGTTTATATTTCGTACAGGGTATAAACTTCATAGAAGATTCACTACCAGACTTGTTAAAAGAGATTTTATGCCTTTCAATATCGCTAGCCGGGATGCCTAGCGTGTCAACGTTGAAGTAGTCCGCTTATTCTCGCGAAATTTCCAGGATAAATCGCCCTCGACGTTGGGAAACGCATTCCGTAATTTCGTATCCAGCCAGATGCCTCGCGGATAGGTCCATTTGCTCGTAAAGCCGCTCAAATTGGTACACGCACGCGCACCCGCCGCGTCTTATTTACGTGGCTCAAAGCTAACAACTTTTCCTAACGTTACGGAACATTAGGGGCACGTACGTTCGCAAAATACGAGCGTAGAATTCCATTAATTCCCGTTCGCGCAGCAGTCGCCCCACACACGGGTCGGCTTGTCTCTTAAACTGGTGCTAAAAATGCTCCTTTGAATTTCAACTCGCCACGTTCTCGTTGAAACTTTCAACGCATTTGCTAGTATGCGACGAATAGCGTGGAACTTTGAAATTTCATTTCTTTGCAACCAAGTTGATCTCACGACGCGGCGAGACGAAACGTGAAAGTAAATCTAACTTTTGTCTTTGTATTTGTAAACTGTTCTCCTTTTTAAAATTTCGACACGAGTATGTTTTTATTGTTGGTAGTAGTTTGTAATTGAAAACAATCGGTGTTTTAACACCCCTTTTGTTTCATCAACAGGTGATCCTTATGGAGAAAGAAAAACGCATGGATCAAAGGCGGACACGCGAATACAACCTACACATACAGTCGTTCTGATGGCTTCCAGACGCAGACGACGTGCAGATTAGTGGTTGTATCGAGAGTCCTTGCTTTGAGACATCCGGTTAAAGTGCTTCTTCTCCTCTGCTCGACGCATTTCTGGATAATTTAGATCGTGCAATGTTCCCTCTTGTCATGTGCTCACCGCTACACACGTATCTGTATATGTAAGGGTGAGCTCGTTCGTCAAGTCGTTGACGCATGATAAAATCGTATACCGTTGCGGTCTTTTAAAATCATTTTGGTATACCATTAAGTAACGTAAGTACAATTAGGAATATGTTTTAGAAATGAAAGGTATGAGGTTTTCATTAATTCCTTGCTTCATGATTTTTTAAACCGCGAGTTTAAACGGATCGTTGACTATCTGTAGTTGTAAGAAAGTCTCAAATAAAAAATATAAAAATACTGTGTACAATTTATATTCGTCGATCCATGTTGAAAAACTGAAATGTTTAAACTACCGTTGAAATTAAGCACTGTTACAGATACTATCTATCTCGTTGAATTTTATCGAATAATAATATCACGATTGCGAGCCAATAGACAGTTATTCCAGTAAAAATTAAACACGAGCATAGAATAAATATTTCTCAGCAAAAACTGGAATCCTCCTATTGTTTGTTCAGATTTTTTTCCGTGCAAGACACTTCACCATGCTGCCTCGTTCCGTTCACTGTTGCAAACTCGTTGAATCATTTATTGCAAACGCAAACAAGCATGGAGCATTTTAAATAACTCTCAAGACGAACTCACGAGAATTTCAATCAAAAGCAGCTTTGTTTTCCTAGCCTTCATATGCATAGTATCATCCTTTATTCATATTTGTACTAACAATAGTTCAACTTTTGTACGCTTTATTCTTAGTACTCTACATAGTTGTCTGACTATGGCAATCGCGTATCAATCTGGATTTAGGAACGTCGACACTACTGTAGAGTGAAAAATAATTATATCGTTTAATCAGAAGAGATCACGAGTTCCGAAATTCGCAACTATTTAACAAAAGAAAATGTAAGATCCGAATTTCCTTAAATTATCACGTTTACCAATTCGAATTCACAGGGGACGAAATTCAGGATGCAAGTAACGAGTTTACCCAGAGCTTATCACGTTAATTGAACACTTTGGACTCTTCCGATTCGGATAGCATTTCGTTTCTCCCCTGTCTCTCATTTTCTCCTATTCGTCCTCTCCGCCATCATTACTAATTGCCATCCTCAATTTCGGCTAATTACTTCTCACCAACTTACCAAGAACGATCATATCTCTCTTTTCGATTCTTTCTCATCTTTGATGCGGTCCCTTTCTGACGATCGTTAACGAACTAACATACCATTGCAATTTGACAATTTCCTAATCTAATTTCATTACTACAGATAGATATTAGTTGGAACAATTCTGGTTGTTTTTCCTCTGTAAGTTCCTTTCCTTTCGTACTATTACATCGATAATAATGAACGAATCAACCTTTACTTCGATCACGGTCTATTTATCAAATCGAAAGCTTTCAGCTTAATAGCGAGAGTTAACGGATCACGGAAACACCATCGAAAACAAATCGTATCGTACAAAAAATCAATTCGGTCAGAATGTGCGAGCTCGTCCGCGGGAGAACCTTTCGAAGAATAAAAAGGGAAGGTTGAACGGAATATAGTGAGATTAGGACATCGACAAAAGGTGGCTAGTCTCACTGCCCGAGGGGAGCTTCTTTCTCTGTTCGAAGAGCCATCGAGACGATAAAAACAGACTCGAAGACGATCAAAGGCAGCTCGTTAAATTAACAGCCTGTTTCCAGAGGAAAAATTCATTCGGACCGTTTCTGGCTGAACGCTCGAAAGCGAGTCCTTTCACGAGGGTGTCCCGAATGTGGTGCACAAAAGAAGTTGTCTACTCGAAAATCGAGTATAAATAAAGCACGACCGCAGTTGCAAAAATACTGGAACACATCATATTACGTGGAATATTGTACCTTTGAGTTCCTTTATTTATCAGAGTACTCCATTAAACAGCTCTTTGACAAGGATTCTTAGACTCCACCACGATCTATTTTCCGCTCTTGTTTTATCTCTAGAACATATGAAACAAGTGATTTACGAAACTGTAACGGGCCCGTAGCAAACACCGGAGTAAATAAGGTGACTCAAAGGTGGATACTATGCCAACGAAATGAAAGTTGAAAGAGTCTCGCTAGAAATTCGTCCGGTATAATAGCACTCCAATCTTCAACGTTTCCCTTTCTCCGTACAAAAGCAAACCACGCTTCACGGTACAGAGGTTGGTTTCCCTCGCAGAAAAAACAGCTTGAATTTCCACGTGAAGCATGGAAGCCACGCAGGAAAAGCTTCGATTGTCCCGACGGGGGTACGGTACGCCGCGACGGGCAAACAAATTTGTACAGGGGTTCGCCGTTTAAATCGGGGGCGCGTTCATGCGTGAACCCACCCTCTTGAAAACGATTCGATGGCGCGGGCAAACACACGAGGGGCTTGAACAAGCCTGACGATCGAGGCTCGGCTGTTATCGATCAAACGATCGTTTCACGGATTCGAGAACGCAAGGAAAACTCTCGGGACGATGTTCAGATGTTCCGTGTGTCGGACGCATTGCGGCATTTTCCGGCCAACGAAACGGGATTCGATTTGCGTTGAACGTTCGTAGTTGGCGAAAAAGGAAAAAAAAAGAAAAGAACAGAAGAGACGAAAGAGGAATTTCTGGGTGGGAAACACGTACATATATGGAAGGGTCGCGTGTGCCTGGGTAGTACTTGTCCGTCGCCTTGAATTTTAACTCCAGGGTTGCTGAATCGGGTCAAGAGCGATCCGATACTGGTTCGAACGACTTCGAGATCGAATTAGCGTAATTACGCGAGGAAAATCGGTGCCGTAGTATAAAAAAGGTGTCAGGCGTTGAATCAGTGACCTTCGTTTCTTTTTTTATTGCGACGAGAAGCGAACTTCAGAGGCTCTGGATGTCGTTCAATTAATTGGCGAGTCTTAATATCGGCTGAGCTTTCGCAAAATAACGAGGATTCGTGTCGAAGTGTTTGCCCAGGAAATGTAATTAAGGAAACAGAGGGGATGGTACTGATGATCGTATATGTTGCGCTTGTCATTTTTCCCTGCTTTGAATCGGGTTTAATCCTCGCGTTAGAAGACTCTTATATAATTCTTTTACGTGATTTCATACATTAGCGCAGTTTCCTAGCTATTATATAATACTTTATGTACTACAATCGCGTTGAAAGCTAATTTTCAGACGGTCAGAAAATTGGCTTTAATAGCGTTTCTATTAGTTTGTAAATAATCCGTTACTCGTGAATTCTCTTGACTAAACTAAACTTCATGCTTCGTACATCCTCCACCTTACCTTCTCGTTATCTATTCGTAACTCTTCTTCGGTTCAAGTTTTGCATTCACCCTTTGCTATTTACACGGGAAACTTTATTCTCGATTGTTACCAAGGATCGTGCCTGTGTCTTATGCCACTCGAGATAATATTGTCCCGAGTTGCGGAAATTGCAACCGAATAAGAATCTGCAGTGCGTAGACGTTTCTAACGGCTAGAAACCGTAAGTCGCTGATCGAAGCGAGGTCGACACGAGTAGTACACTCGAAAACTTGGCAGCCCGGTCGGCCTCTTGTCCCTCAATCTTTTCCTTCTTTCCTTTTCGACTTCTCTTTTTTCGTCTCTCGTGCTCCAAGCGGCACGAGACGAAAAGCAAATACACTCTCCTGCAGTCGCAGCAAGGGCGATATTCGACAACGTCACGGTCCTTGATTATCTTTGATCTTCGACCCGCGGGCTTATCAAGAGCCGTGTCAGCTACTCCGATTCCTGTTCTCCCACTGTAAAACGTCCTTTACGAACACTTTTGCTCGTCCCATACGCAAAAGTCGAAGTTTCAGGATTGCTTCGAGCTTTCGTTCATTTTCGAGAAATGACAATAGACGTATTTTATGACAGGAGGATAAGAAATTTCATTGGAACTTCGATCTAGGGGAGATTTTAATACACGATTATATCGTTAATATCGTGAATTGTAAAATAGAACGTTTCACAACGACCCTGGTTTTAAATATTTATCCAAGTTAATTACAAAACGATCGTGTTAAAGACGTAAAAGTTTGGAATTTAAAAGTCGATGTCGACGCTCGAGTCGGATTAAAAACTCGTAGAGAAGAGTAAAGCGTCGACTTTGAAAATATAAACGATCGAATTAGGCCAAGTTACGGGAAGTTTTAATGGGACAATGGGATAAAATACTTTTTGACTCGGTTACCCGATTAATCGAGTTTGTATCTCGGCGGTGTGTCGTAATTACTGCAATAGACACGGTCGAAGGATAATGGCAACACCATTAAACTGTCTCAACTGTATTAAACAGCAATTATCGCTACATTCGCCATACGAAAGACGGCGCATAAATGCTCGAACTGTCCAAAGACAAAACGAAGAAACAAATATCAAATTAATCCCTACTTTAATTTCCATTATCATAACGATCATAATTTCTCACATACGTCCATTAAATTTACCGACGAAAATTACAAATTAAAATCACGTATTTTGTACTCGTTGTCGTTATGACAATCCAAGTAAAAACGAGCGATCGTCGAGCCTCCTCGTTGTCGAACAACATGGTCGTCGACGTGACTGCAACGACTCCTCGATTCGAGGATATTTTGCTGTCACGGTTAACGTAATTCAATCGTCGACGATTCGCCGTTTGACCAGGACCGTCGGTGCTCCATGCTGAAATATATCGGGGATATTCGAGTGGCCGGGCCATTCCATTGTTCACGCATACCAGTTAGAACGATGACTGACATTTCATTGCGTCGCTAACATCATTGAATGCCGGCGTCCTCGACACTGCCGAGTGCCGCACTCGTAACGCGTTATATTACTACCGCTTCGCGGCCTATTTAATTAGTTCCGGAGCTCTGTGAACGTTATCCGAGCCCCGAGCGATTAAACATCACTCGTTCAACGATGCTTTCTACCGGATTCCACGATTCCATAGCTATGAAAACAAGACTCGGTCGAAACTTTGATGAATCGTGCTAGTTATACACGAGAAATAATTCTGGATAATGTCACGAATCTCGTGTACGAGAAGTTTAATTGATGTCTGAGCGAAAGAAAACAGAAGCTCGAAGATAGTATGAAAATATTCGAAGCCTGATACATTTGTGGCGATATCTTACGATATTTCGAGGAATCTTGGGAATTTTGAATTTTCAAAAATTTCAAAAAGTTTCAAGGAGTCTGTAGGTCTACAGGTTATAGGGGTTTTAGGGTATTATGGCGGGTTTTCATCGGGGATTCGAAGATTCCAAGCGATTTCAAATGTTTCAAAGATTTCGGAAGGGTTCCAGGGCCAGAAGCTTGGAAGATTCTTGGTACTTAGGATCTTCCATAACTTCGAAATCCCTAAGTCTTCGAATGCTTGGTTTCTCGGATTCCAGGATACATGCCAGCCTTAGAAATCTTTCGAGACCATACAAGTTACAAATATTTTGCACTCGACGAGTTTACGATGGATGCAATACGAGTTGTACGAAATTACGAATCCACACGTACCTCTGTATATTTGTTACGCAAGGAACGTTTAGCGAATAAAAATCGAATACATTGTAGGTATTTATTTCTTGCTTCATTGTTTTCTGAATAGTAACAAACATTTCGATGATCAGATATTCGAATTCGACCAATTTGGGTCCATTGGCTATTTTAATGGCACAGTGGTCAACCGATAAGGTTACGTGAGTCGACGATCACAAAGCACATTATGCAACGGCGAACCAAGTTTGTAGTGTAAACCTAAACCAAACCCATGCACACGCTACGCACATCCGTAAATGGAGATGTCGTATGTTTCGTCTCGTGGAAACAAGCATCGTTAACGAACTTGCCGTATGTTTTGCGTATACTCTTCCGTTTGACGGGTAAATATGCAGTTTCGTTGACTAGTCGCACCGGTCACTTCCTCTTCGAATCGCGGCCACAATCGTTCGAGATATTCAAAGAAAGTTTCACCTTTCCTTTCAATAGTTGTTCCTTTTTAATATATTGACGATCGTTCAGACAAAATTATTTGTGTTTTCATAAGTTGTAGCTGGTCATTGTTCAAACGAGATCACATCATTTTATCAGATAGAAGAAGATGTAAGAAGGTTCCGTAAAGATATACAAAGACGTATCTATTCCAATATTCTTGTTCTAACGAATAATTTCTTTCCTTATTTGAAATAACGCGAAATTATAAGTACAGTTATCAAAAGATTTGTTTGCAGTTATCTAACTCCGAGGATCTGTCAAATATCGGATCGACGAACATCGATTAAATCTTTGAAACATCATGGACACCGATGCTAAGACAAAATATGGAAAGTGAAAAGCGAATGTGGGCTAACGAGCATCTTCTACGTAAATTTTCAATTAAAAGCGTTGCGCACGGATGCATGTGCCAAGCCTGTTCACGTCACAAATTCATTCCATCCGAAGCGTTATTGTGCTTAATGATTTAATGAATCTCGCCTGCAATGTGGCGCCTAACGTGACGTATAAATTATGAAGCTCAGTCGTAGTCGAGTGGGACATTACAATTTCCATTACTAGGATCAACCGATCGGCGTAACCTGCAACTGCAATCGCCGCACAAATTCTTCATTCAGCTCAGTGGCATTCAAGCTGATATTCAGTGGACGTCGACAAGCTCGTTTTCCTTGGATTTCAGATCAAATACGTATAGACATTCTTGTCATCTGTATTTTGAAATATCTTTCTTCGAGCCTACTTTCGTATTTTTTTTTACCAGTTGTTCGCAAGCTTCAATTTTGTGAAAGTTCAATCCATCTTCGTATATATTTAACGACCAAATGAAATTAATATTTTGCAGGTATATTCTATATGAAAATAACTAATTGTCAAATAGTAAGAAATAATACACACGCGATCTTATTAGATAAAGTTTAACCTTTTAGCTGGCTACTCGAAATTCACGCATCAGCAATTTTATTCTTTATTCTTGGATTAAAATTCTCAATATTCGATGAAACGTACGATTCAATAAATATTACTGTACCATAAAAATTATGCGAATATTCGCTATCAGGCGTGTAATTCGTAATTGCCCGTTTACGTTCGATAATGAAACGAGTCGAATAGTAACGTGTCTTTTAGTCGAAGCGTCACTATTTTACAAAGAGAGTCCATCTTTCCTTTGATACCCCTTCTCCTTTAGTCTCGATATGAAAAACGATCTGTGAATCGGTGAATATCCATTTCTCTTTAAATTATTCAGGCCCGACGAAAGCGTGCAGGATAAACTGCCGTCAACAGAGGACAACTGCGACTCAGCGTAACGTCAATTTATATCGTGAATAAAGGAATATCGTTATTCGTTTCTGGTTCTAATACGATTTTCAAACAGACGAACAAAGAAACACGAAGCAATTCGTTAACTGAATTTCACCCACATATTAAACTTTCTTATTTAAGAAAAGGAATTCTTCTCTTCCAGAGACATGCTAATATAAAAGCTGCACTTAGAACTGCTTTTTTTCTTCAAATCACATTGATAAAATCTGCGAAATATTATATGCTAGTATTATATAATATTGGTTGTAACGTAACAAACTGCAAAAATACGATTCCTTTAGAAAACATTTGGAACAATCTTGTTCGACGATAATGTTCGATGATTTGACGACCGTGAACGATACACAGCGTGCGTAAATTTCAACACGATTCGGGTATCATGGACGATCTCTTGAAACGATCAGCAGTGTTACTTTGACTGCGGGATATCTGGACGTATTGATAAAACAATGCAGTCCGCCGGTATCGCGTTCGTGGAAGGGAGAAGCTACATGGAGGAATCACGAGGCTCATTGCCAAATCGATTGTCGTGCGCGTTACATCTCCACCGTTGTTTCGCAGATGGACTTGTACCAACGTGTGTTGCACGTTCGAGCATTAACGTGTTACGTCTAGTTACACTCACGACCAATAACGCGACTACCCACCGTTCGACGTTTAATTCAATCTCTTCGAACGATTCTAATCGATCAAAAGTCATCGTTCAACCATAATCGATCTATCTCTTTCACCCCTTTTTTCTTATTTTCTGACGCGAACATTTATCGTGACGATTTTCAAAATAGCTGCACACACATCTTTTCCTCGTTTTGCATTCTAACCTTCCCTATTCTAACCTTCGTAATGATGATTTTCTAAGTAATACCGTTTTACCTCCATTTAGGATTTGAATCAAGTATCGTATTAGTAAAAATGTTGGATAGTTTGTACAACAGTTGAAAAAAGCATAATGCAATATCATCTTGCAATCAGCTTTTATGTATGTTGCTATATTGATTATACAGCCTATCTTTACTAAATGAATCCTAGATTAGTGCTTTCGAACTATATACCGGGAAATAGTAATATCAGGTACCGAAACGGCTACAAGGCTACTTCTTTGGTCTTGCATGGTACCACGTCGAACCGTTTGGTACCAGCTGGCTAAACTTCGATCGTATCTCTCAGAGCTAAACGTTGTTTCCAAGGATCCTCCTCGTTTCGTGCGCGGATCCGTAAGCATAGTATATCGTGCGCGCGTCTGTAGGTTAAAGTACCAATAACGAGGCTCAGGAATGGCCCCGGACGTCTTCTTTGCTTGTTAACCATACAACCTGCAATTCGGTGAGGAAATCGTGTTCGACCCCGTACTCTTTTCAAAATGCCACGGATCTCTGTGGTTTGCTATATTGCTGGGTTGGCTGCAATTCAATTTCATCGACTTGATCTGCTGGAAAAGCCAAAGATCTATATATGTTTTTTCTTTTTAGCGGTATACGACTACGAAGAATCCTTTTAGTGCATTTTTTAATATCTACGGCGGAGAATTATTAAATTGATATCGACGAATTAAATATTCTTTCGCGAATTTTTACATTACCTACAGCTGTTATAAAATGCAATCTGAAGTCATGGAAATTCGATCAAAAGTTTGTAATTCTTCGTTTCTGAGATATTTCGGATTATAAATTTTCCGTGAATGGCGCGCAATTTACAACGAAATACAGGTCAGCGTATCGCGTGATAATTGCAGTGATTCTTTTTAGAAATTACGTGTGCAATGAAACAGTCCCGTTTATTAAAAAGGGTCCATGGTTACGGTGTACGCCTGTAATTCGCTGGCTGAAACCAACAGCATTGTTACGCTAAATGTTTTAATCAAGATCTTTTGTAGTTGTTCACTGTTGTTCTCTCGACTCCAATTACCGCGTAACTAACCGCACTCTGTGCAATATCGATGAATAGTTTCCTGCGACACGTGCTTTCGTTGTCATCTTTACGATTTAAGAATCGTACCGTGAATACAAAATATAACAAACCTAAGACAACAGGCATAAACGTGAATTCTGAGTCTGCAAGGAAGTGCGAAATATTTTTGAAACGATAGTTCTAACGTTAAACCGTCAAACGTTTCTTACACCGAAACGGTAAATTTATTTAATTGCCTTTGATAAACGCGCGATTTTCTTTGCAGGCAATTGCAAAATTGTAAAGTTCTAGAACGCTAGGGAAGATCATAATTTTCCAGTGCGAGGAAAAAAAAACAAATGTGCGGCTAAATGCGCGCCATAGCACGCAAATAGGCGCGTGTACACGCTTTTCCAAGCGCATAGTGCGCGAATATGTAATTTCAGAACGGCCTCGCAATGAATATCGTAGCTATGCAAATATAATTTTACAATTCCGCAATCGCGTCATTATACGGGTCACCGAATATTTCGCATGTATCCGCATGTTTGTCATTCTCCTGGCTCGCGTACTTGGCGACGCGTAAAAAGTTCAACATTTCATTAACGCTTACCGATAATCGTTCGTTTCATGCCAGTTTGCAATCGTAGAACGCTTAGGTTCATACGGATACACATAACACCTATATTACGCCAGATACATAGGTACATTACTTTGAATATTATCGAATACAAAGGAGGTTCCATTCGAATAACTGAATTATGTCATATTCCACGCTACACGAAGCTCCCAACAAATTCAATAAAGTGCCTCCAATATTTGTTTCGATACGATCAAACGGTTCTAACTGTTTATCGTTATATCTCGTATAGCCTTATCCTCGTTCAAAGTTAATACAAAATATCTACAAACAAACCATATCAGACGATAAATATAAGTATAGTTGGTATAATGGTATAATATATCAAGATATGAGCGAGAACGCACGTCAGTCGCAGTAAAATCACGATATCTATCTCGTTCGGTAATTTTGGAGAAAAATTTAAGGGATCCCGATGGCGTTCGGGGACGAAGGATGACACGAGTCAGCCAGAATTTTTGCATGTAGATTGTTAACGAATTCAGGCCCGCGAAAGCACGAGAGAAGAAGCGGCAAAAAGAGCGGAAGGCAATTTCGACTTTGACCAGATACGCGCCTCGGCGATAAAAGTAATGAGATCCATTATAACGAGGTAAGCTGTCGCTCGCAAGGGAAGTATCTTTCCTCGCGACTGCTAATCTATTCTGTCTCTGTCTGGACACTCGCCGAGTCTTAATCTTCCATCGTTATAAACAACCCACGCGATTAACGACAGAAATTTTAAGCAATCGCGGCAAGTTAATACCGAACTCGAATATATAACGTTATGCTAAACGACTTTTCTAACTACTCTCCTACGTCATAAATATTATAATATAAGTTGCAACACGTGCTACACATAGCGGTATTTCAAGATTAGAACGAACTGATAGAAATGTTCAGAAGTAGCAACTTTGCCCCGATATTAAGTCAAGCTTGTCGATTTCTTTTACGTAGATTTCATGGAAAAAGTGAGAATTTATTTACGGCACGGAGGAACGTCTTAAACGCGTTCGTAAAATTGCCGGGACGATAGAATAAGGAGACAAGGTAGGGGACGTTCAACGGGCCGTGTAATTTTTCCTCGAACGCTAAGAAATCTTTGGTTTTTCAGCTATTGCGCGTTCTTACACTTTGCGGAAGCAGCCGAGCACGAAAGGCAATAGACGAGAAACGATAACGTCCGATCCATCTACTTTTTCGTAATTTCACGGACACCGCTTATCGTTAATGCCAAATTGAAATTCGTAGAAACGTTTTGAGTCGCGTCTTCTTCCGTGTCGACGAGTTTTCCTAAAGGGAAATGTAAACGAAATATCGAGCACGGAGAAACACGGAGAAATTGGCCAGCGAACGAAAGAAATTGCGCGTGTGAAGGCGAACGGGGTATAGAAATTGGCGAATTCCCGAACGATTCTGCGGCAAGATTTAAAAGATTACGTAGAATGGGTTGAATTTGAATGCAAATGAATTCTTAAGCCGTAGAATATGAGAAAGTTGATCGCGAAAAGTCGCGTAATAAAACTCAAATTTTTTCCATCGCATCCCCTGCCACTTGAAATTTTTATTCGTCCTCTCATTTTCTCTCCTATATTTCTCTGCCCTTTTAATAAAGGTAAAAAAAGAGAGACGTAAGTTTCGCACGGAAATTTTTACGACTCGATCCGTCAAGTCGGAGAAAGGTATTTTATATTCCCTTCCCGAAGAAGGGAAAGGAATCGCTACCTGATTGTGGTGTATCGGGCCGGAAATACATCAAGAAATATTTGAACGTCTTCACGGGATACGCGGCGGTTTTCCATTTGAATCCTGAAGAGACGAAAAATAGAAACGCGGGCAGGATTTTCATTTCAAATTATTCGACAACGTCGAACCGAGCCTGCCTTTCCTTCTCTTTCTTCGTCTCATTTTTATGAAACACGCTGTCAACATTTCCTCCCCTCGGCCGTAATTTTCAAACCAAATTTTAACAAAAGACTCGACTTCATTCGCCACACGCCGGAAGAACTGCCGATATCGCCTTAATGAAATTCCCCACGTTCCACGGTTGGCCATAAATTACGCAGCTTAATTAGATTAAAAGCGGATCTCGGTTATATTCGAAGCGTTCCAAGGAGGCAACCGTCACGGCTAGCCGAAGAAATTTCGATGATATAGTAAAGGAGGCGAGTTCTTTGCAGCGGAGAAATATTTTAACGGAGCGTATGCACGTACGGAAAATTCAGTTTCGAAAGGAGAAGAGGTCAGAAAATGGTGGCCGATCACGCTACGAGGATTCACAAGCGTAAAGAACAAAAAGGTCCCGCGCTGTTGAAATTTGTTGGATGTACGTGCAGTAGTTACGGTATCGTTGCGTTGAATAAATTCGAAGAACAGCCGGGGATCCTCTGCGTATCTCCAAGCTAAATCGAATCGATGGCTGGTACGCTTGTTACGACGGATCCGTCTTGTTTCGTGAAATGAAATTCTGAATTTTTCATCCCGCCCTCCATTAAGGAATTGATTGAGACAACCCGTGTGATATTGGATTAGGTACTTCCACTTTTCCACGCTCCCTCTGGCTATTCTTGAAACGTTATTGCTCGTAAATCAAGGTTCTCGTTGCGCACGAAACGCGCGCGATACTTCATTCATAAGGTTGCTAATTTTTAATTAGCTAATAAAACACTACAGCTATTACTATGAACTTTTTGAACAAGCGTCTACTATGAACGAGCGTAAACACGATCAATCTTCCATCAATGATATATGAATTGTTTAGAAGCCAGGTTGATTAATTTCACAAACTAGGAAATAGAAAAGATTATAAGCATTATTCTTTCAAATTTACGTTACAATTTACTACGTAATCATCGTCGTGAAGGTAGGTTATCTTTTTTTTTTTTTTTTTTTAATTGAACGCCAATGAGTAGGTATGCTCATATAACAAAATTCGGAAATTTACAAACACGAAGTTCGCAAAATACGAAATCGATCAATTTTTTTTTTTACGAAATAATATAAGAGAATGTTCCAAAAGTTTCTAAACGCCTGCTTCATCGATGAGACAAATGTCGGCGTGACTGTTTCAAGGTTAAACAATTTCAAGATCATTCGAAAGATATTCGTTGGTGGTATAACGTCGCGCAAGAACTCCGCACATCTCGGACATCCGGTCCGAATGGAATAGCCGCGTAGCCTGCGGGTCGTGTTTAGAGATGCACGTGACGGAAATACCCTGCATTCTCAACGTTGACTTTCTGTGGACGTCGAGCGGGCAGATTTTCCAACGGGTAAGCTGTGAGCTTCGGCGGGCAGCAAAAATTACAAACGCGAGAAGTCGCGTCTACGTTCGATCCTGACGTTGCTTAAATCGGATTAAGGAACGGTAGGCTACCAAAATTGCTGTCACTTACATCGTACATTATACGCGGCTTTCGCAGAGGAAAATAAATTCGAAATACCGTACAAGCTGTTAGTTACTTTGCCCAGGATTCGTACGAAATTGTAAAGCTTCAAGCGTTTGATACGATGCTACTTGAAACGTAATTAAAACGTCTCGTTTTACTCGAAAGACTATCGCTCCAAATTATGATCGAAATTGCACTTTAATCTCGAAGTGTAAAATATGACCGAAGATATTCACATATTATTACCATCAGATTATTACATTAATTTCGAATTCCAATTAATATTTAATTTAATTATTCCGCAATGTATGAATTCGTAGAATATTATAGCTGCTTGTGGTTCGTTTCAGATAGCGTTCCGTAGGAAAGAGTTTTCGTAATGACGTATATATATATATATATTATCCAAGGTGGAAAACCTCTAATAATCATGGAGAATTCTGAGAATATTTACCGAGCCGTCTGGCATGATAAAAATAAACAGCAACGAGGGTCCGAGATTTCCTTGGCTGTGAAATTGCCTGAGCGCGAAGGGAATTTTAATTGCGCCTATTAATGGAGCTGCCGGAGCAAAAATAAGCCACACGATATCAAACATTATTACAAGGGACATCGACGACGCTGTGAAAATGCCGAACAAAAATAGCGTCGATGTAAGCCGTGTAAAGCGAGATTCTTTATCAAAGTAGCGGACAGTGAACTGAAAAATCGCGTAACCTTCGTTTGATAGCATAATATAATTATTATTTGTGGATCTTACGACTCAATGTCGCTTGAGAATTTCAAGAGATAGGCAAGAGTAGCTTCGATATGAAAAAATAATCGTAGTAAAATTAAAGTTTCGTTCAACTAGAAATGTTGATTTTGCGAAATTTCAGTGGCTGACCGTTTTCACCACGCTGAAAATTATTATTAACAAGGAACGTAAGGGCGAAATAAGATTTCGCAATGTCGAAACGTTAGCATTATCTCGATTTTCGCAGGCTGTTATTCTCGATGCTTATTCCAGCTGGAAATCAACGTATTCTACGTGATCTGCGTTTTGAATGCCACGGTTGTGTATCCAAACGTGAACTTTCATCCCCTAATAATCATCACGTACAATTAACGTTTCCTGGGACTCGTTTCCTAATGCAGTTCACAACCACGCAAATAAAATGTCTTATCTTTTTCCCTCCGCAACATCTCTCGAAATTGCAGACATAAAGATAATTACTCTCGCACGAACATTTCCAATATTCATGGTGTCAGGAAGTTACAATACTAAATAAAAAAAAAAAGAAGAAAATGAAGTTCTAATTTCTACAAATAATAATAATACTAATAGGAAAGAGATGCTAGTTCTATTCATTCACGTTTAAAATATGTCTATGTTGATAATATCAAATTAGATTAGAAGTCTAAGACCGATTTAACTTGCAAGGAAAGGGATTTAGCTCTTTTCTCGCGCATGTCAATTATTGGAAAACGAGACAGCAGGGAAAATGTACATGCGATTGCTCTAAGCACCCACCAGCTGTGGCCAGCGGACCGTGAGGTAGACTTTGGCGCGGCCAAAGAGCCGCAATCTTCGTAATCTCCTCAGCTTCTTATCGTTAAAGCCCATCCCCATGAAGACGGGCGGCACACGTGATCCGCATTGGCACTCCAGGTTGCTAACCGATTATTTTTCACTACGACAACACAGCAGCTCATACAACAGAGTACAGATCACGTCTAGACTGCACAGGTCCTTTCGATCTTCGACGTTGCTTTTCACTTTTCGAAGTTACTCTTCCGATTGAAAACGTTTCGTTGAGCTTCTCTTATCACGATATACTATAATAGTACAGATAATAGATAGATACTATAACAGTATTCTAAATTTACAATGTCATCGTGAATAATTATATTTCACGTATCGTTACGTCAAATATTTGTATTTTCTAATTTTTTCTAAATAAACGTTGGCTACGTCTCGATAATTTTCTAGTAATATACTATCTTCGTTCGTGGATTAACGTCAAACTTTCACAGAGGATTTCCCGATTTCCCCGTTCAGCCGGTTCGGAAAAGATTCAGCCAACTGTAAAGTTGAATTTTCAAGGCAAAACGCGCAGATGGCGACCGTACCACGTGAGTTCCGCGAAGGAATCGTTAGGTAGATTTGTGACCTTGGAATCGCGATTCAATGTGCAGCGAGCATTGTGCAGCGCAACCCGACCGCGCGC
The DNA here is from genome assembly GCA_014737385.1 of Bombus superbus. Taxonomy (NCBI): domain Eukaryota; kingdom Metazoa; phylum Arthropoda; class Insecta; order Hymenoptera; family Apidae; genus Bombus; species Bombus superbus. The sequence continues at coordinate 1,509,642 of JACXIK010000003.1, read as the reverse complement.
GCTCCCTGCATAATCGTGACGCATATCCGTGTGACGTTGCCGCCGAATACTCTCTTTTCTCTACACCGTTGCGCGGACTTCGATGACGAAACTACACCCATTAACAATTTACCTATTCACAGTCACACTGTTCAAGAATGTTCAACGTACGATAGCACAAAGTATTCGTATGCTTAAATAAATTACATTTTCCCGCGATAAATACGAGAACCGAAATCCCGGACAGCGGAAGCTCGATAGTGACGTATATTATTCACGAAGCTTCAGGATTTCCAGCATTAAAGCTTATTTATTCATCAAAAGAGGATCTACGTCGATTAATTATCTAACAACCTTCAATCTCTGTCTTCAAGTTATGGTCGCAACAACGAAACGTCTGAAAAATTTCTCTCTGAAAGGATCTCTCGATACAAGGTAAAACGAAATAAAAAAAAAAAAAAGAAGGAGAAGAAACTGGGATTTGTAAGATTACGCAAACGTAAAAAGGTACACTCTGGCCTCGCGAGAGATGTTGTCACGGCAAAACAAGAGGCTGTGACGTTCGCGGGACTGCGAAGCTGCGGACGAACGTTCCCGGAACGCAGGAACAGATCCCGCGTGTTTGGATCCGCGCGAATGACTGCCAGTGCTTTCGCTCGGCGGGCCATGGGGTGCCGAGGGATGCTGCCAGCTGGGTTGGACGGCGCAAGATCTACCCCCACACGCGATCCACAACCACCCACACCCCCAGCCACGTTCGCCACTGCTAGCCAGACGTATCTCCGGCGCAATTCAGCCCTCGCCTTCGACCTCTCTTTTCGCTTCAAAACAACTTGATGCCCACTATAGGAAAAATCACCTCCCCCCGTCCTCCCTCTCTCCGAATTTCCCTGACAGTGACAATGACGGCGGCAACGAGGAAGACGACAGCGATGCGAAGGTCCTGTCAGAAAGCCGGATATTACCACGTCAATGAATATTTGAGTAGGCTTCGCTTCTAAGGTATTCTTCGTTCGAATATACCGAGATTAACGCTTAAATGTATCCTCCTTGCTTTTAAACGCCGATCGTAAGATACAGAGAAGGATATTTGAAGCAACGTGTAGTTGCAATTTGGTTTTGAAAGTTACACTGCTAATAACAGGTATTTGAATATTTATTGGTGTTAAGTATAAATTGAATGTTTTCCACTGCCTCCAGTTTCTAATTATTTGATTGTAAATCTGGTATTTCGTTTGCATCGTATGCATCTCATAATAAAATACGAGATATGGTGAAATTTGTCAGAGATTTCCAACAAATAAATAGAACGAGTCCTAATTCCGTTGTCGTAACGTTAAATAGGCAGATAAAGTCGTATGGGTTCTAATATTTATGGTCTGCAATGTACTTTCGAGTATTGATCGTGCGATAAAAATCAAAGTCCAGAATTGCGTTGTCGAATATAGTGGGATCACCCGGGTTTTACATATAACGTTCGATTAGGTAGGAATGAATTTTTACTGCTCAGATTAGTATCGCAAAACATATACCGACAGTATTATTGAATCTCCTCGAATTGCGAATGCAGTTGCAAATATTTTATTAACTTTATTGCGAATTTTTTATCTTTTCGGTAATAGACTACGGGTACTTTGCATGCTTCTCTGTACGTAAAGATTTAAGGAGCAAATAACAACACATACGATAAACTGTAACAAGACATCTTGGTTTCTACAAAATAACAACCGATATAGATTACTCAGGGTCGATTCGACTCGATACGTTTGTAGTTTTTTAATTACACCAGCATCGTATGAATCAAGAACAAAAACGTTTCTTGTTTTCCAATATCGAATGCGTCATGACCATATATGTCCATGTCTGTGAGTAACTATCTAACCAAATTGAAATAACGACTTTGCTAATTGTAGCGTAATTGTATCATTTTACCGAATAATTGTTACCGTTCGCTGATGAAACCGTGGAAACAAGAGCCTCCCCATCAAGTGTTTTTCATGTTGGCGCAATAAACGCTATATCAAGTTCTTCGTTCTATTGCAATCAAACGCGTGTTATTCTTGCACCGTGAATTGAAAACGCGAGATCGGTCTACCTATTTGTTACACGCGAGATAAATAAATAAATAAATAACGGGCATCGATATTGTCCATCGCGAACGATCAGAAATTTCAGTTACGAATTCCTAGAACTGTATTCCTACTTTTAACATCGAGCATAGGCGGACTGATATCTAATTCTCTGTTATATGTTCATCCTGGAAGATACGTTCGTGTAACTCTTACCGTCATTTAGTCTAGCCGAAGTAATCCCTTTGAAAAAAAAAAAAAAAAGAAAAAAATGAGGAAAGGAAGGGAAATGGCGTAGCGGAGATGGGAAAAATACGGAGATCTCGTGTCCAAACAACTTCTCAGCTCATCTTCCTATTCCTAGGCAGTGCGCTGTCGAGGGAAACGGAAAAATAATCCTCCGGCTTTGCCTGACAGAGCGTAAAAAATGTGCTTCTGAAGACGTCAAAGTACAAGAAGCTTCGGTATATTACGGGGATGATATCCTCGATAACATCCAGGCCTTGTCTTCCCCTTTCGCTCTTGCCACTCGATCTTCCCAGAATTTTTGCCTCCGCATGACGTTAAACATCATTGAACGGATGAATTGTGAAAGTTACGTCCAATAACTTATTTCCTGTTTGTTACACATAACTTTTGCTAGATATTTTATATCTGTTCGTAAAAAAGTGCGTTGGATTCGAGCGTAACGTTTCGTTTGTTTCGCGTCAATGGAAACGAAGTCGGCCAGTGTACTAAAATCAAAGTATTACTCGCAAAGGCGAAGAAGAGAACGACGTTAGAAATAATTACTCGAAGAAACGAATTCAGAGATAAAGGCGGCGTTCATAGGACAAATGTCGAATTCGTATACACTTTTGGTCACTGTTGTTGCTCTTTCGCATACTGATTTATCGTAGTCGGGGAGAAACCAACGGGAGAGAATCTCGCTTTTGCTACGACCGTCTCTTTGACACAACGCAGGAAAACAAGCGTGGGAGGATCATTCGTAAAAATAGCAAAGAAAGCCGAATCTCGGTGCTTTCCTTTCGAAGGAAGAATACCTACGAATTATATCGATTAAGAGCGCCACTCGCGAATTAAAACGATTAAAGACAGATAATTCGACGAGAGAAACTCGTAATTTCGGTAAAATTAAGACGATATTCATTCGAAGAAGACGATGATGATAGTTAAAGAAATAGTCCAGCACGAGCTAACTCAGATCGTCCTCCATCAAACGCTGCGAGTTTCCTTTTCCTCTATTTCCCAGCCTTCTTTCCCTTGATGTGCACGGTGATGTAGTGCGTGAAACGCTTTATCCAACTATTACACGTGCGTCCCTCCGCTATCTCCGTACGATCTGCTCGACCAAATGGCAAAGCCTCGAGGATAACGTTTATCTCTAATCGATCTCGATAAATTTGAAAGGTCAGGAAACGCGAGACAAAGGTTAGAGAACAGGCTGCTTAAAATTTCAAAGCGAATTAAAATACAGTCGAAATAAATACGAATTTTACCCTGCAGAATTCAATTCGCGCGACATTTCCATTTTCTTGAAAATCTCTCGACGTCGAGCTACGTATCCATGGATTACCATCGTGCAAACAACCTTTTCGTTTCGTTACTTTTTATTTCTTGCTTTCTGTACCCACGAAGCTGTTAACATCGAAACCCTTTCTTCGACTGACGTTTCTTTCCAGACGGAACTCTTTAACGCCGCGCGTTTCGAGAACCTCTGGTCTGCCTTGATGACTGCACGAAGAAAATGCGTCTCTTTGCCACCTAGAAAATGCATTGTACATTACCCAACGACCTGGCTCGTCCTTGCACGAAACGGAACGTCAATGGGGATCGACTGTGGGGAAGCGAAAAATTCCTATGGCCCTGGCGAACGATTCGAGTGCACTCCAAAGAGATCAAAGCTATTGCCGTGACGTTCTCGCTTGCGGAAATAAAAGGCTCGATACGAGATTCGAGTACAGAGACTTAGCGCGAAGAGAGGGCCGTCGATCGCAGCGTAAAACTGATCTCGTTGAAATCCGTTTCAAAGAAAATCGGTTACATATCGTATATTCAATTATTGATACGTATTTGGAAGATTGGAGATTTATCGAATTTGTGCAGTCTCTGCCGTTTAAGTTGCTTCTTATCTATGTTGAATTTCATGTGAATCTAAATTTGAAAATTTGAAAGTTTGATTGGTAATGCGAAGCGTAAACATTTTTAATTACGTGCTCCTTTTGTTACACAAATTTTTGTACCGCTAATTAAGAAACTACGGAATATTAATTCGTCGTGCATTCCAATTTCTCCTCGCGAGCACTTCCGCTGTGGAATTTCTACAAAGCGACGTCGAGTATAAAATCGGTCGGATTAAATTGATTAGTATTCATTAAGTACGCGTACACAAATAAATCAATATTTCCAAATACGCCGCCGCCGACACATAATGGATTTATCTGGTCGAAATCGATTAGCATATACTACGCGTTCTGATAAAACACGGTATTCTCTATACGTAACATCGTTATGGGATTATAATGCCGTGCGATATCCCGAATTTACTTAATCCGGTGGATCTGATTAATGAGTAAAAATCAGCCAAAACATCGAGTGTAGTTACGCGATCGGGCTGGCATAACTAATACGATCGCACACCTAATAATCGGTTATCAATTCATTTTACCATTGAATCAAACTACCTCTCTTTGCAAATGAAATCTCCACACGTTGAATAAATTCGCAATATTCGACGAATCTGTTCAAATATATTAACGTACTTTCTATTATTTTAAGCCGTCCTCTTCGCGAATTAAGCGGCCGTTAATAATAATGAGATTCGATCGTAGCCACGATCGAAGTATGACTAATACACGAGTTGATTCATCGTATTTGCTCGCTTTCTGTATTAGTTTATGACGGTTTATCTAATTCCAATGGAATGTCCGATGACTAATGATTTAGAGGTTTAATGCACATTACGAGCACATTGTTAGTGATATCTACTCAGTACACTTTGTTGCTTTAGAGGCTACTTACTGGCGCATGCACTTTATCAACATATTAACTGTTATAGGGGTCACCGGGGACTGACACTGGACTTGACAGTGACAGCACAGGGGTCTCCAGCGACTAGTAATGCCGGAATTAATTAAGATATTTAGGTAAAAACGATAAACTTTATAATACCTATGTACTTTGAATATCATAGTAACAACACAGTAAAGCAGTATGAATGTACCATAAAACGCTGAAACAATTTAATTCCATTAATAAGGTACATATTATATGGCAACGCATTATGTTGGAACAAGCGACAGTTTATACAAAATAGTTCGAAAATTGCAGCAATTAACGTGCCTATAACGTACTTCTATCCATTTCTAAATCCTCGCTATTTTCATCTTTTATTTTCCATCACGCTTAAGCAACGTTCGGAAATTGCCCGAAATTTCAAGGAAGACCGTAGAACATTAGAATCGCGATATCCGGTTACGAGATTGACTGCAAGATTCAATGGAGAAACGGGGGTGCGGGCTCTAAGATTTATAGGTATTTTTGCCGTGGAAATGGACACTTGCCAGCCGATCAACTAATTTAGATCAAGGTTTTGGAAGCGATTCTCCAGCTCCGGCGAAACTTTCATGCGCACATATACCGACAAATATTTGTGACACATATACGAGCAAGTGTGCCGATAATTCCGCTCTGTGCAAGCTAATACAAAACGAACGAACAAGCGAAGGGGGTGCGCGACAGAGGACCGTTAAAGCGTGTCGTCACACAGCAAGAATTTGGTACGAAATTCACAAACCATCCGACAGAGCGCCGCTTGTAATACGTTAATTGAAGCTGCACGCAACTGCCAATTACGTTTCACGTTCATTAGTCCGTGGAAACGGCCACGACGACTGGGTATGTGGAACGTACGCTCTGGCCAGTCATGAACCTCGAATACTAGCATGAAAAACGTCGTTCTCCAAGCTCTATGTGAAATTATTCCGGACGCTTTGCGCGATGGAAGATAGATAACAAAGGGTACAGTGTTCCGTGTACGATTAACAGGAAATTTCTGAAATCTCCTTCTAATCGACATACATTTTCCCCTTTATTAGGCAATATTATTTACAGAATATTACGTAAGCGAGGAAAGTTAAAGGGTGGACAAAATGAAAATTAATTTTCGTCCAGTAAATGCTGGATCATTATAGTTACAAGCGTCGAATATTTCATTTTATAAAATGTATAAAATAAAATCTATTGTGATTTAAGAAATATATAAAATTGGATATATAGATCTATGGAAGACAGATAAGACGTACATTTTCTTTTTTTTTTTTTATTAGGAAATATTATTTGTAAAAAAAAGATGGAAATTACATAAGGGAAGTTAAAGGGAAGAGAGAATTAAAGTCAATCTTCGCGTAGCAGAGGTATTGTTGTCACGAGCGTTCAATATTTTATTTTATAACGACAAAACGAAGATCCATCTTTTATTCCTATCTGATTCAATTCGAATGGTTTGATGAGATAATATTCAGATGAAAGTTAAATAATAAATGTAAAATATCTGCTCGAGTCAAGGATTATAAAATATGACGACTCAAACATTACTGTATGAGACAGGATAAGCTTGTTTAAATACAAGGAGATACAGAATTAGCACTATTGTATAAGTAACGGAACTTTGTAATTTCAAAGGGGAAACAGTAAATCATTACTCAAACAGAGAAAATTACAAATATCTATTATCATCAATATCAAAAATACAAAAGAACAAGAAAGAGAGAAAGAGTAAACAGAACGCGATTCAGCAAGACTGGGATCAAAGTAAAAACTGGTAGAAATATAGCTCGTTAACGACATTTACAGGTAACACAGACGCGTGTTTCATACCGAGATAAGCCGACACGGTTCGTTGTGGGCACGTTTCTGTTCACCCGCGATACGGGATCGACTTAAAATTCTCTATGCGTTCGATCGATTGTAAAGGAATGGTAAAGGTCGAAAGACGTCGGTAGAGAGGAGAACACGGGGCAAAGAAACAGAGGTCGTAATTTAGGTCGGGATAAGAAACGTGTCGGGTGTTTTCGGTTATCCGGAGTTTTCATTTATACCATGAAACGAACCGGACAGATTAAATATCGTTCAGAAAAGAATGGCCTCGGACAGAATCGAAAACAATACGGGAATCCGTCGTCGATAAAGCGGCTGCTGGTGATAACAGCTAACGTTCTCAGAACTTTCGTAGGTTTCTCTCGCGTAGACGTGCGCTTTCTTTTTCGGTTTGCCTAAGTTTAAACTTGGAATGATATTGTGCCACTTACTATGTATCGGTACGTATCGTTTTCTATATAGTAATTTCGTAAATGTCGAGTCCTTGAGAACTTGTTATCGAAGACGGAAATAAGCTTTTTTCAAAGATATTTTAACTTTCGAATGTACAGTGTCGTTATTTTTCAATGTAACAGAGACACAATCCTTGCTACATGATATGAATGAATAATAAATAAAATAAATAAAGTATTAATAAGAAAAGAAGTCTTTACTGGAAACGAATCTAAATTACTTAACTTCACTAAGGTAATCCAATTAATTTTGTTTTCGAACAAGAATCGGGTTTAGTCTTTACAAACAGGGAAGGCATTTCAGAATGAATGGGCAATTGCGTGCCTTGGCATTAAAATTTTTCTCTTGTTTTATACAGGACAGCATTAGACCACCTTTGAAGTGGACCTGCACGCCATTCTTCTCATATCCTTCTTTGTAGTACAGGAAATTAATTTCGCCTTCGTAGAAACGTGGTAAGCGCATTTTTCAACCACATAATTCTAATAAGTGCTTTGTCCTTTGTTTGTTGTCTCTTTGATCCGTGGTTATGATTTTGTCCTCTCAAAGATCAAGCGATTACGACAAAGGGACTTTCGTAGTACCGAAGAGTGCCTTAGACAAATTTTATATGAACATTCGAAACGTGGAGGACAAAACACGTTCTACGTAAGCGAGTAATTCCATGAACAAAGTGCTACTTACACGAATGCGACCAAAACTGCAAATGTTTATAGACTCACCTGTAACAAACAAGAATATTGAATAATTAGCAAATAATTCGTACGAATGATAGTATACGTAACAGCGATAAATTTAAGGAAATAGTTTTCTAAAGCCTAAACAAATTTTCACGAGACCGCCCACTTTACCGCGAAGATATTACGACGGGCATAAAAGGTTCCTTTCGTTAGAAGAAATTAAAGGAAAAAGTAGGTCAAGACGTACGAGAAACGTTTGTCAAGGGTTTCATTTGTCCCTCTAGCCAGTTTTAGTAGTTGAAACCTAAAAACCAAGTGGATAGGAAGCATTTCGCAATTTCCAACTTTCCTCTTAATCGCCGAGGCCGTGAACGACGGTCGTTCGAAACGCGAATATATCGAAAACACGATTCTTCATTTCGGAATCGCCGGGTTGAAATATACGACTGTGTCCGAGGGTGACCAGAGAAGTCTCATTAATTCGTATCTTCTTGTCATTTTTGTACAAATTACTATCCTAACTATTACTATATATCGCGGACAATAACGCTAACGTCGCGATACCGGTTTATCAAAATTAATCGGCTGTATGTTACACAAGCTGTTACATTAACCTAGATGCGAGAACGGCTGGGCGATAAATTCAGCTGAAATTTGAATTTATTTCGCGTCGCGTCATTTTCATCGTCTCTCATTATTATGTCGGACCAAACTGGAATTTCGAGAGGGGTATCGGGAATTGCACGCTGGAGACTCGTAGACCTAGAAGTAATTTAACCTCTAACAACGCCGTCTGATTATTCGGGACGTTTGTTAATTAGAGCCGGTTAGGCGAAAGCCTGCTTTCGATTGTTACATCGGCAAAGAGACACGTCTGCCAGATCGATTTTCGCGACGCAAAACGACGATAGGTGAGATAAAAGCCTTACAGAGCCTTCGAATAAATTAATTTTGAAAACGATTGTAAAAACACATTGACTCTAAAGAGATTAATATTTCGTGCAAATATATATATATATATATATATATTTAAGACTGTATACAAATCGATAGGAACGGTGATGAAATTTTTTAATGACGTTGGTATAACTTCTATTTATTTCTCAGTGTGCTATGTCATTTACGAACGTTGATATATTGCGATGATTGATCCGTATCTTCGTGAAGGTTGGGATGGCCCATCTTACGTTGATATATTTTGTGACGGTATATTCTATATTATATATTTGTAGTAGTAAAAGAAGAAAAAGAAATGTACTGTCTTTCCACGGAGACTTTAATGGTGACAATGCCATAATTGACGATGAAACTAATTGTGACTCAACTGTCAGAGAATCCAATCGTTCAGGACATAAATTCTAGGTTTATTATAGATTCGATTGCTATTGTAAGATTACTGGCTGGACAAGCTATTTGTAGACGTGTAACGCCATGAAATTAACTAAACGTTCAACAAAAAGTAAATCGTGGAATCGATCGGATGATCGAAAAAGATGACGTACGTACGAGTAAACTATCAAGGCTCGAAAGGATGGTAGGAATAATCGAGGAGTTTCGAGATCGAACAGGGAAGGATCTCCTCCATCCGTGTCAGTCGACAGACTCTTTGTTATTCGAGAGTTCCTCGAACTACTCGAAGTGTTAGCCGATCCCGTGTCAAGAGGATTACACCTGATCCCTTTCTTGGGGGATGCGATTCGCTCGATTTTTGTGTCGCGATCTTTTTCATCCCCGAGTGCCAAGAGTTCCTAGTGAGAAGAGAGACGCGCAACTTATTGGCGAAATCAAGGCGACGTTCTCTCATTTTATTTCTTTTGTAGACTCAAGAAGCGAAGACGTTTAGTGGTATCGTATGAAACCATTAAATTTCGATTTCTATTTTCGAAATGAATTGCGGACTTCAATGTACAGTAATGTAGAAAACACAGAAATTCTCTATACGATCGTTACCGGCGATGGACGCCCACGAAATAGAACGTATACTTTAGTTTAAACTTTTCACTTCTATATATCGACCGTCGTACAATAAGGAAAAATTTAGAAGATAAATCGTAAGTTCAGGTTTTGTAAGCGGTTTTACGCGAGTTTTTGTAAGTATCTCATCTATCGTATGTGTGGCTACTTAAGCTTCCTAAGAAGCCTGTTATTCAGAAAAGCAGAAGCCTATCGAGTGAATCGTCATCAGTCAGCTGAAAGTGACATGGGGTAAGCATCAATCGTAAGAGGGATGCTCGAGAACGATCGATTGTAATCTTGTCGTTAACGCCGTTGGCTATTTATCAGTCTTTAATAGCAAGCAGTAGAATAGATCATCCAATAATAACAGAGTAGATCGATTAATCTTAGCCTTCTGCTTGCAGCAACATTTACCATTTGAGATTTACTGTTCCAAGCGCACGAAAATAATTTAATACGATGCAATTACAATTTCGAGGGAGGATGACTTTAATCAAATTAGAAACTTCGACATCGACAACTTTCATCCGCTCTTCGAAATACCTTTATCGCCTAAACAGAGACATAACCACGTTCCATTTTCGGTTTTGTTCTCTACGGAATAGTCTGCTCCGCTGTCGTGTCCGTGTCGCGTAGATTACAGGCGCCGATGTAAGCAGTTTCAGACGATGGCGAAAGTGGAAAAGCGGAGAGGCGCCGAGTTTACGAGTCCTTCGAGTTATTTAACATTAAAACCACAGAGGATTGAAATAGAAAATTCGTATTAAAGTGACGAAGGCGAATGTTATACGAGCCTCCTGCGTTACGCACAACGTAAGAGTAAATCGACAAGAGTGCACCAAAAATATAATAAATAGACAGCGAATGTCTACGCGTTTACTGGAAACTTAAAGGTGTGAAAATACACGGAATGCGCATAGTACGCGAAAGTATATAAAGTATTCAAAGACAAACACTCGTTATAAAATCTAACAGATAAAATAAATGCCCGTTCAGATTTCATTTCTTCGCTTATGTGCGCAATAATACGAATTTGCATGCACATCTACGGTTTAATGATAAATCTACAAAATTTCGATGAGAATTTACACATTGGCCATTTTAATCGTTCTTGTAGTTCCAGCGTTAGACCAATACTCCAAAAAGCTTCCGAAAAAATCCACGGTACAAGTTCCCTCTGTGCAGTCAAATGGAACGACGACCATCGTTGATGTCGCTTGCTTACTCGACAAGTTATCCCTGGGACAAAACGCACGGATCAGGCGGAGTGTTTTAATAAACGCAAAGAGGAGAGAGAGAGAGAGAGAGAGAGAGAGAGAGAGAGAGAGGGAGAGAGAGAGAGCGTAGGCAGACGGAGAAAATATAGGCGGTGGGATATCGACAGTACGGAATCGGGAAAGTCGACTGATTTACATTTGGGGAATATCGGTCCGGGCACGGACTCGTATTATCATAAGAGAATAGCGGTGGTTTGGCTTTCCCGGAGGACATTATCGGCCATCTGCTGTTTCTCTGACGACGACCAGTTCCGGAACCACGCCTATCTTTTATCCATTCCGACGATTTCGATGATTTCGACGATTTCAACAGGGCGACTCGGAGAGGATTGTCGAACAAATCCAAAGTTTTTATCTTGTACGGATATATTCGAATAAGAGAAAAATTCGCAGGATGCATGTTACATCGCTGGCGATTTTTACAAGTGATTTTCGATGAATGCATAAGTTATCGAGCAATTTAATACTGTTCATATCGATGGAAGGTTGTTGAACACGACTCTCTAGTTTTCTGTATAATAGTTCGTAATAATTGGGAAACGAAATTTTGCCAGTTGACGTCGTGCCAATATTTTTTCATCGTCGTGTAAATATGTATGTGTACCTGAGCTTGACTATCAACTGAAATACCCACGATCTCAGCAGGCATCTTCTGCACGCTGACATTTGAACTGGAGTGGCGCGACCGTGGCTCATTTAATATGTACGTTCCTTCCTCAAATTCGAAATCAATAAACAGAACACGAGCTTCTATACTTTTCCATGTCGTTACTTATCCGACATATTGTTTTAATAAAAATAGAAATGAAAATCTACTGCGATTCTGTAGTAGAAAATTCAGTAAACGGCAGAGAATTTCATTTGCTTCTTAGAATTACTAACACAACGAACGAGGATGATTACCGAATCGAACGCATTTCAATGGACGTTCTCAATATTCGAAACAATATCTTTTTTCCTCGTCGATCGTTTTAGCGGAAAAAGGCGTCCGCAGCCGCTAAACGAACGCTCGAGTCCGCAAGACGCCATTTATTCTGGTAGCTTTTATAACGTGTCCCGTATTCGCGTCAACGTCGTCGATCGAAAAGTCGTAAAGATAGCAGCTATGGCAGCGAACTCTTTTTTCACCGCGCGCCACTGGCCTCGAAGGCATTGCGATAAGACTCAGAGCTACGTTTCACGGCACTTTGTGCATGGCGAACGTCCCCCGCGGCGCACGCTAAATTTTTCACGCAGCCGGATGATTTACCAGCGCCCGGTGAAACACGAGTTTCAATCGGGCCAAAAGAGAGGCCTTAGAACTCGTCGAACGGGACAGGATGGCTCGCTTTCTTTAAATTTGCACGAAGAAAATTGGGTCCGAAGTCTTGAATCTTTGAAGCGTGCATTCGAAACTGAAGATTGCAAGCTTTTGTTCGTATCAGTTATGTATTCTTTTTTTTTTTTCTTTTTTTTTTGAAGCTTTAGTTTTAATTTTTCGTTAGATTGTGATCGTATTACGATCGTATCGTATTATATATTTATCGTACGTATTACATCGTATTACGATCACACAATAGGATATCCTATACGTTCCAGCGATGGAGAATGGACAAATCGATATATTTATAAAATTTATGAAATAATATAATATTTCTATAATATAATAAGAATCGGTAATTACTGTCTAATGGTTTTTGCTTGAGAGGGATAAAATAAATAATGTATACACAATAAATAATGTACAGGAAGAGAGATACGTTAATGTTCAAAAGCTGATCACGTAATGGCGTGTAAATGTTAAAGGACTTCGCGACTGCAAATCGACGTTACATTAACTGCGCTTATCGTGACCCGGATTCGCTAAATTCGCGTACACGTATTTGTTCAAGCACACGTTTCACCGATTCTTTGATCTCGCGTCTAAATGACTATAAATTAGTCAAATCTCATTTCTACTCGTTAATTGAATAACTGTATAATATTCAACGCAAGGAGTTTCTATAAATAAATAGCTAATTATTACGAAACAAACGAATAATTAAATAAATAGCGAAAAATAAAAAGAGAAAGTTTGGTCACGAAGAAATCGCAGAATATTATTCGCCATGGAATGTACTACAAATTAATCCTCTTACCCTCTGATTGGTGATCGCGTTCGAATCGGAGATGGAGAACGTGTCGACGATGGAGTCGAATCGCACGAGTTTCTTCGGGTGTTGAGCCTTCTTTGAGCGCGGACAGAGCGAGCACATGGCTGAGTCAGTCGGTGTCGTCGGGGGCATATTCGACGAATATTCAATATTTTGATTTCACGATTATTCCACGATCTTCTTTTTCTTTTCAGCCTTTACACGCTTCTCTTTGTGTCAGACTATTCACCACTCGATTCACCGATAGTTCGTGTCACGTTCTTTACACCATTGTTTAAACTAGCGATAGAGGAGCGAGGAAAATCCTTCGTAAATCCTGTCTATACATTAATATACACCCCTTCGATCGACTTAATTTTTCTCGCTATTATGATAAAAGAACGGGCGTCGATGTGAAATTTGTTTACGTGCGATACAAAGCTTATTGCAAATTCATAGGCAGTGCTTCCTTTTATTGTCTGGTGCTTATCAAAGTCGTTGCGATACTTTATAGTCCGCTCGTACAGAGTCTTTTACTAGGCCATTCCTCAATGGCGTGTTTACGACGAGGGTGCGTGAATTAATTATCTTCGTGCGTCCTCCATTCGCGATCTAAATTTGCATAGTTAATGAATTAACGTACCAAGCTCTACAGAATAATAGCGCACCTATTACTAAACCGAAGCCTCTGAAGTTGAAACGCAGGATCTACTCTAGAAAGTATTTATCTACTAGAAATTTATCAAACATACTGTATGTTTGTTAGCAAATTTTGTAAATAAATATCGAATATCGAATACTACGGAGATGGAAATGATACAAATTTTTAATTCTTTTAAGAATCGCTTCTAGGGGTTGAACCGCGACTGCTGAAATTTCAAAGACGACGAACGATCAAACAGACGACATCTCTTCGACCACGAACGCATCGTTTGCAAGAGTCGGTAATGGAGAAATTCGCGAATCGACCGAGACCATGATACATTGAAGCAACAGTAGTTACCATGAGCAGCAAGGGTGCGAATCCACTGGAAGCTCCCTTTCTTACCGTCGGAACTCAGCGCAAAATCAATACTCTTTTAAAGAGCATCACACCAGAGTAACTTCGTATTTGTCAAAAAGAGGGATTTGTCTATTTGTTTAGACGAAACTGCAAATTTGTCTCCAACAACGAAGCAATTATGAGCTTTAATTTACGACAGTTGAATTAACGAGGTTTGTTCTCTCGTTAACTGCTCAAAGACACTATTCACGACGCTATCTACCCTTTTCGCTGCAGTTCTACGAATAAAGTCCAAATTAAACTCCATAACTACCTGCTCTAAGAAAAACGCAAAGAAGAATCTCAACCCCTAACATCAAGAAAATGTCAACTCCGTCATCGCTTATCACGTCTCTTATCGTAATGCAAACTTTTAGAAATACGATCAGTTTACCGTAATCGGATTTCTCTAGCTTGACGCTAATGGCTCTTTTAAATCGCACACAATACCTTCCACAATTACTTTTCACGCGATCTTATTTCCTTTCATCACGATTGTTTTTCTAGTACCGAGTGAAAACGATAACTCGAATTTCTTCATCTGACGCGTATGACGCGTCACTAATTGGATCTGATACGTATCCTGTGGCGTACACCAGACGTTATCAGTTTCCAATGGATTAAATCGCAAGTGAAAGAGAATTTCCACCGATCGTGTACATTCATAACTACGAATAGAATCCAAACAACGGCCCCACTTCAATTTCCCCCGAAATTTAATCGTTTACTACTCGAGGATCAAAAAGCTCTGTAAAACACCGAAATATGTCATTGCCAACTAAAATTTGATCGTTTAATATATAACCAAAAACTTGCCAACTATTCGAATATACCTCGTCTTATACCTTCGATATATCTTCTCTTACAATATCGACAAATTCCAAGTAAAATTCAAATGGCACGCATCTCGATTGTTTTCCCTCCAGAATTTAATCGTTCAAGATGCAAAGGCCACGAAACACTCGAATACCTCGTCATCAGCTAAATCACTGTGGCAATATACAAAATTTCTCGTACGGTATCGGTAAAGTCAATCTTCGTGGAGTAATTTCGATGAGCGTCGATCGTTCGGAAGGAAGTGGGCGCGCCAGACATCGGTGTAATTAGCCGGCTCGCGGATACAATAGAGCCGTGTCGAGAACACGCTTCAGAAGGCGTTCAAGTAGACGTATACGAGATGCAATCGAATTATTCGCGACTGCAGAGGAACGATCGAGACCTGCGACACGCTCCCACGAACTAATGAGACTACCAGGACCGATGCGCGACGTTGGAAATCGCGAGGCAGTACTAATTTCCATTAAGCTCCACCGACGAGTGCCGCTAATCGACGTGCCGTCCTTAATTAGCGGCGAAGGTATAAGCGGCGCTAACCTACGGACAAGGGGGTCAATTGGCTCGTCGTTTATGGGGGATAGTTACGAATTACGGTCGATCTGCGTCTCCTCTCTTTCCTCCTGCGTCGTTCGATCGATATTTCGTTTCTTTACGTCGAGATGAAATATTTCGTAGCGAAAGGATCGTTTCAACGATCAACAGGTTAGACCGACGAATAAGTTGGGATGTTCGACGACGATTAATAATTAATTCGAAATAGTCAGAACGGTGTTATAACGGGGGATTGTCGCGGAGAATTGAATAGAAACAGTAATTATTACGATAACGTAAAAATGTTGCAAGGACTGCTATAAGAAAGGTATTTTAATTATGGCTTTCCACGGTGGAAAATTTTGATCAGATTAACTCTTTGTCTTAGAACGTCGAGTTATATATTTATAACGAATTATGATCGAAGTATCACGAAACAGGAACTGTAGTTGAAGTAAATTTTTCAGTATATTTTAACTTAAAATTTTGTGCTCCATCAAAAAATTAAATATTATCAGATGCAGATTATACGTTACACGATATTTAGAATAATCTTAAAAGAGCACGTAGAGCAAAGGATTAATTAATAACAGATATCCTCTTTGGTGGAAAACAGAGAAGCGTCTCTCCTAAATCAATCAAACATCTAAAGGAGGTTGAGTTGGGCCGAATTGCGAGATGAAACGAAGTGTGAGTCCTGTCAAGAAACCCGAAATCAAAGAGTTTCGAACTGAAACAAATGCGAGATGTCGTCGTCATCGAGTTGTTACGTCAAACGTTCGCATTGCGGCGGCCAAGGAGAGCAGGAGATCAAAGTGTTCGAAAGCTGACTTCAATCTTCGGCCAAAAACACGAGGGAGAGAAATATGTCGGCCCGTTTGTGAGACAGTGGAAACGAATTGGTCTACGGCGGCTCGACGTGTTGATTACGCTCGGAAAACCGCTCGTTTCTGTTTACAGTCCACGAAGTAGAAAATAATCGACGGACGTTTACGAAGCCCTGCCAAAGAACGACGCTCGCTGCGAACCATTCAACACGGTTATTTTAATTGCTTACCACGTAAGAAACAGCTATAATGCGCTCGTTTGCGGAAATTGGCACGGTATCCGGCAGTAGATGTAAAGTAAATGAACGCCATTAGCGTTATTCGCTTCCTGTCATCGTTCCACTCTCGTTCTTCTTCCGAGAAGATGAAAACGTCAACGCGACGAAAATTCTAAATAACGAGTGAGTACGGATCTATCGAGTTGCAATCGGTATTGTAAATGATTGTGAAACTTTTTCCTTTTCTTTCTTTTTTTTTTGGAGAAACTATTTCAGATGTATAATATATAATATTTGTATCACGTAAATATATGTATGCGAGGTTTATGTATTTATTTTGAGAAATTTAAAAGTCTAAAAATACAGAATGTGTATAACGATGTGTATTAATACTGATGTATACTAATATATACTAGTATATCTAATATACACGTATAAAGTACTTAAAATATTTAACGGTTGAAAAATGTTTCTTCATTTGCATAAATATCCATAGTCCAGTCATAACAGAAGAAACGTTTGTAACTGTATTGATTTAATTACTTGAATAATTCTATTGAAATGAATTATATCGAAGTAGCAGGGTAAGAACATGTAATCTCGAAAGCTTATTAAACGTGTAATCTCGTTAAACACACGATATAGAGCGAAATACGTGAAGTTTATGCGAACAAGGAAACAGTTTAATACTAACGACAGATAATTGGATAAACTCTATTCAATAAGTCCTTGACACAACTCAGTCGTAGTTCAGTCTCATGAATTTTAACAACGCTCCGCTGAATTTTTCGATCGAATTAACTGCAAAAGTACTGATTACTTCACCCGAATAGATCAAATCGTGTCTGGAATATAATTTAAAGTTGTAAATATTTCCTTTGAAGCCACGATATACCGTAGAAACACGAATATCAAGATTATAACATTTCGTAGGAAGTATTTGCTGCTTTTAACTGATACATCCCAGCTGTTCACGTATCAAATTAACGTGCCATCGGTTACGTACAATATAGAACCTTCGAAATTTTGTTCTCAGTGGCGGATACCAAAATCTCCGAGAATTTTAATTACACCAGCGATCCGAAAGATAGATAACCGCCGCAAGACTTTCCAGGAAGAGCAAGAACGAATAATTCTTCGAGGCAAAGAAACAACCTCGATTTAACGCTACCGTTGCCTGCAGCACTCGAACTTTGAGGTTGCTCGCTAAAAAAGCTGGAACAGTTTTAGCCGTCGCAGGCACATCGAGGAAATAGGGAACCTTCTGCCAAGCGCAGCATCTAAAGTACCCCAAGAACTATGAATTGTTCCTTAACAACGACTCGAGACTGCCAGATGACGTTCTTGTTAGGGTTCATGTTCGACGTGCTGTTACGAAACAACTTGAAAATTTCTACCGCGACGTATAGTTATTCAAATCAAGATCAATGCCTGTCTCTGTTAACGAAATATCGATTGAAACGAGCAAACGATTATCATCACGATTATCGTTATAGGATTATATGCAAAATAATTCTCAGGTTTCGAGCTTTCGGGTTTCAATACATTTTTTCTTTTAGAACACTTTCGCGATTCCTGCGCATTCAGTTTTCATTATATTATATTATTTAAACGCAGCATAAGGATTTTCCATAAGATCTGTACGATGTGGTAGAATGCTGTACAGAACAGTGAAGGTAAAATTACGCGAGTGACCACGATAATATTAACTGATTCTACATATACAGGACGTTTAAAAAAAGCTGTGTAAGAATTTGAAGATAGAAAAAAAAAACAGTTTAGGAAGTGTCGTCTATGAGGTTTAACAATGGTTTAACAATGAGCTTTAATAATCGCATAGACGATTCCTACGTTCAAAAAGAAGGAAGACCGTATTACTATAACGTACACATTGATTATGATTAAAATACACGTACTAGCACTAAAATATACTAGCACTTTCTTTCTTGTTTTCAAACGTGAAACTTGTACCGAAATTTCTGCACAATGTTTCTAGAACATTCTGTAGATACGCAAGAATAATCACCACTATACTAAACTTTACGAGATCACAAATCAAGAAGAAAACTTACTAAAACCACCGCAAGCATTTTAATATCTATATCATTGAGATTAAATGACTGAAGAGTACACACGGCCGAGCAAAGATTTCTACGGTATTCAACAGGAAGGGGAAGTACACGCATCCTGTCATTTCTTGCTGCTACATTAATTACTATGTCACCTTAATGCCGCAGTGTGCGTACGTTCGTTACCGCTGGCATCGAGCACTGGCTAAAAGACTGCGCGAATGAACAGCTTAGACAGCCGGCCTATTAAAACTGAAAGGCTACTTGAATTGAACCTGTTATCATTCATTATCGTGATTCTAGCTGGCTGCATCGGTGGCGACGATCGAATCCGGCGCACCGTAAATCGCGCATCAATCCGTGCCTACACGCTTCAGGGCGCACGCGTTTCATAGAATTAACGTCGCGTTAATTGGTGAACGTTGTCAATTAACAAGCGGAGCAATAAGTGGCATCGAACCGACGCAATTGGGTTAATCGCTTTTGGTTAATGAATAAGAAATTCGATCGTTCTGAAGAATTATTCTCCTTCCTCGAGGAAATGTGATATTTAATACCGATAGAGTATTTAATTTTCCATAAACAATTTGAATCGTTGAAGATTCAAATGATATTCTACCATCGAAATGTCTGCCTGAAAGAATTTTTGCTTTTATCGAAACAAGTTAGAAACACGCTCAAATAAATAATTCAAATAAATGTACTACACGATACAGTAGCAGATTTAAAATAGAATCTAGACTAGGATAAAAGAAAAGACCGAGCAGCTCACTTTCTCTATTTCCTTCTTCGACTTTCTCGATATTTCTAGTAATCTTTGTTCCCGTTACTGTTCTCATTCCGCTTTATTTCTTTCGCTTTCCGCTGCTGTCAATTTCCATATAAGATTTAACAAAATTACACCGATAATTTGCCGACCGACTGCTACCTGTGTTTTGTATCGACGTTCGTGCCATTCTACTGTTACCATTGTCTTTCGTTGTTAATGTAATTCACATGTACGCGATCCGTATAAGGTATCGTTGTAATTGCTCGAACGCTTCAAACGTTTTGCGTGAATTTACGAAATTCCTCGGCTATTGTCTTAGACGAATTCTTCGGAACGACAGTCGGGCATAAAAGAACTCGTTTGGCGGTCAAGAGGCATTAACGAGATCAACGCTTAATCGAACGATAAACGAAATTTCCTGGTGAATTTTATCGATTCACTTCCAGCCGGCGAGTAGAAAAGAAAAAGACGTGACGACTAAAATTAGAGACGCGTTCCACTGCTCCAGATTTCTTATTAAAGGGATAAAAGCTGATCGAAAATAAATTTTCTTCCATTTAGACATCGAATAGGCGGTTTCTTCTCAGTACGATTCTCGATTATTTATGGTCCCTGGTTGATCGCTGAAATAGATTTATGACTATTCGAACGTGGCGGCTGAGGGCACGATTATCACTCGACGAGATAAATGTCAGGATCGCGTATATTCCGGGTAGTCGATAAATTCGCACGTCTACCTAGAAATCTCAGACTCGCGGCTTAGCTTGACAAGCCGTGGAACGCGATCGATATCTGCAGGAACGACAAGCTTCGCTGGCCCGGCCGAATTCGAAGCTGTCGTCATAATATTAGAACGCGATCAGCATAATTTCTACGCAAAATCAGCTTTCTTGACCGGAAATCCGATCTATTCACGTAAGAGAGCGAAAAAGCGACCGTGGTTATCGATAAAATGGCATTTCGCGAGAATTATTTACTTTTCAGGAAAAAATTGTTGCTATCGGAAACGGTAAATCATTCATTGTTAGACCGTGGACTCATAGATTATTACATTTGCGACAATTCAAAGTTTTATGAACGTAATTAGAAAAGTGAAACCTAAATTGAAATATTTGATATCTTTTTGCATGTTGATTAAAACCGCAATGTTACAATGCAATGTCACTAACACTACCTACTGACTACCTATTACCTACTGTATACTTCGATTAAGAAGATAAATAACAGAAGAGTTTGAACGATTAAAAAACATAATTTTATTAGTGGAACCTTTACTTCAAACAGGTTCAAATCGACTGTAGAATAAACTTGGTCTTTCCCCATGGTAGAAAATTAGCAGGGAGCATAAATAACGTAGTTACCTTAATAACGGTATTACGATGTTGAATTTCCCATAAATGCATAAACATCCGCAGTAAAACTTCATTTATGTAAATTTCATGTAACTGAAGTTTATACGAGCAGTACAGAAGTTTATCGATCTTTTTACGATTATGATTTCTCGTTTGAATAATAAAAGTGTACGTCCAAATATGTTAGTAGACACAATCGATGCGAATTCGGTTAAACGAGCACTAACTAAAGCAAGCTTTGTGTCATTTAAGTAACAAGCCGAAAGCATCGGTTAAGAAAACAACCTTTTCTCTTCATATTTCGCGGGGGGAATCGATAGAATGGATGAATTATGCAATCGAATGTTTCCTTCGACTGGTACCAAATAGAAGTCGGCATTAGATGGCAAACGTCAAGATAACTGGTTCTTGAGCGAACATAAAAATTGTAACGCACGCGATGCACATAATGTGCGCCGTGTTGACCGCGAGAAACGTATTCGATGAGGTAGGGTGTTTGCATATCAGCACGTTTCGAAGAAAAATCAACAATGTTAATACAACGTTACTATCGTAACCTAGTCACGGAATTGATTGTTTCAACGTTACACGTACGAATGTTGGAATACAATTCTATTCGAAATTATTCTATCTTTCAGTTAGAGAAATCATTTCTCATTAATTCTAGAATATGAAGAATGTTCGTTATCTTTAACTGACGAAGCTTTCATTCGCCTTAAATAATGTGTTTAATTCAAGACTATTATTAGTACATCATACTAAACTGTTAACCAAAGATAAATATTGTATTATAAAAAGAGGAATTTGACAAATTTGAGGGAAATTTTACGAACGTTTGTACTCTAAATATTACGGAGTGCTACGAATAAAGAATACATTCGATGGAATTTTATCCGAAGAAGAGTTTGATAATATTTTATTAAAGATAGTTTATACTCGAACATATTGACGCGACGCGTGCAGGAAATTGTTCGGTCTCGTTTTAATAAACATCGTCGCGAAACGTAAACGTGTATCAGGGTCGCAACCTCGATCCTCGGGGAAAGACGAGCTGGAAACATAAACCGCGCCGCGTGTACGGAGAAGTGGCATTGTTAGAACAGCGTCACGTTGTGCTTGAATTTCCGTCGAACAGCTGCAGCCATGGAAAATTGCACGCTGACGTGGGATTGACTCGTCGATAAACGTTTCGAGAACTTTTGCGTACTGTTAAAACATCAAGGACGATGTGAGTGCAATTAATCTGATCATGGCAGCATATGGTGTAACAATAAGAACGATAATAAACAACGATTACATCATAAGGAAACTTGAAATTTACGATAATATCGATAAATTACACTACGAAGTTTTAACCGAACGTCCATTTTTAATAGCAGAACGCTTGGTTTACGTTTCTTTTTTTTTTCATAAACTAGAACAAAAGTTTGATTACATTTACTTGCGTAATTAAACAAAAATTATTTTATTCAAAAAGTTTTAACATTTACGACTATATTTTTTGAAGCACGTACCTACATCGAAATAATTTTAATACAGCCAGATACTATGGAATCGTATAAAATGTTTCGAGATATACTAAAGTGTTTGAAATTAAAAAAAAAAAAAAAAAAAAAAAAAAAATAGAGAGTGAACTGAGAGACGCACGGTCGCGGTCGCCCCGAACACTGACCTGTGTCACTAGCTGTGCTCGATTCATTTCGCTGCGCCACTCCAGCACTCTTGTATCCGACCGCATTATATTTTTCAAATCGAATATATTGTATTTCTCTGTTTACACGACTCTCATCTCGTATACGGCGAGGCAATATAACTACAAGTGGCTCGTTCTCGTATTTTTCAAAACAGCCATTCGACGTTAACTTTCCCGATATTTCAACAAACCCTCCGCTACATAATTTGCATTGAAAAACGTCATACGGCTCGCAATCGACGGCGATAAAGAAACTCGCACGATGGCCCTTCCACGAGCAACGACCTGCGTCGTTGCTTGTATTTGGCACAGTTACAGCCAGCTTTCGAACACGAGAGATGCGTCACGTTCTCAGGTACAAAGCCCATGTATCGACTGTTGCATTCGATTACATCAAACCCTAACCTCTTTAGCACCTACTGCGACGACAATGCACCAAAATCTCAACAAATACCGACGCAAAACTACCGTATCCATTAAACAAACCTATACACTACCGCAAGTTTAAATATCCTCAAGCTCCCGATTTACCTCATTGCCAGCCCTTTTCACTCCAATTTCGACCTCGACTCTTCCAAAGTCATGTTTCCCAACGTCAGAGACAACACGAACTACGCTACCACGACCACCAAATCGGTCACCAACTTCAAGCTCCTCTGCCGCACTAGACCGAGCATTCGTGTTCACGCGTGTGTTCACCTCTCGACACCGTGACACGCTCACCGACGTGGTAACCGAGCTCGACGAGCGAGGGATAGTGGTTTGCAGATGCGATCCCGACAGACCTAACCTTTGTCCGCGCGTGTCAAGGTGACCGGCACGACCAGGTTAAGACGCAAGACGACGAGGACGCACGGTACGTGGCGCGCGAACCGTGAATGAGAAACATCGCGACGCGACCGCAACCAGAGGCCGGAAAACCGAAGTTTAATCAGCAACTCGCGGGAGCGGCGTAGTCGCGAGCACTGACCTACGTCACTGGGCGCACTTGGCACACTACCGAGCGCGCCGCCGCTCCTCGTATACGTACGTGTGTTTCCGTGTACGCGCTCCACCTCCTCCTGTCCTCTCACCTCTCACTCGCTCTTTCTATCTTACTCCCATCCACTCTCTCTCTTGCACCCTCCGGCCGCCTTTCTCCCTGTCTCATCGCGCGCTCTTTCCTCCCTTTTCGATTTGCGCTCGGCTGCGTCCGTGTAGCCGGTCATACGATAACGGGTTGAACCGTACCGCCACCTCGTGAAAATTGCATTCACCCTGCCGTCGCGCGATCCGACGCGTCGACTAACCTATCTACCGATGCTGCTCTAGAACTGCTGCTTTCTTTCAGATTCCTTCTCGATTTCTCCAATGATAATGTCGGGATTGCCAGCGTATTCAGGTAAGATGGTAGAGATTGTTGGAATATCCAAGTAGATTTACGTTCATGTGAGAGAGTCTTCCCTTTCTGCAGGGATTTTCGAAGATAGACTTTTTTTTTTTTAGAGAAGCTTTGCCGAGTTGAAGAGTTTATTAGCTCAATACGATATACGACAAGTTTAACGCTAGAATTTTCTCCAAATAGGAATACGATCATACGTTTCATCGTAATATTTTAAGTAGAATTATCAAACTGCGGGATACATTTTATATTTGTGTGTTTCGTATATTGGTAATATTTACGTTTTATGCATTTACTGTACGGAAGTACAAAGTTATATAAACTATCGAAAGTAAAGTATATATTATTAATTTAGAAAACGGCACATTCCTTCATTCAGATTGAGATGATGGTTTGTACCTGTCAATTTCTTGTTTGTGTCCCAATCATTGAAGATCTTGCATAAAGATCTGCAGTCTAACAACGATCCATGTAGGATACTTAGATACCTACATCTTATAGAGTAGTTTTAGCACTAATATATGGTATACATAAACTTGAATATATATTAAAAAGTAATATCGCAGGTGAAGCAAGATGTTTCTATTCTTCCCTTTTATGTCCAAAATGAATTGGTCGTTCAAGGCCTTTTGGCTGACTGCGAATGACGTCATAGGTGACCCTTTCTTTTACAATCTCGATACGCGCTTTGAACGCTACTCGACTCGTTTCAGATAAAGAACGTATGTCAGCACGTTTCTCGTTCGTGTAATGGTTCATCGTACCAAACTTAGTTTCTCGGGCTTATTGGATAACGTTGATTATCCCCAGATAGTCGATCGTTCGTCTAACGTGATTCATCGGGAATAATTTCGAGGAACTTACTCGAGATTATTATTAAACGATCGTTCGAGCATCAAAGAGCTCGTGATTCGTTGTCTGTCCGATAACAATTCCGGACATCGAAAGACTATGAAATAAACGATCGACGAGAGTGGCTTTCGTCAAGCAGTCGTATACGTCAGAATCTGATCAATAACGCGAAACAATAAGAGGTGGTTTTTAATCGAGAATGCTCCGCATCGACGATCGTCGATTCGTTGTCGCGTACCAGAGGAAAAATTGTATCTGGCGCGTGTTCGAATCGATAACCAGGACCCGCTGGATGCAGCGTCTGCAGCACTTTCGGAAGCTGTAAATAAAGAAAAATGAAGCGCGAGGTTTAATTAAAAGCGTCTCTGCAACGGCGGGTCACGAACAATGCGACCATTGTATCGCGCGATATTTAGCAGCTTCTAGTCAGAACACGTCGTTTCCATTTGATATTTTTTCGCGCAACAATAGAATTTCCTTGAAATAAAATAAAAGATGCGTTATGTACGTTACGCTGGCCTTCTCTTTCCTTCAGTCAGCTTATTTCAAATTATTGGCTGCTCGAGGCGAGCTCGAGGCACCATTTGCCATTCGATCGCGTTCATGTTCTGCCAACGACACTCTCAGATTCTCTCAGACCTCTCTTCGATCGAATATCGAGCCGTTTTATCTTCTATCAAGCGACGGAGGACCCCGAAATCTCATTCGCTTCGCGATACTTCGTCAAGCACCTGGACTCCAGTTCATGTTCTATCATATACGAGACTCAAGCGAATTGTTTTTACGTTTCATACGGAAAGAGCAGTATTAAATATTGATTGGAATAAAGAGAAGCCAATTTCTTTTCACATCGTTTTTAATTTCTCTGCAAGACTAAATTATGGAGGTAAAAGTTCTGGTATGACTTGCGTTATATTTTCTAGATATTCATCAGCGTCGGCAACTCTACAGTCGATACTCCTGAGTCATATCGCAATAGCCAGAAAAGACTAATTTATGACAACCTCGAATGTTCGTTGCTTCCTCTTCCCAAATCTAAATATGAAACCAAAAGATCGTTCCAAGTATACGGAGTTTCACGTTCTTTCAAATGCTTTTCTCTTTTAATGTTTCTCGTTAAACAATCCAGTTTCGATTCACCGCGGAGTATAAATACAAACGCGCCATCGGCAAACGAAAAAAGGTTTCGCGCTTGGCAACAACGTCTCCAGTTGGATAAAAGGACTCAAACGAACCACCGCGACGTTTTAACATTTCACCGGTGTGCATTATGTTAATGCACCGAGGGACAAGGGTGTAACGAGCGAGGAATTCCTCGCTCGAGGTAAGAAGCCTTGCCTCTCGAAATGAATGAAAAGGAAAAGTTCGGGTAGAACCGGCTTGGCCGACTCGGTGAGGATCTTTCAAGAAAATGAACGGAAAAGGTATGCTCTAGACGGCAGTTCGTTTCAAAGATATCCATACAATAAGAGAGTGATAAAAGTTTACGGACGTTGCCGGCATTCGAAGTCGGTTCGTTTTCTCCGTGAGCTGCAATAAACCTCCGTCCTGAAAGAATAATCGACGAGAAGTTTTTTAAAAGCAAACTTTAATTCTCGTATAAACATCTCTCAGAGACAGAGTAGGTACGCCCGGAGACCTGTGTCCCCGGGCAAAGGATAACGTCGACTGCACGCGCAGTAGTTACAGACGACTAATGTCAGACAGTCAAGAAGCGAGCATCGAGTAACGACTGTTCGTCTGTTGCCGTTGATCGTCGGTGTTACTTTACTTTACGACTTTTTCAATGATAACGAGCGCATTGTATTCTGGAAAATTATACATTTTGCTGCAATAATTGTTTAATTAAATTAAAAGTCTAATTACCGTTATATTTCGTATGTATTATCGCAACGAAGGAAATTGGTAATGACAAATGTTATTTATGTAAAAATTGATAATTAAATATGTATATATATATTCGTGTACAGTTGAAATAAATCCCCACTCAATGTTTAATAAAAAATATATATATGAATACGAAATCATACTAATCTACACTGCCCTTGCATGAAATGCAATTCCACATAGCTAACTACTTTTATTTTCCCGTGCATAAGCCAAACGAGACAGCTTTTAATACAGAAGCTCGCAAAAAATTAAAAGCGAAAGATTAACTAAGTACTTTCGACATGAACGATATAAATTGCTACCTTCCTAAAATTGGCTTACGTGAACGTCAATCAAAATGACGAAACGATGTACGAAACAAAGGTTCTTCGAATATTTATCGTTGATATGGTTATGGTACTATGGTTGAAGCACGGTAATGTCGAGAATCAGAGTCACACGAAAGAGGCGATTTTTGACGAGGATTAAAAGTTTCTCGCGTGATGTTACAAGGGAAGGGGCAACGTTCGTTGCAAGAAGGGGTCTCATGAGAAACGCTCACGATAGCTCCTTACCAGTCACGCCAGAAAGCCACTCGTTAAATACGAAATAATACGACGAACACGGGTTTGAACGCATTCGTATCATGATATCGAACTGGTACACCGGGACTTGATTTCCTGGTTCTTCGTGCACGAATCATGCGTGTCTCAAACCAGGTGATTGCAGAGCCTCACGAAGTCTCGATTGATTCTTATGCACCACGAGAATGGTGAATAGCTTCGACCTTTCCTGCTGCGGCTAGAATAACGTTAAACGTTTTTAGAAGTGTTTCCACCAAGCGTATATATATATATATATATATATATATATATATATATATATATATATATATATATATATATATTTAGTAAATTAAAATTTTCTTGGTGCAAACACTATATTGTACATATAAATATATAAAAGTCGACGCGTTCGTTCGTTCTATTTGTATATCGTTGTTTAAAATTGTTCTTTGTGTTTGGTTGTTCTAAGTAACAATTTTTGATAGACAGGAAAATAAGGAAAATCTTAACGCAAACATGTTTTCTCCATTGACCTGGTTCTCAGGTTACAATCGTTTCTTTGTCTTAATCGTTCTCGTTAATAATCGTGGTAGGATAATTGATTTTCAAATCGAACATATATTTTACGCCAGCCTTTAATATCTTCCTCTTTATCGTTATTCTTCGTATCTTTTAATATTTTATAATACACCATCCATCATTATCGTATCATACTACAAAAATTTTATTAGATTGAAAACTATTTCTCCTCATCATATCGTTCTGTTTCTAATGTGTCTGTTTAAATCATTTTGCGTATTTCACGAAACTACGTCAAACACATTTGCGCGTCAACCAGTTGTTCATGCAGAGGGATGAAGCACGATTTCGAAGACCCACCAAATCCCGGGTTGATCTACAATGTATATAGGCGAAACCGAAGCTTTAAAAGGTACTCACGGCTTGTACACAGTCGTGTCTGTGTTGCAGACTTTAGCTATGAAGCCAACACGCGGCCATTGCCGAGAGTAATTCGTGAACCGAGCGAATCGTGATTAGATTACAAGCTGAAATGTTGCGAGGCATGCTTGTCAATTAAATCCCGAAACTCTGCCAGAGTTCTGCAATAAAACGGTATGCATCGAGTGCCATATCCTACGATTGAATCGAAACACCATCTTTGATAATAGAATATTATATCCGCTAAATCTTCCATTGAAAGCTTCCATTAGAAATAACAACAAATTTTAGCGCGATAAATTTTTCTTCGGATCAATTTTACATTAAATATTAATTTTAATTAAGTCAACACCAGTGATATCAAAAAGTTCTTTGTCTTTGCAATCGATACCTATACACGTATATACAAATATCAAGATTGATATCAGATTAATATTATATACACCTATTTGTTTAATCATTTATACATCAGTATATTTATACACATTACGGATCGATAGTTCTGCATACGATACGACGAACACCTAGTATTAGTTCCACAATTTTTATATCATTTAGTTGTATAATTTATTTGTAACTCGGCACTGACTGTTCTTTGTATTTTGATATTTACAAGGAAACATCTTTCCGTTGAAAAGAGAATAATCCCGCGCTCACGTTGTAAGTAATAAAACAGGAAGAAAGAAACGACGACGAAAGTTTTCTCGTCGAATATCCCTAAAAACTGTAACGTCATCGACGATTAGAAGAAAATGCGTCGGAGCTTTCGTGATTTCTTCCGCGCATTTCGCAGAAACAATTCACCGGAGATAGTGGACCGATTAAAGGACCGATACGCACCAGATGCATTAACGAGCGAGCCACGTTCTATGATCGCGTCTCGCGTCTACGTACATTATTCTCCGGCACGCATTAAGCCACGATTACATGTACGAACGCGCAATTTATGCGTGGCACCTGGCTACGTGTATGTGTCACATCGTCGGTGACAGAGACCGAGCATGACGCGTGCGCTCAGCGCGTGTAATAAGAGGAATAAAAGAGAACTTGAACGTGTAGGAAGTGCATAATGCTCGGTGGAACGCGGCATTTTACATGAGCAACGAAACGCTCCGTAGAGTAGACGCGGTACGCTTTGAATTTTCAGAGGCATTTTGCGATCGACTATGCCAGTTTTTAAAAGCTATGGATATAGCGAGCATTGCAAACGGGTGGAATGTGGTTTTGTGATTTATTTTTTAGGGGATCTCCCCTTTCCCTTTCTCTAATTGTTCCGAACTTTCAGATGGTCCTTTCATAGTCCTTTTAAATATAAAATTACAGTGGCTCGTGAAAGTACTCGCATACTCAGTATAGAACGTTCGCATAAATGTATTATGCGCGTTGTACGAAACGTTTTGAAATCCCAGTAGTAATTATCTACTGTAATAAGACACCATTGTCACGAATGTATTTGTGACGTTTGAAAGCAATCTGGTAATGTATACAGAAATCGCAAGATATCTACTTGAAACGTATATTTAATAAAAAATTATGCCCACGTCGTTAGCATATATTTATTAATATATTGAAAAAATATACTCATGAAAATTTGACAACGTCGCGTGACCAATTACGATGTAACTCGTATAAACGAAAATAAAACTGATTCCTTCGATTAACATGGATATATTATAGAAATACGAACGCTTCTTTTAACAAACGATTACTCGATATCTCTAAATGTATTTACATATACATCTTTCACAGTGAAATAATTAAATTACGCAATCGAGATACGTTGTAATCGAATTTACCAGAAAACGAATAAATACGCGAGCATAGCGACCAACTGGAATTTCATACGATAGCAATGTGCATTTTGCAGCGAGCTTCCGAATTATGCATGAGTAGCGAGAATCGAACCGGGATGACTGTATTGCATTCGCGATGTATTATTATATAGCAGTATGTATTACACGCGTGGAGAAATCAAGCGAGCAAAGGACGTAGCAAACGCTGAGTTGTCATCAGATACAAGATACGGTTCATGAGCGGCCGATTAAACGACCAAAGTCGATACCGTGCGTCGTAGTAGAGTTGGCATCGCGTGTCGAGAATCGACCCGTTCAATTATAATATTTTATAAACGGAACCAGGCTACCCGAACGCGTGCGATCGCGTGTAATTCAGCTAATTGCAAGGCAACAACGAAGAAGGTTTATCGTTAATTAAACGTTGCCCGTTCGTTCGTTTCATTTATACCTTGACTTTTAAATAACTTGGCGCCGATTAATTCTCGTTCGAGTGCCGCGCAGTACGAAACAGAACGCGAACGCGATCGAATCTCGTGTCATTTAACGGTACAGAGAAAGAAAAAAAAAAAAAAGCGCAGAGGGAGGGAAACGAAGGAAAAATGTCGAACAAGGTGATGCGGTGCGCAGAGAGATTCAACGGAGGAATATCTTGCTGGTGAAAATAATGTCCTTCGGAGCGTTCTCTCGCACTCACAAAAGAATCGCATAGAACGAGATACTGTAGGGAATAAAATAGTACTAGAGCGTATCTAGGTCACCTTAAAAGGCACACGCCTAGCCGAATTACCAACGAGAAATGGAGAGAGGTGCTTTGTGTCTGTGCGATTGGACCGAATAACCCCTACCACCTGAATCTTCCCGAGTTCGCTCCATTAATTCTGCCTCGGGAGTATCGTTTCGATCTTCGAACTTAGGGGATAAAACAGGGCTTGACGAAGTTGGCCCGTGTTCCCCGAACCGAAATGCTCTTCGATCCTGTTATTGGAGCTATTATCGTTTGGCGTAAGACGCGAGTCGAATACGTTGTATCATCGGTCATACTTGTTCAATCTACTCGAATCGTTAAGAGGGATGAGATCAGGGACAGGGATGTTTAATTTAATCGGGTTTCTCTTGGTTCCACGACGATCGTACAATTTTTCAATCGCGGTTGTCGCAAACCGTTCGAACGGTTGAAAGCCGGGGCGACATGGAAAGGTACGGAACGTGGCGATAAATCACCGGAAAAAATCGAGGAAGAAAAGATGAAGCCGGCCAGAAGGAAGATATGTTCGCGTCACGACAGGGAAATTATTGCATTTATGGTTGAAAACATATCGTCGTTGGTAATTCCATTCGGTGAATGGAACTGGAATACCAATGAGAGACAGCGTGCATCGAGGATGATAACTTGCTCCGCTTTGTAAGTAATCTTCGAAATGAAGGTAGCGTGGCAAATAATTATGTATATAGTCTTTTGTACGTTGGCGATATTCTCGAATTCGAAAGCAATATCGAATTAACAGATTGATTTCGACTGAAACACCATCCCGCTTGCGCAAATTCTTATTCAGAGTAATTTCAAACGAATAGATTTTTTATACGAGATATAAGAATGATACGACTGTTTAATAATTTGATTTGTAAGATAATTAGAAACGAGCGAGTTGCCATATTCTATACGTTGAGATAATCTGCGCTCGCTTTCGCTATCATTCAACGCAAATCGATAATTCGCTTTATCAAAATATCGATCAGGCGAATATTTCTCTACGATACGATAACCTCGTGGACATATCGCCATTTATTTCAACGATCGGAATGATCCCCTATTCATGAATCATCTTCTGAATTTCTCTATCTTATATCATAGATATATAGATACATAGGTTCACACACACACACCGATGAACTTAAACCGGATCTAACTGGAACATTATCTTTACAAGTATTCTATTATACGACCCTATGCAATCCGATCCAAACAGTCGCGCAAAAGATATTTTGTATATTCAAAACAGTAAAAAGGATATAAAGAAGGGACGAGAAGAAAAGATACTATAAACGTCACGGAGACGGACCGATACATGCAATTCGTGTCTGCCAGCGATAAATCAAAAGTATTTATCCGCGAGGAGACACTCGTTCCGTCATTGATCACTCGTGACGAAAAAATCCATTACGTTCCCGCTATTCACGGCAAGTCGGTCGTGTCGGAAGAGAAGATCAATAATGTGTTTCAATTTGTCACGCCGATTCAAGGGTGTCCCTCGCGTCCCATCAACGCCGGAGACATTCTCTTTCCGGCCAAGTCGTCGTCATTCACACCGCCGCGGAGACGCACTCGCGACACACTTCAGCACTTGATCGAACTTCCGAAGAACCGATCATATCCGGCCCAGAGTCGAGGAGCCACGGTCGGACTGGTTCGTCCACGTGTCTCTCCGAATATCCGTGCGATAACGTAGATTACTACGTTGCCAGCTATATGACGACGGCACCATCGAACGAATATTCGTGGAAACTGATAAGTCTACACGCGCCATCTTTCGTGGGGTGATAACACTAATTTGAGGGTGGAGGATAGATTACCTTTGGAATGAATTTTTACGTTTGGATAAATATAACAAAAATTGGAGACTGTATGAAGATTTGACGAATGAGAATATTTCCTGTAATCTGAGATATTTAGCGTTCGATGGATATATGTAATTTGCAGTAAAGTACTTTATCGATTGAGAATGGTCGGTAAGTCGTTGACTGAGAACAGGGTATTAGGATAGACGCGACATATGGGTAAGCATAGTATAGGATAGCTCGTTACCGACGTTTCGTATCGATTTCGGAAATATTTGCACGAAATTCTAATAGATGGCGAACCTTCGAGGTCTCTTCTGAGCATGCGCGGAGACGCGTATGCGGGAATATTTAATTTGATAAACCGCTTACGTGTAAGCTGCTCCTCCATCGTTTTACGGAACATTTACAATTCAATAGGCAGACGTTTGCGATGCAACGAGAAACTATTAAATATTACCTTGTTCAGGGCTTCGTGGCTAGTTAGGATGTGCTGGCTACCATCTGGATGTAGGATACGATCGACCGAATTCGGTCTAGGAACTCCGTCTAGTTGCCCTGCCTCTTTCAGCTGGGGTGGAGAAGGCGGTGGTGGCAGCTGCTCGTCCACTCCTCCACCAGTGTAACGAGTCTTCTGTAACCCCGGAGAATTTCAACATTTAACGATTTCAATCTTTAATTATTTCTCACATTCGTAACATTTTTAAGAATAAACACCACCATTCTCCGTATTAGCCATTTCTAAATACTGACGTGCAGGCGATCGAGAATCGTTTGAATGAATTTACTGCGTCGCAGCCTCCTCGATTTACGTTTAATATACGATTGCCCGCGATCCGATTCTACGTTTGGTTGTTGTTGGTGTCGTATTATCTTCATCAGGCACATGTTGCTTGGCCTAACTCTTGGAACATTTAAAAAAATCATTTTGTACGCGGCAGATCGTAACGAATCGAAGAAAAGAGAAAGAAGGGATTGCGCGTCTGTGTTGAGCACGATTTCGACTGACGAGGTTGCTCGCATCGGGTTTCGATATCGGTGACGCTTCTACCGTGCTAATCCTCCGGAATCCCGGATTTCGTTTCATTATCGCGGCCGCGCGGGGCTTCCGGATACGATGGCCTGTCGAGTGGCCAACCACGGTATCAATGATCGAACGTTTATTGAAACTTTTCCGTTTAAAATAGCTCACATCTTGACAGCCACGTGAATAAATGCCAGTGTGAATGTCATCTACGAGATTCGATATCACTGAAGCCACTTTAACCCTAAGTCTGTTGAATTATAGCGGAAACGCTATAATAATAAAATAATAATAAAAATTGGAGACTCAAAATGGTTAAATGTGAAATTTTAATGCCAAAGTAACTGGACGAAATAAGATCGAATAATTCGACGAGATTGTGCGATGTCTTAATATGCGAATGTAACAGCAAGTTCGCCCCAATTGAAACTGACATATCGTGGGAATGTAACTCGTGAAAACTTTATCTTTGTTGCAGTTAGCCTTTTTTAAGGGTGCTGGTATTTCGTCTCATTTTTTTTTTTTTATATCTCCGCACCGTTTGTTTTATTCCTCTAAATTTTTCTTTCTTTCTTCCCTGCGTTATTCCTTCTTATCGTATGAATTTCCTTTTTCGTTTACGCTACTTCTCTCGTTGCTTGATCTTCTTTTATGTCGTAATGCTGTTTTCTTACTGCTGGTAGTATCCTTTTATATTCTGGCACTAATTTTTCATTACTAGAATTTTATTTCGATGTTCCGCGTTGCTTTTTTTATTTTAGGAAAATTCTGTAATTCAGAGGAACGATGGGCGTTCTCCTCGTTGCTAGAATTTCTCTTAGAATCCGTGGAAGGGAAGAGCACTCCGAGAAACGTCAATGATCACGTACTTACTCGCTAACGATTTTGAAGAAAGTGGCCATTAGTGACCATTGACTGACCACGGGATGAGCATTCCGTGTCAAGCACGCGACCAGAGGGTAGTTGGGTCACCTTGGGTCAATTTCCGATACTTGGTACTCGTAAAAAACGGAGACGTAGGAAATGGATTCGAAAGTCCCGTGAAGAAATGTCAGAATGATATCTACCCCTTTCGCAATGCTTAAGAGCGATGCTTAACGTAGGAAATTACCCGTCATTGACCGCGTCGTTTACCAAGTTCACGCTCCGATTCGATCGCTCTTTGATACATAATTTCATACGGTAATCCACGTGTTTCGCTTTATGTTCTGAATATTAAAAAAAAAAAAAATCACAATCAACGAATTAACACATAATTATTAAATCCAAGAAACTAATTGGAAGATTTAAAAACACCAGGATCACGCGCGAAGTTTACTTTTTCCTTCGTTCAGTTTCTATGGATTTGACTGCAGCAATCCATCCCTCAACGATCCATTTAATGCTGTAATTTAGAATTACGGTAGAACGTGGTGTCATATATTACATGCAACGATGCGTCATTTCCGCTAACCAGGTACCGCGAATTTTTCTCTGGCGAGGCAACCGTATTAATTCTCGGATCAAAAATAGGAGGAATAAAATTGATCGATGCCGTTCCCGACTCAATCCGCCGAGCGGTCAATTTTTCAGCGTTTAAATGCAAACGCGATGATAAATGAAGTATACGCTTGTCCGCGTACGGTAACACGGGAATGAACTGGTATAAATAAACAGCGGCTTCCTGCTTTCCAAACAAATTCAGCTAAAAGCTCGTCGCGAAACTTCGAAGCATATTAAACCATTAAACATTGAAACGCGCGAGTGATACAGTTACGTTTAAAAACATGGGGCACCTCCGGCGCTGACCTTTTCCGTTTCAATGAATTATTCTCTATCACGAGTCGCGGTCACGTTTCGATAGTTACGTATCGATCGCTCGAATCGGTTGTTAATTCGCGTAAGTTATAAATTCATAAACGCCAACGAGCAGGGTGTAGGGGATAGAAATCTAGTTTTTATCGAGACTTACTTGACTCCAGCAGCATCCGCAAAAATTGCCGGATCGTTTCGAGGCATGCGTAACAACATTGCGATTAAAACGTTCACCAGAGTGACAGGTTCTCTTTGTCCTTCGTTTGCGTACCTTAATAGGAACACCGTACACATAGTCGCTGAAACGTCGTCGTGAATGACGCACGATAGACACCCAATCGATCATTGTATCGCCGTGTTTGATTCAGCTCACCGTTTATTCGCGTTTAGTTTGCACTAGCTTTCATATACGAGTTTGTTGCGATCGTGCGATCTTTCTCTCCTATAATTCCTCTATTTTTTTGAATCGTTTTCTGTAGTGTCGTATTTTCTAATTTCACTCTCGTTGAAATTTATTTGCGGTTCTATTTGCGATGATCGATCTGCGTTAATTCTTCTCGTTCTTGTGGAAATTTCAATTTACGTAGAAGATTCAGTGGCAACTTTTTTTTTTTTTTTTACATATATTGGACTGTTTACACGTTCCCATACATAGTACGACGCGTATTCAATTATGTCTAGCAAACTTCGTTAAATCGTTTTTTCCATATGAAACGAATCATCGTTGGTTACAGCGAACGTTCAATTTTTCTCGATTAATTTTTTCAACAAGATATATTTGCGTAGCGTTTTTTACGCAGCGCAACACGCTTTCACCAAAACAATCGACTTTCCGTAGAACTTGTCATCGAACGGACGAAAATGTCAGAGAGGAGTCTTTCCTTTCATCCAACAAATTTCCACGACAAATATTCGCGTTCAACTATCTCTTTAAAACACTCAGCCGCGGAAGGTTCGTTCCACCGGTGGTAGAACAAACGAAGAAAAGGGAATCGAATCGAAAGGAATTCCGATCGACGTCCGTAGGAAGTTGAGGAAAGCTTCGAGAGATAGATAGCGAAGTAGTTCCCGTAAGAAGGTTCGCATTGAAGAATGAGTAGTGGCTGCAGTTTCTTCGACGATTTTGCGACTGGTACGCGAGCAGATAAAGAAGTTGCGCCAAGTGAAAAATGAAATTTAAAGGCGACCAGGAATCCAATCGGGATCGTCGAAAGTTTTCGTTGATACGAGAAAAATGTTTCGTGTTTCTCTATTTTAACAAAAAAAAAAAAAAAAAAACGATCGAACGATTTACAGGTAGAATCGTATCGGCTCGAGATGAAAATCTGTCGTCCTCTGCTCGTTTGGGATTATTTTTAGCCCTGACAGAAGACAATGTTTGGTTCCACGTGATCCCTTGTTTAACGAAGGCTGGTGCACGTGTCATTGGCTCGGAAGAAGAAAAACTTCAAAGCGACTAAAACGTTTACGCGTTTCCAAAAATATCAAACAGCGTCGTTAAACTGTTTACGAGAGAATCACGGAGCACTGTGAAACGCATCACGTGCATTCTCACTCGATTATTCGCTCCTTTTGTTCCTATTTCCGTAGCGGATCTTTCTTCTGTTCGCACACAAGTCGACACTATAGAGAGGTTCGTGTCTGGAAAAATCCACGTGTTAAATATTTCGCCGTGTTTTTCTTTGCGGTCCGAGGCTTCCTAGGGGATTAGTGGAAATAATGATTCGTCGAAGGAAGATCGCCTGGCACCGCGCGTGTACTTTGGTCAGTCAGCTTATTTTCTTTAGGCTGCAGTTTTACAAAACTATATCTCGGGCGCGCCCGGTTTACTTCAACCTCCTTAAACAACTGATCTCATGTCACGAATCTTCCAAGAAAAACACAAAGATCTGGCAAGGTTGGCTATTCGTGTGAATTAATGGATCCCGTTTTTCACTGCTAGGATCAGAGTGCACGTGTCCCCTATTCTCATCGATCCGTCTCGACTTTGACGAAACGCAATAATTCTCTTCCATCGAGAAGCGATCCTTCAGAATGGTATACACCTCGATTGTAGGCCAACGTAATAATTCAGCAGAGACTTCGTTCGAGCAGCGCTTCGCCTAAAGGCTATTACTGTTCATCGGACAGAGGACTCGTTTCACGAAAGTACATTCGAAAACAACACGCCATTGTTACCGCATACACTTTGTTATTGTAGATGCACGACTATAGGAAAACACCATAGAAGAAAGCTCGGTAGCCACTCGTGATAAATGGGTATTCAACGAAACAGCGTAAACGCATAATTCGATGCGTGGTGGAGTGTGTATCTCGAAGGGATGGACGTCAGCGTCGGTACTGGCGTTGAAACGTTTCGACGTTGGTGGCCGCCACGTTCCGGTGCTCCTACCAAAGCGTCGTGGTCTAATTCCGACACGGTTCTTTTCGTCGAACCAACGTTACAGTATACGAACACGATCTTACCAGCGTGTTCGAACGATGTTCAACGATCGTGGTTACGCGTAGTTCCGTGTCTGTGAGCGTGATAAAGGCGTGCATTAATCCCATTTTCCGTACGAATTGGCTTAGCCCCGAGCAAGACACGGCTCGGTTTCCGTATTCCAGCCCGAACGACTCGATGGCGAGCCGTTTGATATGGTTTCGCGATTGATCGAGAGGGGAAAATACGGAATCCTCGATGTTGTAAATATTCCCGGACAACGGAGACGCGAGGCGCGCCAGAGCACGGAGATCGATGCCCGGCGAGATTGTCTTCGCTTGGAGATTTCTCGGAAAATTTACGTACCGGCCTGATTAAGCAGCCGCTTAATTAAAGTTCGCGCGGCTAGAACCGGAAGAACCGGGCGAAATGCGAAGACCGGTTCAATGGCACAGAAGCGCGCGACGTTATATCGACGGTTATTTATAATCTGTGCAGCCGAAACGTCGCTATTATTTCATTAACGGTCTTGCTCGAATGTAATTTCGAGACGAACGTTCCGGACGTAAGGTATAATTATCGTCGACGGACCCGCTTCGTCCTGGCTTCCGCTGCAGTGCGCGCACAGTTAATGGTTAAACGTGAAAGCAATGTCAAATTTATCGCTTCGGTTAAAGTTTCGTTTAAATGAAGTTAATTAACTCGAAAATCTAGTTAAGCAAAGGTAAATAAGAATTCACGGTTAAAAAGTAATATTGAAAATGTAATTAGCTTTGTGATTGTAACATGGTGGTTGCAAAGGATATCAGTACACTCTTGTATTTATTTGTGCATTTATATCTTACAATCAATTAAATTGTACTACATCTGTTATTTAATACCGCTTAATAGCATGATAATAGTATGATTATAAAAATGTGACTTTATGAAAACGAAATATAGAATCCGATAGAGAGGCGGTTAATTGAAAAATAAGAATGTGTGCAAACACTTTTTGTAGCCAATGTGAAAGAGGTGCTAGCCGAAGCAATGACCGTAACGAGAACTAACGCGTTTCACGCTGTCAGTACGGATTAAACAACTAACTACTGCATGATTGCATTTTACCAGGATAATCAGATCGATTAAATCAAATGGGACACATTATACGCAGTTTCCACACTTTATTTGCAAATACGGAAGCCACGTAACGGCATTGATAATGCAGTCACGCTGATTTCTGGCATAATTTACAAATGGTCTCGCCACAGGCGAGCCTGTCGGTGTCCCGGTTTTATCGTTGACTTTGTGACGAGCTGGCACCCGTTAATCGGCGAAATGGCGTGTAAAACTGAATCGAATTTCAATTGTGAAATTCCACAGATGGAACGGCTAAAACTAGATGAAATTATCTCTAGTGTCGTTTCACAAATGACTTCGGCCACGTCATTCATGCATCTTTCTCTACGCGTTCCGTTGTTTGCAAAAAGGGAAAATTGCATTTCCGGCCTCCTCCTTTCTCAAGTGAAATCCATTTTGCAAATGGTCGTACAATGAAATCTATTCAACGATATTTATAAGACACTGCACAACTTTTGCGGGAAAATAAGCAGAAAGATGGCAGGGATCGTGACCTGTGTCTCGGGTATAATGCATCTCTCTTTTTTTTCCGCTTTGATCGTCAAGGAAATGAGAAAACGGAAAGGAACAACAAGAAGGTCGGAAGCTGGAAAATTATAGTTCGTCCTTGATGCAAAACAGATTAATTTCTGTTTCTGTCGTGTGTCGAAGAAATACCCTTTTATGAGCATTACCCGGAGAAGCATGCAATAACGTGGCTGAGAGACTCCATTTATCGTAAAAGGAGCACTTCTGTTAATTATTTTTTCGTTAATGTGGAGGTTTTAAATATTTTTATGGAAAAAGAAACGGAAGGGTAGATTAATAAAAAGATATCTGTGGTTGCTAATTGATCGACGAGTGCCTGTAGTCTGAAGTCACGAAGGAATTATATGGGAGAAACGCGTCGGTAAAGTAGAGAACTTTGAACTTGCAATAAAAAATTGCAGGAATCTGACAGATTTCCCTATAGCCAACCGAGTATTGAAAATTCAATCCAGCTGATTAAATTGTTTCCTTGCGATTAAAACTTTTTAAGTATCTTCAAATAACTTCAATGTTTTAATTCGTTGCTGGTTTAGGTAACGATATTACCGATACGCTTGTTAAATGTTATTGTTAGTACGCTTGAGTTTAAACCATATCACCGTTTAGTATAATTAAGAACAACGGAGACCGAAATTAACTCTCACACGACATTATTTACAGACTTACGAACCTCAGTTTCGTCTACGTGGTCTGGAGCCTCTGGACTGGCCGACGTGCGGCCATAAATGTTCGACAGAGTCTGGTTCACCGGGAAGTCTGGACCACCCTGCAATAACCATATGATCTAAAAACATCTCTACATGTCCTGTCAACGAGAAAACGATACGTACTTCCGGAAAACTCTGAGTTTTTTTTTTTTAATGAAAAACATTGCTGTTAAGTATCGTGCTATACATATTCATAACGAAATATCGTGTAGCCGTTCAAAATGTGTAATTAACATAATCGATATTCCCATCCAACTGCTGTCATCGCCTTGATAATATATTAAACATGCATAACATAATAGACTTTGGCGAGCCTCGTTATTTCATAGTTTAGAGACCGTTCTCGACCGTCTACATTTATTGGTCCGATGCTTTTACGGTTGAGTTAAAGCAACTTGGAAACAACGCAAAACTCAATTCACCCTGGTACAGCAGATCCTCCTTCGAATTGCAGAATTCTCTATCTTCCACCCTGCCCAAACCATTTAATCAAAGAATTCGCGATAAATCATTGGACGTGGCGATGTTCGCCGATGAATCCGGAGCGCACAACGAGAAAACAAGTCTACGATTTAATTTCCGAATCAATTAGCTATTAAGCCTTAACTCGATCCCTGGTCGCAATTTAAACTTCTCGATCTCGCTCCTTGTTTTCCCTATCTTTGTCGTGTTCCAGCCGAGCGTCGTTTAACGCTCGTTCGATCTCTCGGCCAGGAAGTGTACAGCCAGGGTGAGGCCTGGAAGGTGCGCAAATAAATAGAGCCGGTGAGACGCAAAGTCAATTATCGTTCAGCGGGAGCTGATGGAAGTTCCGTCGGCGCGCGTACTGCGACCGCGTTAAACGAGCCAAACGGAATTATTCATGACGAACTTTCGATGCGCAGGTGTGTTTAACATCCCGCGCTACTTTTCCCCGGTCTGCCCACCCCTGTGTCGTGCTTTACTCTTTATTAAATATGCACTACTACCCCAATCGTCCTCGTTCGCCGCAGTTTGTTCCGTCGAGAAAAAATGTCGCACGTTCGTCACCTCGTTGCTCGCGCGTCACCAAAGAACGTGTCAAGAATTTTTCTCCTTTCTTTCGCCCCTTTCTTTCTATCGGTATTCTTCTCGCTCGCTCTCCTTCTCTACTATCGTACTTTCCTTCGTCGCAATAAATTTCACAATTTCTCTGCTTTTTGCATATCCGATGCGTTTCTTTCGTTCCATTCGGCGCTGCTTAACCCACCGTGAGTTTTATCGAAAACGAAACGCCGTTAAACAGAGGAGACCGTGTGTAAACCGAGAGAGGGATTTTCGCTGCTGTGCTGAACGATAAGAAGGGATTGTCTGAAAAATAAAGGGAAGATAGATCGATCCATCCATGGTGAACGGAAATGTAAACGAAAGACCACTTTCTGCCCCGGATGTCGGCCGAGAAAAACGTCAAACCCTGGGACGAGAATACACGGCTACGTGTTTGACAAGCGGCTGGCCGGGTTTAGAGAACGTTGCCGTGCTCGTAGACGTAGCGCACGAAAGAGACGATTCTTCCTGTCTATTTCGTTTTGATTCAAGCGCAGATATGGACGGCTGATATATTTGATTTACGCTTACCCACGCGTGCAAATTAAAAGAAAATACGAAGCAAGTATGCAGAAATGAGTTCTACGTTCCTACAACGATCCATATTTATCAAGTTTACTAGATATCATATCGATTTTGTATCCAGTGGTTGGAATTGAAATTACGAATGGAAAATTCGAGTTAGGTTAACATTCGTTCCAGTTGATTACCAAATAGAGAATCGAATTATTATTTCAATCAGAAGGTGAAACTTGAGTGTTTTTATCAAATTGCTGACACAGTTACCTGGAGTAATAAATTACGTAGAATTTTTAGCGAGATAGATATTTTCTCTTAGAGTACCAGGCGTTTCAAAAAAACAGTTTCTTTTTAAGCTTCTAGTAATTATCGACAAGAGTGAAGAACCTTTAATTGACGTACTTACTACGATCAATCTTTTCGATGAAACACATCTCCCTTTACAGTGGCTTAGGAAAGTATTTGTATATTTACCGCAGAAACTTTTTATGGACATGTTACGTGCGTCATGCGAAACGGTTTGAAATTTCAGTAGCGATATATAACGAGACACGACGAGTATCGTGATTACATTAGTCAAGTTTGAAACAAACCTGAATGTGCATCTAGAAGTTAATTACGTATATTGTATATAATGGCGATAGTCGAGTTTCATTGCAGCTCTAATGAAATTTCAAAACGTTTAGGACGTGTAATATAACCAAAAAAAAAAGATTTCTACAAATGTTCGCATAGTTTCGCGAGCAACTGTATTTTTACTGACGTACTTTTTAAGAATCTATGATTATTAATCAAAAGAATCGTCCGTTCTACGCAACAGCAACGTATGTAATTGACTGGATTGATTAACTCGGCCTGCGATTAAATTTGTCCGCGTATGTGGAAGTAGAAGGATCTGTTCGAGGACACTTTAAATCTCGATCAAAGTTTCCAAGTCATGGGGGGAGGGAGGGGGAGTATTGTTTTCAGGTTGGAGCTCGGCTCTAAATTTATCTTGGCGAAAGTTTGCTGGCCGACGGTGGTGCCTTCATTTCGATGCATTCGAAGAGTTCCCCGGTCTCGAGATTTCAAACAGAAGCGCGCGTACGTTTGCCGAAGGCTCGAGACTCGGTCTCATCTTCGGATAAACGAACTCGACGCACAAGTGCCTTTTCAATCCGTCTTCCTCTGGTCGGCTATATACGAAGTCACGCGTGCTTTTCTTCGAGAACGGGGCACGGAACCGCTTCGGCGATTTCCGGAAACAATCAACGAGACAGTGCCAGGGAACAACAAAGATCCTTTCACGACACGAAAAAGTCGCAGTCATTCGACGATAGAACGAATATCTAGTCGAATATAAGGCAAATAATAGGAATGTCGGTTGCACCGTGATGGATTTAAACCAAAAACTTTCGAAAATAGTTGTAGTTTCGAATTATCGACATAATTGCGTTTTAATTACAACTTCTGTATTTAACTCGTCCCAACTGCATACTTAGTACGTTCCTACTAACAGTAATCTTAAACTCCATTTGCGATGGTCTGTTGTACCAAATAGCACTTTAACTAATTTCAGAATCACACATGCTAAAGGCAGTAG
Source organism: Bombus superbus (assembly GCA_014737385.1). Taxonomy (NCBI): domain Eukaryota; kingdom Metazoa; phylum Arthropoda; class Insecta; order Hymenoptera; family Apidae; genus Bombus; species Bombus superbus. The sequence goes on along the minus strand of JACXIK010000003.1, from coordinate 1,466,182 downwards.
TTACACAGAACTTGTTACGTCCTATCTATTGTTCGATACGTACCACTAAAACTTAAAGCAGTTTCTCGACAAAGCGGCCACTATATCGAACTCGTTTACGACGAAATTAAACGAATCATCGTGATTACATCGTTTAGACGTTAGAAATCACAAGTTCACCTCTATATACGTCGTCGAATTTCAATACTGTTTGAACTTGTTCGAGGTATGCCTGCTTGCACGGTGTTTGCGTCTGATGACAGTTTGACCGTAACTACTGGCAGCTGGCGTTTGCCTAGTCACCTCGGTTTAACCACAAAACGTCAGTATCCGGTGGCTAACGCCGCATCTTAGTGCTTATACGGGGGTTTAACAGGCGCGACGGTTCCGTAACAGTTGGATATTCTCGATAATTCCCGGTTCTAGATACTACCTCTCTCCGATCGTCGGTACCCTTGTTGGAAATTCGAGGAGCCATCGAAGAGCTTGCGAGTTTCCGCGTAAGTGAACGCGGCCGGAAACGTCGAACATTTCGAAACGTGCAAAGGATGGATCGATCCGCTATATTATCCGCGTATCGAATTGTTTCCGCCAAAAGTTCGATTCTACGTTACGAGAATTCGGATCGAAATTCCGCGTACGAATAGCGTTATCGATCGTTCCGGATAGTTGCAAAATATCTATGAAACCGGAGAATTTCCGAACTTCCAATTACTTGATGGTGAGGCTTCGGCGCACAGTTACATTTTTCATCGACGTGCAATGTACTCGTGAAATTTTCTTTCGAGGCAAGAAAATCATATATATATGTTACGTATAGAAGGGAAAGAGGATATTGGTATTTTGCAATCGAACTATTCGATCGATGGACATGGAATTTTAGAGATGCGAACCAAACGATCGCGGAACGATGCTCAAACTGCTAGAACGCAGCGAGTTAGCCTTTCGATAATGATTCTACAAATTCTATTGTAACGGTTAGATTACTGTATTACAGTACTCTGTCTGTATATCAGAAAAAACGACTTTGAAACTGCATTCGAAGCGCACGTACTTGATGAAAGAAATATAACGAGGTTACAAATTGATGCGTTAAGTGGTGATATCTATTAATGTAGTCATACACACTGTACAGAAACTATTTGAATTGTAAGCTGCAAGTTTCCCACTAAAGCTCTACTTCGATCCTCGAAAGATATCAACTTTGGTTCTTGACCAATTTTACGAATGCGCTTTATTTCTTCCATCGACCTATACATACGTATCTGACGAAGTCCTAAAGTCATTTCTTTTGAAAAACTTCTCTTAATCTTTCCACACTCGTGGAGACAGACTGCATTGTATCCTGTTCTTTCGTGTCTCTCGTTAATGTATTTCTTTGTACGTGTCGCTGAAAGATGCCGCTCGATAACAATCAATTGAAAGCCGATCGTCGAAACTCGTTCGTCGACGCAACAAAAATCGACGCGTAATAAAATCTCTCGCCCCGTGAATCCGGCGAAGCTGGTGAAAAGACGTTCCATCGATTCCGAGACGATGATCGAACACGCGCATTCCGCGGTGGCACAGAGCAATTTTCCTCTTTGATGGCAGACCTTCTGCTCCACCTCGTCATCCGTCCTATTTCCCTGTCCTTTCGTCGTTCGAGCTGGCACGATCGTAGACGCCGCGAAGCATCACGCAGATCTCCTCGAACAGATGGAAACGGATACTTCCTGTTCGCGCATTGCAGCTTCGTGGCACGTACTTACTTCTTTTCCTGCCTGCAACGACTATATACATATATCCAGTTCGATAACTCGAAATTTCCATTCCAGCTCGAGAGTTTCGCAGTCGACCATTTTAGCTTGGCGTTGTGTCTACTATCGTATACGAAGATGATTAATGCCTTTGAAATGGTTATCCAGCATTAATTTCTCTTGGATAAGATTGCTTTTTACGGTTAGAAATTTTGATAGAAGTATTTCGAAAAGATTATAATATAAACGCGAAACGTTTAATTGAGAGGAAAGAGGATTTAGGAGTTAGGAATTTTATGCTTTTAAAGCTTATCGTTTGCTCCGTGTTCCTCCACGGTTGTTTAATTTTCGTTGATTGAAGCAAACGAACAGGATTTACTCTGCCGTAATTGATTTTTGTGCTAGCTAGTATCAGCCAATTGAAACATTGGTTACGAATTGAAGGAACCGATAACGCAGGTTCAACTATTGGCAAATTACATTTACTGAGTCTGCGATTGCCGCTTGGCCAGCAACCAATTCTATGAGATATATTATATCGGCGCATAATTAATGCCTCGATACAGTTGCTGATAATATTCATTGATAGCGGGTAATTTCAATAATGAAAATTATGATGTTCTCTATGTACTGCACTAATGACACCTTTATTATATCCTTCAACAGATTCTTATTAAAGCTTCCCATATTCGACAAATCGTTGGTACATTTGACAATCTTTACTCACGGAATTTTACAAAATTCCCGATAATATGTTTTTGAATTATGCTCAAATCGCGTATTCCACCCTGACCTTCTGTTTTCAATGAGACTTTCGCAAAGATTTTCGAACGGCACGCTCGTCGTTACCGTGAGAATAAAATAAGGGGTTTACTTCTTCTATATTATTCGATCTAGAGCAGCGGGATCGAATTGGAAAGGTTTCGAAGGCGGATTCGGTTCTTTTATAACGGCTCAATACCTTTATGCGCCTTTAAGCGTTGCAAAAGACCATACATATCCTTAATACTCCTTTTTTCGAAGCGGCTTTCAGCCATCCGAAAATGAGATTCCTTTGTATCGGCCTTTTTACGCCGATAATTTTCCGATTCTCGGATTGTCCGCCCACAAGCTCGCATTCAGAAATCCTATGGCGTTTCGTTATCGCGCAAATTGCGTATCCTCCGTCTACGCTATCAAAATACTTTGAAAATAGTCGAAGCCCCGACTCGGCTAATTCGAATACAATAGAAAACGTACTTTGTTAGAAATTTGTTGCCCTAAGATCTAATAGAGCGTACTTTGTAAATTTCATTAATACAAGCTCTTGTTCATAGGTACTAGTATTAATTTATACTGTCTGTTCATAAACCATAATCGGAAACAAATCGTAAACCATTGTCGTAAATAAAATTTAAAGAAAATCATAAGAAGACTGCGAATATTTATGCAGATTCTTATAAAGTGGGGTTATACATTCATAGATCAGTAATTTCTTAAGCAATAACCTATGTTAGTAATTGCATGTTTCACATTTGATTTTTGATCATTCATTCATGATGATTCGAATATCAACTTAGAAATAGAGAATAAGAAATACATCGGTCCAAAATTTAAGTTGCAAGTAACAATTAAAAGGGGAAATCCGGAAGTACCATTTATTTTCAGCAGGTAAAGCTATCTCTTAAAACGGAGCATTTTCGGTACAAGCTCTAATGTTAATGGACACCCTATTCATCCCTGTCTGGGATCGTAACTTGCGTATCGAACAGGGACACTCTTCGTAAGCGTGACGCGTCGATAAACCCGGTACCGGTGCACCACGTGCTTTATAGCGTAGCGAGGCAGAGTAGAGACACTCTGCCCGAAACTAATTTCACCGGATAGCTACGGGGATCATTCGATGCCACCAAGAACGTAACACTTTTATCGTGAGATGAAAGAACGTTCTCGTGAAACCGATGGAACGAAATACCGTCTCGCGGGGACAGGGTTTCACGGGTCAAGAGTTTCAAACGTCGACGTTGCGTCCTCCTAGTTCTCCGACCTCTCGACATTCTTCCGAAAAGGTGTCATGTTCGCACAAGAATTCGTGCTTTCGAGTCAAGCGAATTTTTGTTTCTTCGCCTCGTCCACCTTTAACGTGTTGTTGCAAAGTTTCCTCTTATCTCCCTTCATAGCTTCCTCGATTATTCGAGAACCGAGGAATCCTCGTGTCGAGATTACGCATTTTCCAAAACGCACCGCAGCAAAGACAACGCAATTACCGTGGTTCGATCCAGTTTCCGTTTGTACAAAAGCGTGTACTAAGCCAAGCCACGGTAATTACACGAAGGCGTTAGGAAAGTAATATCACGAGAAGGGTGGAAGGTCGGGACGAGACGCACTCTGTCGCTCCTGTTAGTTATTACCACGACTTAAGAGATAGCACGCGTGTACGTGTACAAAAGCAAACATACATAGACTTGCAACGTCTGTTCGCTATCCACGGTAAAATAACGACCTCATTATCAACCACCAGCTGGTTGTTCTACGCTGTTATTAGTTCTTGGATATTTATTCATGCTTTTATTAAGCTCACTATTCGGTGACTTCAAGCTTGTTCGCCTGTTGCAAATTTTCAAAGTCCATTCTTTCTTTTGTTATCCTATCATCATTAAACGTGTCTGGTATTATCGTTCCGTCGCTGTTCACTTCTTGTTCGTTGTTTAGCCTTTATAGTTTACGGATTGAAACAAAGTATGCTTCTCGATGTAATAGGATATAAAGGTATTAGTGTTCGATATCGAATCTACGAGTAGAATACCGAGACTTTTATGGAGAAAAGCTAATTAGAGACGGATGACTATCTCCGATGGAACGGGTAATGAATTTCACGAACGTCGGTTTCCATAACAGCCGGAGCATCGATCTAAATTACGATTGTCGGTCAACTAATTGTAAGTTTCCTCTGCAATCCCACGAAATTACGAGTCGATGTAATCTTCCCTGATTGCCGACGCGAATTAAGGTTTCTACTTACAATTGACGTTGATTCCGTCGCGATACAAGGGATCATTGAATCTTTAAAATAGTTTTAATAAGATCGTCAAATTCCATTGTTCGAAGATGACCGTCATTTGAGACGATATGGTTAGACTTTGGTTCAACCATTACGTTCCCTTATGAATCATAGTCTAATATAGTTCATTGTGTAACCGTTAGGAAAAACCATCAAACAGACGTTAAAACGAACCATATCCTGAATCCTGATTGATCATTGTTCAGTGATCGACTTCGTTTCTACGAGGATCGTAATACGCTCCGGTAACCAAGGACTGGAATAAGGAAACTCAAAATGAAATGGGGCGGGACAACTTTATGATTCCATCAGTCGAAGCCAAGAAGCTAGTTACAAACCGGTGATTCGACCGTCATAAATTCTATCAAAACTTACAGCTATCAAAGTAAAAGAGATATTCAATCTTGTCAAAACTGGATTTGCCAATCCTAATTATCAATAGCATTCGATCAAACATTCCAATAACTTAGTACTAATCACCGCAAATTAATAGTTATTGAAATGTATATAATAGTGTGGAAAATTCTTAGATTATTTTTCAACCCGAAATACTTTGGCACGTATCCTTACTTTTCAGTGAAGCCCATTTCCATCAGAATCAATATTTCAACTTCATAGCAGTAAATTTCTGTACTCATACGAAAGTGCTACTAAATGATACACGAATATACTTGAATCTAATTAAGTAGTATGTAAATGCTACAATAAACACATTTATGTACCAATAATACCTTCGATAACCGTTATAAATAATCTGTAAATAGCAAAGTAAATTTTAAAATGTGACATTTATAGCGTCAGTGCCTCATGTAGCAATTTACCAAAATATTCATTAACTTCAAATGATAAATATATAACCTCTAACAAATAGTCTGTTGTTCTCCCTATAGCAAGAATCACATATCAGGGATCTCGTCGCCTAAGGACTTTTTGCACGGCGCTGTACGTGGCTTCGTGAAAAGTGAGAAAAGATGGTCAAAGATCTTAGGTTAACGGCTGAATTTAAAATTCAGACTAACGCGGGCGACCATGTTCGAGGGCTCGTGAATAAGCAACGTAACGATCACAATATATATTCTTCCAAAATGGCAACGGAACAGGACAGGTTTATGGGTTCATCGATCGGCTGTGACGCCGCGCTGTGCCGGGGCCAGCGATATAGGCTCGAGATTGAGGCCAGCAGCCCCCGGAGCAAACGCCACGCGATATAACGTTAGAGGCGAAGTCGTTGTCACGGCGTTCGCAGAACAAGCGTATACAGGCACAACTGGTACTCTTAGCCGATGCTTGCCCTTTGTAAGCCGATGAAAGGAAGTCACGCACCAGCGCGTGACCGGATATAGTGAACAGGTCACGATGGTTCTGAATACTCCCTATTCTATTTCCTGCCTAACCCTTCGCTTTCTTTTGCCTCTTTATATTCGGCTTTTCTGCTCTTTTTCTACGATTGCTTCTAACTTAAAGTATGCAAGATACTTTTCCAGATAGAAGGATGCATTTTAGATGTGTTGTATGTGTTAGTAAAATGTATATTTTGTTTCCTTGAGCGGTAAGTTCTTCCCAAAATGTTAGTGTCTGTCTCTGAACGCAAGATTATTGATTAAGGCCACGTGGTCCTAAGGGAAATAATTCCCTGATGGAGATGTTAAGCTTCCCTGCAGTTTCTATTAGCATGCTCGTATGTGCAATGTGCTTTAGTTGCTCGATAGCGCAGCTAGTTGCTGCATCGATGACTAATATGGTCCAAATTTCTGGGGCCTTGAATATCCGCAGTTGATAATTTGACAAAACATTATAATACTTATTTACAATTCAATTCTAACAGCTACTTGAAGAAGCGACGATGGATTTGTAGAATTGTAAAATCACGTCTAGATCTGCTGTCGTAGTACAAGCATACAGAATGATCTCTTATCTCCAAGGAGAATAAAAGTACATCTTGAAATCTTAACAATCTTAGCATTTTGGAGACACCTTGTGTATTTATTTTCTCTTTTATCTTCTCTTTTCTTTCTCCCCCAATTGCTCCCTTTTCTTTCCCCCGTTTGTTTATCCGTCGCACTTCTACATTTCTCATCGAGCCCGTTTCTCTCTGAATTTCTTTGCTTCTGTTTCTTTATTTAACTACTTCTCATTGTCCAGCTCCGCGCGCCATTCTGTCCCTTTGTTTTCCTTTATCTCTGCCGGTTCTTCTCTTTTTATCCGCTTTCTTTCCCGACCCGCCTTTCCCGTGAACTCTGGCCCCACTTCGAATTCCCTTGATCTACCGTGGTGTTCGATCTCAAAGAACCATGAAACATTCTACCCTTGCCAGCACCTCGTAAAGGTGTTCGTCTCCTTTCAGTGTACGATGCTAGCCTTCTACAAGGTTGGAAAGCTCGCGTCTATGACAATAAACTTTGCAGAAGTTTGTGAAAGCAATCCAGTTGCTGCGCAAGCATTTCCTATGTAGCGGTTATGCCAGTTTCCTTAGAGTTACGTTCCGAACGTAACATTGATATATGTTACATATACGTGTTTTTAAAATCTCTCTGTACACATCAAATGTTACTACGATATTGATCTTTAGCTTAGAGAGCGTTGATTGATTTTCCAGATGTTTCAGCTAGACAGGCTCGTACATTAAACGAGAAACTGTTTCGTGCAAGTCACAGTGAAATTCGCTATCTGTCGATACTTCTCACGCCGCACCGATGGCCCGTCGCTCGAAAAAACGTACACTTGTAAATTTCACCGAGCAATCGGTCCGGTTCGCTATTTCCAACGTACACTTGCAGCGTGTTTTTTTTACAAATTATACGAGGATGCATTAATTCGATCAGCCATATGAAAAGACAAATAGGAAGGAAAGAAGATGAGGGAGAGAAACAAAAATCCGTAGAAAAAGTTGAATTCTCTAAGGACTTATTAATAACGAACGCGATAAAATTTTAATTCTGACAATTCGAAACGATATTCTTTTCGCTTCGTTCGCTAAAGTAATAACTCTTGTTACAGTGTTCGTACCATATTTTTATAAAAAATTTCTTCGATAATGTATTCCTTAAATGACATTCTACTTTTTTACAAAATGAACTTTCACGATAGGTGTAAGTAGGTAAAATTACCTTCGGTTCGCAACACGCGAAATATATTCCCCCGTGGATCCGAATTTCATGGAATTCGCAGATTCATCGAGGGAACTGTGCCCCGACGCAACGCTGTCTGGACACAGTTGTTGATGTAACACAGCGCGCACTTCAAAACGAAATCGATGAACGAGCATCGAAACGACTCCGGGTTGGATTAAACCACGCATATCTGGCATCCATTGCAGGTTGCTGCACTGTCAAATATTTCTGTCGGCAACGAGCATGGGAAGACACTGAAATATGACCATGCGACCGCGCTATTGGATTGTAAAATCTGGATATTTCATAGCGAAATAAATGACCTGGCTACAGGTATTTCAGATATATTTTATTGCAAAAAGGAAGAAAATCGCCAGATCTCGGGCAATAGTAGTATGAAATATCTCTTTTTTAGGTGAACGCTTGATAGTTGTCACGAGACGTGACTATGGGTTGAATAGGTGTTAGAGTTATGATAGTCAAGACCAAAGATTTTAACCATTCGAAACACTGAGGTATTTCTTTTACCACCTTGTTTCTTCCTGTACTTCAATTATACGTGTTTGACAGAGATGTCGTAAAAAGTCTTTGACTTTGTGAATTTCGCGACTGTAGAAATTGAACGAGACTACGTTGCAGTGGCTACTTTTGCATAAAAATTGTTACGATTCATATGCGATTTATCATTAATTAACCAAGATACAAATATTTCGTTGGAAACTGAAATATAAATTCACCGTGTGAACAATTAAACAACAAAAATAAGTAAACTATTATAAAATTCTCCGTTGATGAATGTATAGTACACTTACAATGTTCATTACAAATGATATTTATAATACGTTTGAGATATAGAAATTTCTCACATTCGTAGAAATATATAGAAATGTTATACATGTGTATAACACAAGTTTCTATTTTTATAACGAACATGTACAGATTTAACGCGTAATATTAAGTAACACAGGGGGAAATAATATATTAATTAATCTTGGTGGACAAATTGTACAATGCTTGTTTAAAAGCGTTTATAAAAATGCTTCGGTTTTTTCAGTTTTTAAACTATATGTAGCGAGATAGCAAGTTCCACAATGGAACAAAAGGAATTTTAATTGAATTTTAAAAGTTTTATCTATCCAATACGTTGCAATTTTTCATTGTATTACTCGATGATCAATACACAGTGATTATGTGAGGCTCTTCGAATCGAATTGCTTCAGAGTTCACGAGTTGTTGGAACTTACTTTGAAACATGGGAACGTGTTTCGTTTAGCGCATTGCGATGTTCTCAAAACTCAATCGTCCATTCTATTCCACGAGTTAGTCGATCGAACGAAGCATGGAATTTAAGAAATATTGCATTTGAAAAATACGAGTCGATTTTTGTGATTTCTTCGAAAGCGTAAGCTATAAGGATATAAAGGTAATATATCGATGGAAGCATAAGATACAAAAGGCAGAGTAGAGTGAACGTTTAAGCTGACCAAATCTGTTTAAAGTATCCGCAGAATACGGGAAGCTCTCTCGAGAACTTGGGTTCGTTCGTGTCGATCACTCGAAAGGATTTACGTAAACTTTTCGTCCCAATGGGGATAACGTTTAGTTACCGATGGATGACTCGACAACACGGTGAATACGGTACAAGATTTAAGCAGCCTGTTGTACCTTTAAGCCCCTCTGAAACCGCCAGGATGACGGCTTGGTTAATTGCCCAACTACTGTATATTCAAATGCAGCTTGCATTTATAGATCAATAATTATCTTTTCGATTATGGATCTATGATTCGAACCCCTGACAAATTTTTAGAATACAGTTTTGATATCGTTCATCGAATTAATAGATTAACGACGAGCCACTGTAATTAATGTTTTAGATGAAAATAATCGTAATGCAATGTGTAAATACGAGATATAAGTTTTTCAAATAATATGCAATTTGTAATGCTAAGTAAATAAATGTTTATATCGGTGCCTTAGAAATACACCAATTCGACGAAATAAAATCTTTTTTTACACAAATGAAAAGAACTTCGAGAAATATAAAGAGTTAAAAATTATGATCTCGAATGGCAATGCAACTCAGAATCTCTTTTTTGAAATATAATATGTATTAACATATATATAATTTAAAAACATTGTCAGAAATATTACGAAGTTCAAATAAAATACACCTACGTATTTTGATTTTTAAGATTGTACAACGGACGAGAATTCTATAGCACACCCCATTCAACAACAAGTCAACCAACTCAGTTGTTTTATGTGATTATAAGTTGTTTTAGCAGTTCGTCTAACTACTCGAGCTACGTCTTGGTTCTGAGATTGCAGACATCACGAAGCAGTCGAGAATAAGCACACGAGTAATAATTCCTTTCCTTAGAAGTAGATCTTTCATAAGAGAAAATGTAACTGTGTTACATAAAACTGCGAAAAGACACTTTTTAGCCTTGCACTTTTTAAGTATTACAAATATCCCATGTCACAACACGTCATTGCAGAACATAATGCTTTTCCTTATATCTACTTCGAAGGATTTACATTCGTATTCTGCGTCACATTTCTGTCGTGTTCGAAAGAGATTTCTTTTTAATTCTTACAGTAGAATGCTAAAATTTCTTGACACATGTCACACCTAGAATGATTGTCATTCGATTCACGAAACGTTTACGATGTGTTAGATTGACGATGTGTCGAGTTTATGAAATTGTTCGTTCTAATCCCCGATTCTCCTCCCTCCAAGTCCCTTTCCTTTGTACGTGTCAGAGCACATCGCGCAATAGGAACGAATAGAAAGAAGAACAAGAATGCGATGATAAGAACGAAGTCGAAATGCACGACGTAGCAAGGAAGCAACTCTAGATCTGGCAATATGAAAAATCGAGAGAAAATCCTGACCTCCTTATTTGCTCAATTTATACCAGTGCAATGGACATTGTTCACTCTAACGTACCTATTGTGCGAGCCGTCTATCTCGTTAAATCCTAAAAGAATAACAATTTATGTATCAGGTCCTTTTTTTTTCGCCGACAAAACATTTCATCGTAACTCACGAATATGAAATGAATATATATGCATAAAAAATCTATTTTTACACGCATCCTTTTTACTTCCGTTAAAAAGTCGGCCCGTTCATTTTGCATTTGCAAGTTTTTACTAAATTGTAGTTTAATATGCGAACGCAAATGTAAACACTCTGTCATTTTGTGTCAACACGGAGAATAAAATTCATCTCAGGGTAATGCATTTCCACCCTTTCTGTTATTCTTTTGACACAAAACCATTTCAACCGCATTTTTCCCCATTTTCTTTTTTCTGTTGTATTATCAAAACCGATGTACAGCTGAATAGGAACTAGGGCATTGTTTAATTTAACTAATAATTTAACTAATGAGAAAGAAAGCTATTTTGTACACGTAGTTGCATATCACAGAGTATTCCAGAAAACAGAGTTATGATAAAAAAATAACAATAATAGATAACAAGTGATATAGATAAACGTAAAAAGTAAAAAGATAAAAAAAGGTAAAGAAAAGCAAAAATAATAGATCTATTATGATGCGGTATTATTCGAGGGTCGATAACCCCAGCGATTAACTGATTTTGTAATCATGACAATAATAAGGCGTAAGACGTAACAAAAAGCGTTGTGACGGATGTTAAAATAATTCGAAATGGAAAACGTCAATTAATGTAACGACTATCATCGGCAAACAAGCATATACGTGAAACATACAACTGGCGTATTGTACAGCAAAATTCATTTTTGTATATCAGTTTCTCGTTTCCAGGCTTTTTGCCTGCCGTTATTGGTATTTCCCTTAATGAATCGATAATAACGTCAATCGAGCTGAAACGCTAGCAACGTGGCATATTCATTTTACGAACGTACGATTGTACGATTTACTACGGCTATAATCCTGCTTCCAAGCCAATCATTTTTTAACGTTTTCGCAAAAACACTCCCATCGCAAATTATCGCCGTTAAACGATCAATTATCGAGTTCTAGGGTTTTACGTCGCTGATGTTAATGCATCATGAAAACAACATGTCGATAGTCGAAATAGCGCTATTCCGATTGCGCTGTTAATTTACGAACGCCGTACTGCGAAGACCAGATTCGATAATGCGTTTCCGTTTCGATAAAAATCAACCGAGACGTTTAATTTTTTATTGGATTTCGATCTGCCTACGTAGATTAACTCCATCGTACGATTTATTCTTTCTCTTCAGTTATTCGCGCAAAAATATTAAATTTTGTGGAATTGATTTAATTCAAAGCACTGATTTCTTTACCGAAATCCTCTCTTGGGAATTAATCGTTGCGACCCGCATTTTTTGTTCGAGTTGGTTTCATATGTATCATAGAATAATGTATCAATTCGCTGAACTTTTAATTTCGATGCGTGGCTTGAGTCCCATTGCATAAATCTTTCTTGTGATTGGGAAACTTGTACAAAAAAAAAAAGAGGAAAAAAAAGAAATGAGATTGTTTTTAATACGTTCTGGCGATGTTAGTTTCTGAAGGACGATAATAAAAAACCAATGTAGAACACAAAAAATGTTCACTGGTTAAATTCTACCCGGGCATCGCGAGAACTTTCGAATCGCAAAAATCGCGGTTTAAATTTAGAATCAGGTAACCCACGTTCGAGAAAGAGCCTAACCCATTTTATTCATTGTATACGGCTCGAGAACTTCAGAATTGCGAACAATTATCGCGAATTTTTAACTCGGTAATAATCAACCGTGCCCGATCCGGTGAGTGGAAGCCGAAGAAGGGCGGCGCGAGCCACGTTTCACGCTTCTGAAAAGTGAAAAACTTTTGACCCGGTTCGAGCTTCAACGTAGAACTGAAACTCCTCTGTCACGCTCCTTCACGACGAAATTACGTTTCAACTCTCTGCGATATCAGCTCTTTTTTTCCAAACTGATGGGAGATGGGTTTGCCAGGGAGGCAGAACGAAATCACCGAAGAATCAAGCAAAATTTAAATATACTCTGTAAATTCAGAATCCATCGTCGCTGACCCGTGATCCCTATGAAATAATGATTGATAAAAATTCTGGAAACGGGTCACTGATATTATTCAATCGTATACGCCACTCCTTTGCAAAATGTTTTACTGGATTAATAATAATTACGCCGATGAGTGCTATCCGTTTTATTAATCACGAGTACTTTCACGACACTCTGCGGAGATGATACGATTTGAAATTAATACAGGGTATAGTAGAGTTATTTGTGTCGCAAGAATATTTGAGTCAAGGTATAATTCGGTTAGAATAATTAATTTCGGAACAATTAATTTTTAAGCGATCTACATTTCGAAACTCGTTATTAATGACGTGATAAACAGTGAAATATACCCTGTACATTGACAATAATTTTCGACTCAACGGCAATAATTTTCCACGATAATGTAATTTCTCCTCATAAAGTTCAGTAGCTTACATTAGTATATTACTTATTTCGGTATATTACTTTATTGCGAATTAGTTCGTTTCATTAGTTCTTATATAATACCTTCTCGTTAATCGAAATAACCCTACCTACCATAGGACTATTCAGATCATTTTCTCTTTTCGATATTTTTCTCGCTGGATCTAAAGTATACGATATTTTTTTCTTTCTTTCGCTATTGTATTAAAGATTAGTGGCTCATAACGTACAAGTTTGAAGCTCAGGTGACTCAAATAATCCTACACCACTATATCGTCGATACACGGACAAGTCCTTGAACTATAAACTTTGAATTTTGTTTAGGGCACGTGTTCTCCTTTGGAAAGGCTAATTTACGGATATTTATTGATGTTACATTATGCTATCTAAACTTCGGAATGAGGGTTTTAGAGGAAAATAGGAAGAACGATAATTTCCTTGCGTAAACGGTGCTAGAATATCATATACTGTACACAAATATATTTCATAAAGTAACCGTGGCAGTATCTCATTTAAAAACAATAAAGTTCGATAGAGTGCTCGACGATTCATCGAAAGATCGAAATATTTCACGAGGAATAAATTGTTTTTTATTGGCCGCTTCCGAGGGCATCGGCTCGAGCAATTAATGCATATTTATGCCGGGCCAGGGAATATAACAACGCGGCGTTAAATAATGCAATTTTAGTCAGACCATAGTCTGTCCTACATCAGTAGCAATTCTCGCCGTTGGCCAGAGTATCTTGATCCAGACAACGGCATATAAGTTACACATAAAACGAAAGTTTAACGACGCGATGATAAACAAAAGAGAGAAAGTTAAAGCCCGATATTAAAACCCGACACGGGCAAAGTGATCTGCGCGATGAACACCACCCTTAACCCTTTTCCATCCTTTCTTCAACATTATCCTATGCATTTCTTACCCTGATTCGAAGCTTTGCAGAATATCACATGACGATTTATTGAATTTTTATAGCTCCGAGGCTAACTTTTCAAGCTCTTAAATTTATCGAAATTTCAGAAAAATAAGTTTGTTACAAAGAGGGATAGAAATGTCATAAAATGTTGCCCAATCTTTGTCCATAGCTGATCTATGAGATTCAGTGATCATCGTGCTTGCTTCATTGAAAAGATAATCGTTAAATAATAATGGGACTGGTACTTTCTTTCAAAAGAAATAATTATTATTCCTGTACCTGGTTTCGCTGGCTTAATTGCTGGCTCGTCGTCTTTCTCCTTTCAACTACGCTCGCCAGCTCGCAACGAATGAAAAATAAAATAGTCTTGGCTCCATTTCGAGCCAGGTGGCGAGATATCGGTTTACATTGCGCATTTCGACGAGCATCGGAGCAAGAACGAAGGAACTGAAAAGAGATTCCAGCAACGAAAGGTGCTTGTTCACCAGTTCTAATGAATCTCATGGATGAAAGTGTGCAAGAAACGAGAAGAAGCCAAGCACCTGCGTGCGAGACGAAGATAAAAGACCGAGGAAAGAGAAATGGAGAAAAAAGAACGAACGAATAGAAAATAACTATCGATAAAAATAAACTTTCTTGTAAAAATAATTCCACTCGGTACCTTATAGCTTCTTCGGAAACGATAGTTTGCTTCGAAAGATTTTATCGTGTCCATCTAGTTTATTTCTTCTTTCTTTTCTTTTTCCTCTCATTTCCTTTAACTCCACTTTCTATGGAGAACAGACGAATTCTTAATTTGTAATTTACGGTTTCCATCGGGAATTTGCATTACGACGAAGAAAAAAATTCCCGCCGACTGATCGAGAATATATTAAACGCATATTAAAACGGGACGGTATAAGGGAATGAAAATCCAAGGGAAGCATAGCGCGCGATGTCTCGATTCGTTTAAGACGATTCGACTAAGCGAATCGATATGGAAATGAAGATCCTTCATCACAGTAATTAAAACGGAACGCTTCTGTTTAAACAGTGGCGATAAAGCAACCTTAATTATTCCGTTTTAAATGCTTTTATTCGAGCGAAAGCACGACTGATAGGCAGAGATGTCACTTCGTTATTTCGTTACCCCATCAGTCTGCCGGCTTTGCTCTCTCGTCTAGACGCTCCCTCTTTGTTTCTTGCCGCGAGACGAACTGGTACGTCTAGCTCGATTTATATTGATTAGAAACGGAAGTGGAAATCTCTGAGGAACGTTGGGAATAAGATCGGAAACCCTTGGCGCAGCTGAATGACGCGATAACTGAATTATCTGCCACCAAGAGAATCTAAGACGTGCACCTGCTATGGCAAACTAAGTAACGAAATGAACGATTCTAATAACAGGAAAAACACGTAAATAACACTCCGATGAAAATTTTTCACCAGCGTTGAAAGCAATTAAATGGAACAATGGACGTTTCGTTACGTTAAACCAATAGATTAAAAAATCAATGGGTAAAGTTGTTTGTACGAGCCATTTTCTACTTTGCTTCTGAGGTACAAAGATTGCCAGTTGCGCGGCAAAGTAATTAAGTTTCTTTAAGTACGATTTCAGTTTAGATATTTTGCAAATTTTTAATTCCCACGAAGAAGGATATCATTTAAAAAAAGCATTCCCATTAGAAAATTGTTTAGAATGTAGAGCGCTTTTAGAATGTTTTTCATATTATTAAGCATATCGCCGCATAAATCAGATAATTTCGTTAAATTTCTTGAAGTATATACAAGCGCAGGCACAACGGAGGGAAATGATTTTACGCGCGCGCGTTCAATTTCTCGGTTTTAGGAGCTGAGATGATTCGATAAGATAAGAATCTCCTTTGCATTGGGGCTGAAAAGTGTTTGCCGTCACCCTCGACCGCGCCCACCGCGCTAGAGTAATGAAAACGCTATGAATCGCGTGCGGAATTGAAGAGAAATCTTTATTGCTTCCCATCCTTGTGGTCTTTTCGCTAGCAAGCATTCTAATTGCGTAATTTGTGTAATCTGATCGACCGTCTAATTGTTTGTAATCCGTGCAACGAAAGCTATTTTAATAAAAAGATACCTGCAAGCAAATCTGACAAAGAGTCGACTGATTTTTCATTTTCATTCGGTGATTGCTTTACAAATGAATTTTCTAATTTTCGTACATACTCACGCGACAATGCGTACTCCATCCATATTTTGTTCCCATCCCATTCCCTGTTCAAAGTTTGTTTATTGCTTAATCAGCTTACAATATTACTATGTGCACGATCCAATATGTATAGAAGCAATAACGATATGTCCCCTGATGCACTATTATGTGTATAAATATCGACATTGAATTGCAATTAATAACAAGTTAACGTTGCACGCGCATAATGAACTTCCCATTCCTCTTCGCCTCTTTCTCTTCGCTTCGTCCCTTATAAAGTAGTGTTTACCCTGAAAGCATCCCTTCAAAGGGCAAAGATAGTCTAAACGACTCGGCTAGAAATGAGTATACTATTGCTTATACATACATAGTGCTCCGCTTTGTTCTTCTTCTTCCTGTAGGCCACTCGAGCCTGCTCAAGGAATATCAGGAACCGACAACGAAGAAAGTTACGACGTCGTATGTCGTTGCACCGTGAAAAGCTGCAGCCGACGTAAAGAGAGCGGTGCCTCTTTCTCGAACAACGCCATTTCTCATGTTCAACGACGTATATCGTCTCGGTTGTCCTAGTGACAAACGTTTTTGAAATTTACACCCGATTCGATACATGCGGAGGCTTCGTCCGATGCTTTTATTGACGTTATACCGGCCAAAGGTAGCAGCACATATTCGTCAAAATTATGGTCGATGGTAGTCGATTCGCGAGGTTATTTGATTGACCTGTCCGACCATTTTATTATCTTGGATATTCCACAATCTTTTGTTGCACAAATTATCAATAGGAATAGAAATTTAAGAATTATTTCAATGGATGAATAAAAAGTAGTTTTATTTAAATTTGTGACCTTTTGGTAAGGGGTTTGAAGCGAAACGAGACAGAGAATTGGAGATTACGACATGTGAATCGATTGCAAAATTCCTGTCGCCGTTTGTAGTTCGGAAATTGAAAATGTATTCTGAGAATTTGCCGTTTGAGTAACAAGATTCCTATAAAGTAAATGAAATCGTGTCAATATTACCACATAAGTGAAATGGAATTACCATTTGAGTTTCACCGTTCCCTCGTCTTTGTATACGCTTCATCTATGTATGTCTAAACCTTCAATCTACATATCTTTCAACTTTATACATGCATTCCGTTTCCCAAAGTAAAAGCAAAAGTTCTTGATAAATATCGAAATAAATCTTTTCGTATGCAATATTTCAATTCTGTTTTGATATAGATGATGTACGACAGCTACGTTGAATACTTTATATAAAGAATAACAGGATCTTAATTATCAGGAGATAATTACGTGGTGTGTGTTCCGTGTCACGGGTTTGGATTCACCGGATAGCTCAGCGTGGTTAGAGCTCCCCGCAAGGTGAGCGCAATCACATCGCTCTTACGATCAATATTGACACAGAAACGCAATCGAGCTAACCATTGAATTTCCGAATTCTATTTACCCGACAGATCGAAGAATTTAATGACAATAGCTGTCAGTCTAGCGAAAGTTTCACGAACTTTCCAAAACGTCCTGTCGCTCGACGATTTCGACGTCACGTTCTATGAAGTCTAATTATCTAGAGAGCGCTGCGAAAGTGACGAGAACCAATTACTTAAATACAACTAAACTCGATAAATCAAAAACGAAACCAATAGGCTTCAATTAAAGCGAAACTTTTTAAAGAAAATATTCATTTTCACATATATCCAGTACAAATTTATTGGAGTGATCAAACGAAGATAATTATACTGTCCACACAATACATTCTACGAGTGAATGTTCGCCGAAAATAGAGACTCATGAATGAGCCAATAGTTTCGATGCCATCACATTGCCCTTTGCGTCGTCAATATTGTCAGAGAAGCAGAATGGAACCACCAGTCGAATTCCCAAATTCTATCTACCTATCCATCGACGTTGAGTACATAAGCGAGCCGTATGATGATAACGGAATTGATAGAACCGTATAATAATAATTACGATCTCATTGCTTTGGTCCTCCCTTCTATCCTTTACTCTCCATAAACTCGCCTCTCAAATTTTGATTCGCTGATCGTCATTGTTGACGGTTGTACAACAGGAATTATTGCCGGAATTATAATACAACGTGACGTTGATCTTCGATTATCGCCAATTACCAATTAATTGGGTCGATAACAGAAATACGTAGCTTATTTCGACTCGATCGGCATGTGTTTGTTCCTACAGTATCAAATTGGTGCCGGGCTATTTCGCAGAGGATCGTTTATCATTGATTTGTATCCCTTGTTCCATCGTATATCCTTTCTAATTTTGAATATAAATATATAATGAAATATCTGCATCGTTATTTTTATCAGCCTATTAAAAAACTATGTACAGATTTATTTCATCGCGTAACAATAATATTCGTCTTTGCATAAAAATTTCCCATAAATGCAAATGCATTCACGATCCAGCTGCGCGTCTTTCTAAAAATTGCAAATTACTATACACAGAATTACATTGTCAAAGTTGTCATTTGCGATCTTTTTAAAAATTTTCAACACAAAAACACAATAGAAAAATTCGTTCACGCAATGAACATTTCAAGGTACATATGTATTCTAGGAATTCTAGGACAGAAATTCACATATCCTTTCAAGTCGTTGAAGTAGCTAAATTGCAGCAGTTTTTTTGGAGAAGCTTGGATGATTAATACGGCGCAACGTGTAGTCAAACAGGAACGTTTAATATTGGGAAGCGGTGGCACGAGTGGATTCGGTTTCGGTTCCCTGAATTTTCGGTTGGCTGATTCCTCAGGCGTTTCTATTCTCTGTCAGCCACGAAACGGCTGCTTCTAGGTTGCAACCAGCCGCGACCTCACGATGCACGCCACATCCATCAACTCGGATGAAACCGCCGTTCTCTTGCGTATAGGTGACGTAAGTTCCGTCTGGAATGGGACTACCTCCATGTAGTGTGCTACATGGAACACCTTGCCTGGGAATTACGCAAGTCAAGGGAAGCTGTACACAAGGATATCGTCCAAATGCATCTTTGTCCACCGACAATCAGCAAATGGCATGCTGCCTCGTGTAATAAAACTCGTTAATGGTTCTTTCATATTTTCCCTGAAGAATAACTTTTGTATCTATTGTATATTAAATCTTTTGGTAATTCTTCTCTTAGTTGGAAATTGATGCTACAGACATAATAATTTCTTTTACTTCAATAAATATTTAAGAATAAGAGTTTCTCGAAGCTGAATATCATGTAAATTCTCGGGTTTTTAAATAATTTAAAGCAAAAGAAATATTTTAATTTCGTTAATAAATCTAGTGCTTCTCAAGGCATTTGTCAAATGGTTTTCTGCCAAGTTCCATTTCCATGGATTCTT
Source organism: Bombus superbus (assembly GCA_014737385.1). Taxonomy (NCBI): domain Eukaryota; kingdom Metazoa; phylum Arthropoda; class Insecta; order Hymenoptera; family Apidae; genus Bombus; species Bombus superbus. Next base: position 1,446,445 of record JACXIK010000003.1, on the reverse strand, counting down.
ACTTAACATTTAGATGCAAATCTTTCTCGACCCAACAATGAATGTGCCTGCGTCGAAGGTGGAGATCCCGATAGCTTTAGTGGCGGGACCAATCGTATGTCCAGATCGAGACGCGCATTCCTTATCCTTCCTCCGTCCTTTTCCCGTTTCTAGCTATCCTCTCAATTTCTTGTAGCCATCGCAGATCAATCGGATTAGTGAATTGGGATTCGAAGCCAGAACCCTCGTTGGTCAGATGACTACACTATCCAATTGAACTATCTAGACCGCAGACAGAGTCTTTCTACGACTAATACTCCGGAATTCCTGTTCAGATATTCGTACTAATATTACATAATTTCTTTCTCATCTTAGAGAAACGATTTGAATTCAACCAGAAACATTAAGATAATAAAACGTGACAGTACCTTCAATTTCAAACATACTTGAACGCGTGGAAACTTCACGTGGTATGTTAATCCCTAAAATGGCTCGACAAATCTCACTTTACTCTTCGTATAACGCATTATGATGCTCTTCTGCGAAACTTCATGCTGCTGCTTGTTCCGTCGAGCTAATATACTACTTCTACTTTTTCGCTTGTTATGTCATGCACAAACGAGAATTCTGATATATATCCTTATTTCGAGAAATTTAAGTCGAGAAAGTACGTACAGTCGGAGAAAATGTTGAGAGGTTTTTGAAAATATAAGATTCTCTTAAAAACAAGTTGTAGCCAGCTTGTGAAAATTTATGTCTTGTAAACGAGAAAAGTTCTTCTTCTGTTACTAATAAATTTTACAATTTCGAAGTGCAATATTTCAGTTTCTATGATACATGTACACTCTAGTTTCAAAAGTCAAAAAGATATTCAATCAATAAATCTTCAAGTATAAAAATGTATCATAAATATATAGAAAATATATTATATTTGATATGAGAAAGCTATGGTATAATATAGTAAAATCGGAACAAGAAATGATACGTATCAGTAACGATTCTTTCATGTCTTCTATCAAGTTGAGAAACGTATTAACAACAGAGAAATACGATTAAGATGAAAAAATACGATTTTAAAATAAGTTTGATATAAACTTAAATAAAATGCACTGCAGGTAGACAGTATGTTTCATCGTACTTTCATTATTCATTTCTAAATTTCAACATACCGTCTGTTGTGGCTAAGAGTCGGACGATAATACTCGAGTGCGTTGCAATATTAACGGATCTTGGCTATATAGTATTCATTTGTCCGTGCGTAAATTTTAGCCGCGACCCGACTCACTAGTCGCCCTTTGAAGCAATAGCCAAATACTGGTATAAATTAATCACCCTCAGACAAATTGCCGAACCCCTAACATTTTGCTTATAACAACGGAAATCAGAGACTGTAGGGCGTGCCTGGTTCTCTTGTTGGTCCCGTTCCATGTGATATCTTGTCTGAATCAGCCCGAGAAGGATTTCTCGAAGAGCTGGCTACGTGGAAGAAAATTGTGGAACATCGGTGATAAAAGGTAGCCAACAGAAGAAGAGGAAGAAAGGGAAAGGACGAAGTGAAAGAAAAGAATTTATGAGCAAAAAATATCAATATTTCAAGAAAAATAAATTATTAATATAGTACTGTTTATTAGGATAAAAATAGAAGAATGATAAAATCATAGATTTATGAGAAATGCCGATAGAGTTTATTGGAAGCTCATGATATGATGTGATATCAGTAAAAGAGATTAACCAGTGAAAGCTTGCACAGGAAAGCTAGCGACACGAGAAGTTATGGAAACAGTGGATTAAGAAGCGTCGAGATTATAACTCCTTGTTGATGTTATTAACAGCTTCGACGAAGACAATGACTATGTTCTTGCAAACGAAGCAGTAGTTAATCTAATTTAACAGAAACACGATACATAATATCGGAGAGTTTCGAAAAGCGTGAAAGTTTCTGTTTAAGATTTCATTGTCCAAGTTATGGATAAAACAAATTTTTCACGATATATCTCTTTTCGTTAACGTGGTAAAAGAATACGTTTAGGTTAAGTTGAAAATGGCGTGAGTAAAGGAATTTGGTAGTTGGCGTCGAGTACGCCGAAAATGGCTTCGAAGCTACACGAGAAGGCGTTCCGAGTACCGTATATATATGTTTTGTGGGGGGTGTAACGAGATGTCGTAACTCGTGTCGCCTCCACAAACTTCAGACACTATTGTGAGGGCGGAAAATTTAAGGGTGAAGGTTAAACGAATGTGGCTGTTTCCCGTTAGGCCAAGACGAAGAGTAGCGAGGAAGATATACGCATCAATGCTGTAGTATCATTTAAAATTTTAAATGCCGCACTAAAAAATTATGGGGTTGCAACTTTCTTTTAAATACATATCTTCCTCATTCTTGCAGAATATTCTAATAATTGTATTACTCGTACTAAAGAGAATGAGCACACACGAAAACAGATATTTTGTAGCGATATAATGTTAGTAGGTGATTGTACTGTTAATGGGACCACTTTGAAATATAGTCATACGAAAGAGGAAAAAGATGTTAGTAGCGAAAATATGAATATAAGGGAAGTTTCGTGAGGAACTATTCAAGCGATATCAACAGAGAAACTGTATCATTACCAGCGTCAGAAGGAGCAATGAAGAGATGAGAAAGCAAAAACGAAAAAATCAATGTGGCATTGTTCGCCGGCGTAATGTGCTACGAAAAGAAGAAAGGAACTAGCAAAAGAATACAGGGCAAAAAGGTACGAGGGAATGGGGGGATGGAGATACAGAGGAGCAATGTTACGCGCGATTAACTTCCTCGAAGAGACAACCGTGCTATGAACGACCTTTACGAAACAATGTCAAGCCGATGAAAGGAGAAAATGGGGAACAACGCTATGGAAAGTTTTAATGCGGGCAAATTTTCCTAATTTACGATCGCCAAGTTATCGCGTTTATTTTTTTTTTTTTACGCTTAACTCTATTTGCGATCGTTGTTCGAGAAAATACATAAATCTCCAAGTGCAGTTCCTCAACATTAGAGCTACGAACGACTAGAACTTATAACAAAGAAAATTAAAACGAAAGGTATATGATAGTCTATAAAATTTCTGCGGAGAATTACGAAGTGATCATTTGATTCTAGTGTTAAACTAAAAAAAAATAAGAAAAAAAAGGATTGTCCTCGGAACAAAACACAAATGAAACGAAGAAATTTTGCAAGAATACTGGCATTTGTCACATTCGTCGCATTATTCCTTACTAACTTTAATTATTTTGCTAACCCCGTGCTTATTCGATTAATATCTACTCCAAATGGGAAAAACGCGAACCATTTACGTGAGAGGATCTACACACGCACGATTATGGTCGACCTGGGCATTATACTATATTTTATTTCATCTTATTTGTAGATAAGTGCGCGAGAGTTGCGCGAAATGAGATGTGTTACGCGATTTGCAAACGCAGTAGAAAATTTTGAATATTCTAGGTGGCGTTAGATACAAAAGGTCCGACATTATTTCGGGAAACGGCCTCGTAATGTACCTCTGGGGATATCGTGTGCCATTTTCTTGAAAGACCACAAATATTGATAACGTGTATCATCCTTTCGGAATGAATACTACAAAACATGTCGGCTAGAAGAAATATATCGTGGCACGTTCATACCGCGATGAATATAAAGGGACGTTAACGTCGTCTGGAAAATCGAACGGTCGTAAATTCGTTTCTTCCTTCCTTCCATAGAACGTGGCTCACAAAAGACGTACATTTTTCGGCTAACATTCGCGTGTTACTACGAGAAATTACTAAAACGATTCACTCTCTCGCAGAGTTTCCCCGAAAAGAAAGAGAATAAAAGAGAAGCTACGGAGGAAGCGACTGATAAGCTCCAAGTCAAATGGATCCCACTTTATCATAGGTAATAGGTAGGGTCAGAGGTATTCGGAAGGTTTATCTACGTAGTACCAAGGGCTTATGATGTCACGCGATCCAATTTGATAGCATAAGTGACAGGACAGAGCATTTACTCGAGATCAAGTAAGCTCATGTAAGTGCATCCATACATGTATCTAGCTGATATTAACGCCCGATTAACATAGTTGCCTTTAGCTGAAACGACGCTGACAAACAAGAACCTGACACGTATAATGCATACACACCTTATTAAACCCACTGTGTGCATCCTCGAGCAATCGCTGGCTAACAAGATATACGCAGGGTTGGTTATTAATAGATGTTGTATACTGATGTATGTATACTTCCTTAAAATCAAAGACATCTTTTACTCTCAACATGCATATTATTATCTTGTCTCTGTATGAAAATAGAGCTGTAGGCTTGATCATGAGCTTTCAGAATGAGATATTTCACTTGAAAATGAAGTTTTCAGTTTGATCTTAAGTTAAAAATTTAATTTATAACTTTCCATTTTTATTTTACTTTCACCTAATCGATCACTGACCAATTTGTATCCACTATAATTCTATTTGCCTTTCATGAATGATTGATGCGTTATTGAGATACAATGCTGATAATGGTACCAAATTACATGGAGTTCTTAACGTACCTATCAGTAAATATTTTATTATACAAATACTTTATATACTCCGCTTATAAACCCTGGCAGCTTAGAATTTCATAGAGCGTTGAAGTTCTTATCAAAGAGGAAAAATATGAAACTGCGGAAGCAATGCAAAGTTCTTATCGAGGTTGAATCAAATTAAATTCAGCGGAAGGTTGTAGGTTAGTTGTGCCTGTGTCTCTGTTATTACTGACATTATCTCTGTTTTAGGATGAGAAACGAGGAACACCGGCAAAGTCACAGAAGAGTGCGACGAAAAGCAATGATAATGATATCCTCGTTAAAAAAGATAATATCACAAGGTGAGAGAAACTACGGAAGAAAAATATCCAGATAATCTGAAATTATTGAAAATTAGCGTTCTCCAATAATAATTTTCTTCGCATTAAATAATTATTTATATGTACATTTTAATTGTCTTTTAATCGATCGTATAATCTTCGTAACAATTTCTTGCGGCCGATTCATTAAAATCTAAAATCATTGCATTTTGACGGACAGGCCAGTACCAATTAACTCATTACTATCATTAAAGAATCGTTGCGCCAATAAAGGTAGAGCTTTCGAATAGTGCGAAATTGGTTGATATTGACCCTACCTGTTGCACCGTTTCACTTGCTCGCAATGCCTACTGTGAGCCTATCTGTGATTCATCACGTGCATATGTGTATATAGCTGTGTTTCGAGCGCAAAGTGAAGACCGGTTAAGATTTAACCATTCGGATGCGCTCTTGAGTCCTTTCGACGGATTATAATTTTACGAGTTACGACGGATTGATAACTTGATTGATTGCTTGATTAAAAACTTACAGATTGTGATTTTAGAATGTATTGCTCTTCCTGAAAGCACATCTTTACAGCTCCGTTCAGGAAAGTATAATTTACAATATTTTGGCGATCGCGTTCAACGCTAGTAGTAAAAAATATTCACAAGAACATCGAGTAACGATTAATTCTAGCTAGTAAATTATAAGCAATTTCGCCATTTCGAATCGACAAATTTTTTAAAACGTATCAAGCTTAAGAACCCGCTGTCATGCGTCTAAATGGGAAGATGCAAATCCCATTGTCGAGAAACACGCGATTCTAAGAATTTCTCGAAACGAGTACCTTTTCTCCGGGCAAGAAAAAGTCCGGGAGAAAGAAAAATACGTTCTCTTCATTTTTCTGGCCGAACGAAGGAAAAGAAGAAGAAAAGAGATCTCCCGCAGAATTTCGCAAATGAATGCATCGAACGCATACGATGCATTAAGTCCCAACCGCAACGAATGCACTGTAAGGTTGTGGGGCCGAGAGTGCTCTCGTTTGGAGTTTCCTCCTTTTATCGGAAACGAACGTGGTATCCGAGGGAAATGGGTTTTAGCCGAGTGCTACTATAAATTCCATTTGTCCTGGTGAAAACGGTAATATATCATGGCTTCGGTACCGTCTTACGGCAACTGCGTGTCTGGTTAACCATATGCGATTATGCAAAAGCTTTAAGCAAGGGTACCCCCGCCCAACTTTTGTCCTGGCAACTGCTGAACAATTATTCAAATGTTGTTACACACCGTTCTAACACAACCTCTCTTAAAATATTCCGTTGGAAACGGTACAAGAAACGTAATGATCGAATTTATTAGAAGGGCAAATGTATATCGGCGTTATCATTTTGCTATTACATTACAGCAAGTGAACGTCTTCGAAAATTTTCATCCAACGAGAGGCTGAGCGTTCACTATTTTCGTTGCTCTTTATTTTTTTTCCAATTTCTAACCGATAAGAACGTATTCTGGCGTTGACACGTTTGATGTACGAGGGTAAAACGCTTGCTTCGGGTAGTTGAAAAAAAAAAATTGTTGCAACGTATTCTTCGAACCGACGTTAGTTCCTGGAATTTATGAAAAAATGAATAACGGTGACCGAGAGTAGTTTCACAGCGGCGTAGGTGGGAATTGAAAACAGGGCATAAATTTCAGATACGTGCCCTCCTATGGCGTCTCTTGCAAGACGGCGAGGATATAATATTTCACAGATCAGAATGGCCATTCTTGTGATTTACACTTTCTTAAGTGCACCACTACATATTCCAGAGTATAATTTCTTCCTCTTTTTAACGTTGCTTCGGAAACTTCAGGTGTTGTTCCTTCGAAACAACAATAAAACCACAGAAGAATTAATTAAGCATAAGACGAAACAAAATATCTATAAAGTTAAACAATGTCTATTATTAAACCACCGTTACAAACTCAACGTTTCAGATCAGTCCTTAGAGTAATCACAACAAAATCCCATCTCCATTAAGAGCCGAGGGAAGCAATTTAATTTTCAGCTCGGCTTAAGACGTCTCTTTGAACAAATTCCAGTCGAACAAACAGCAACCACGGTCCATTCATTCCCCCGATAACGTTCATATCACGGTTCACTCCTTGCATCTGAATCGCGTAGAATTCCAATTTGTCCGAAGGAGTCGACGATCGATCGATCGACCGTACAACGAGCAAACCATCGAACAAATTCCACTCCGGCTCGTGTTTGTCGACGTTTTAAAAATCTTGGAGCATTGATCGGCAGTTGGCCGCTTAAAAAACGACGACGCTTTAATCTCATCCCATCGGAAGTGAGTGCTCGCTGAAAACAACCTGCGAGAGGGTATTCGATTCTTTCGTTCTGTGGCGTGGCAAGCTAAGAAGAAGTAAAGGAATCTTTATCGATTTTGCGCGGTCCCGCGGGAAATCGGCTAGCGTTCGAGTGGTTCGTACAAGGCAATCTATAAAAGAGAGGAAACGATCATGCAGTGGAAGGTTTCCGTAACGCGAGTTTCGCGCCACTGCACGAAAGGGTTTGTCGAGTCGAAGACACAATTTTCCATTATATACTGGAGCACGGTAACCAACCACCCCTTATCATTGCCGCGCTTATTCCACAACGGTAACGGACAGCTGCCTTCTGGGGAGTAATGGAAAACAAACAAGGGAAATATCGCGAGTATACAGCTTGGCCATTACTCCCTCGCGTTGTTTCCTCCGATTCTCTACCCTTGTTTCACGTCTCTCTTTCACCATCTGCGTCTCTTTGTCTGTTTTTCTCCACGTCCCTGATCGAACGGTTTAAAGTTGATTTTACGCGAGATGCCCTGGCCGTATCGTAAATTTCGGCAGGCTGTTCAGCGGGCAAACGAACAGCAGTCGTGTGCCCCAGTGCGTCGTTCTCTTCAGATAGCAGGATTTTTATTATCCATTGCTTCCATTCTCTTTCTTTTTTTTTTTTTACGCAGTCGAATCATAAAGGGGAATCGCATAAACGCCAACGCGCGATCGCTGTCTATAATATCCGGTAAACGTTCGCGCCAGAATTTCCTGTTTTGTGACCACCGTTTCAAATTTTCGGAAAGACGACTCCATCTTAAAATCGCGAAAGCAGTTAAGAAAGGGTTGTATCGATTATACGACCATTTGCTCTGCACTCGCAAATATGCGACGCGGTTGTTCCATTGACAATGACAGACAATAATGGCATTTATCAATTGTGCAAGCGTGTAGGAAATCAGTGTACGTAATTAATTAATTAATTGAAGTGATCGAAATTAAACGCGATCAAGCCGCGTTTAAACTGTGTTGTTAATTACGACAAAATGTATTGCTTATTGTTGAATAAATGCAGAAAATGTAGACCCTTGTTATTACTCGTTTGCGTGTTAATGATAGAATTTATGCAGGAGGATGAAATATTCACAATGGCGAAGATACTTTTGAAGTTCTACCTGTCGAACGATATAAATGTAAAACAGATATCTATCTGGAAGGTACTTGTTATGGGCTTTGAAACGCTCTGGGAGAAATTTCTGCTCGTAAAGCGTACGAGTTCATCTCGCCGCAACGATAGCGATCGGCGAATGCGTTCCGAAATTTCGATAGTTGGAGAGACCGCGAGAGATCGCGATCGCTATACGACAAAGACAATCACTGTTACGAAACAGTAATGAACACGCGTTTAATGTACCATCGAAAGTTGTTAACTCCCGTCGCCGATCCATTGTTTGAGAATACTGGCCGGCATAGCAAATATACACGACTTTATCGATAAAACAAGTTGTTAGCGTTTAACACGCTCTTCGATAAACAGCACTTTTTCCATCGGTCTTTTATGAAACGATGAAAACCGAAAGTGTTTATCCACGGCTCGTTTTGCCAGCGTTATTAGCACGGCCAAACGTTTTAACGGTGATTAATTAAGCATGCATTTACTAACTAGTCCCTCGCCGATTACAGAAAGAACCGCGCTAATATTATGAAACGCTTTTTAACGGAGCTAGTGGGAGTAGCCGGCACACCGACCGACGCGAATTATGTTTGGTTATTACACATGGGATGGTAATTACGTGAAAAGTGTTTCAACGTGGCAGAAATCCTGCAATAAAGAACTAATTTCCAGCTTAATCTATCTTGGCTCAGCCAACTGTCAATTACGACGTGTTGTAACAAACCTTTGGTCACAGTCGCAATCGGCTTTTCGACCGTCTGCAATTTCTTTCGCGCGTTTCTCCTATAATCGTCCCTTTACTTCGACTTTCCGTGAAATATCGTACGGTCGTCGTGAAAAGTAAAGAAATCGTTCTTTCGCTTTAGCCTGCTCGTAACACCTCGAATTTATTGTTGCGAAAAAGAGTTACGCTTAAAGCAGACAACGTTTAAACACTTTGCTCTTACTGTTTGTACGTTGTATGGAAGAAACTACGACGAATAAAATTGTTTTCGATACTCGATGCGAATATCATCGATGTCGAATAACAAATAAATACGGTGAAATTCACTCGATGGCAAATTGCTTATGGATACTTGCACGCGCCCGCTTCAAATAGGATGTCAAAGAGACCGACGTCTGGTTGAAATCCTGTTGAACCTCGAGCACGTAGAATGCGCTGGAACCGCGGACAATTAAATCTTGTACACATGACAGTATCTACTTGATCGTACCATCCTATATTATAACTTCCGATAACCACGGTACATGACGCACTTGAGCATCCAAGATTTCATAAATATCGACATAAAAACTTTCTCGAAAAACAAATATTACGCTTATTTTGTTCAACGTCGCTAATTTACATTTTCTGTGTTCCTTGTTTCGTCGAGCTTTATTGGTCAACAATGAAAGAATACGTTTATAAGATTCTTTGTTTCAAGCTCAGTTTACAACGCTCGTTCAAAGTGTTCTTTTTAGTAAAAATATCACGAGCCATTAATATTCACGCGCTGCCACGTTCGCGCGATTACGGGGTCAGCTTGTACGTACACGCGTGGGATAATCAAGCGCAAATGCATGGAACAACCTGGTGGTCCTAGTTGAGAAAGAGAATGGCAGGGTGTACGAACGCGAATTGTGCGCAGACGATACGAGCGCTCGCTCGGCAAACGCTCAGAGAAAAATTTTTCATAATGGATGTTATGTTCCATCCGCCTATGTAAACGGCGAAAACCATTCTATCCCTCGGAGAGCGCTTAACATGCCTCGTACGCACAGGTGAGAACCATCAAGTCTAGCACGTTCGTTTATTCGTCGCTTGTGTACGCGTCTCCTTGGCATAAGAATTTCAGCAACGACGGCCCTTATATTTACACGCAACGAAATTCCCCAGCCTGTGAAATAAGCACGCCGAATAAATTTTCCAACCCCTTTGCGACCGTCTTTATGCTATACAGCCTGCCTCGGAATCAAATTAACATAAGAGAACAAGGAAACGCCGCCCGCGGAAAACAGATCCGGGAGATAAGTTGTGGAAACGTGACATCGTCAACGTTAATTTATATGATCGCGTTTAATGATCCTTTCATCGACGTTCTCACTTCTCTACCGTGCCTCGAGCAAATTTACCGATATCTGTTAGGTAGGAACAAGGGAAATAAAAGTTCATCCTTTTCGTCTCACAATTTTCTATCGTTACGTTTTCCTATAGACAGGAGAAACGATAGGATTTATTTAATTTTTAATTTAGGAAATATGAGAAATCTACCCTCAAAGATCTTTCGATTGAGCCTAATTCTGATATGTATTCCATCGGGGCTTTGAATAGAAATTGTCTGAAAGAAAATAGTGCCGATAATGGCAAAGAAATTAGTAATCGGAAGGAAGGCGTGAAAGAATCAATTCCGACTAATTAAATCTCAATGATCCATAAATTCCGGGACGTCATTAGCAATGGGAGACGATCGAAATCGAGTGGATCCGGAGACGACGAAGGGGATGAGCGAGACGTGGCCGGCATTGCAATGCGGAGAACGCGAGCGAGTCGTACGATTTGCAGTCGTTGCACGGTGCATCGTTGCGTCGAGCCGCGTCACGTCGTCGATCGGCCACGACGACACGCCGCACGATGGAGAACCGTAGAACGGAAGCAATTAGCAATTAAAATCGGGGGCTCGGCGATTGATCGGTCTAGCATGATACCATGCTGTCCGACGGGCCAATCGACTCTTGGATTATAATTACGGGCGCTAATTGCGTGGCACCTGCCCCCGTTCGTTCCTTCCTCTCCTCTTCTACCGATGAGCAGCCGTGTGATTAGTACTCGATAGGGCGGGTTAAAATGTTCCAAGAATTTCATTTCCGTCATTGGCGTTTTCGTTTCGCTATTCGGTAATTAATTGACCCATAACGAAACTTAAGGATATCGAAGATAAATATATAGAACAATATATAGAAATAATGTTCTAAGTAGCAACATCGTAGTTCTAATGAAACCGTGTAACCAACTGTGAAAGATCGAACGCGCATACGATTGAACGTGGAACGCGTGCTTCCTGCAGGCTGCTTTAATTAAACGATTCGAGCAAAGCGATTTCTTTAATATGTTCGAGGATGTCGTTTGAACCAAGAGATTCGATGGTCGGGATGAAAGCGAATTCTGCTCTCTTGATTCGTCTGCTGCGTTCGATGCTCCAGGTGTACGATGGACACGTGGCAAATGAAAAGAGCCCTGGCATCATGGAATTCTAATAAACGTTCGACCGCGATAGCCAACTCGGAAAACGAAATTCCAGGGGGAACGGCTGAATTCGTGCCGCGACCATGAACGCGTAACGAATACACGCGCCCCTATCTATCCCTGTTTGCTCTCCCTTTTGCTCTCTTTCTCGCCCTATCTCGGAGCCAATATTCTCGCGCAGAAATGATAAAGCTCGCACCGCCATGAAATATCGGTACACGAAAATACATATTTTGTAACCGAACTCACGTCGTTTTGAGCGAAGGTCGGCGTAATTGGCCCATCACTGGCTTCCCATTTGTCGGCGATGCGGATCGTCTCCGCCGTTTTTTGCTGCACCGATTTTGACTCGTCGAGCAGCGTCAGCTCGTAAAACTCTTGGATATCTGCAACAGTCCGTAAAGCGTCATATCAAATTAATGCGTCCTCTTTAGTGACGTTTACGATAGCGTCCTTTGATTCCAAGTCCTAAATACACTTATACAATATACATCGCCTCTTATAGCGAAATTTGACATCTGATGGTTTAATATATTACGTATGTTCCATGCATACATACAGTATAAATACAGTGTATTGATTTAACATTCAATATAGTAAGATAGATGTATTCTAGTATATTCGGCACAGACGTGGATCTGTAATAACGCTGCGATATTGGTGATATTCTGAAGAAAACGTTAAAGAAAGGAAGTAAATATAAAGTATTTAAGTAAATTATTTACTAAATAATCAGGATGTAAACATTCATGATATTCTCATACTAGTTTTCCTTCGTCCATATTCGACCCACGTTCGTTAAGCTAATATTTTACTCGAAAACGCAGTCACATAATTTTCAACAGAGTCCCAAGAGCTCTTCATGACCCTAATCAATTTTCCTTGAGGTTGCACGTCGTTCGAAGACGACACCGAAAATATAATACCGACGACGAGGAGTCTACGCGGATCCTTTGTGGCCGGAATGCGATCGTATTTCCTTAGCACAACGTTTAGCCACTGTGGTCTCTTGGGTAGACTGTCGATAGACAGGACATAGATCAAATGACGATAATTTCATTAATTAATTTATGCAAGGAAATATATTATGAATAGGAGAATAGAGGGAAGTCAGTTGATTAGCCAGACTAAGAATATTATAATGAATAATGGAAATGTTTTAAAAAGAATTTTAAAGAGACAAGAGAGACAAAAAAAAAGTACAATTTTATGAATTTTGAAACAACCGTTCGGTACTGTAGAGGGAAAACAATGATCAATGTTGAATGTCTCGTAGCAACAAGAAACAAGTAAGAAACTGTGATTTAGTTTCATTAACTCTCACCGTCCATATCGTTGGGTTAAAATTATTCTACGGATAGTATGCTTATTTAGGTCGTTCAACTGTACATTGTCAGTAGTTAAACTTAATTATGGTTAGTTTGGTATTATATCTGATAATATTGGTATATAATGTAATGACATAACTCCGAAATTAACTCCGGAAATTACTCACGAGAGACCAACTAACAAGTGACACTCCTGAGGCCGATACTTCAAGGTAAGTACTTGCCAAGTGTCGATTTATTAATCCTTTGAGCACGCTACGAATCCATTTTAAGAACCTTGAATAACATTTAACTTGAGGAAATTCAACTGTAACTTCGTAATTTTTTACATAAATACTTGTCATATCTTATGTAACTTTTTAAATAGGAAATTATTAGTGGGCTCAAGAAATTATTTGGACGTCGAAGAAAAATTAACAGGAATAATACCTTGAAAAAAAAGTACAAGAAAATAGTTGGAAGACATTTTCCTCGACGTTTTCTTAGGCGAAAAAGTTTAAACTGAACTCGCGACCACACGTAGCTACGTGTTAAACGTCAAAGGGGCCGCTTGTTGTTCGTCGCGACAAATTTTATGACTTTAATTAACGTCTCGACTTTTTGTCATTGCGAACAGCAGCCGTCTTTAAAATGCTACCTAGATCCTCTAATTTTTCGTTTAAATTCACGTTTAATGGCATTTTCTCCGCGCTCTCCAAACCCCGCCGACGAAAGAGCGTGTCGTTGCCACTATTTATGCAACCAACAGGAATCTTTCTCCTCGCCCTCTCGGGGAAAACAACTTGTAACTGGCTACGGAGTTGAGTACTCGAGAAACTATATTTCGAAGTCGTTCTCGAGAGCTTTTTTCAAAAGGGTAAAACGTAAAATGTCATTAAACGTGATCTCAGGCGAAAGCCGTATCCTTTCATATTTTCTCTATAATCATTGAGGAAATCTTTGTCGTCCGAATCTAAAAAAGATTCAAAATGTGACGAGTATTTTGAATATTACTCTTCGTTTCTTGCAAAAATCTCTCGTATCGTGCAAGGTAATCGGTATTTACTGGCTCGCATTTCTGTCATTGTTTCAGCTAAATAGTATCACACGAAACAGAAGCTTGAACAGGTTCCGTGTAAACCATTTAATACATAGAAAACAATATTCTCCGGTTACTATACGAACGTCACGTTTTATTTTTTTATTCGAATGCATTCATCCAGTTTCAAAGGTTCGTCGAATGCAAGAGCAGAACATATTATATTTTCCGCTCCGGTATACAAATACATGTGTATGTACGTGGACGTATACGTATATGTGTATATTGCTCGATTTCTCAAAAGTCGATATAAACTACGATTTCATTTCATGTCGACTGCGTTAGTGTTATTGCGTTATACATTTTCCAATAGCTTCCTGATTCCATCAGCATACAAACATGCATCAATCCGATCTGCTCGTATCGCTGTTTTTCTTCCCTCTTTTCCTGTTCATGGCACGGGTTCGAATAAGGGTCGTGGGATGTCTAAGTACTACCAGGACATTTTCCATGCGAAACGCAAGAAATATCGAAAACTTATTTCAATCTCTCGTGCTCGTTTCCTTTTCAAACGGGCTCCGCAGTCAGGTATTTGGGACGGTATGTAAAACGCACATAGAATTCTCGTCGAAGCTAATACCACGCCTGGGAACAACCGCCATGTCAAGATTTATGCGCGACTTCATCCCTTTACCGGTACGAGTTTCAGGAAAAGAAAAATTTACGGAAATTGAAATGCATTATGTAACTGTAACACAACAATGAGCCGATCAGGCAACAAGAGTTTGTCCACGATATAGATACTTTATGTGTGACACAATTTCGATACACTCGATATACATGTGTTTATGGTAACCTCGATCTTTTGCAATTCTATAGAAGATATCTCGAAACCATACGAATAATCTCAATACGAATAAATCGTTACAGTTTTACTTGTGAATTCTATACGTATTTCAAAGTGGAAAGATACCTGTTTAACATATGTTTCATGAAAATTTCATAACATAATTTGCGATTACAATGATTTCTATATTCGCGTGTTTACACTGGTTTCGATATGGATACAAACAATGCGGCGAATGAAAACCAATGCGAACAATGTTACTAGGTACATATTTAGGGCATCGAATATTTAAATGTTTATACTGACATAATTAGATATTTCAACGGCACGTAACATAATCGTGATGAACAGCCAATATTAATATTGAATATTCATCCGATCAATTGATGGAAACGTGTACGCGCTCGTTGCATGAATATTTTCTTGTCAATCGATATTTCTTGAATTAAAAATTCAATTAGAGTATCCATCGTCCAGGGAATATTAAATTCGTATTTGGGCATGTTCTCCGTAAATCAACAGCTAAACTAAATCTTTTTACGGTATCGGGATATCATTGATGTTGAAATTACCAAATCCTGATATTGAACGAAAGAAAAAGAAGTGAAACATGGAATATGTGCGACGACGATAGAAGAAATGTAACGAAGGACGAGAAACAAAAAAAAAAAAAAATAATAAAAACAAGAAGAACACATGAGATTCGACAATTTTCTCAACGCGAGCAAACTTTTTCATCCCAATTTCCCAATTTCCGTGCAACAATTATCAACCGCAAAGTAGTCGCAATGAAAAAAGTTACAGGTACAGTTGCAACTTGTGTATGAGAACTAAAATATCGTTCGAGAATTTTCCCTAATTTTTCCGTTATTTCTCTATACGCCGTTATTTTCTTCGTTATTTTGCCTTGCATTTCTCCTAATCTCCGACGTTTGCGTACCAAACTATGCTCGGATGGATTCGCCCTCGTGTGCGATGTATTTATCATCACAACGTGTATTCAACAGCGAATTTCACGTGGTCCAGTTTACCTAGTCTATTCGTAATTCGCGAAAAAACCGCAATCTAATGCAAAAAATGTGTTCCGACACGAGTTCACTTCTGATTTAACGTTCGAAATTTTCAATACCAATATTCCGAACGCAGTCGTAGTTATATTGTTCGAATATTACTCCTTTATTTGGAACATGGACTCGTCAAAATTTCAACAATGGGATTTGCGAAAATTACACGCATAGCCATTTCTTCGCAAAGATTTCTTTATCGGTGAACGAAATTCCTTTCGCATTTTTAACAAACCATCCTTCATTTTTCCAGCAGCAAATAAAGCAGAATAACATTAGAACACTCGTTGAAACTGTCTGTTACTTTCTCTTAATTCATTTCATTTTTCCGAACAGAGAAAAACACAGCATGGAAAATAAGCTTCTACCGACATTTTTGTAAGCTAATTCCTGTTTTGACTTTGTATGACTTTTAATATTCCAAGTTGCTAAGGTTTCTATCGGTCCTCTTAATATACAGCGTTTCTCGAAAGTATTTGAATATTTATAGAAATATTTCATGAATTTTTCAGATTTTGCTAAATATAATCGCGACAGTTGTCTCTCGTTATCGCGTTAATAAAATTTGGAGAAGTCCCATATAACAAGGTATATTTATAAAAATTATATAATACGTTATAACAATCTTCGCTATTTAGTAAGAGGCATAAACGTTTCGAGAATTAACATCAAAATTATTCCAAGTACCAAGTCCCAAGAAGTATTTTTAATGGCTCGGCCATTAATATACTGCAGTAAGAGGAAAAATGAGAAATATGAACGCGAGAGCCGACGGAAGACGGGACCAATAACTCCGTTTGACCGTTTAGTTACGAAATAATTTTTAATTTGTTACGAACTGGCGGCGTCGCGCATGAAAAACCTATAACCACGTTGCCCATAGCGTTGCCTCGTGTTATCTCGATTTCCTTCGTTCCAGCTTTTTTTAACCGGCATCGTTTTATGCTCGCCGCTTCGCGGACAATGCCTTAACGGTGTGTGGAGATCACAGGAGGCTGGGTGGCCGCGACTTCTACGTAAAGCGCGCACACAGAGCAAGCGTATCTCCTATGAACAGCCCCACGGCTGGTGTTAACGAGCTCCAGTTTATCGTCGTCGACGTCGTTGGCGTCTTCACGGCGCGCACACCAAGAACCACGGCCCTGAAGCTTCCGCCACACCGCACCGTGAAAATTACGTGGCGTCGTTTAAAGTTCTGCCCTCGGTGGGCTAATGCGCCGATTACCAACCACACCCGGGGACTATGAATCATGCAATAAACGTAAACTGACCCATGTATCGTGGATTGCGACGTACACACTGTCGACTATAAGTTCATGGCCATCCACCACGCTTCTTATATGGATCGTAACACCTAGTGCTCAAGAATCCTTATGAGTTTCCAGCTAATCCTATGAAAAACTAAACACAAGGATGACGTTAACAGCTTCGAAGTTGTATGGAAATCTCGAATAAACGTCTATAACACATTTTAGTGAAAGTTTAATCCAACAAGGAAATTAAATAAAAAATAGTTCTATAGTCTTGTCGATCGTTTTAGTACAAACATACATCGCAGGTATTTCGAACTAATGCCATGTAACGTTGAACGCGAGAAGCACGTTAGGTGTTTGAATCTTATGGAAGGTAATTCGAGGTTCTCATTCAATCGTCCCGATGCGTTATTCTTTTTATTTTGAGATTTCGGGGTTTTTGATCGATCGTTGAGTATCACTGGTGAGAACAGTGGTATAAGTAAATGTATGAAGAGTATAAAAGTATGGAAAATAAGGTAGGTTTTAGAAAAACTCATATGAAGGATGTATCATAAGGTAAGGATATATTATTGTGTCAGTATTATTGTGACTTTTTGGAATTTTTCAGAAACTTATTCTATAAACCTAAGCAAATTTTCTATAAAACTCGACGTTTATCTCTTGACGTTTCACTTACTATTGAATTCATACCAACACTTTACGACACCACTGCAGGTATCGAATTTCGATAAACCAGACTGAGTCCGGTTTGACGAAGAGCATCGAAGTCACGGTATAAGCTTTTGTTCCTCGGTAAAAGAACCAACTAAAAAGAACAAGTTCGCATTTCGTTTGAAAGCGCGCCCTATTATTTTGCTCGACGATCGATCGATCCATTTCGTAGAAATAATGTTTTAACAAGCTTGTCGTATTAAATACGAGGAAATTTGTCTTTGGCTATGTTCGAACGATTCGCGAGGAAACTTATTAATCCCCGCAAATGAGAAAACTTTGTTTAGGAGCGGTTCTTTAAATTAATTGCCAGCCAGTCGACGCAAAGGTTGCAATGGTTGTCGATTATTCCGTGAGGTACGACAAAATTACGTGTCGTCGTTTCGAGTTATCCGATTCGATCAGAGCTCGATTCAGAGTCGAGTCGCAACGAGAGCTCTTCGTTCGTTAACCATCCTCACGTAATACCCTCCACGTTGTTCCAGTCACATAATTATCCCGTTCAACCGCCAAGCGCCAGGGGGCGATTTTGGTTTGCCGAATCGGACGTACACTCACGTCTTATTCTTGGGACGAACTTTATCGTAAGTTTCACAGTTTGTGGAGGAGCTGTGAGTTGCCAACTCGCTGGGAGTCGCGTGAAAATTACGCGTCACAGCAACAACGTTTGGCGAGGAATACTCGAGCAAAAGTTAGTTTGCCTATCCCGATAAGTAACGTTGAAAAAAAAAATATATATAAACTGATAATGCGACGAACTGTAATAAAAATCCGGCATCTATTGCGTTTCTAAATTTTAGATTGTTTCATAATAAAGTTTTATAATAAAGTTTGGATTGTGTTATAATAAATAAAATAGAATGAAATAGATTTGCGGACAAGTAGCGCAGAAATATGTCATAAAACTCCTAGACAGATATTAGGTCGCTGTTGCTTGGTTCTGATAGCAGCACGAATAGAAGATAGATCTCATTCTCAATGGCCTTCTTCTCCTCCAACATTCTTTTTATTTCCTTCCTTTCCTGCCTTTTCTTCTTTTTCTCCCTCTACTTTTTGGAATACCAAGAATGAAAAGGCTCTGTTCTGTGTAACTTTTGAATAGAGATCGATTTCTATTGTAAATTCTATTTAAGAATATAGATTTCAGTGCGGAGAGAATTCGAATTGAAGTTCGAAGAGACTCGCCGACTTATCGATTTATAATCGCTACGACAAGCAAATTATACCGGTTTTCTGGACACATTCGATGCTGATTATTAGACGTTCCTCCAAACGCAAGAACAGACAAATTGAAACGTATCGACGAAGAGGAAGAGGCAGATGTGTGCAGAGGTTCGTGGAACTTTCTAATTTGGAGAAGCAAGAATTGCGAATGGTTGGAGGAACAGAAAGGATATGTAGAAACACAGAGAACAAAGAGCTAGAAAATTATTCTCACTCGGGGTCCTTTAGAATTTCCCACTAGTTTCCATCAAACGATTCGCAATTATCAACCGAAAGGACTTTGGAACCACGACAAGAACCGTTCTCGATCCCACGGAGGATTTAATTCGCTTGCGCTCCTGAGTAACTGCCACCGAAGCAGAAAGATTCGTTTCCCATCGATTGTATTATGCGAACGTGACATTATATTCCAAATATTTACTTCAAAGTTATATAATCTTTCTTAAAGCTTCTGAAGTTTCTGAGAAACTCATTCTACTTATTACGAGTTTCAGAATGAGACGCGTTAACAACAACGCACCGTCTGTCAATAACAAACAAACAAATTAGTTTGAGATCATTATATGAATCTTTTGGATTCTGTAGGGTCCATAGGCATTCATAGAATTCTACATTGCATAGGATTTGGATTCCACAGCATCCACAAGAATGCATAGAATTCCACACTTCATAGGATTTGGATTCCATAGAATGCAAAAAGTTAGAAAAGTTAGAATCTGTTCTCCTAGGCAAACTTTGTCGATCTAACGCAAATTACTTTCGAATTGCAAATTGATGAAAACGCAAATCGGTTTCGAGCCGCTTAATAACAAAACTAACAGCAATCGATTTACAATTGGGGAAAGTGGTTCCGAATTTTTAGCTAATAGCGCATGTATAAACAAAGAATTAATTTTTAACGACACTACGTTACTATCGCGTGACGTTCTCTATAAGAAATCCTCCCCAAGCTTTCCAAACATTTCTAAAATATCATCGTTATGCTTTAATACGTTATTCGAGCAGCAAGACAGCTTTAATAAAAAAGAAAAAAGAGCGGTGCGTCGAAATAGATATTTAAGATATATTCATATTCAAGAATACGGTATTAAAGTATAAATGCGTAACAGGCCTGACTTGGTCACGTTTTATAACATTCTCGATCAGAGTAAGTGGCAGATCGCTTCCACACACGCGTATACGCGGCGCCAGGTCGAACCACAGCTGGTGTTACCTAGAATGATCTTGTATGAATTCGCTGTCGTACACAGCAACGCCTAACGAGCTAGTTCGTTGATTAGATTTATAATTAGTTAGAAATAGCTTACTCGTCGCTGGCGGCGTAGAACTAAAGGGAAGTCATGAAAACGAGGAATATTCGTGAGCCTTATGAAAACGAGGGAAACACGATAGTCTCTGAGAGAAACACCGGAACTAAAGAGCCGAAGGTAATACGTCGAATCAACGCCAGGTGAGCTCTACCAGTACAAAGGATAGATCCGGAAACAAATTGTACAGATGTTTGCGCGTGCACGCTGAAGCACACTGTTAATCCGGCTAATAGTAACACTGCTGTCATGCGTTGCGCGTCACTTGATGCATTTCCTCGCTGATTCACAGAATGATATGATTTCGACGATGTGATAAGATGTGTTTGGAATATGAAATTCAGAAATGATATTTTGCTGAGCGCGGCACGGCGAGAAAATATGATGTGCTGGGACCTTTGTTACTTACTCTTGCATTATTATGAATTATATTGTACAATTGCAATAAATATATAATAATGAGACACAGCAGATTTTGGAGCGTGTGTTGCGGGCAATGTGGTTGGTGATGGTGTGTTGAAACCACAATACCATTCTTTTTCGTTGATTATGCTTCCTATTCTCGTATAATAGATGACGTGCCAGTTTGAATATATTTGTATCTTTTTTAGAAATATTAACTCAACAATATTGACTTAGTATTTCTTTTTAAGAAATAAAAATTTGTTTTCAAAGTGGCGAATGTCGCCACAGTGGCGGTATTTAAAACTTGTGTTCGAGTCCAAACCGTAAATGATATTTACTGTTTCGACTAATTGGTAGTGGCACCAGAGGAATATGCCGATCACGAAGAGCTAATGTAGTAACAGATCGACTAGAAATGGATATTAGGATAGAAAAGATGTTTATAAAAAAGTTATCGTTTGCGATTTAGAATCACAAAGGAATTCACGTAGCATAAATACATATTACGATCTATATTACGTATACGTTTACGATCTATACGTTATCCTGGATGCAGTGCATTTCTCCGTCGCGTCAGAGATAATCAATTCACAAAGAGTATCGGTGAATTTTCGCATGAAATTCGATGTTTTGAACAAGCAACCTTCAGAGCACCGAAAGCTTCGACAATGGGATTCCCTTCGGTGCTGGTTTACCGAAGGGAAACGCAACTAATTTCCTGGTAAGCGAAGTGAAACTGATCGAAAACGACGTTCAACGAACGGGTAAATAACGGAATTGAACGGAGGTGATCGAATTTGTTCCTCTTTCCGCGGCAGAGAAAAGAAGAGAAATTGGAAAGCGTTCAACGACTCGATTCTTCGATGCTCGCGATCGACATTTTACGGTTAAAAAAAATGTCACCTGCGTTTTTCGTGGCGCAATTTGATTCCTCGTCCCATCATGCTCAACGATACGAGATACGGTGAAATAAAAGTGAAATACGCAGAGTACTCCTACGTAAGCGGACGCTAAAAATACAACCTTAAAAAAAAATATCCATAAAAGAGTGCTTGAAAGCCTTCTCTGGAAATATAATTATTCTTTCAAACATAATACTTGTTCAGATATCTTTTTAAAAAAATATTTCGCTTCATTTTATTAATAATACGAATCCTAAGCATTTATTTTACATCATCGAATCAATTATATTCCATTATAATTCCATTTCAATAAAAATAGATCATATTTATACAGCTTAATTTGAATTTCAACTTCAATTCCAACGTTTCACGAGGATTAGTAAATACAAATTACCCGTAATATTACCATACTATTTTATCGGAGTAGCAAATTACAGCAGTAAACAATTGACATTCCCTTAAGTGGCTACTAAAAGTCATAAGAAAAGTGCTTCAAATTCATCAAATAATTACTTAAACAAGTAATCGAAGTATGATAAAAAAAAAAGACTAACGCGTTTAGAGAATCTGAAAGCTTAGCTTTTACGCGCCTCCTTCTTTGCGATATAGCACGTGCGAATAATAGATAATTCTCAAGCAGAGCGATTAGTCGTTTTAACGAAAAATTAACAAAAATTGGCAGAAAGATCGTGAAAAAGCGATCGAAGAGACATGCTGCGATTGTCGTAACACCGATTCCGCTCACGTTTATCGGATTATGTGGTGCGGATGGCAGACAGAACGAAAAAGCAGCTACATACATTGTACATGAATTCACTTCGCCGATTCTGCGAACACGTTTTACAACACCGGTTATTTAATTACTAAAACTCAGTCGCTTCGTTAGCGCGGCAACTCTCTCCGGATGCGCAAAAATCTACAATAAAGGCAGCTTCGTTTATTGTCATTCCATTAACCGTTTCACGAAAACTGTCTCGCGATCTAGGGAATATAATAGCCGGTCATTTATACGGTCCAGTCGACAACGTCGTTCCGCGTCCTCTCTTCCGGTATGTCAGTTTAATTTCAAAAGCGATCCCATAATATTACCACCTTGTGCACTACGTTAATTCTATGCTTTCGTTATTCATTCACTCATCATGAAACCATGTTTTCCTGGCTTATTTCGCGTGTCAACGAAATACGAGCTAAGAACGAATATATATATCTATCTACGGATGGGATAATTTCCTGACAAGATAATCACCGTTATAGCAACGAAGAATTATGTTGCATTTGCAACCGCTAAACGAAACTGAGCTCTCAAATTGAAGATAGTAAATAGACTGGGCATGTTTGTGCATTTATGGGGTATTCAGAGATGCTAGAATAATAATTATAATAAATATTTAGTCAAACAAATTTTTAGATTCCATTCCTTCTTCGTTAAAAATTCCTATTCGTAAAAATATGAATTTATACAAGTATCCGTAGTACAACTGTGTATTAATCATAATTTCATCCACAAGATTAGCTCGCTTATATTGCGTAGTTAAGATGTCGATATAATCAGTAGAATGTAACATAATAGAATTATCTTGTCAAAGTGAAAGATAGCGATAAATAACGTGTTCAATTTTTATTTTTATTTACTATTGATAATATTATTTATAGAAAGCTTCTTTGTACAAAATTTATTATTACAAAGTGTACCTAATATTTGAAACGTTTCTTATTTTCTAGACTAAAGAAACGAACCGGACGAGATAAGAAAAAGTTGAGGTTCGTTATCAAAAATTTCTCCTACCAAACTGTGAATTGTTTTTAAAAGGTAAAATTAATAAAAAGTATTAATAATAAAAAAAAATACGGGCGGGAAATGAACTTAAACAATGTTTCCGCTGGCGAGCTATTTCGAAGGGAAAGGGAAATACGAGATTCCTTTAATCCTCAGCGTATGAATAATTTCGCTTGGCTGGTGGACGTTAATATTTGTCTCTCGTTGCTTTGCTACCTCTCCACCGATGGGAGGGACTACAGTTTCCTCGTTGACATTTTTCTCCAGGGATAGAGAGGGAAAATGGTGCATACAATTCGTCCACGGCTGTATGGAGAGCGATAACACGTTACTAATTCATTTTTAATCCTTGGCACTTTGTGCGGACCGTTTACTCCGCGCCATAGTGTTACGAACAAAGACCAGCCACGTTTTATACCTTACGCAGTTCTACCAAGCTCCCTCCTTATTTCAGGTCTTTCTTTCTTGAGATAGTATTCCGTTATAATTACGTTCAATTGTGTTCAAAATTTACCCTGAAAATTCTTCAAAATTATTTTGATAAAACTTTAATTAATTCTAATTTGCGAATATCCAGAAAGGAACTAATTCATTCTACTCAGCTTTTGGGACTGACGAGCTTTGTTGAACCCACGGAATGTGTCATTTATTAAAGTCTTCCTATTATTAGAGTTGTAAGAATGATTCTTTCGGGCATAATTTCAAATTACTCGGTGTGGATTATACTAAATAAACGCACTGTAATTATCGTTTGTAATAAACCTTTTTGTTGCCTAACGATGCACAGATTTATGCATCTAAAGCTCGTAAAAATTGAGAAAACTTTCTGCTCTACTATGACTGGCATGTTCGCCAATCATACTCGCCAAGCTATTTTTGTTTACATCAAACGAATAAAGGAAATATTAACAATCATAGTTCGCAATCCGCGATTTGTAGCTGGCTAAACAACGATATCATCCTCGCTGCAGTTCTAATAAAATGTTAAGCATAACTCTGAAACGTCAGACATTGTTGGAAAATGTATCACGTCGCGTCCTGGCGATATCCGGTTTCACAAATAAAAGTTACATTGCGAGAAACTTTTTGTCCCGTTGTAATATGATCAGAGTTAATTTACATCGTAAAGTATACGATTGCTATGCTGGTATGAATTAATGTTACTAACGAAGCAATACGAGATAGCTGGAAACAAACGATATTCTATTTAATCGAACACCGGAGAAAAACTTGCTATTCTGTGCGATTTCCACTTAGGCAAATTACTCTCGTGAGAATCATATTCGAAATGATTGCTATCAGAGAATCACAACCCAAACCTCCTTCCCACAATAGAATCCGCGACGTCGACGACAAACAGAGGCGTGTACGCATTAGCTCTCAAAGATA
The DNA here is from genome assembly GCA_014737385.1 of Bombus superbus. Lineage (NCBI taxonomy): Eukaryota > Metazoa > Arthropoda > Insecta > Hymenoptera > Apidae > Bombus > Bombus superbus. Next base: position 1,421,713 of record JACXIK010000003.1, on the reverse strand, counting down.
GTGGCACTTGGAGGATGCACAGAAGGTAATTCATTCAAAGGAGCAGAATATCAGCGGGCATTAGCTGTTCGATCGTGAATATGCACCCTCTATGTGCTGGCAATTTAGCCAGACTGATGATAGGCAGGCCTGTAGAAGATGAGGTCGCGGTAGTCGTCTTCTATCCACTTTCTGAGCGGCACGTTGGTTCGTGCGACTTGTCGGAAACCATTGTAAAGGAAATCTGATCGCGTTGGATACGCTTGTTCTCGCAGAAAATCGTTTCGTGGTACGCGACACGATTGTCCTCGCGCATTGTGCCAATGGGTTCGTGCGCGCTGTTAAATAAAACTATCCATCGATTCGGCCTTTTAATCGATGGATCTCTTACTGAGGCGGAAATTTCGTTTGAAATCGTAGGTACAGAGGCCGAGGGAAATTCTGTTTTTTACGTCGATGCTCCCTTGTTATATTGGGGGGAGAAAAATCAAATAAGTTCAATGTTTCTGGAAAAATTGTAAATATTTGTTAACAATTGCTTTTTAACACTAGAATTACATAATTCTATTTGAAATGATATACAAAATAATCAACTCCGCTTCCTACATTTTTTTACTAAAGTTTTAGAAATTTTAGTGCCAAAAGCACTTAATTGATACTTATTTTATACAATTTCATTAACTATCTCTGCTTTTCGTCTTGATAAATAAGCAGCTCATATTATTATATATTATCATATATATCGCGTGTGTTTAACGTTCATTTCACTAGAAGTAACGTTATATCTTTCATAAACGTAAAGACAAAGGATTTGGAACCTTCCTAGTTCTGGTGTTAAATTTCGAACACGTGATTCGCAAATACGTTACTTTTTTCCAGTTTCGTATAATCTTCAACGATCGTTTATCGCGTTACGGGCTGTTCTCAAACGCAAAATATCCGGTGAAGGGTGTCGCACAATGCGCACCCGGACCACCGATCCCGCATCTTGACATCAATTACCGGTGCACAGTGCGTACCTATGTTTGTTAATGTGCTTTACGTGTACGCTATACTTGTAGCCGACTATTAATTATAACTGTCATTGTCAAAATCCAATTCGCATATTGTAGCGGCGGTATGATACACGGAACAGACCGCAGTCGGTCAGAATTGCAGTTTCTATGCGACACTAACGAGCCGCATTAGGCCGTGCTCTGAAAGTGATCGATCGCGAAGTGATGCACCGAAATGAGAAGAGAGTGGCTCGCGCGTTGCATTGCAAATCGCAATCAACGGCATCGGTATCGCCAGAGTGAGAAGAGAAATAGGGAAGAAGAATAAGAGGCAGACACGTACACAGAGGGATAGATAGAGAGGCACGAATGCATCTACGTTTTGGCCAGCGTAGAATGGGAAGAAACGAAGTCGAGTAATTCCACTAATGTTCCTGTTAGGATCGCATCTACGGCTGGCCACGACCCAGATGCGTTTCTGGCATTCTCTTAAACGCAGTAATGTATTTCCTGACCGAACTGATGCGGTCGGATCCTTGCATCTCTCATAATGCTGTCATTGTCGAACGAAGAAAGGAAATGCAGCCTGTCGAAATAGACGTGAATTAACGATTCTGTCCCGTTCCTCTCTCCAATGTCCGCCGTAAATTTTCCATCTCCTGGTCCGTGGATCATTACCGAGTCGAAGCTACCGTTCCGCCGGTGAAAGCGATTTCGTCGCCGCCGGGCTCGACACCGAGACTACGTCGTAAAATAAAAATATGTGTAAGCACGTTACGACTTACAGATACGACTTATAACAGATCGGAAATTGGACTTCCTATGATACAAATTTTGAAGGTTTTAAAAGTGAAAGAAATCTCAGTGAGTGTTCGTTCGCCTATTAGTATAATAATTGTGCCGTGATTGATTCTAATTGTTTCCATGGAACGTAATGGATATTTCGATCGGTCAGTGATATTCGTTTCTTCGTGCTGTCCGTCGATTTTCATCGGGCAAATAAATAAGGATCGTCGGGAAAAGTTGACGAAAGAAGTCGCGAAGGATCCTTGGAAACAAACTGTTCTTGTTGTTCCTATGTAACTGTAACCATGCGAAACTGTAATCCTTTCAAAAGGTTGTTCCCGTTGCTTTTCTTCGGTGGTGAACAAAGAACATACTCGCGAACGATTATATATGGTCCTGTACCGCTTGGAAAACATGCGAGTAGAAGCTGAAGGATCACTTCTGTAAATTGCGACTCTTGAAACAACAAGCAACCGACGAAAACAACCATTATCGTTGAAATATCCCATTCGAGTTAAAGCAATTGGCTCGGAACAAAGAGTATTAAAAATTCATTATGGTTCATTCGGTACTTTTCGAGTCATTATTTTAAATTACTATTCCATCGGTAATTTCAGAATCTGATAATATAAACTATTACAAATTTTCATCATTCTATCTTCACTCTCTGATACCAAGGATCTCTATTTAAGTTAATAATTAGTATTCATATAAGTATAGGTATGCAGCAGGTACTACTCTGTGCAAGTATACTATAGTTATATAGTACTGTTGGCATGTGGATTACGATTAATTTGATGTGCCAGCAAAACGTACATAAGTACAGGCAATTAGTGGGATTTCGCTGTAGAAGTTTAACGCGGCGTTCTGTTCCTTTCCTCTCCAAGCGGTTTCTCAGCCTCTAAATTTTCCGCAGTTTCCGGCTTAATTTATATCGCTCATTAACCGTATACCGGTATGTGGAGAAAAATGCACGGCGAATACGTGACTATAAAGCAAAACGAACAGGAACAGGCGTATAACACGACAAAGAAAACAGATTTGTTTGAAAGGGAAGACGGGAGGAAGCAAGAGGAGAAATAAACGCAAGGAAGCTAAGGCACCCGGAAGAAAATTTCATAATAAAGCGACTTTACCTCGAGTATGTTGCTGTTTCAGATTAAAATTTCTTGTTGCGTGTACCGGTTCTTCCCTTTCGAGTTTAATGAGATCCGGGATAACGTTATTCTGTCGGTACGCCAGCTGTTGCTTGTAAATTAAGCTTCAAACAATTTCATATTTCCGAACGAGAACCTTTGTCTTCGCTTTATTTTATTTCTTTTTCGAATTTTCTTCTTAATTATCGTTATTGTCCAAGAGTATTGGTAGATTGTTCGGTCTCGTCTCTGGATAAGGCAATTAACCGAAGCTCTAATTTGTTCTCAGTAAACGGATAATAACAATAATTATGCAGTGTAAATGACGAGCTGCTTACTGAAAAGATAAATTTAAACTATAGAAACGGTAAGGATTTTACAAATTATAACAGCCGTTAAAATTAAAAGAGAGATTATGTAAGATAACCCCACAACACACGATGTTTTCTCGATGCATTTCAAGTATTTAAGCAGTCGTAACAACAATTCCCTAATTCGTTTCGTCTGGACGTTTCCAGTTTTCGAAAGAAATCTGTTATATAAATATAGAGGCGAACATGTGCGCCCGGTCTGGCGCTGATAAAGATAAAAAGAAGATTAAAAAAGAAGATGCATTTTATGAGGGTCGGTTCAAATCGTTGCAAATATATCTTACGCGGAAAGATGAGAGATATTCGCGTCAATGTGCGCATGGAAAGCTTCTTCTTTCTCTCTTTCTCTGTCCGTTATTTCCGTTTTTTTTTTAACCTCTCTCCGGTGCACGAAGTGGTTTCCTTTCGTAGCCGGTGTAAATTAACATCGGACCTGCTTTTGGCGTCCACTACTGCTCGTTTCCTTTTTTTCTTCCTCTGCCATTCCTCCCGTAGGCGAATCAGGATAACGAGGTTTCCACCTGTGAACCCCGTTTTCATTCGCTAAGTACTCCACGCCAGCTCGTTATCGAATGATACCGAATAATAAATAATTAAAAACAGATGGTATGCCGAGGTACGCGTTCGTTATCGCTTGAAATTGCGGACTTTTCAAAAGACCGGGCCGTAATTCACGCGTAACAATCGAATCGTGCCTGCGCCGCGAGTCGATAATTGATTTTCGAATATTCCAGACTTGTGCGAATAAACGACTCGTTAGTTAATCAATTTTCGGTATTAATACGCGAGGCTCGACTATAATTCCACCTAATCTAATTTTACGTGATAGCGGTACGTCGAAACGTACGACCGCTTTATTTTGCCAAATTAGCCATGTTTTAATGTCACGTTGATTAACACCAATCGGAATTTCCAGTGACTCGTCATAACTCTGCCATATGCTGAAATTCAGGATTTAATGACATCTAGTTTTCCACGATTTTAACGCACTCCATTGTAATTCTCTGGTAATGCACAAGCTTTTCTGTTACGTTTATCAAAACTTTTCGATCGAAGTTTCCTAAGATTCCGTTGATTAAACACCTTCGCTTCTCGTTCCAATTTTACTGCCGAAAGTTTACAGCGTTTCTTCCTCGGCTTTCCGCGCTGATGCATGGTTTCAATGATGAATTTTGTTGAAAGGAACTGACAAAGTAACCTAGGCGTCGGCAACCGAGATATTTCGGATCAAATTTCATGAATCCGTAAAACGTAAAATTAAATATACATTCTTACTTGACGACGCGATTAACGAGACCTTCGGCCTTTTCTCGATATCCAGTCGGCAAGGATAAAAGCAATTCTTTTTTCACCGCAAATATCCTAACTCACGGAGGAACTTCCAGCCTCGATCCTCCGCCCTTCCTCTTTCCCTTCTCTTTTTACTCGTCTCTTGGCCGTAGTCTCGCGAGAAAAGTCGGCTCTCACAGGCAGATAATAAACTGGAAACAATACGACAAGCGACGTTCTTGCGCGACACGAACATGCTTTCAGCTTTAAAGCGCGATACCACCGAGTCGCCACTCGCTCTGCCGCGAAGAATACTATTTCATAACTGGGTCGAGTAAGTAGATGGACCATGGGATACATCCTGGATAGCGAGTAAAGGGGTGCGTCGGAGAAAAGAAATGGTTCGAGTAGAACGTCTTGCCAGTTTCTTTTTACTTCCTTTAATGTCGTTTAAAAAGGAAACTACAGTTCACACCGATGGTCAACGATCTACTACTCTGCAGTGGAGATTCGTTATAAACCGCAAGTTCCAAATTTTTCGAGCGGATTTAAAATTTTACTACGTATATTATTGCGTTTAAAGTTGTTCTCTGAAGCAGACAGAAAGTTATGTTCGAAATGTCGTATAATTCTCCTATTCGAATGAGATAATTATCTCGCTGCCAGGCCAATTATTCCCAGATGTACAGCGAATTAACTTCCCTTAATTGATATTCGACGAACATTTGCCGCAAATTACGTGTATTTCTGTCATGAACGAGGACGCGGCCGCCTCTGCCGAACTTTGCTCGGTTGATCTTTAATGCGAATTCATCTCGATGATACGATGCTATTCACACGTTAGCGTCGCAGAACGGAGGTAAGAGAATGGTTACCTATGAAACAGATGCTCCCCAGTTGCCAGAGGAACAATGGGGATGCTTGACAAAGACAGCAACAAACTCGACAACTCGTAGCGTCACGATGTAGGGGTGTCCAACAGATGAGGAACACCGATAAAAGACGATTCGTTGGGAAACGCTTTGACGTGTAACGCTTTTATGGCGTGTCAATAATACCTGAAAACCAACCTATCTCGTTCGTCTTTGTTCGATAGAAACAATGCGAATTCCTAGTTCCGTCGTCAGGAATGAATTTATTAAAGTGTGAAAAAATCACTTTCATTTTAGAATATCGTTTATAAATATCATAAATTCAAGTAGTCTTTAGATTTCTACAGTCACTTCGACGTTCTCTTCGAATGGAGCAAATTCAGAAGAAGAAACTCAAATTCGGATAGCCATTTCTTTCAATGTAGTGGAGTAACGCGATAGAATGGGCAATAGGTATAATACTTACATGTGAAAGAAAGAAAGGCAAGGGGAGAAAGAAGTTCACGCGAATTTTTGCGTAACGTTATTAATAATTGAGTTTGAAACTCCTATTTTCAGCGAAATTGAACCGACGCGACGCAGCGTTTCCGCGGAGGAAAGCCACTCTACGAGCGACTTTTTTTATAGGCAAATAAAAGTTCTGTCTTTCTTTGTTCCTCCACGCCATCCATGTAAACGACCTACTTTGATTTTGGTTAGCCGTAGCACACACGGGACGGAAGCCCGGCTGCACTGCGCCTCGTAAATTCGAAAACTTCCTCCGAGTATCCGGCCTGCTAACGTTCTTCGATTCTTTTAACAATATGACCCTGGCATATTGCAAAAGTAGCGGTGAACTTCTTAAAGTGTTCCTCGGGAAATCATAATCGTTCTTTCGAACTACTGCATGAGATTAGGATGAAGCATTACGGGCGACGGACAGATTATCAGCGTTATTTTTCACAGAGGTCAGAATCTGCAAAAAATCGCCGCAAATATTTAACGTATAAAAACCTTAATGACATTAAAACAAATGCAAGTTATGCTCGTCCATTATTTCATTCTATGCCAGTTTAATCTCATTTTCATAAGCAGCAAAGAAACAGCGTCCATAGAAAAACAGCATGCCTGATAAAAGTTAAATAAAGCTTGCGAGATAGATATTTTTCCCAGTCTGTTCGAGCAGAACAAATTTTTATATAATTTCATATACAACCTCAGAGAAGTATTCGAATACTTGTGAACGCCTTTCATCAATATAATGTGTGTTCTAAACATTTCGAAATTTTATTGGCGATGTAATGGGACCCGACATAATACGCGTAATGTATATACCTAAAGATTTACGATGCTAAGTATTCAAATACTTTCGTCAACTACTGTATGTACGTACGTATAACATGCACGATATTTAAAACTCTCTCAAAAACATTCATAAACTTAAAAAGATAAAAAAAAGAAAGAGAAGATGAAGAAAAGAATTTGCAAGAAATTCATTCGAAAGCATCGTTGGAAGCAGACATCCAGAGACGAACGAATACTACCTTCTTTCGCTTGCACGAATCCGTGCACCTCGCAGTAACTTCCGGCGGAACCGGCGGCGCCAGGCGTGTCCAAAGTGAACAGTGTATTTGCCGACGAGCTGACCGCATCGTCGGGGGTCTGCAGTAGACTGGTAGTCTGCGACAGTGTGCGTTGCTGGTGATGGGAATGATGATGGAGATGATGGTGTTGCTGTTGCTGCTGCAGGTGTTGTTGTTGTTGTTGTTGTTGCTGTTGCTGTTGTTGGGCCGCCAGGATCTCTTCGTGCCGACATTTCGAGCAACGACGCATCTCCGAGCGGACACGCAACAGCCAAACCATGCCGAACAGTGCCATAGCAATCTCAAGTCCCGGTGACCTCGATGGGTGCTTCATGCTCGCTGAGTCAAGGTCATCGAGGCTCCAGGAGCCAACACGATGCATAGCACTGAAATCTTTGCGAACGATGTCTCCTTTTCTTTCCTAACCGCGATTACACAGCCTGATCGCTGAAACGATTGTTGCTTCTCTAGATACGTAACGTCGTTTTACCCTGTTTAGACTTTAAATTGTCTTTTCTTTTCTTTTTCTTTTTTTCTTTCTTTTCTAGGTAAATTCGGATTTTTATTCAGAAGTTCGTTTTAAAGACACGCAAGTTTTTTTTCTTTTTTTTTTAAGTAATAGTTGTTCAGAGAATTTAATTAAGTTAGGAAAATTTTAGCTAGGCAGTTTGATTTTCCTTTCAGCTATTTTGTTCCCTCGATTATACTTTGTGCACTTATTTTTAATAAAGATTTTGTTTGTATATGTTTTCGAATTTGAAATATTTTCTACATCATTGACATCGCGCTTTTCGCGTCATTTCTTGCGAATTTGAATAGCAGTATTATCAGACTTTATGTTTCTTACTTCGTTCCTTTTCGAGAGGAACCTTCCCGTTGGTTCCACCTTCAGGCACGAATTCCTCCGCCGTTACGACCAATCGTTCGATTCCAATTTTTAATTCGTCACAGTCGCGCTCGCATCGAGATTTGTCTCGCCGTTAATGGAACCTATCCGCCGTAAATTCTTCGTCGATCTACCTCCATTCTTCTTTGGATTACCAAAGTATCGAAGTAATCCTACTTCACCTCCATTTCAACAAGCTGGCTGATGTGCTTCATCGATTCGATTCCTAACCGGTCGCTTCAGCGAATGCGAGCATGCTCATTCCACGAATTCGTTCAAATCGAAGATCCCGCGCGCCAAATCCTTCGGCTGCTTTCCACATCTTTCACTGACAACGGGAACGCGCGAGATTCGTCAGGATTAGGATCTTGGCGGCAAGTTCGGAACGTGCGAACTGCGGATTACGAACTACCAAGGAACGCGCCGTTGCCGCAGTTGCGCTTTACGCCGATAGGTCGAAGAAAAAGAAATTCATAGAATTTTTCAGACACTCGTTTCCATACACCGATTCAACATTCTCGAGGTTACATTGGCAAAATGGAAGGCACGATTGTTGGGAACGCGATGATCGACGACTTCAGGAATATCCAGATTTCTTCAGAACGTTTCTTCTCGTATGTTTCGATTTCGCACGATCACACCCGCGTTCGTTAACGTTCCAACGACGTAGCAAAGGAATTGTTAGGTCAGTCGAGGGCGACGTATCCGAGTGACACGTGGTGAATGACGCTAATGATCAACGAAATCTCGATGGCAGTCGGTGAAACTGCACGGGCAATTTTGTCGTCCCTGGTAAATGATTACGGCTAACGAAGCCAGCTTATGGACTCACTGCCACTTACTGTTGGTCCCGATGAACGACGCATTTAGAAAAGTAGAAAAGATTCGCTCGTGATCCGCGCTGGCTATGGAACACTCTCGTGAAAGTTTTTAGCAAGCAAACCGAGAGAGGTATCGCCGTTGCTCCGTTCACCAACTTTCCCATTTGCCCTATCGCTCCGGAGCAAGTTGCAACGAGCTGGGCTGGCCAACACCGTTCGTGTCTTCCAACCGTTTCAACTTCTGCGTCTGTTTTCTCGCCGCGATTCTCTGTGGCCCATCGAGCTGCGCGAGGCTGACGTCTTTCCGAATGCAGCCCCCTGGAACGAGGATCCGCTCCCATTGAGGCGGCACTTCCGGCCAGCGTGTTCGTTTCACTTGCTACGCACGACTGAATCGGCTCCTTTCTTCGGGGACACAGAGTTGGATCTTGATCCTCGATGATAACGCGGTTTCACTGAACGCTGCAAACCGTTTCCAAGAAGCTTTAGCTCCACGTCGAAGTTACTGGACGGGAAGGTTCGATAAGTGTCCGAGATTTCTTTTATCCGAACAACCAGACCTTGTCGATCCCACGTTTTTTCTCCTTTCTTACATTGAATTCTATTACTGGGCTTCAGAACCGTCCCTTTCTTACGCTGGCCTGCAAAAGTTATACGAACGATGCCACCAAGCCTGGACGAGATTCTACTGGCAAAAGGAAACACACTCGAACGGGATCGGCGTCTTTCCTTTCCCCTTCTTTTTTTGTTGTAGTTATCTTTGCCTTCCCTATTTCTTTTTTTTTCTTTCTTTTTATTTTTTGTCGAGCTTCTGATGCTGCGACGAGGAGGATCCTTCAGACGACGCGGTTGCCGTGTCTAATAACCCCGCGTTTGATACAGCGAAACGAGATCCCCGAGTTCACGGAAATGTAAGTTCGATTTGTTTCGTTAAAAGGAGAATATTCCGGTATCTCTGGTTCTATTCCAGCCGCGATACAACGACTGATTTTACCGCTCGTATTTCACTGCTTTTGTCGGAAAGTATACACTGGATCGCGAAAGCATTCGGGCAGTCACCATAGAAAACATTTATGTGTATATTTTAAGTGTTATATAAAACATTATGAAAATTCAGTAATATTGTAATGAGATACGACCGTCGTGACTATATTGGAGAAATTTGAAACCAACAGAAGAATGTATCTATGTAGAAATGACGAGATATTTAACGCAAACATACATTTAACAGAACATTAATATACAACATGAGGGACTATCTTATGCTCATAGTAAGTATGGTTCTAGTAATAAGTACGGTTTTATCGGTCTCACGACTGTGCTAATGTTTCGTATAATACGCTTGATACGTTCATAAAAGGTGTCTATACAAGCGTTTAAAAACTTTTATAAGCATGTCGACATCGAGCTTTTATATAAAAATGCAAAGGAGACGCGATGACAAATTTCAGAATTTATAACGACTAACTGTCGAAAATGGTCTCTTCACGATGCTTTCGTTCGATCCTGTCGTATAATTCAACCATCTCCGTCGATGCAGCTCTATAGATTTTACACATACATTTCGTTTCTCTGCAAGTCACGAAAGTCTTTCGTTGAGAAACTTTCGAAGATATTGAATTGTATCATTAAGGTTCCGCGACGGCGTCGTGTCCTTGTTGAACGTGAAACAACAAAGTTTGATCGAAAGTAAATTACTCGACGCGTTTTGCAACTCGAGCAACAAACGCGACCGAACTCTGAATTTTGGAATATGAAACAGAGCTGGAGGGGAATTTTGTGGATCGACTCGAGCGTCGAGGAACCTTGGAAAGCAGAAGAGACGAAGTTGTAAATTATGACGGGCGTCTCGACGAACGGCGCAGTGGAAAACACTTGTATGTTCTTCGAGTACTGACTGCTGGCACTCCTCGTCACCGCGACGAGCAAGATGCTCGTATCTGTCACGTACAAGTAACAATTAAAACTTGAATCTTCGGCTCGAGGGGTTGCTTGTTAACGACGATTCTCCGTTTTTTGAATAGCAAGTCGAGTTACCGATAAATTTTTCCGTATTTCCGCTTTTTAATGATACGAATGAAGCGGAAAGAGATTGCAGGTTTTTCTGGAACGTGGACAACGATTTTAACAAGCTCGCTTCGAGTACACTATCTGATCTTGAAGTTAAAACTCGAATTAGGTCCTAGTATTGGATGGTATTCTAAATTTGAAATTCAATAGCATTCTAACCTTTAGTACTCTCAGAATGTTTTGATACGAGTAATGTTTCCGCAACCAGAAATCATATATTGGAAAGGCAATGATTTATTTATATAGATCAACCTTTTTCTCTCTTCTATTTTTGGCAAGAACAAAGGAAAATGACAGTTTATATAGAGGGATGTTAACACGAACTCTATTTTCCCCTATACAACAGAGAGAATAATAGTTGTTTGATATGAAATATATCGTACCGGATGATATAGCGATCTCGATAGATATTCCAAACTATAGAAACGAATCCTTTTAATTTTCTTCTCATCGGATAAATCACGGACGAACATAAAAACTGGCACGAGTTGGTTCAAAGAAATAATTAATCGAGAATTGAGAAAAATACGCCGGAATAGGTGTCGATATAATGGCTAGTTAATACTCGATGAAGGCATATCCTTTGCGACCGTTCAATTGACGTTCCGTGGCTCTTTGTCTGTTCGCAGCCGCCATCAAATGCATCGCGCGCGGATAAATAAACCGCGAACGAACGCGATTATAACGGGGTAGAAATAATGCAGTTGCCTGCACCCGTCACGCCGGTGCAGTAAATCACTGAGCGATCGCGAGTACGAAATAATGCATCGGGCACGTGAATGGACGTTAGAGGTCGGGGAGTCATGCGGACAAACTGCCATTGCGATGAACAATACGATTGAAACGCTCTTTGATACGCGACTACTGGTCACTGATACTCGCAGCGCTCGCCTACTATCGCCTCTTCTCCTTGTAATAACACGTTTCAAATCCGATTTATATTTAAGTGTATAGCGATATCAATTAAAAAGTATTCAGATGGATATTCTACAGGGGCCAGTATAGATGGTCATGGCATAGCTCATGAAAGAAGGTTAACTGACTAAGAGTATGACTTACTGTTAGATAGATTGAGATGGATAGAGAGAAAGGGAAGGAGAATGTAATTTATTATTTGTTTGAATGTAGAATATCGTCAAGTTCAGTGAGTCAACAAGTTTAATTCTAATATAATTTGTGTCATCGTCCATTACTTCCATCGCTTCTTACAACTACATTCATCTAGAGCCAACAAACAGAAATGCTTTGAATTTTTTTATTTTCTACAGGCGATAATAGATGAATTAAGTAGAACGATCGACAGAGCTTTTATTTCAAAATCCACTCGGTGACATTCCCTAATTGGATTAAAAAGTTACGAATACTATACGAAGGACTGAAAATCATAGCGATGTAGGTTAAGATCTAGAGATTTTTAATTTGGTCGAGTATTTCAACTTTTAAAAGTATCGTTCCTTTAGTTTCTTAATTAAAACTAAGTTATAACATTATTCTGTTTGCCGCAATTCGCTTTCGCGACTTGAAAAGGTATAAAGAATATTTTATAATAATGAACCCGGAACGCGCTATTTTGTAGCGTATACTATGATTTTTAACTGCGTTGTGTACAGGTACTATATTATGTATAACTCTGTATATAGTAGTTGCTTCGTTCTACAATTATACAAAGAGATAAAATTAAATACGTCGCATCTAAAAATTACAAAAATATCATTACCACTACAGCATTGAAATCCCTGTCTCCGCGCAACTGGTTTTATTCAGACAAGTTAAAAATTCTCCTCCTAGCTCCGTAAATTATAATGATCCTCGAAGCAACAAGACCGTCTGTGTTTCTTAATCGGTACGGAACGAAGTTGCATGTAGTGTTTGTACGAAGTTCAGGGGTGAAATTAGCGGAAAACCAGGCTGAGACTGAGACGGAACGAGCGCGTTGCATTCAGCGCAATTAAACGCGACGCGAGGTCCGTTCCGCAGCCGAGTTGTTTCGCGCAATTGTACGCAGGGCGACCCAGTGCGGCGTGCACACGTAGGTTACACGGCCGGAATTTATTTTGATTCCGCGCGGCGCAAAGTATCCGAGACTTCGTCCGCGATGCATGAAAATTTATGATATTCTCGTTCGTTTGTTCGTCCGGCCGTTCGCGCGAGAAATTTATTCGACGCACGTTATTTAAAAACGCGGCTCAACGGCACGGAACGGCACGAGTCTCGTGTGTGTCGGCCGTAAAAAAAGAGATATTAAAATATTATCGCGAATTCGCGTCCGTGTCATCGTATATTTCGTCCGGAGAAGGCGCGTGGAAAAGCTACAACGATCCGGAGGAAAAATATGAAAATCCTTGATAAATCGATACGCGCGGAAAAACGCGTTGTTCTCTATGTGATTAACGAAAAACATTTCTTCCGTTCATTGGAATTGATCCGGATCTGACATTACTACATATTTGTGTATGAAAGTTCATAAATATATAAGAATTCGACGTAGATCTTACTTTATTGATTTCTTCCACTGCTTAGTGTATCTATGAAATTTATTTTTATACGTTTGGATTATTGTATAGATAAAAATGTCCAACTTCTATAATCATCTGTATCTATAATCGCACGAGAATACTTTCTATGAACGAATAGAATCTACTTTGACACAGAATTATAAAAGGGACGCACTCCTATGAAAATTCATCCTTTATCTCGAATAAACAACTTTTGCAACAACGAGTGTATTATTTTAGATACGAATTCACTGTTCACGCCGTGTTGGAACGACGCGGAATTTTCAGCAACGAAAATTTTCCCTGATGCGACCAATGGAAATGTTAAACGAGATCGACGATTTTCGGGGATGAACTGTGGTAACGCGGCTGCATTACAACCCTGGCAATTTTTTCGCGGCTCTCGATCCCATGACACCGTTGGATATTCGCGAGCGTCGAAACCGACACGAGTTGTTTCTGTTAAAAAGCAGCCGACACCGGCGCGCCGTGTGCAAAACCACTAATAACGACGCTCTCTCTGCCTGCGATTTTTATTTATTTTAGCCAGCGGCGCATCGATCGACAGAAATTTATGTGTCGACACTGTAGCGTCACGTACCGCCAAAAAACAGCGTCGTTGGCCTGATTCACAGCTGACGATCGCGCCGAACCTACGGAATTCCTTTCTGGCTTGCTGGTTACGTTAGCATACATTGTCGTCTCGTGACTTTTTTGTTCTTTTGTTCAACAAATTCAAATAATAAGAATTTTTTCCCTATTTTTATTTCTCCTTGCTCAAAGGTATAGCTGTATAATTTTGATTTATTAACTGGGAAAAACAAGATTCGCATTTGCCAATCCAACTATCGATCCAACCAATCTAACTATTAATTTATCTTTATCAACTTTTAATTTAATTCCATGATCATGAAAGTTTCTGATTAAGAGTAGACCCCGCTAACGAGTTAACTAGCTGAACAGGGCTTGTTTTAAGTTGAAACTCAACGATACTGTTATACAAATTTTGAAAACTATTTACCAGGCGTCCAACATCGAAGATAAAAGTACTTTAAGACTTTCTAAAACTTCCACGATGGTCGACGTAATATTTGCAACGGTCACCTACTCGAGAAACGGTATGTCGTTGTGTATGTCCATCAATAATTTAAAAACTTTCGGTCGTAACGGACCTTGACTCTCCATTGCGACGAAAGTTTCTTTTATTGTACCGGAAGAGAACTGCCCTTTTGAAAGTACGTTCTTTGAAAAGCAACAAAGGACGTAAATAGGGCGAATAAAGTTTCTTTTTCGGAAAGAGTTTTATAAGAAGAAATAGCTAACGCTAAGGTAAAACTGGTGGCTAGTGGTAAAGCTTACGGAGATGCACAAATGATCGATAGTCTGGTGTTATCTTTCCCCGAATATCACGAATGAGCAGGTTCAGAAGAAATGAAAGGCAGCTTTAAGAGTTAATTAGCAGTTCAAATGCATTATTCACTTGTCTGAAAAGTCTCTCATATTTATCAGAGAATTGAATGCAAAATCTCGTGCGTGGTGGTTGAAAAATATTATAACCAGGGAAACATGATTCTGGTTTTCTATGTCGTAGTGAAAGGGATTTTCTTGAAAGACTTACGGGAAAATCCAAAATTAATATCATGTCATATCGTCTCTTGATGCACCATGAAATCAAAGACTGACTTGATAAAAGGACTGGTTCCAGAAGATTCAAAGGTTACCTTATACGAATAGCACGTAAGAGGAGAACACGAAGAGGAACATAGAGAACCAAAGACGGAAGTCTAGGATATCGAGGCCCTCGATAAATAATGGTAGAAATTATTGTTATTGTATGAAATGTTTTTGCAAGCTAAAGGCTTTAAGAATACAATATCCTATCGCGTAAACGTAGTGCATCGACTAAAACACTCTCGCTGCATTGTGTCATCTTACGACACAATTCTATTCTATAATCTATCGCCGATCGATTTAATTGACTTCGATACTCCCAAAATCTATTTCACGATGCTTCCTATCGGATTACGATACAAATTTATAAAGCGAATGGTTGTTCGAACATTATGCTACAATCAAGTAAACACGAGGCTGATATCAACATTGTAGAGACACGCGAAGCGCGTCTCTTGAATTGAATTTCGGCGATAAAACGTAGGGTAAAAGAAAAAAAGAATAGGGCGAGAGGGGACGACGGGATAGAGATCGAGAGGACGGGAATCTGCTGGCTTCGATTTTCCATGCAAATATTAGCCGTCGTTACGGACCGCTATAGGTTTAATTGGTTTTCCCTACGATCACGGGTTGATCGTCGAATTAATTTCTCCGATTCAGATGGAATTAGCACAGGTAAATCCCGTCGAATAACCGCAAATGAATATCGATAGATCTGTTTACTACATCTCCACGGGTCGCGCACTCTGCCTATGTTAATCGAAAAAGTATCATAATTTCGATCGGTTATCGTCACCGCACAGATGTCTCCCAGTTTCACTATTTTTTCGAACGGCAGTTGTACTGCTGTGGCAGGTCGAGCGGGTACTAGCTGCATTATTTCCAAGCGTGATCGGTAAATTTGTAACACGAACAGCGTTCAACGATTCTTCAATATTGCGTGGTTTTACGAATTCATCTGCTATTCTGGGAACTGCGTGCCTATCGAAGCAAGGCTTTCAAACGGGAGCTCGATTTATAGCCACCGTTTGACTTGAAATTAAATTCCCTGAAGATTGCATTAGAATAGACCATTATCGATGAACGAGGTTTTTTTTTTTTAACCCGTAGCGATTTATTCAAATTAAGGGTAACTATTATACATGTTTATGGCTAGTAAAGTACAGAAATACGATGTTACAAACATTATTTCCTTAAATTTGCTCTAGAATGTACTATTATTTACAGCATTTCTTTATGATAGATGAACTGATGGAAGTAAATCATCTATATCTTGACAATTGGACATTAATTGTACTACCTGCGCAATGAAATTGACAAGTTTAGAAAAAACGAAGTTGATCATCGATTCAACCTCTGAAAGGCTCGTATAATGTCCAGCCCAAGTAGGTAGCTGCTACGTCGCGTTGTATCCCATTCTATCGAATTAGATTTGCATCAGTAAAATAACGAATGTCACCGTTAGAAAATTATCGCGAAGAATTTATCGCGTTCTTCTAAATCACGCCTTGTTGAAAAAGTTTCAACCACTAATGAAAGCAACCTATCAACATCCACGAAGTAATCTATCTAAAATTTGAATTATTATGAAATATTCAGGGAGACTGTAAGAAAACAGTAGAAAACGATATTCCAGTGAAA
Source organism: Bombus superbus (assembly GCA_014737385.1). Taxonomy (NCBI): domain Eukaryota; kingdom Metazoa; phylum Arthropoda; class Insecta; order Hymenoptera; family Apidae; genus Bombus; species Bombus superbus. The sequence goes on along the minus strand of JACXIK010000003.1, from coordinate 1,405,159 downwards.
CTTTATGCAATCGCACCATTTCGTCCGTGAATATCGTAGATATTCGAAAGTCTGAGCATTCTTCGAGTTCGGATACGAGCACAGACAAAGGCGAGGAACGCTAATCCATGGCGTACAAGCAGATTTCATGCGGCATCGGTTAGCACTGGACGAACTTGATGCAAAGTAGATCAGAGAGCGCTAGCTTTTGAGCTCGAACATTGTTGGCCAGCCTGTTCTACGCAAACGTATACGGGTAGTATCATCTAAATTCTACCGCGATTAGATACACCGCGGTAACGAGAAACAATTTCCTTTGTCGTTTACTGACCCGTTAATAACAATCTAACGAAATATACTAACTACCGCCTCTAACTAAAACAATGATTCGTTTCGTTCGTTTGACGACGCTTCCATGCAATCGCCCCTTTATGCACTAGTTTATTACAGCGAACCGATTGTTGGGAATTTTTTACGCCGAGCCCGGTTTTCATCCATTATAATCCTCAAAATGACATGCTCCAGTTCTATTCAGTTTGGTTGATAAATAACGTTGCACGATGTTTTATGTTTGTTCGTAGAACGTTGGGAACATGGAGAACTACGCACGGAGAACGTCCATGATGTCAATACAAACCAAATTACAAAAGTTTCCAATTACAAAATAATAATAGATGCCACGAATTGATTGGAAAATTGGAATTGTATTTTCAACTGAAATCTCGAATTTTCGATACGAACAGCGTTCGTACAAAATGTTGCAGAAATATTTTCAAGAAAATCAATGAAAAATTCCGAGGTTTATCATATTCTACCTTTAATTTCTTATCCTGCAGCGTATTTGTCAATGTCGCAATCTTCTTTGTCGATCTTCCACTCGTCTACGATATTTCTTCCACCTTCTCTCGTTCAAACACAATTTCTCCGAGGAAACGTCCAGAAAATGCGACGCAATCTTGGTGGTAGCTTTTAAGAAACGCTAGGCCGCAACGGAGACGCGGTTCGTTTAAGAAACAGTATACTCGCTCGAACGCACGGTACCAGGAGGGGAAGTTATTTAAATAAAGCCTTAATGCCTCGAAATGCCGGCTAGAGTGCGAAGGATAAAGTTTACGTCGAAAAAGTTGTCGAAGTTTCTGGCACGGGGTTCGCTACGAAGCTGAGCGAATCTGTAAATGTAAGATGGTCTCTGTTCGGCGAACGAAAGTTAACCCTCCCTCCTTCTACGCTGGTGAAGCTCGTGTAAACCGACTTTTCTCCTTCGAACGGTTTCGAAGTCGGGAAAGAAAAGACGGAAGTAATCCGGTTGAATTTCCGCGATTTGTTTCCGCTCGGGCGTTTCAGCGGGTCCACGCGCGACAAGAAACGTCCACGCGATCCTGGAAAAACGGGTAAACAAGGGGAAGTCGAGCAAACCGTCCTTCCATTTCTTTGTTCTTTTCGTTTTTTAACGAATGTTCGTAACAATCGAGTGGATTTCATTTGACTGGAAAAACTTTCGATCGTTGAGTCGTAAACTTTCACGAGGACGATTGCGTCGTAGGATTCTCCTCGGCTTTTACCTCTTTCTCGCCAGCAGGTTCATTTAATTATTGCAGAGGTTCGTGAACATCGTTCGGCGGAGCAATTCAAACGCTTACCACGGCTGGCTAAGAGGCACGTATTTCTTTAATTAAAAGTAAAACCACCCTCTACATTGCTTCGTCGGATGTAAGACGCCAGGATACACACCGCTACAGATAAGAAATCTAATTGTTCGTCTTGAAAATCAGCCACTTTAAACAAATGCTTCCGCTCACGGTAAATTTCCTTCTCGATTTCGCTATACGCGATTCATTGTATTACGATCATCCACTTTCGAAAGATTTAGCTTCTCTACGTTCAAACATCCCTCGTCTCTAATCGTACTCAATACGAAGAAATAGAAGGGGTTCGCAAACATAACAGAGAGACTGACTTATTTTCTTTACGCGTTATTTTCAGAACACGTCGGTCGATCATCGACGAATGCAACGGAAAGCGAATATACATACACAAGCAGTTTCTTTCGCCCCTTCCTCCTTCTACATTTTCTTCTGAAGCCTTTTCTCCCGCCTAGCCTTTATATTCCACGGCCGGAAGGAAAAAAGCTGGCTACCTTTTGCAACGAGCGCGCACACTTTTAAGCCTTCACGAGCCTCGACACAGAACCGTTTAGTCGTTTCTAGCTGATAGCCGGCTCACGGATGGAACGTAATAAAAGTACGAGTCGACGCGGCGCCGTTGGATGTAGTTGCATCGCGAAAAGAAATTCCTTCCGGTCGTTTTAATTCGCGTAAGCGCACCCCTCACCCGTTTCTTCCATCCCTCTTCCGCTACCTTGCCGCTATTTCCCCGCGCTGTTTTCATCCAGTCAACGTTTCACGCTTCAAAAACCGTGACGCGGCTATTGCGATTACATAACGAGTTCGCTTCTACCTCCTCATATTCACAATTCCGTCGTTTGGTGAGAATGATTATTATTGTTATTACTATTATAATTATTACAAGTGGTATGTCGCGAATTTCGGCCGACGCAACGACAAAGCTCGTGGCCCGGGGCGTAAATGTAGTCGTTCGTTACTTCCGTCGTGATTGCCGTCGTTTAATTAACGAACTGTCGCGGAGTTCGGGGTGGTTCAAGTTAAACGGAAGTTCGGACCGAGCTCGTAGGACTAGCGCAAGACGTGGACAAGTATGAAATTACGTTTAAAGGCAGATGTTTGTCTGAGGTTTCTTGCGAGGATGTTTCTCTGTCTTCTGTTTTACGTGAAATTCCTTTTGTGCGGAATACGTCGTTGTTTGTTGTCAGTCCGCGTGGAGAAAGATCCTTGGAAATGTCAAACTGTATCACGATAATTTTTTGTATTAATCGTGTGCTCGCTTTCTTTATTTTTCTTTCTGTTCGTTTAGAGTTGTTAATAAACTGGAAGATTGGTTAACTATTCTAGTACAAACGATAAGTAGACATAGTATCGCAAAATGTGTGAGAAATATTTCTAGAGTAAGATAAAAATCTGGCGTATTGATAGCAGCGTATTTCTAACGTAACATAAAAATGTTTATAACTTAAAGAAGAAGCCTCAAACGATATTTTTGTATTTGAACTTTTTTCATCATCTCGATATATACAATCGACTTTATAAATATCGAAATATAACACCATCCATGTATATAATATCAATTAGAATACCTATAGATTCTATACGAAGTAGAATCACGTTTATTTCCATCTATATCTATTAATATCGTTTGATCTCGAAGTAATTTTACTGGAAACGCTTTGATTCGAACGCGTTTCTAATTATTACACCAGCAGGTAGAGGACGATATTTACGCTTAGTTTCCTTGATGCATCGCAACTCGAAGAGAATAACGCAAAGAGCTTTTACGTCTATAAACAGGATGCACTGTTTTAGAACTGTAGTTTATTATTTACTCGAAGTAGAAGTATCGCGAGTAGTTTCGCGATGCGAACGAAACGCTGCGAGTTACAGTCACATGGAATTCTATGTTTATTCGTAGACACAGGGAAACGCAACAAAATTTTGAAGATCCTCTCGAGATCTTTGTTTCGTTGCTTTTGTTGCTCCTACAACTATGACTCGGCAACTGTGAACTTCTTGTTATCAGCATATACGCGAATTGTGCGCGTCGTGTTTTGACAATTGCGCAAAAAGAAGTAATAATAGCAAAATGCTTTCCTGTTCCCGAAAACTTTCAGAATATTGTTTCGAATTCCATATAAGTTTCTTACAGTTACCGAATTACACATTTGCTTTAAGAAACAGAAAGATTTTTGATATTTTACGAACAGTTAACGTAAAATTGGAACGAAATATTAAAGATACCGATAACGATTCCTCTGCATTTTTCTCAAACTACGGAAACTTATTAATTATAGAGAACTAAAAAGAGTCCAGTACGATTAAAAACGATACAATTGTTGTAATTCTCAATTTAAATAAAAAATAAGGGTTTCCTATTTTTACGAACAAGAATATAGAAATTCACTATATACAAATATATAAATATGTAAAGTTGATATAGAACCCCGCTTTGCAATTCATAAATCTAATCAGATTGACAGCGAACCGAGAAATACGAACAAAAAGCTTGCCAAACAAGTAGAATTTGCACATGTTTCAACTTAATAAACCAACGCGACGTGCGGAAGATATTGCGTTTCGAGGACAAAACCAAGCGACTAGTACAGATGAATGGTGTTTCAGTTAATTACCATACGTTCGTATGCAAGGAACAAGGTATATTTCTTTAATACAACCAAAGATGCATTGAAACCGTACCCAACGGCGACTACGATATTTTCATTTCCAGCGCGCACGAAATTCTGTCGGTGTGTGCGCGACTTCGTGGCTATACGTACGCGCGAGACTGTTACTACGTTCGTATGGATCACTCTACATTGAATTAGATCGCGTCCATGACCGGAAATTATATTCGACTGCAACTTCCGCGTAATCAGCGAGGCGGGAAAACTGCGAGCAAAACAAGATTAACGACTAGCCGTGGCCATTTGTCTCGTACATCATTGAAATTCTAAACTAGTCTTCTGTTTCGCAGTTCTTTTTGCGTTACAGTTTGATTAATTTGTTAACCAGAGGTTTTCTATCTCTTGGACAGAATAATTTGGTTACTTAAAAATTTCTTTTTTCTCTATCTGTCCGTTTTATTTCTTTTAAAAATAAATTATATTGAATTTATATTTATAAAGATTGAAGTTAACTTGCTTTTAATAACTCTTACTTTTAATTCCGCGATTATAGGTGTTTCTACTTAAGAGATAATCTCGTTAATAAATTAAGAGAATTGCGGTGTGTGATAAAGAAGTAGGAGAATTTTACTATAACTTGATGAAGAAGAACGAGAAAATATTTCATCCTTCCGTGTGTCTCTCCTTCCTCGAATGTACGACTTGGCGAACAAGAGTTGCAATAACACAGCACTAACTTATTGTTAAATATGTCCTAAAGTCCAAATGTATCCACTGGGAGCCGAGCACTAAAGTTTTTTGAATCTACGCGGTGCTCAACAGCGAACAGCAGAAAAACATCTTTGCACTTTTAAGACTTATCGTCAGTCCACGCAATAAACTACATCCTCGGCTTCCTGTCGAGACATAAATTCGCGAGACACGAATTTCGTAGATTACTGGTTTACGAAATGTTGCTTTAACTGGCTTAACACATTTTTCTTTGGTTTCTAATATCGTAATTTTAACTTGCCACTAGGTGAAGACTTTTGGCGGCAGGGACTATTGCGAGCAAACTGATTTTCCATTCGCGTTCGTCCAACCGAGAATGTCTCAAACGACTTTCACTAAAATTGTCGTCAGCTCGATTCTACTTTTCACCTGAGCGAAAGAAACGCGGAAGAAAGAGAAGGCGAATATAAGGGCAAGGATGACGCTTCGAATCGGAGGCACGTTACTATCGACGAAAGTTGTCGGCGTCTCATTGACGTCGACAGAGTTCCCGGCGGGCTTTTCTTCCTCAAAGTGTTCCCCGTCGACTTCCTTTCACAGATTGCCGGTAGGAAAAACTCCTGGTTGGCCGAACCTTACCTCGTTATAAGCTTCCTCAATAACGTCCCGCGGGACGTGTTGGATCCCCTTCTGTTCACCTCCCTCGTCTTTTTTCCCCTTTCGAGCCTTTCTCTTTTCCCTTTCTTCTCTTCTTTTTTCCGCTTTCTCTCTATCGCGTATTTTCAGAAGCCTGCACACTACACGAATGTTTTGACAAACCGGCCGGTGCCGTCTTACTTGGTTGATTTTTATTGGCCCATGCGAAGGCGAACAGGTGCAGAACAAACATTTTAAAAAGAGAAATTTCTACTGTCAGACCGTGCCCGCGTTGTCCATTCCACTTCTCCCTTCTTCGTCGGACTATGTTTCACGCTCCGACGACTTTTATAATGGAACACGACCAGTGGAAAATCCCCCGTTAACTTATAGCGCAATTCGTATCGACTGTGGTTTTTAACGTAAACGGTCCGTCGTCAAAGAGATTATACACAAAAGGGAATTTTTCATGGTTTCCCATTTCGATCCGATGAAACGCACGATAAACGGAAGTATCTTTTTACGTTTTTGTACGAAGCACCCGGCAAATTGTCAATAATTTCTCCAATTTATGATTTTCCTTGCGTTGTTTTGTTTAACTTGGCGCGGAAGCCGAACAAAGATATAAATCTTGCAATTGAAAATTGAAGCGGATCAAAGCCAGGCATTATCGGATGGGAAAAAAGATTACCTTTGTTATCGCGATAAAGAGTACGTCACTTCGGGGGACGAAAATGCCTCGCATAAAGCAATTGCTTTAATAATAAATCAAACCATTCGTATGAAGCAACAATTGTCGCGTACCAAGCTCCCAGATTTTTACGAAAGTATCGACGTGGAATCTTTTGTAATTTCATTGTCGTCTGCTAATTGTCCTCCCACCGTGACGATGTTTTTGGCCGCGTAACAAGCGCGCATCAGACGAAAGAAAACACGGGGCGACGCGAAATGGAACGACTGCGAAAGCTCGTTTAGCCGGGAATATAGGCTGCATATACATATGTACTTCACCGCAGATTTCTGAGCGACCAAAGGACATTGGGAACTCATTTTCCAGTGCAAACAACGTAACTCCAGCGGATCCCTGCCGGGGCACCGTCCTGCCGCACCGCTGTATCCGATTTATTCTCATTTGCATATACCATTTCTGTATCGCTATAATCACTGGACCCGGCTTTGCGCTATCTTCATCGGGAAAAAAGAATTCAGATATTCAAGCGTCTGCCTCGTTTTATCTTCGATGCACAGAGCTCCGCCGAACATTTTCGTTTGAAAGCCTGCTCTCTTTTCCTTAAAACGTGGATTCTTAAAACGTAATCTCCATTAAAACGCGTAGATACAGAGATTTTATAAGAGATAGAAGACCTTGGAAAGTTAGATAATTTCGAACAGATTAGGGAAACATCGAAAGATGTCGAATGGTATATTTAACTTTGATACTTTTACTTTTATGCTTTATGTTTTCACACTTTTTAATATGTGTTTCAACACCACGGTTTTTATGTATGGTATAACAGGAAATAAATGTGATAAACAAAGATAAGTAAAAAGAAGCGTGTTTAAGTGGTTGAAAGATATAATATAGTTAATACAGGATTCGTTTAAAATAAATTCACACTTCTATTGAATAGTATTGGTCTTTCCATAGAACACCAACATTAAGTAGTAATAGCAAAGAGCTCCCACGTCTAATTTGACAAATTTGTTGATAGATGAACGTGATAGGATTAAAAGTGACCTTCGTTCTTGCTCAAACAGAATGTGTCTCGTATATTGTACGTCACGTTTGATTCCTTTCAAACACCCTACTTTACAATCGATTATTCGGCACGATGGTAGAGAAAAACGAAGAAAGAAGGATGAACGAGGTGAGAAACATATTCATAGACTCGATTTTTCGAAGAAAGGACTTTGTTGGAACTGACAGGAAACGACGCCGGCTGGGTGAACACGTAGACCGCCCGGTAACTACTTCCGGCCTTTTTGAAACATGTCCTTCTCTCGTTAGCCATTCGACTCGGACTCCTCTTTTCTTCTCGGCTTCCGACTGCACAGTTCGTTAGGCAATTCCTATTTCGTCCCGTGTCCAATTTCCACCGCGGAATTTTCGGCCTCGTTACATTTTTCCTCCTTTTTTCCATTCTTTCTGTTTCCTTTTCTCTTTTCTTTTTTTTTTTTATGATTCTCTTTTGGCAAAATTTTCTGCGTAGCCACCGTGGAAAAAACTTTCAACCCGCAATCTTCCGTTTCGTTAGCCTCCCGATGACCAAAATTTATTTAGCAGAAAAAAGAGCACGGGCTGTCGGTCGTCGTGGCAACGATCGCTGGAAAAAACATCGAAGCTCAGCGGACGTAACAAAAAGTTAACACGTCTGCGTACAGCGCGATGGTCTTCTAATTTGTAACAGCTGGGCGTTACGAATATAATGCCGGGGCTTTGTTTAAAGGCTTTTCGTTTTTATCACGGGCTTTTCATATGCTTTAGTTCCGAAAGACAAAGCACAGAGCGAGAAGTATTCTAAATAAACGAAAGGAAGATAAACGTGTGAGAGTGGCTGATTCTTTTTCCATTGTTTTGTATGTAGACATCTCTCAGCAGTGTACATTGTCAAACGCGGTAAGCTATGGTTAAACGCGATAAAAGGGCTCTACAAATCAAAGGATTTCAACCGTATCAAGCGTATTTCGTATTAATTAACAATCTTGCGAGTCAGTTTATAAGTCAAGATTCGGAAATCCTTACAAAGAACGACATAAGACCAGCTGATCTTGCAAATGTTCATCTTGCACCGTTAAAAGCAGTCGAAATCATTGAACCAGGACTCTTTCTCAACGTCACAGATATTTAATTCGATACGCGAAAAAGCTCGGACACTTTCCGCAAACCCTTTCGGCGACACTTTGACGAGATCGCCGCGCAAGTTTAAGATTAACGAGCGAAAGCTGCTTTCCGTAATGCGATGAAGCGGTCGCCGCCAGCAAAACACGGCGGCGCAACTTTTGTCGGGTGAAACCGTTCGCGCAAACTTCATTAAATCGATAATAGAGTCCTTTTTTTTTGTGGATACCGTGGTTCGCGGAACAACATCAAAAGTCTAAGCGAAGATACAGGAGCAGGTTGGATCGCGAGGAAAGTTTGGTACGAGCGAGAAGTCGACTTACGGACGACAGACGGATGACGTTGTTATCGACTGCTGTTCGTTCTGTGGTGCACGCGTGTCGCGAAACTTCCTCGATATTTTACGGACCTCGCGACATCCACAATGTACCAACAAGCTGCGAACGCCTCGGGAGATTTCTTCTTTCAATTACGAAGGCGCGACGCGACGCGGCTCGTCGCGAGATGCTTTCGCAGAAATTCCGAGTAAACAGTTGCCGTTCTCGAATCGATCCGCGACGCGGCCGCGTCAGCTCCCGCGGTTCTGCCAGAGTAGCAGACGTGTTCGCGCACTATTCATAAATTCGCGATTGCTTCGCAAGTATTCGCGGTATTCGCTTTTGACGGGAGCGCCCGCAGCGGTCGCGGCTTCCTGTTTCTTCGATGCCAGCGCGAAAGTTACCAAGCTATGTCAACGATGAACGCGCTTCGCTGCCGCGGCACCGCGATTCGTAGATTGTTTCGCGTTCGTCAACTTTTATGCGCCGCGTATTTGTACTATGAAAGTACTGTGAAAGAGTTTCAAAAATGATTCATCATGCGCTGGAAATTCGCGTATATATCGGCGGATGAGTGAAATAAATGATATCGATGAGTTCTATACACTTATTATGTACGAGAAATATTACTTGTCTTTATTCTCGTGTACAGGGATAAACGACAGAAGCAGCTAACTGCATGCCTAACGAATGATCAGTTTATCGCTTTGAAAGAGAAGAGGGTGAATGTTTCGCCCATATCGTTACAAACATTCGTCAAAAGCCACGCGCATCGCGATAAAATTAAAAATACGATCAGTCTTTATCGATATTCCGAAATATCAATTTCTAATATAAGATGAAATGATGTAATATATGGTATGGTATGGTTACGTTACGAGATACGATATGACTTTAGATGCGGTGAAGTTGTTTGGATAAATCGAGAGTTTTTAACGAATGCATAGAAACAGTCGGTGATTTCCAATCACTTTAGCAGATTTGGTATGTACAAATATGATAATATAATTATTACTCGTTCAATTTTTATAATATACCGTATAATCTGAACTAATTTGCTACAGGATATATTTTATTCGAATAATATAAATTAGAAATAGAGAACAATGAATGCCGACAAAGCCGGAGAAGAACTCGCCAATATTTTTGATTGAGTATCGTTTCTTTCTACCTATATATATGCAGATATACCATATCGGATTGCGAAGAATATTCGCCGTGGGTGGCATCGACTTTCATTTCACAATATCTTTCCGCCATGACAAAAATGTTTCTCGATACGAGTGGTAGAATATTTTCTATGGAAATGAATTTTTCATGTTTATCGAAAAAATCCGTACCGACAAATAAAGATTAAACTTCTTGGTCGAGATTAACAAGAAGATTCACGAGTAACGGGGGAATTTTTGAAAATGCTTTTTACAGTGGATACAGAACGAAGCCGCGGCTCGCCCAAACCCCCAGAACAATCGATCCTGTTCGGCGGATAGGCAATCGCAATATATGGAGGCGGCCGATATAAACGCGAAGAACGGCCAACAATTCGTTCCCGACGTGGAGTTTCATTTCGGGGGATTCAATAATCGGTTACATCGCCAATAACTGTGCGAGTCGTTCGATTTTATAACGCCACGCTCCTACCAATCATCGCGAGTGCTTCGGTCTTATATACGACACCTGCAAGAAGCCACACGTTGCTTGTTATTTACTTGGTCGTTCACCTTCATTCATCGATACAAGTCTGTTCCGTAGAAACCTATAAAATACTTTCAATTAAATGAAATAATACCTTCGATCTTGTTTTTATATTACTATATCAAAATTTTATTTCTAGCGCAACTTTTTATTCGAATACCATGTTATTTTATATTATTTTTCTTCTCGAGGAATGTTATCGCCAACCACTTGATTAACGCCATAAATTATATCGTTCCTATTCGATAAAGAAAATTTCCATTTTTAAACAAGTTTCAGTTAAACTCTAGTTTCAGTTGCAGCTCTTTGGATCGACGTTTATTAAATATAAATTACCTGTATATAAAATTTTCAATGCCATATAGTCTACCACATAATCCAAGTTCTTTTGAAGAAATCGGAAGGCAAGGGAGTTAAGGAGGAGGAACTCAAAGTTTGGTGAATTTTAAATGAAATCGTCTGCTTTCTTAAAACGGATAATTACTGATCTAAGACTTTTGCATTGTGCCGTATACCGATAACCTAATCAAGCTATAGAAATAATTGGTACATGAGAAAAGGAAGAAAAGGAGAAACTTAGAGAGAGAGAGAGAGAGAAAGAGAGAGAGAGAGAGAGCGATACGAGAATGCATTTCGTGCTTCGAATGCCGCTACTCGAGTTGTATCGAACGTTAACCATATATAAATTAAAATTCAGTCGGCACGAACAACTAATTAACTGGAAATCAAATGTCTCGCGTTCCTTTGTTGTCGCGATGCTGCGCAAGAAGATTTCCGACAAGCTTTCATTAATCACCACGGCAAGAATCGAAACGTACTGGTGTTCGCGACTAATTGTGAGAGCATTAATAATGACGGAAACGGAAACTTGGAGTCATTACGCTGGCTCGTTTCTGGTAAACTAATCCCCGCGATGTTTGCTACAGTTACAATTGTAAAGTAATCGTTAGGTCGACGAAACGGGAGTACGAGTTTCGACTACGAAATCGATGTGAATAAACGGTTTGGATGCAATCGTTCTGGCAGCAAAGGAGAAATGATTTCACCATTGTAAGCTGGAGAACTTCACGTTTATTCAGTCACAACCACGGCTTTGTTCACTTTTGTTCTCGTTGTTAAATACGTTTCGATTGTTTCTCCTTTACGATTTAATATCTTTGTTGATTAATTTATTAACAAGTACTCGTTCAACCTTATCTCGCGGTAATCTCGAAACAATACAACGTGTATGAAAAAAAAATTAGCGTCGAGAAGCCAATTAAATACGAACAGAGAGTAGTATTTAAAGCTACGAACGAGTATTTATTCCGACAAAAGCGTATTTCCATGGAGAGCAAGAAAAAAAGAAAGAAACGGAGGAGAAAACGGACAAGAATCGAGTTCCATCGAAGCGATTAATTTGAAATTTTTTTCATAGATCTTACGGACAACGTTCTTTGCACGCTCGATGGCAATTAACCAGACCATAAATTCAACGGGACGAATAGTGCGCTGCGTCTTCATCGTGGGTGTTATGCCGCGTGGCTCACAGCAAACCGCCTTTCTCAACCGTCATTCCAAAAATAGAGTACATTTAATTACAAATTGACGACACGACGTAGTTTGCATTTCGCACAATACACTGTCAGTTTCCAACGGTTCCTATGTCCTACAATGTCACCGAAAAGATCTTCTTACTACATTTTCAAACACCTACATTGTTGCGGGACATAGCCGATGTCACGCTTCGAGATATATCCATACCTCGTGAGAAAGTTCGTTACCATTCGAGAAGCCTGATGAGTCGATCATAGAAACTTCTCGATGCTGGATCATCCGATATATCACGTGACTCAGTTTCCAACGATCACGAAAGACAAAGGACATAGGAACCAAGGGCGTCAAAATCATTCAGTTCTGTCCGAACCTTCAGAAGGTATACATCGAAAACGCAATCAATCTTTAAGTACAGTGAAGGCGAATATATCAAAGAATTCAAGTCTAATTATAACACACATTTAATTGTATCATCGCGACGAAAATAACTAATTGTCAATTACCTTCGGAAACATTGTTGGAAATACATATATTGGTATTGTTAATCAGTGTCAAAATCGTTACAACCACCCTTAATATCCGAAAAGAATTAAGGGAACGATCGTGTTCGTGGCGTCGATTGTTAATATCGTAACGAGAATTTACATCTCTCGTTGGCGCGTTTAATCGTGATCGCGTCTCTCCGCGAACGGTCGTAATAGTGGGTAACCAACGAAAGAGAGATACTGAAGGAGGTATTTAAGATTCCCGTAGAATGAATTGTAAATGCACGGGACGGTGGCATTCAGCGATGCAAATGGTGTTCCTCGGCCAGAGGGAGAAAAAGCATTCATTTCGCAGCTCCTTCATTTATTGGTAAACACGACGGAAACTGGCGAGCTCTGCCAGTTAATTCACCGCGACGACGGCCATTTCCCGCGGAAAAAGAGATTGCAGTAATTATCCTTTTACGAGCCGTCTGCGATTTCGTAACGTCCCAAGGAACCGCGTACCCTTTGCGAAGTGTCTACTGGTCGTCGAGTTGGCTGGGAAGAACCGTTGAATAGGAAGGAAGGAAGGAAGGAAGGAAGGAGGCGAGGAAGGCTGGATAGAAGAAACGGAGAAGAGACACTAAGAAAAACGAAGGAATCCGGCTGGAAGTTTCAACAGCTACGACTCGTAGCTCCTTTATCTTTGACTGCAAAACCGAACGGCAAATTGTTTGCCAAGATAAAGGGCTTTTCTGCAATCAGTTCATGGCTCGTTTCGTTATCTTGTTTATACACACTTTTCGTAAGAATATTTTTAACAGCATGAGAATTTATTTGTCTTTCGCGTTCTCTCGGTTGGACGAAAACTCGAACGACTAACAATTGTTCGTTGTGTGCCATAATTATTTCGCGATATAGTACTATCGATAAATTTCAAGACATTCGATGGAACGTGGATTTTTTTCGCTTGTCAGCGCAATTTTCTTTATTGTAGTTCGATACGAATGAATCAATGAGAGAGAAAAATAGAGGGGGAGGGACTGCATGTTCGTGGCTTGAAAGCTTGAAAGCTGGCTGCATTTTACAGCTGAAAGCATTTAAATGCGCAACGATTTGCAGATACTGCCCGATGGTATATTGCGTCCACCTGATTGGCCGATTTCAACGATAAATTTGACACATTAAAAATTTACCTGGTAACCATGGCGCTCGCGCTTTAATTTGAAAATAACGTATTTATAGAAAATACAACAGATATGTAATAGGAGTTTTAGTTTATTAATTTTATTCGCTTGTTTGTTCCCTACACATAAAAATCTCTCATTATCAGTGAACGTCGAGGAATATGTATTGATTTAACGAAACAATTTATTATAGTAAACTTTCTGCAACGTTTAACCAGTTTTTATAATAATAATTCAGAATATTGCCATATTCAATATTTAGCAAACGAATTACCTGCATACATCGTATTAAATAAATCAATAAATGTTCGCCGGAATATTTTTAAACGTTTTTTACGAGAAATCAATGAACGCTACTTGACGCATGAGCTACGTTGCATTAACTTGTATGACATCACGTATTTTCCCAAAAGACACCACTGTCGATGTGAAAGATTTGTTTGTCACTTTCGCGAACCATTTATACGAATACGTACGCGACGTATTTCTTATCAACGTAATGGGGACCGTTTGCAACATACGTCCAATTGTATCATTTGTTAAAGGTTTATTTCAGCAGAGACTGTTTTATTCGGCATACTGGAAATGACGCCAAAAATTTTCACCGTGAAGTTCGCGCAAAACGAACTCGTATACAAAGAAATATAATATTCATTTGACAAAAAGAAACGCATATGTAGCTCGATATCCTCTTCTCAACGTATAACGTTATAACGCGTGTTATTAAATAACATTCCAGTAACAGCCATTTCGGAATGGAATTCAAATAACGTTGTTCTAAAATTATATAAAATAACGTAAAATTGTGTTTGACCAGACAAGCAGAATGGGTTCGTTTCGTGTCGCGCAGAGTAAAATTAGCGTCTTTTGTCAGACAGGGACAATAGGAATAGTTTTGCAAGTGATACATGATTACGCAAAGTGAGGCAAGCAAAACAAGTACATCATATACGAGACAAGTAGAATAGGTCTGACCACTGGCAGACTGTAGAAGTGGCGTGGGTCGTGACTGATCAGACACGTGATATACAGTTATCCTCGAGGGACTAATACCACGTGATCACCGCTAGTAGAATTACAAATAGAACAAGATTGGTCAAATAGAGATAGACATTCAAGATCTCTCCTCCGATCCTTTTTTTCAAGCTGTCAGTGCGGCATTAAGGCGCGGTAAAAGAAGCGGCACTATGTAAGGAGCAATGATAAATGACATTAAGATGACAGACGAGAAAATGCTGTTGTTTCAATTTTTATTAATCGAATCTTCGAAAGATTTAAATACAGAATTTTCAACAATAGTGGCTACGAAATGTGTCGTATAATAGTTTTTGTTTGAGAATGTATCAATGCGAATGGTGCAGATCGAGAGACAACGAAAGAGGAATAATATGTATCCATCTTTAATGCAGTTTTCTACGTTTCGCAGAAAGAGAAGAATGCTGTCTTCGAGTCGCCGGACATTGAATGGATAAGAGAGAAAGAGAAGGGGGAGAGGATTTCCAGCCAGTTAAGTACATTCGTTCTTTTTCCATTATCTATCTCTCGTTACCGCAAAATTAAGAGGGTGGGACAATATCGAATGGAGAAGGAATTTTCATCTGGCGGAAACGAGAGGCTCGTAAAGCTTCTTTATAGAGATCTGTTAAAATCTCTTTAGCATTGCGAAACTCTGTATTTCCGAGGCGATAACCGCAAACCCTGGAATCCCTTTTCTTTCTATAATTTGAATTTCCTTTTATAATTCAATGATGAAAATCGAACGAATTGATATTGGATTTATCGGTTACCCATTCTGAATATCTCTTCCAATTTTCGGGAACAGACACGAACGACACGTGACAGTTGTTTCAATCGGCGCAAAACACTTTTAATAAAGCTGCAAATCGAATCAAATTGAAATATTTCAACAAAACTGACGAGAATAATGATTTTCGAAAAACGGGCCAGGCGACGAAACGTGACAGCGATAAATTTCGACACGGTAGGCACACGGTTTACGATAGAAATTCATATTCGACGATGTGGAAATTGAAATTCTGAAATGAACTAGTCTATCGTAGGATTTCACATTATACCGGTGACACGGGTAGAATTACATTCCGACCTCTCGTTTAAAGGAATTGTCGATGCCTTGAAAGCGAATATTTAAACAGCCGAGATATTTCAAAAGTTAATTAACGATTCTCATGTAGTTTTCTCTACATAAACGTATCTCTTTAAGCAATATATAATGTTGTCCCCGAATTAATTTATTCTATTTCACAATTTGCTTTGTGCCATGAAATTTCCGGAGATGTAAAAGCATTTAAACGAAATTACAACAAAACTGGAGTATTAATTTAAACGTTTCCCTTTATTTTTCTTCTTCGTTTCAGCCGGAAATTACAAGCTAACTCAAAATAGATCGATACCCACCTCGTCGTTTTATTACATAACTCAAACTTATAGATCATTTTTCCAAGCTTCTCTGTTCTTCACATTTGAATAACTTAACTTGTAACGATTTTTCTAAAAGATCGGATTATACGATATTTTACTCGAGAAGAAAGGATTGCATTTAAAATTTCAATGAGAACAGAAAATCTTCTATACATGAAATCCAATTTGTCGCGAGTTGACGCAAACTTTCTTCTTCGTCTTTATGGAATCTAAGGATTAAAACGTAATCCCATGATGCATTCCTCTGTTAATACAATAATTTATTGATCGATCTTGAAATATATGTTTTATGAGAATTTCGCTGGCAACTTGAGCGTATGGAATACGTTCTTCCGTGTAACGACCAGCGCATCGAGATCACGTAATTCGTGAAATCTCGTCGCGAGATCGAAAAACGTGGCGACGAATCAATCCTTTTTGAACAATCGTAAACGAGAGCACGCGGAGTCGTAAAATTTTTATGAAGTTCCTGTTGTGATATCACCTTTCTGATTTATTTCTCGTCGCTGACATACGTATGCGATACGAATGACATTGTCCCGTGCTTGTCAGACGTAGAAGCTTTACGTTCGTACTGTTAATTTTAATATTTAATAACACTTTACGTTTAAACCGAACGAAGAATTTGGAGACTTAAGTTAGAAAGATAATGACTAGCAAAGTTTTTAATTTCAGAATAATGGAAGTAAAGTTAAATTCTAATGGAGAAAATTTGCTCTCAAACCTTAAAACAGCTTTCTACGAGTAATAGTTATAGAAGTTCAGAAATTCATAACATCTTTTAGGAAAATACAAATATTATGTATCATTTCTTGTATTTATTTCATTTTATAAGAAAGATCATCCGATTATATCGATTGTATCCGATTAATGCCTGTACTATTGTTTGAAATCAAAAACAACCAAATCGAAATGAAGGATTCGATAGAAACTATCTTCGCTTCAAAATTTGTTCTGAATTTTACTTTTGGAATGCGAATAAGATTTTTTTTTTGTATCTATCAAACAGCGGTGACTACAATGGAAATTTCCCAATAAAACGCTGATAAAGTGCACATAATTTGAATCTGGCTCGATTGCGTTTTTGAAAGTATTCACTTTACGCGCGACGTAATTTACACATGTTTGACTGTGGTCGAAAGGTTTTACAGCGATTTAGGTACAGGTTTCGGCGTTCCATTCGTATCCAGTTAATCACGTAACTCATTTAGTCGTTAAAAACACTGCGTCGATCAAACGCGAAATAACGAGATTCGGTCGTTCGCTTAGGCGCGCCGCGAATCATTTAGTTGCCTCGCAGTTCCGTTCACGAGCGCATTAATTAATGCAATCGAGTAAATAGGCCGCAGCCTTTACATCGGCGGTTGCTTGATTCTCGCTTGTGGAACGATATACTTGTTCGAACGATCATTGTTGGCTGTCGATGATCGAACATATTCAGATATCGCGAATCGTTCTGTAACTTATGGTTGATTGAATTTGTTAGGGTTGAAATAATTATACTAGATCGTTGCACGAAATAAGTCGTAATTTTGAATAGATATGAAGTACACACGAGAGAAAAGGTTGTACATATATGTAATAAGTCTATTATATAACTATAACTATACATTATTATGTATAATATTATTATTATATTACTATTGTTACATATATCATATTATATAATATAGTTGCTGATTTTCTGACTCGCATAGCTTCATAGATTTTAACATAGGTGATAAATCGACAATGTTTTGTAAAAAGTGAACAATATTAGTTTAGCTGTTATGTTAGTTTAACTAAGTTGATATCAATCTCCGTAATTAATGTTAATAGAATTTTTTAAACGTACAAGAAGATGACAAAAACAGGCACTATGTACGAGTAATAAAAATGATTTCTACAAAATTCGAATAAATATTCAAGGGAATGTTACCGAAAAATCAGAAAAATAGTTAGAAACAATTAAAAGATTTCGACAGTTTGGTTGATTCAATTGTTCCATCGCTTTGACTATCGTAATAGCAATGCAGGAACCTTTCCAAAACTCACTGGGACAGTTTTGAGAGGCAATTTCACGGTAGGTGTGTTACGCAAAACATCCATCAATGTTTAAAGATCAAAGCGTTCCCGCTCTCGAGTTGTCTTTGTGACTTCATATCTCAAAGGGATATCAATTTTCTTTCCCTCCATTGCATGATTAAAAAAGCGCAATATATAGGAGGCTTTCGAGTTACATTTAATCGTTATTCATAGATAGTTTCATCCGTTTGTTCCCGCAGAAAAGCACTATCGGTTGGCTCGAAACACGAAACTCTTTATACTTGCAGGCATTTGTTCGTAACTAACTTTCGCAAGAGTAAACACATCCCTGTAGTTCCACAAGGAAGTTTATAATAAAATAAATTTTTCACAATAGTATCCCAGACACATCGGTATTCTAGATTCGATTCAGATAACTAGTAGCAGCTACGAAAATCTCAATTTTCGATAATCCAGCTTTCTATCCAACCCTTCGACACTTTTCAGACTTTAAAAAACCTCTCACTCCATTCTTCACAAGCAATTACTTCAAGCGAATATCGCATATCGCCGAGACGACGACTGCTCGAATTTGCAGCACGGTAGATGTCAATACAGGAATAAGTGAAAATTGATTTTCCTCGTAGTCAGATGTATCACAGTGAGAAAGAGATGGCGGGTCAAAGTGGTTCGCGAGGATCGTCGAAGCTTCGGTCAATTACTGTATTCCTGTACATAGAGAGAAAGATAGAAGGGCCGTAAAGGAAGGATGAAAACAAGTTGCAAATAAGAAGAGGAAGGTGAAAGGAAAGTAGGAGATAGAAAAAAGGGCAGTGAATTTGTCAGACGCTTCTCGCGTATGAAATATCGCCGCGTCAGCGGCAAGCTTGTAAAGACAGGTGAGCCGCGTGTCTTTCAACGATTCTCGGCATTCTCTAAAGCATCGGTGCTGACTGTACGTACCGGTTGATTCGGTTTGTTCAACGGGGCGCGGATTTCGTGACAAGCGACTGAAATAAACGAGAACAGCTCGCGCCAGACTATCTTAGCGGACGAACTCGTACAATCTATTTAACCGTTCTGAATGAAATTTTTTATTTAATAATTAAGCTATCGATTTAATAATTAAGTATAAAACTGGGCCGAGGAAATTGAAACAGAAAGTATAGGAAAAGATAAATGCAAGGAGGAGAAGAAGCTTCCATCCATGTATTAAATTTTACGAAGAATCTATGAAATGAAAAATACGAAAAATTACGATTTGTTATTTTAATGATAATTGTACTGATAATAAATTTGAGAATAGTAATTTTCTCATGACCGTTTTCTGTAATGTAATATCCTTCTATCAACGTACATTTCTACGTTTCTGTGCTCATGATTCTCGTACACGACATAATTGATGGAAGAGCCATCAACATTAATCCACCCTTTATAAAATTACTCTGCATTCCACATATTACGGTGGCGTAGGACGTAATATTTAGATGAGACAATCTCCATAATGAAAAGCATGGTAAACCAGAATTAAGTAGATAATGTTCAAACGTTCAATATTTATAGTAAAACAATTATATTTGCTCTGCGCTGCCGTGTAATCATTAATAGGAGCAATTTCGACCAACGCAATTCTAGGAAAGGGACCGTACACACGTGTGCTGAACACACTTCCGGAAGTACGCGCGAGAACACCGAGTATCCTCAGAACGATTTTGCAGCGCGGTTTTGCCAGCTCTGCCAGCGAGTCCCCGGTATTCCGTGAATTTGCAATAATGCTCCCGTCCTCATTGTCTAGCCACGTTTCGTTTGTACACGGTCCACTCGGCCATACGTTCGTATATATAGATATTTACCTACATTTGTTCGCTTCTGATGCATGCGAATGTTTGTTCGCGCAAAGCTCGGCCAGGCTGTTATATAGTGCCGTATATCTTTACGGGTACTTCGCGGAAAAATCCCCGGATGTTAAAGATCTCGCGAGAGTACCAGTGTCGCTCGAAATTTGTCAGCGATTCAAAGTTACGTAGCGCGTACACGTTCTATACCGCGCAGAATACATTCGTCAGATTTTACAGAGGAATTGTTACGGAGCAGCAACCTGTTTTCTTTATCCTGTCCGTGAATGTAAAACCGGATCTTGAGAAATTGCGCTCTTTGGAAAACATGGAAATCTGAGTTCAAATCGAATCTTATTACGTTTAACGTTTTCTCTGATCTGTGTATATTTTCCCTAGACCAGCGTAGTTTATAATTAGATCGAAATCAGAAATATGAGAAAGAGCAACAAAAATCCTATGATTACGATATTATGGAATTAGATTAAAAAATATGTATTACGCTTAGGAGACTAAGATACATCTTGGACTAATTAATTCCAATAAAGATAGAATATCTTTTCTGGATATCGAGCATCGTGAAGTCAAATTGCGCGCGTTTAATTACGAGCAATGTGCATTCAGGCAACGTGGATCAACTTTGTCGTACGAGCAAATGAAAACGTTTCGCTGGGATACGTAACTTTATCGGATTACATCAAGGCCGAGTTCGAATTCAGTCGAGCGGTTTTTCCAGGCGAAATTCCTGTCGGAAAAAGCGCGGCTATGAAGCGTACCGGCGCGACGCAACGGTTGTCGCTCACACGACTCTCTGTCTAGAACGAGGACACGATGCATTTGCACTTCCGCCAATTTACCGCGGCAAACACGTCCGCGGTACTTAACGACGAGCTAGGAACACCTGTGGGCACGTGCGTTCGCGTACACCTGCTGAATTTCGGTACGTATTTACGTACCGGTAGTGGCGAAAGTGCTTTGTAAACGAGGTAAAACCAGCTGTAAGAGGAGCAAAAAAAAAAAAAAAAATAAAACGAAATATCGTACTACACGAGCGTAGAATCTCGTTTCTTTCTGAATGGCGAAAGAGACTGGCAAATCGTGAGATGTTTCGTGGTGTGACAATAGCAAGGGTCAGTCGGTGCAAATCGAATCGAACGCCGTCCTTCTAACTGCGATTCCGATGTTTACACGCACGAAATGATCTTTTGCGAATTCGTTTTCCCTCTCGTTCTCTCTGCTCTTTACTCTTTCTGTCTCTCCCTGTCGATGGTTCCTCGTCCGATCGAAACGAACGCGTAATATCGTTTCACTACACCGGCGGCAAAAAGTGCACGACAAAAATCGAAATTGCAAACTTCCGAAGAATATCGATCAATAGATACCAGGAAGTAAGTTTCAATTCGAAAGAGCAGTTTCACGTAATCTTGTTCGTAGCGGCGTTTTAGACGCTGAAACTTGCGATCGGTATTCGAAAGTTCTTTAGCTGTTGCAGCCCTGCATAAATCTTTCGCTATCGCGACATTTTTCCTGGCATCGTTCTTGCTGCTTCCGTCAGTTCGCTCGTCGCTTTGCGCCATCATCCAGCTTCGATCTTTACAGCCCCCTTGCTCCGCCTTATAATAGCTGGTCCATTAATGCCGAGCGACACATACCGGTATTGCCTCAACGTGCTTTGTTGCCTCGCGTATAAAAGAATCTACGAGATAAGGAAAAGAAAGGCGTCTCGCGTCTCCTGTGGCCGTCTACGAACAAAATCGTAATTTATTCATTTCCTTTCGCAATTTTTCACGGAAACGACAGTGATCATTTCATTACGACGAATATCCGAATAAAATACTCTTTCATTTCGATGTTTTAAAACGTATATCTATAGGAGGGCGCGTGTTTTGTTTATTCGTCAGAGTCAGTTATAGAGTCAATTAAACACAATGAGAAACGATGATTTGCTTTTTGTTTGAAAGATTCTACGTAAATTTTTATTCGTACGAAGAATTAATAACTAACCACGTTCGCAGTTTATTACCTATTTGACCAATTTTACTATCTTAACGATTTGTTTAACTCTTTGAAATCAGATTTTTCTGTAATATCAAGATTATCCACGACTCAGGTATAAAATTTGTGAAAGAATCGAAACGAGAGACGTATCGAACAATGCAAGCTACCATCCACATATTTAAAAAGGGATCATTGAGACGAAAGATATGAAAAATTGGTAACTCGCCATAGTCGCATTTTATTATCGTCGAAGTAAAGAATTATTTGAGAAACGTTTTTCGACGGATATATGAATTCTGTTTTGTACATTCGGCACTGATATAAAGTTTACGATCAGTCAACGTTCACGTACTGAATTAACGCGTACGTACGACGATACTCGTAATCGTAGCGCAGCCCTGAATCACAGAACAACCGAAATCGCTGAAGGCCCCTACGGTTGCTTTAAAATTTTATTGCAGATGTAAAACTTAACAACGTCACCGAGGAGCAGCAATAAAGACCATTCCGTGCCAGACTACCTCCCAGAACAAGAATAACAGGTTGAATTACTCGCAGCATTTAGTCGAACGATCCGATGAAACTGACGGGGAATGAGACCGCGTAAACGGATTGTTGTGAAACTTTTATCGCACCTCATCGTGTTACTTTTTCATCGAACAACAATTTACCGACGAAAGTTTACTGCAGTTCTCGAAAACTGTGAGTTCGTTCGACAACTTTTTCTACAAATATCGTGCACCGTATCAAGATGAACGAAACTCGTCGAGAATACGCTTCTTTTGAGCGGATCGTATGTAAGGGTGGAACTCATAGTATCGTACAAGCGACCAGGAGGTGATATTTTTTGCAAAAGTAAGTTAAAAGTGGAAAATAAAATTTCTTCGCTCGAAGCTTAATTTTTGAAAAAAAAAAAATTCATTTTGAATAGTTAAGATTACTAGATCTATATAAAATACAAAGCATTTTGTATATACGGTGTTTGCTATCTATGTCTTTAGCGACGCTAGAATCTACAACCTATTGATTCAGTGACGCTACGATGCCTACTCTCTTTGGATTCGGTAACACCACAATTCCTATTATCTATGGATTCAGTGATACTATAATGTCTGTTATCTCTGAATTCGGTGACGTTGTAATCGCTAAAGCGATTCTATATACGAGTAAAATGAGACTATTTTGTGAATTATCGAGTCCAAGTGAAATTTACAGTATTTCTTAGTTCGAGAAAAATTGATTATCTAAGAAATGAAACCTCGGACGAAGAAATTTTATTTTACGTCCAGTTTTTCTTTCTGGCCAAATTTTGGAATGTTTTCGGCACCACCTTGCATTTACTATAAATGGTGCATCCGTGCGGCGATGCGATACGTACGGGAATTGTCAATGGAAAAGAAATGGACATCGATTCTATCGCGCTCAGGTCTCTGATCTTTTCTTCAGAAACGATCGCGCGCAGAAAACTGGCAGTAACGATTTTCCATGCGAAGATCCACGTATTCTTCTACCTTCTACCCGATGTATGACGAAGGGAGGTTGGGCTTTCTTTTATGCAATCGCTGATTTACATTCGCGATTCTTGGATTTCGTTCAAGCTGAGAAATCACGATCCCTGAAAACTGCGGAATACGAATTTATTCGATTCTAACTGGATGGACTGTGTAATATTGAAATAGCGGATATGTTATTTACTGTCCTGTATTGATCGCAACCGAAAGTTGACGTTGTATTATTGCACGTTGAAATAACTTTTGATTTAGAGCGTTGTTGTATTTCGGTAAAGTACCTTTTATTGTTTCTATTGTCGCATTTTAAATAAAATAAATGGTATGGACGTTTTATTCGTATAACGCGAATTGCGCAATACGTTTCTCTATGCTCGGCTAATAATTTTTTTTATTCGCGGTTGAGATGTCAAACACGCTAGTATTGATTAAAGAATTAAACGACAGAAAACTTTCTTAAGGATAGTAGATAAAACAATTTTCACAGAAGTAACGTGAAATACGTAGCAGATTACCGGCGGTCTAACAAGTAGAATAGTGCGTCTTTTAGTCAGACGAGTCGAATCGTACGCTTAAAGGATCAAGTAAGTGAAATAAAATCGGATAAGCGAAATGATATCGTAGTCAGACTAATGAAATAAAATTTGCACCAAATTTAACAAAGAAATCTTTTTGTAGTTTAAGTAATATTTGATGATCCTTTCTCGGACGATTGGAATAAGATACGTTGTAAAAGGAAATAATATTGTTCCCCGTTAGAGATAAAACTACGGTCATCAAACAACCGGAACAATATTATTCTGATCAAACAAGTGGAACAGATGAATTCTGTTTGGTCAAGTGGGATAAGATTGTTCGTGATAGGCGTTTAAAGTGGCTTAGCCGAAATTGCAGGAGATAGAAGCCGATTTCGTGCGGCAATTTCATTCCACGCCACGTTATGATCTATCGAACGTCCCTCGCTGGATTCATATACTTTCCCCGTGACGATTCGTGTCGAAAGACGTACGTAAATTCTTCTACAAGCGTTCCCTTATTTCGCAGAAAGCACGCACGGCCTCTCGAACTTCGTGAAAACGGTTATACGAATGCAGAGCCTGTTACTGGAGGCGTAAATAAAAGATAACTCCTACGTCTATGGAGAGATATATATCTCCCTTCCGAAGACTTTCTTCCTCTGTACCTTCAAGCATCGCTATACAGGACGAACCTAATTAATCATTCGAGCTTTGAGTTCTAGTCGTAGCCTCTCGTCTTAAACATGTAGAAAATGATCAGGGCGATTTAATCGTGATGTAACTGTAACTTTATCTTCACCGTTACAACATCCCATCGAGTGATGTTCATCGGAGTTGAAAAATGTTCAATGGTTTCGACACAGAAAGAGAGAGAGAGACGGAGAGAGAAAGACAGTGAGTCGACGCAAGGAGATCACGAAAATTCATTAAAATGGGAAATCGTCGGAAGAGGGAACGCGGTGGAGTTCAACGGCGTTGAATATCGCTTCGACCTCGTTACGTTACTTGATCGTGGATTCGATAATCAGAAGGCTGCTCGTCCAGCTAGAAAATCGGAAAATGAAATAACGAGCGACGATGAAACTTTTAGAGCCACGACGCATCCACAGATACGTCACCGATCGAAGCGATATTATATTTCGGTGCCGTAAAACCAAAGAGCGCTCATAAAACTTTGGTACACGACCAACAAGAACGATCACCTGAATCCCTGATGAAATTCAGACAACAAAAATGAATACCAGTCGTAGGATCCAACGATCCATTGTTTGTTTTCTTGGCTTTTTCTGATCGTTAAGGGAACTTTTACGTCCCCTAAAACGGAAACTACATTCGATGTTCATTCTTTTTTGGGGAATTTCAATTTCTCCTAGTCCATTTTATGGGACGGTTAAACTGCAACGATCCGACGCGGATCAATTGAGACCTAGCAGTAATTTTTGGATTCGTAGGAAAATTTTCGAATCGCGCATTACCGCGAGTTGATGATCATGTCGTTGAACCTTCGAATTGTTCAATTCAAAGTGAAACATACGTCGGCGAAAATCGTTTTAGCATTCGCGCCGTTCGCATACGCCCTTGTGTAACTGCAGCGAAGTTAGGCGATCGATGACAGGTATACATAGGTATGTTGGCTGGAACAGGTGACAGCTTGGTAAACCGCACACCGTAAGTGAATTAATTGTTTACCGAGAATTTCCTATTCGCCTTGATATGTCTAAATTTACCATCTATGTCAATTTGCACGAACGAATGATACAGGTTTGAAAATTTTCCCGATGAGTTTGGAGGAAGAAGCCCGTATTCCTTTGGTTTATGTCGAATATTAGCTTTGGAAATTATTTTTATTCGAGCGTTCCTATTTTGAAGACCTGTCGAAAGCAGTCTATCAGGGATAGACGACGCGCGCATTTAGAAACAAACACTCGAGTGTCCCAGGTTAATCTTCTCACAGTTCTGACTGAACTTCACTTTCAGGAAATTGTGGACGCGGTTCCCGTAGACGGATTTCATTAACCTATCCAGACGATGACAGTAATTTCGGGCAATTATAATTACGAGATTACAATTAGGTTGTACTCAGTAGCAGAGACCTCCAGAGAGACAGAGAGAGACAGACAGACAGACAGAGAGAGAGAGAGAGAGAGAGAGAGAGTCAGAGAGGAAGAAAAAGATGGGCCAGGTAATTCGAGGATGAATCATCGTTTGGATGGGCGTCTAGCCGAAGCTTTCCCTAACGAGCTCCCGCGGTATTCCTGGTAATAAAGTGGCCAGGAAAATGGCGGAGTCGGGCAAAAAGCCCATTGCCAAGATTTAAACGCACCGCAACCGAGTCAGCTAGTTGCTGCGAGCGTAACTTAGGGATGCAACAAACCGGAAGAGAACGAACGATGCGAGCGGCCAGCCAGCTTCTCCTTTATTACTTTCTTCTCTGGACAATACTGGGCGCAACCGCGTTTTCGTTTTTCCGACATTTACACGACCAACTTTTCTGCAACTGTGTTTTCGTTGTTTGTTCTTCGGCTCTCTTCCCCGAGTTTCCCTTTCCCTTTGTTCCACCGACTTCTCGCTTCGCCGGAACAGGCCACTTTGTACTCGGAAGTTGGATTCGATGAGTCGTCGCTGTTCGATCAAGGAAAACAAAAACCGGGACCGCAGCCAATTCGACTGGCATTCGTTCACGATCCAAAGAAACCTAAGTGGAGTTCGAATTCGAAGATTATCGCGAAGAAGAGTAACCTTTGAATAGAATGGTTCTTCTCGGTGTCTTTTTATCCGATGAAAATAGCGTCGAGAGTTTCGAAATGCGTTCGAGCCACCACGACCGGATATAAAATATGAGAAACAAGGAAAGTTCATTTAAACGCGCCTGTAAGCGAACGAACGCAAGGAAATATCGTACGCACGACAGAAATTACAGGACGTGCGCAACGGTACTTCATAAAATGCTTTACATCGCTCGTTTACCGGAATACAATGGCCTCCAATGAAACGGTTGTCAGTTCGCTGCGAAAAAAATAGCCACGCTAATTTACAAGAGATGCGAAATGTTTTCGTTGCAAGAGGGTGGAACATGGGTGGGTCTGTTGCATGCGAGCGTAATTGAATTTCATCGGTAAATGGCTCGGGCCCGACGACAAAAATTGTTCGAATTAAACAGCGCGTTGCAATCGAGACCGTTCTTCGAACATGGATTCCACGTTACGCTTCGTTTCATTGGATAATAAACAGAGAGATAGAAGGAGAGACAGGCATTCGCGTCGTTTATGTCGCCAAGCCAGGTTCTCCCAACGCTGAAAAGTATGCAGTTGCATGGATGACGACCGGAACTTTCCAATAGATTGAAGATTTATCAACGAGATTAAATTCCGTGGTTACAGTACCTCAAGTTTCCACTGTTATTCCATTGAGAGGCAAAAATCACGCGCGTGGCTCGCAGTGTCTCCTCTGCAAAACTCACGATCGCGTTTCATCGGGCTCAATAGGCGTATTCATATCGACGATGCTATTGCACGATACAACGCGTTTCACTCATCGCAAATTTATTCCAGCAAGAATACCGACTCGCTCCTTGTTTATACGCGAGAAGAAATTCGCAGATGCCGTCGTTTCTCTCTTGTTTGCAAATCTCCGTGTGATTATCATCCGCGGTATATTTCAAATCTTCTCCGTAACTGACGTAAGTAACTTACTTGCTTACTTAAGTAATAAATAATCAAAAGAACGAAGAAACGGAGAAACCGAAAGAAAAGAGACTCTGAAATTCAAAGGAAAAATCTTTACGGTTTAACGTTCCGGTACGTTTGAACGATACAGGGGGGGATTATCAAAACAGTCCCGAAGAAACGTAAAAAATGGTCGGCGGCCACTTGTTCCGCGCAATTTGCCGGCAACCGCAACAAGATAATGGTCATTTATGCGGCCATTTTTCCGGCGGACCGGGAAATATGAAGAGCGGCCACGAGGCCCGTATGCACGTGGCCGCCAATACAAAGAACGCCGCAATTCACGCGGAAGCGGTTTCCGGTAGATATTCTTTTTTCGCCGCGTTTATTTTCGACGTTCCGTTTTTCATTTTGCCCGTTGTCCGGCCCCTTTTTTCGTGCCACGGCCCGCTTTCACCCTCCAATAGCCGTACCTCTTCTTTCTCCCTGCCTCATCCTCTACAACCCTCTGACTCACCCCTCATCCTTCGTCCGGGTTTTTTGCCCCCCCCCCCACTCTATTCACACCAGAGCTTTTACCTTTGATGAATCGCGCTGGAATTACCCGTTGCATTCGCGGGGCCAATGGAGCAGCTTCTGCGAGGTGAAAAGATAGAGAGAGCCCGGGAAAAAGTCTGCGCAAGCGGCGAGAGCGAGAGACAGTAAACTATCCCGTCGATATTTCTGCCCGTATAACGAGGTAGGAAGCCACCCGGCAGATTCATTCGAGGCCTCTGTGGAGCAGCGGCGATTCTTTTTCTGCCTTCTTCAGCCTCCCGTTTTCCTATTCCACCCTGTTCCTACCGTATTCTTCGAAGCTCGATATCATGCACGTCGTCTGGAAGCGGAATTGCGGGGAAAAACGGTTGTCCCCCGTTTTATACGCGTATACGCGATACGATCGCAACGCGGACATTACGCTTTAAAATATGATAATGCGACGCGCGAATTTATTCGGTCCGCGATATCACGAAATTCCGCATCGATTGCGATGTTAATTGAAAATCGACGCTTTGCGCGCGACAGCGGCACTCCTCTCCTTTAATTACAATTATTATCAATCGGGCGGAGCTGCAATTACAAATTTTCATCCGCTGTGACGATTCAGATGTAGGCGTGACAATCGTCGTATTTTTCCATTGTAATAGACCAACGTGTATTTCCTAAAAGAGAGTAAAGGATCCTAAATAAAAGTTGAGAAATCAATATCTCCAAAATTAGAAATAAACGTTTAGGTAAAAAGCATCGTCGATATTTTAAATTCAATCTATTTAATCCTTACTATATTTTGAATTGAATCTTCGTTGCGAGAATTTTTTTAATACCGAAAGTATTGCACGATCAAATTAGCGATGGAACTTTCTTTCCCTATTTTCTGAGTATTGGGGCTTTTGAATCCTTCTTCTTACCACCCTGTATTAGTAGCAATTCACTCGGTCGGAACATTAAATTCGTATGGACTATCTCGTATATACGACGATACACGCGATACTTGATTATAACGGCCCTATATTCACCGGCGTTGTACGTTGGTTCCTGTAAAATGTTGAACATGAACGGACGTCTCTTGGTTCGCAACGAGGAAACGAGAAAAGACGGGCCACGTCAGACGGAGTTAGAGATTGAGCGGAAAAAGGAAAAGGTTGCGGGAAAGAAGCAGAGAGAGATGGACGTAATTGAGAAGATATTTTAAACAAGGATGACGTGGATGCAATATCAGAAGAGCGGCAGTTCAGGGAGTGCAACGGGCACTGAAAGATTAAAGCGAAGACCGATTTTCCATTCCCTTTTAATGCGAATCTGACAAATCAAATCCTCGAAAGAGGGTCTTGCACGCCACAGAGGGCTGGATGCGCTTTTACGAGCGGAGCACGTCAATCTTCAGGGAGTTTATGTCTCGTTTAAATAGGGCTCGCGTTACACGATGCCATTGGTTGAATGTGTACGGGCCCCTCGCCTCGTCTAACTGCTACCTTAAGCGAGTTTCTCTCGTTTTGAAACAGGGTAATTAAGCTAATTGAATCGGCGTGCCTTTGATTCGTACTAATAACGCCGAGCCTCTGACTGGCACGGCTATAATTTGCGCGACGGATTTCCCCGCGACGTGGAAACTCGCGACAATGATTAATCCGAGGATGAATTAGAGATTAGGATGCCCTGATTCTTTCTTTGAAGTAAATTAATATCATCGGGGATGAAATATTAATTAAGGATTTCTATTATACGATAATACCAAAATTCTGCAAAGTTTAAATCCAAGTTTCAAATGTTTTGCGTATTTTCAAATTGTCGAGTTTTCTTTGCGTTTCGATCTACGATCAAACATTGTCACTCGGTATCTACTACTATGCATGTAACGAACGTTATTATATGTTAATATCTCATACATCAACGAATGAATCTTTATAGCTAGCAAAGAAATACAGGATATTCATAAAATTTCAAACGCAGATGTCATGTCGAAACACTCTTCCATTAATAACCTGACTCGCTAGGTAGAAATAGATTCTCTGTGGATAAACGAATTAATTATTTAAACGTTATGAAAACGATAGCTACCGCTGTGATGTCACTCATTAAGCATGCATAAATGAAGATAGAACCGGATACTACGTGCAACATGAATTCTGCAGAGGGAAGAGAAACACGAACGATTCCAGTACCTCTATCGAAACGTAATGAGCGATAATCCGAGGAAACGAAAGGGAATGGTTAAGGAGAAATAAGAACCGAACCACGTGAATTTTTTTACAACAGTGCAACATAATCGTAAGCGGAAAATACGTGCGAACCATCGTTTCACGGAATCTGCCATTCGGATTTTTACGTGCAACCGACTTTGCGAGGCAATCGTGCTCTTCTACGAATAGAAGAGAAAAGGGAGAGAAAGAAAAGGACGTAGAGATTTTCTTCTAATGATCGGCTGAGACCGAGAGAAAATTCTCAAGATTTGACGTCGAATCCGTGTGTTCCTCTTCAGCCCCTAACTGCGCAAGATATTTATCCGGAATAGCGATCCTCCGCGTCTACCTATCGCTATGGCTGGAGTTATATTTACGATACGGAACGCCGGAAATCGCTCTGACCCACTGCCGTACGTGGCCATTTTTGCGCGTCTGGCAAATTCATGGACCTGGAACTACTTTCTGAACTTCGCCATCCGGTCCTTTTTATGGTCTCGATACGTGGCCATACAATACGAACTGCAGATTGTCGTAATAAATTCTGTTGCCCGTACGAAAGTAGAGAAAACAAAAATAAATAATGTTGCTTTACATTATGTTGCACTAACGTTAGAACCAGCAAGCTCGTCAGAATGGCGTGTTTCGTTTGTACTTGCAATTAGCGAAAAAGTCTAGCTGCTTTTAATAAAATTAATTTTGATCTTAAAAGATATAGAATTATTTGTTCTTTTTGGGGGAATTTTTCACATATTATCTTCAGAAGGATTGAAAAATAGGAATGTGGAACATTAATAATGGCAACTATAAATAATGTGAGCAGAATACAAGGAAGCTCAGCGACTTCTATTTAAGGAATAACTCACAGTCTCTCTTTCTCTGTTCTCCAGTTCCCTTCTCTTACGTCAGACGAACTATGCAAACACTTTCACGACACACTGAATCACGTCCGTCTAAAAGTTGGGTGACTATGCATTCTTCTTTTACACGCCAACCTCGTGCACTCGGTTCATTTATTTCTAGCACTCAGTCGCTCGAAATACAAAATTCCAATTTTTATAACCGTCTATAGGTATGTATTATATAGTACATAATGCAATAATAGTATACAGTGTATAAGTATATACGTCAATTCTGGCTAAAAAGAGAAACAGTGAAATAATCGTTAATATGAAAATTGTTAGTTCCCAGCAACTTCTTGCGACATAAAATTTCATGCCATCCAAGCGAGGAAGTTATCAGACTGTTACGTTATTTGCTTAAACCCCTAACGAGTCAAAGAAAAGCGTACTTAAGAGTTTCGTCGGGATCGCGAATAATTAGCCATAGTTGCCGGAGTTCGCACACGAGAAAGCGTAAGATGTAATCTCAAGTTCTTGTTACTTCCAGCCATTGTCGCAGCAGAGAATTATAACAGGGACGCGAATCGAATTTGCTTTCTGCATTGCCAACTTGTGACCTTACGATTACGACGACGGTTTATGACATCGTTAATCGGTCACTAACGATTAACTAAGTAATTTAAGTTAGATAAAGCAACGAAGAGAATAATATACGCCTTATTCGCGTAATTGTGCGCCTGATTGCTATGAACGAACGATGCATGGTTTAAGGTAGATAGTAAAGGTAAGGCTCTTGATTAAACGTGGAATTAGTGCGTTACACGAAGCGTCCACGGTGTAGCACGTGGACCGTTTAACCAGCATTCATTTGATTATAATCATCGATACCTGCACGATCAACCGCCCTCGAATATCGAGTTCAAGTGGATTGCGAGATAATTTGTTATTATAGAATACCGATAACGCGGCAACTTGTCTTGATACCAAGTTAAAGCTCGTTGATACTAGTTGAACCACGCGTTGAACGTTATAATCGATGACAATGAAAAGATAATAATAATAGAACGTATATTTTTAGAAATGCATAAAGCGAAAGAGAAATTGTTGAGGATGAATTCAGCCGCTCAGAAGTCACGTTAGACGAATTCAAAAATTGAAAAGTAATTATAATTATTGGAATTTACTAACACATATGTCGTATTTTTTTTAATAAATAAGCAACAAAAGGTATAATTGACCAGTTTAGCTTGAAAAGCTCAATTAATATTGTAGTAGAATAACTGCGCGAGACAAGCGAATTAGGAGTAGGGCAAGTGGTATGAGACTTGTCGGGTCAGACAAGAGAATTGAGCTCACTCGTACATGCGGAAACCGGTACTATTTTTGGGTAGACAAGTAGAAATGGTTTGTCCGTGGTTAGATAAGTGAAATGGGTCGATTTTTCGTAGCAGAGGTAGAAGAGCTATTCCTGATCGGTCAAATGGAATGAGCTACACCTAATCGGCCAAGGGAAATGAGAATGTACTCGGTCAACTGAGAATCCGGTCATTCCTGGATGTAAAATGTGTTTATAGAACGCGTAAAGTAATTTTATGCTTCAGAAATACTAATTGATATCGTAATTGAATATTTACCAATCAGACGTGGAATTAATGCAGGTACTTTGTTACGCGTCTTTGACGTCGTTGATTAAGTTTCATTTAATTACGAACGAATGTATTTAAGTGAATAACTGGAACGATTGGTTAATCTTGAATTAGTATTGAAACAGCGTTTCTGGGGACAGAAAAATTCATTTATAGCAATTTTTATAGAGGTGCGACGTCAGTTTCATATAAAAGCAAAGATAGCCCGACTGTGAAACATTTTCTCAGGGGTTCTCTATTGTACGGAAATGTGATCTTTTATGTTTGTTTCACTTTTGAAAGTGCTCTCTACAATGTAAAATATCGCTTCTTTCAATTCTTTGCATACTCTTTCACTCACTGAAATGCTTTAATGATTGACGTTGAAACGTACATCAAAGCAAAATACGTTCGAATATAATTAATTTTCTGCTCTCGTGATATTCAAATTAACCGAAGAAATAGCGACAATAGCCTGGTTAAAACTGTTAATTAATTAATTTTTCGAGCAATATCGCTTCCAGTTAAATCTTAAACTGAAACTACGAGAACGTACACATCGATATAGGGTAGTGACGAGCGTAACAACAACGCTCGGGAGAGGTGTTCTAAAAAGATAGTAAAACAAGAATTAGAAGATCCAGAGAATAGAAGGTAGCAATTTTGAGACAGAGAGATTCTCTACTATAATCTCTACGATTGCCCGTTACTAACCATTAACTTTGTATGTCTCTGTGAATTTAACCGAAGATTTCTCGCGTTGAAAGAGTCAATTACAATGAAATAGAAAGTCACTGTCTGTGGAACGGAAGTGAAAATAAACGGGTAAGGAATAACAAGAAAAGAAGACAGCACAGAAAACTAATACTCAATACGAAAACACGCCAAGATAAAGTCATTAAAGTTTTAAAGAAAGCTTGTAAAATGCCACGGGGAGATTCGAAAGAAAAGGCAAGAAACTAGACGCGTGCTCGATAAAAGAAAGAAGAGGAAAATTGCAGGAGACACGCTAGCAGCCACAATCATCCGTAATCTAATTCGTTCACATCCGTGTCCACCTTTGGGATTCACAAACAAAATTACATTGAAAGATGTCGCGCCATAAACCACCCTGGTTGATGGTTGTACAGCATGGTAGACGTTCCAAGTCTGATCTGACCTTTATCTTTCTTTCATTCGCCCCTTTATTGCAGCCGTCGCATCGCGCGACATCAAAATTTCTTTCACGTCGACCCACCCGTGTCCCCTTTAAGATTTCTAAGGTCACTTTGAATTGAACAGAAGGCAGCCGAGGCTTGATGACAAATGTACATACGCGGCGAAGGTATCTTGAATGTTGAACGCGCAAGAAGAATTTCCACAAAATTTTAAATTTCAAATATAGATAGGCAATTTTTTCGAAATAAGTACACCGGCAAAAATACCACACTTTGTTACCAAAAAAGTAACGAAGCAGGAAAGACGGTGAGGTTGAAACGAAAAAAAAAAAAAGATATCGTGCGAAAGATAATGGAGATCAACTTTCTGTGGGCAGAAAAGAATATAACAATGCAGTGGAAGCGAGCCGAGTAAATTGCACAGAAAATAGGGCATTTAAATGCAACTTTGTGTACTTTCACGAGTCGAAACGAAGAAAACCAACGGC
This sequence comes from Bombus superbus, assembly GCA_014737385.1. Lineage (NCBI taxonomy): Eukaryota > Metazoa > Arthropoda > Insecta > Hymenoptera > Apidae > Bombus > Bombus superbus. The sequence continues at coordinate 1,370,741 of JACXIK010000003.1, read as the reverse complement.
ATTTCGGCTACTGTTCGTTAACGCTACTTTAAGAGCTACGTAACTCGCAGCCGAGGGGCAAAAAAAAAAAAAAATCACGCAGGAATTGCGACAATACTTTTTAACGTTCTCACGATAAAGTTCACGCATCCGGTCCGTCTCTGTATTTCTGTGTGTGTATTTCGCGCGCACATCTGTTCACCCGACAACTCCCGTGTAACTTCTGCGAGCCTTTCGTTGCAAACACGTCCCGCTAGAAACGTGAGAATTTAATCGCCTTCCTATTCCGATACTAGCGGGAATAAATCAGCCAGTGCCGCATAAATAAGATCCCCTGTCAACATTACGTCGCTGATAATGCGTTACAGAGAACGTGCTTGACTCCATGGCTTAATGGAGTAGAAATTCTTTTGGAGTTTACAATTGATAACGCTGGATAGATCGAGCGAGATGAATTTCACTCGTGTCTTGTCAAACGCGAATTGAAGTCGGAGTAGAAACGGCTCGGTAACTGATCAAAGCTAAACCTTAACTATTGTGACTTCAGACGGAGTAATTGTGCAGTCAATAGTGTCTATGCTTAATGATACTGAAAACTCGGTAGTTTGGTATTGCAGGATATTTCCTGAATGCGAATTTTTCCTTCCGATCATTTCAACATTCGAAATTTTATAAATATTTGTCTGATCATAAGTATATAATAATCACAATCGCTTAAGTGGTGAAATTTATAACTGGGCTCTATCATATTATAATATCGATAAATAATATGGACATTTAGAGAAGGAAATAAAATAACACGAGAAAGTTATGAATTCAATTTAACTTAGTTTAATGGTATTTAATGGGTTCCTCGATACGTGGACTTCTGCGCATTCCTTCTAGAATGCAGAGTAGCTGCAGAACGTTCAGAGCCAGTGTACAGAAGCTCCTATTAAATTACGAAACAGTTCCTGAGCACGGAACTCGAAAAGGCAACTGTGTTTGCAGCTCGGCCAAGCGGCAAGCATAGTTGACGATTCGTCCTGTAAATCTTTTATCGGGAGATAAAGTGGAATCTCCGTTTCATAGGTAGCCAGACCCGGAATCCTTCCAAGATGTCGACCAGGATATCTCGAACGAAATTCGTTCCCTCGATTTCTTTCGCTTCGTTCCGTTCTCCAGTGTTCTCCTCTTTCATCTTTCGACCTCTATCGATTCCTCGTTTATTCCACCAACCTGTATCTTTTTTTCATTCAAACAAACTTTATCTTCCTTTTCTTTCACTCCGACATCTATTCAGAATTCGTCCTCTTCTTTCGATTTCCATCTGCTCCGATCCTTCCAACTTCCTGCATATATCAATCCTCTTGTCAGCTTACCACCGTTTTCTTTGTATGCCCTGCATTCTTTATCCTCATTATTATTTACTACCTTTGTATTAGGTTTTCATCATACGTTTTATTCTTTTAACAATATAAATCTACTTTTCCCTATCACAGATTATTCAATTCAACATTATATATCTTTCGTTGGAATTTTTCTCGCAATTCTTCGTACTTCGTAAATTTTTCTCTTCGTTCCCTATCGTTTCTCATATGAACGTCTTTTTTTTCTTTCTCGTATCGTCTTTATTCGCAGCATCTCTTCATTTCTATTCCTCCTTCATCCGTTATTCCCAACCCCCTCTTCGCACCTTAGCAGTACTGTTTCATGGTGCCTTCGATATCCTGTTTGCAGTTCATTTGAATGCATGGATATCCCCTCGGGATCAGAGAGCCGTTCACGGGAGCGCAACACGTAGGATTCCGGAACTCAGATTTATTCCCTTAAGTACAGTCAATATTCCAGGCGCAGCAGCAGCACAAAAAGAACGTTTTTTCCTTCCTATCCTCTTCTTCCTATTCCTCAGCCTAGCTTTAAATTGATACCGTGGAATTTTAGGAAATTCCAACTCGTGAAAATTGAACTCGGCAGCCTGACGATTTCCTCTCGACGACGTTTGACGACCTCCGTTTCTTCCTCGAACGACGAAGGAAACGAAAGAAAGGAATCGCGCGGCGCTTCAACAATTTTTCGAAGCTCCTCTTGGAAATTTATTGCATTCCATTCGTGGACTCTTCAATTTTCCAAATTAACCACAAAATTTCCTTTTCCGTTCGAGAAGAGTATATCGAAGTATCCGAAGCAGCACAGAATATTATTATTACGATATTCTGTATATTTTTGCACATCATGTACATCCTGTACGCTTTGATATGCTGTTTTCCATAAATATATGAACATTCGCTGTTTAGTAATAATTATAATCATCAAGCAATGGCAACCATAAATTTCAATGAACCAACGGATCACGGAATATTATTATTGCGACATTCTGTATATTTCTGTACATTCTTACACACTTAAATTTCCCATAAGTATGTAAGAATCCACTAGAGACTAGTAATAATTGTTCCTCATCCAATCATCAAATCTAAGAATCAATACGATCATCAAATCGAACGATCGACAGAAACCAAAGGATCACAAAAATCGTATCTGATCGTACAACCAACAACGCAAGCATTGATTTGAATTAACGACGATTCGGCGTCGCACAACTTGCGACGCTCGCTGGTGGCACAGCCGCGGTGGAAGTAAAATACGCGGTTTCATAATTCTCGCAGTCCGTCGAAATGGCATAGGAGGAGACGAAATTCATTCGGCCGGCTCCTGCAAGTAGGCGAAGAAACGAGATGGAGGAAGGGACAGCGGTTTTCTGCACCGGGGTGGCTCCCTTTTCTTCTCGTCCGTCTTCACGCTAGACCCTATTTCTTTTCATTCTCTCTGTTTTTCTTACTCGCTCTGTTTTTCTTGCTCGCTCTGTTTTTCCGCGAGCAATGCGACGCAATTACCGGCAGAATGGCAAGACGTTCCCACCAGGCCCTGCAGTTTCTATAATTACCGTCCCCACCTTCCGTGCCAGCGTCCAGGTAATCGTTTGCGATCCTTTGTCTCGCGTTCGTCCCTTTTTTCCCGCCACTGGATTACCCACTACGACCCGGAACGAACCTTTGTCCCTTCGTGCACGCGCGATCCACGAATTCAATTTACATTTCCAGGTTCTCCGGAGCGCCGTATAGTAGAAATTTGTCACGATAACCACGGCGTTGGAACAATAGATTGCGATTGGAATTATGGATACAATGGAGCGAGAGGATTCGAAAATTAGGCAAATTTCAGGCATACAATTATCATTAAGGACCAAGCTATGAAATAAGTCTTAAAGGCTCTTTAAATAGAAATTAGTAGAGAACGTGAATGTATTAGAGTATCTGTCACCTGCGTATTATGTATTAGGACACCATACAGAAACTGAGACAAACCGATTGGAATATTAGTTAGATCGTTGGAGTTAAAACGTTTAAGAATTGTTATCTCGTTTGAAACTTTGGATAAAGATAAACCATGATTCTACGATATTATATAATACCTATGAGCAGGTTCTACATGCTATTTTTATCAAGGTACAAGGTACAATCAGAGATACATAAATACAAGTATTCGCGATTTAAAAGAAATATTATTTATCACAGATAATACTATAAACACTTCGATTTCCTCGATTTCACGCGGCTAATTAAGATTCTTCATAAATGAAGTGCTATTGATAATTTAACGCGAAGCTTACTGTGGTTCGCGTTTTGACTCGCTAAACAAATCATCGACCACAAACATCAATGGCAATAAAGCACGAGCACGAATTCTCGCGAGCAAATCATTCACGATGACCGGCAATACATTAATATCGATCGTTCGATATTTCCAGGCCAACGACAATCGCAGATTGCACCTAAAGGGCGTGTTGCATCGATTCGTTTACAGACCGGATGTTAACACCTAGCGGAATACGAATCGATATGCCACAAGCCGCAGATCGTAAATATCTTGGAGCTGGCGCGCGCGTGCGTACGCGGACGAACACAATACCGCGTATTCGGTCATCGGAAATGGCCAACAACAGCGAAGTTGTGGTTTTAATGCAGCCTGTAATACGAACACACGCTGGCGAGTGCTAGCGATGCTTTGCCAGAAAGCTCATATCCATTCGCCGTGTACGCAACGCGTTTCCACTTACGGTTTATCTACATTTACGTTTGCGTCCGCACTTACGTTCAACTGATGGCTGCAACACTCGGTTGACCGACGTGTTTCGATTCGATGTCACCGATGAGTTTCGGATCGGAACAACGTTGCGTTTACGCAACGTATCATTTGTGTTTTCTTTCGTTTTTAGTTTGTTTCATTCGCATATATTGAATGCATATCGTGATTATGAAAAGCAATTCCAAGAGTTTGTTGGATATCTTTTACCGTACTGTTTCCTCTTCTACTTAGATTTGATAACATTGCCAAGTTTGGAGAAGTCGAAGCATCTTATAGCACCATTCAAACTATACGGCGAATATGATCGCTCTTGAGTTTTGAAATTTCCCAAAAATTTGAATGCAATATTGATAGAACTTAAAACCAAACTGAAAATGTAGAAACGAACTGCGTAAAAGTCACAGAACAGTTGCTGCAAATAAACGTTTAGTAAAACAAAAGAGTTTAATACGATCTCAATGAGTATGGCTGTTTTAATGCTTTCACGATCTTTGCATTTTACGTATACTTACAAATATCTGGTATTCTTTATGCACATTATCAGGTTTGTTTCAAATCTTAATGCTAATAAAATTTCGAAATATTTCATAATATAAATAGTTTCTATATATGTTAGAGTACTTTCACGAGACCTTTATTCGTGACGATGAAAATCTGCAGAAATTCAATGCACTCTGAGCTCCTGAGGATCTGCGAAATGCCGTGAATATTACTAAGGATCTCTACGACTATGGTAGATAAACGAAACGTTCCAGCTTATATCTTGCAGTCTTATCATTTTCATAACAAGAGGGGATACTGTAATCCTGAATGTTTTCGTAGGATAATACATGCAAAATTTGAATATACAGGATGAGTCACGTAAGAGTTTAATCTGAAATACTTTTGATGCTATTAATTACATCGAAAAATGTTTCGGATAAAAGTTGAATAGCTTTAAAAGAGGTGTATTCTGACGTTATTCTGTAGATGAGCGAGTGAAGGTAATGTCAAAGTGAACATTGTTCTTTTAAATCGAATCATATATTTTTTAATACGGTCATCGATACAGCTCATGATTCTCTATAAAACATTACTAACCTACCTATGTCGACAAACTATTAGTTTACTAGATATTTTAACTTTCATTTTGTAAGATTTATCCTATGCAAGACAAGTAAAACAAGTACGAAAGTGGTGTCTTACGCCTTTCGTTGTCTTTCGCACGATAACTTTTACAAAATAAAAGTAAAAGTCTATCGAAGTAAAACCTCCGCTTGTCATGTTCTTTAGAAAGATGGATGACTACCGATTTTTCACGATTCAGGATTATTCCATCTGATCGTTCTCCAGTACTATCGATAAAAATACTACAGATACTATCGCTCTCAAAGTTTTTCGTAGCTCTTTTCATTCGAACGAGTAGCGCGCTGAAACATTTATAACAGAGAGAGAGAGAGAGAGAGAGAGAGAGAGAGATGGTATTGTGGTACGAGTACAAAATCAAACGAATATCTCTCATATAGTCAATGGAACCGGATTTTTCACTGTAGTTCACTTTATTGAAAGTTCATTTTATTTTTTTATGTGGCGTCGATTTTCTGAAGAACAGGCGCAACGAAAAACGAGGATAAAGCTATAACCGATGGAACGAACAACGAGTGGTACAACGTGTTCCGCGAGGCTAGAAAACCATTTAAAAAAAGCAGGCTCGCGTTTGAGGAAAACGACGTGCAACGCGACCTTGATAAAAGCATCGAGCTTCGCTTTTAATGGTCCATCGACCACTTTCGGTGGAATCCAAACTTTGCATCGCCTTGTGCTCGTTAATCCTGGCGTGTAACACGACGTCGCCGTTATCTAAATGATTAACGGGATGAACGTCGGCTATCCCTTTTTTTCACCCAACTCGCTTAATACGCGACCGTTGTTTCAGTATTGTTCACGTTCACGTTTGGATGTGGCCACGAAAGAGTTTTCTTGTCACTTATCCGCGAACACCGTTTTACTTATCACGTGAACATATAGTCGTACGAAAAAGGAAGATGTAACATGCTGTTGAAAACACGAAGGAAAAAACGATATCAGGTAAATTATTCAGAATCCTTCTAAAGAATTGTTGTTAATTCAACCATTGATAAACAGCCATAAACCGAAGTTTTCTTATAAAGTTTTCCTTGACAAGATATAATACTTTCAAAGTTTCAAAGTTTCAGTTTAGCGACGTGAAATTCTTACGATTCGATCCATCAATCAGCGTTGGCTCTTCAATATTCGATCGAGTATAGATTCCCGTACTGAAAACTGGGGTACGACGTCGATCCGAAGGAAAATGAATTTTCCATGCGTACTAGATTCATCTGGCTCGATGGTCAAACGTCAAACATCTCGATGGTTAGTGAAATGTCCGATACAAAAGGAAACCACAATTCGATTTATATCGTGGAAATTTCTACATGGTCATAAACGGTGGAAACTCTACTTTCCTTCGGAAAATTACTTTTCCACGGGTCTTAATCGTGATAACGGCGTTTTAAATTCCGTGCAATTTCGCGTCGAATTATACAAGTAACGCGGAAAGTTATTTCATTAACCCGGCCGTATCATGAATTTCATGCATCACGCGTTATTATTTCCGTTGCTTTAGTATGGCCGAGCAAATAATTTCACGCGCCGTATGAACCAGAAGTTACAGTTATCGCCAACTTTAATAAATCTAGCCCGGCCCGTTGCCGTCCTTTTTATAGCGGCTAATCGACTACTTCGAAAAGTAGCTGCTGTTTTCGTTCTGAAGAGGGAATTTTTCCTGAAACGCGAGCACGAGAACTCAACAAGGTATATACGTGGCAAAGAAGAAACGAACGAAAAGAGGGAACGGATCGGTCGATCGATTTCGTTTTCGTGCAAGAACGATCCTCTTTGCCCGAAGGTGTCCTCCTGATTGCTAAGAGACAAACGGAAATAAATCACCTTTAGCGTGAATCGCCGCGTCCGCTTCGGTTCGTGCTTCGTCATTGGCCTCCTTGTTGGACAAGCTAGCCATTTTATCGGGGATTAAAAGAAGAGTTTGAAACCTAATCCGACGAAAACCATGGATAGATCGATAGAGCCGACGTCTCGGACATCGTTTATCTCGAAATAAAGAGCTTCAGATAGAAGTCCCATGATAACTCTAATCTTCCTTCAGCGAATCGATCGTCTAAAGATTGATCGTTGAAAAGTGAATTGCAATGAAATATAGAGGAATGTTAATATAGCAACTTTGTTATCGTTTAATTTAAAATTGTCGCGTGCGTGAGAGGACGTGAAGCTTCGAGCGTTTAGAACGATCTTTCAGCTATATGTTGTTATTATAGCACTTAGGAAGAGATAACGACAGACGCTTTAAATTAGGCCTTTCTTGCTATTATTACTGAATTCTAGACGAGAAAGATCGACTACGTATATTGGCTATATGTGTATCTTTTTACCAAAAGTGTTAGTCCTCTACGATTAATCGTATTAGATTTATAATTTCATTGTGCAAGTTTCTTAAATCTTACACGTAATCCATTTTGCGGACGGTGCCGTAACAATTCCACGAACTTTTTAGGTGACAACAAAAAGACAGACTCGCGGGACGGACGAAACGATCGCGTGAAAAATTATCCGTAGGATGCTAGAAAAGGTGGAAAACGTTCTTTTAACGCGTTGTCACGTCGCCACAATACCACGACATAGCGAGAAAAGATAAACCGTTATCTTTGCGATGCACGACTGAAATTCCAGTGTTCCTCCTAATCTAACTTTTCTAATATTTCGCCTTTCTACGAATCAAGGATAATGCGCGTTCTATTGTTCCTGGACGTTGTCTGCGATCGATACGAAACCCGTTGTGCAACTTCATATCGCTGAAACGTTTTCGCCTATTCATCCATGCGCGCGGCCCGCACCTGCACCTATTCCCACACCACTTCGTGTCCTGTGTTGAAAACGGAACACATGTTTCAGCCTTTTGCTTTAAAACACCAATCGACCAAACCCATTCTCTCCGCGTGTCTAACTCAAATATTCGATGTTCCTCTCAACCGTTCGTTAAAAAAGGCATTATCAAGCCAACCTAGTCAAACTCAAGCAATTACACGTCTCCCTAAATTTAGTTTGGACATCATCCTGTGTTAATCCCCTGTGCCAAAGTTCGATAATCCTCGGAAAATGTTCCTGGAACATAGTGTTCTCGCGTATCAACTCACAGATCCTCCCTTCCGATTATGCACAAGCCCGCTACTTCGGATTGACGAGAAATTCAGGCTCGAGTCCGCATAGATCCGTGCTGACGTGAGGTTCAAAGCCACATAAAAGGCTTTCAGCATACACGAAGCCGAGCAAAGCCACGAACGCCGGCTTACACGCCAGGCAACCGGCGCCACAAGCATGAAGGGGCACATGGGATGCGAAGGATCGACCGTCTCGATTTCTCTTTGCCAATGGAAAACGTTTGCGAACCGGTCTCGAAGAAGGATATATCGCGTTACTAGGGGGAATGAGTGGCGCACGGGGACGACTTTCCAACGAGCCACGTTTATTCGCCCACGCTCTTTCAAAGAGATCGTCACCCTCTCTCGACCTCGCCAGTTGCTCGTGCTATTTTTCCGGAAAATTGGTTTGTTCGTTTTTTTTTTTTCCTACGGATCGACACTGCGAGAGATTCGAGTACACAGCTGCAACGTGGCTTTAATTTTAACGAGTTCAACTTTTCAGCACGGATTCGATTAAGTAGAAAGTATCGTGACAGATCAGCCACATCTCGTGCAGCGTTGATTAATATTTGTAGCGCTTGATCTAACTAGTTAAAATGTGAAAAATATTCTAACAGTTTTATCCTTCTCTTCTTCCTACCTTCTCTTTTTCCTTTCCCTCGTTCTGCCTTTTTATTTCTTCTTTCGAATTCTGATACACCACCCGTGTTTGCTGCTCTCTACGTGATCCAAGTCAGAACACGGATTACAAACTACCGAAAAAAACCGTCTCTTTTTCGTATCACGCACGACAAAATATTTACGCGGCACAATCGCAGTAGTTAAAAGTACGAGTATCGTAACAAACGATCGCAGGCTAGTTCGACGAATTTCGACGTTAACGCGTATCGTCGATACTCGCTCGCGGTATGGTTTTTCCCTTGTGATGTTTAAGCGCCAGATTATCGGAGTCGCGTGTTGGTTCAGCCAGAACCTCGATCGATTCTACTATCGTTGCAAAACTTGCTTTTCCAACCCATATTTTCCTTTCTCTCTCTCTCTTTCTCTCTCATTCTTTCTCTATCTGTCTCCCGTCGAATCGTTCACTCGTGTTTGTAACACAATTATGATAACGAGAATGGAATAAGACGGGTCGGTGCCGCGAAGAGAAACGACAAAAACAATATCGTGAAACTATACCGGCGATTGGGTCCCTTTGTCGACTATTCTGTTGCACTTATCTTGGACGAAGCTTGAAAAGGGGGTAAGTATTACAAGGAAGTCCAATTATCGTAACGACGTCGTTAAGATGAAACGCGATGGTCGCTTCAAAGTGTTGATTCCATCGCTTCCTTCCTTTCAACGAGAACCGTTTCTACATCTACTGACCTCGTCTTTTAATTCCCCGTGGCATCTTTATACTTTTCTTCAGTTTCTCGTTGTTCCCTCTCATTTTCGTTCTTTCTTTCATTTATCCGGTTATGTTTAACTTATTAGAATTCGTATTTTCTTCGCGTCCCGTTTAATACCAGGTTCCATCTGGTTTCGTGAGTTTCATCGTATTTCCATACACGTATCCGATTCTGCTTTCTCGGATTTCGAACAACGATAGTCACGAAAACGCTCCAAGGGGTCACGCGATTCTACTCAGTCGCTAATAAAGATCGTCTTGGCGAGTAAAACCAGCGGGCCCTGCGGTCTCGTTAATTAATGCAGGGCACACTGATCTCGTCATAATTAAGCAATGCGCGATAATTCCCGAAGCTGCACTCGTACGTGCCGACACAATCGTGCTTCGCATAGTTCAGCCACGAGCCAAGTCATCTCTGGCGTTAATCAGTTTTCGTCCCGACCAAGATCAACTGGATCTTTAATCAACGGCTACGTATAAATAGACACGATCATGCTCAACTTTTTAATCCACCACGATGAACGATATTTCCAACTTTTTTAATAGCTAAATATAACGTCTCCGACGAATACATATTTATCTTCGCCGTATATAACTTCTCAGAATATAGAATATCTGTTGACAAACTGGAGAACTACAAATAGTATTCGGAACTTTGCATTTTCATTAAAATAATTAAAGAAGTATTTAATATCTCGTTTGCTCGTAGAAGGATGTTAGAAATCAGTAGCTGTCTCTTAATAATATCTTTCTTCATTTTCTCGGAACTCTTGTGTCTAATAAAGAGCGTCTACGCGCTCTTGTGTACGATAGCGCGCCAAAAGTATATTTTAATTACGAACCGTGTTTGATTAAATTTGATCAATGTACTGGCGCGAAATTTTTGTATTAATCAGTTCGCGATGACGAGAGGGAAGAGGCTCCGTTAATTAAATTTCTTTTACGCGGTAACAACCGGATAAGAAAAACAGATCTACGGAGTAAAGCGGGACAACCAAGTACACCGGATATTATAAACGGTCGTTAAACGCGGCACGGCGGAGGACTGTCGTTTGAATTTCGTACGTGACACGGTTTCGTACTGCGCCAGGACTTCCGGCAAATGTAATTAAAATCCCTGCGGGGAAGGTTGCGTTTGCATTTTTGCGTTACAAAGGAATTGCGATGGAGTGTTGAGAGCCGGCGCAAGTTCGTAAAACTTCATTTTGCAACTCCTCGATATGGATTTAACCACGACAGTTTTATTCTGTGCATTCCAGTACATTTATTGCGTTCCTCGGGTCTACTAAGAATTGTGTATTATTTCAATTCAGCGTGAAAATAGGAATTCAAATTACACAGCGACGAAAAGAAGTATCCGCGTATATATGTATGTAATAGCTTCTTTTTTTTAAATTCTGTACGAACTTGTAAAAAAACATGTATGTAGAGGAAGGTGTTTCTTCAAATACCTATGTATAACATTTACCCTGAATATGTGTCACAAAGAAACAAGATGTTTGTCTCTATCTGTTTCTTTTCCACCGTTTAATTTTCTATCTGTTCCAAAGCAAGTATAAGATCAATTCTTCTATCGATTTTTTAACGATCGTGAATTACGACGTATTCAAAGGTATTCTTCATACTCAAAGGTGTTTAAATAAGGAATCCTGACGTATGTCAACACCTTTGTTCAACGCCTCGAGCGAGAAACTCAAAAGACCGCGTCGTCACAGACGTCGAAAACTCAAATAGTCAAAAGCCTCGGAGGAATAAAAGATCGTTCCATGAATTTAAATAAAGATATCTATAACACCGCGCAACCGCAAAATATCACATTTTAGTTGGCAATTTCCGCGAAACAATTTTCCACTTATTGTCAGTTAAATCTACCTCTGCTCAGCCGGTGACACGCGCGCAATGGTTCCTTTGAATGTGGTGAATGCTCTTTCTCGCGATTTTTAAATCAGTGGAACACGGTCGCATTCGCAAACGATCCCCGAAATCCACGAGCCACGTCGATGTTGACAGGTTGACGCACACGCGGGGCTTTCCTGTAACGTCGACAACCTTTCATTCGCGTTCACCGTGACGCGCCGCGTTTTCAAAATGTCCACGCCCATGGCCCCTGACATCGTTGACTTCTCGAGTGGATTACGTGACAGCCACGATGAAAGGCGGTCAGGAAATTAACTGGACTCACGTCGTTCAAACGTGTCGCGAGCCTCGTCGCGGACGGAAGAGCTTTCACGCGCAACCACTGCACGCTTCCGTCACGATTTCCATTTAATTACACTTTCTATGCATTCCTTTTTCTCTGTTCGCGCTCCCTTTGCACCGACTTTCTTCCTTGTGGTAATTAAATTTGCTCACGGTACGGAGAACGATAATAAAATTCACGTTCGTCAAGCGTGCACGCGCGATTTTATTCCCTTCCAAGTTCTTACTCGTAGAAAATCTGGCTGACCGGCTGACGATTCATTTACGACACGTGCACTGAGCCACTGTATCGCAAAGCGAAAAATGATACGCGCAAGAAACGGCATATTTTAGCGTTTTGCCCGGGGATGGTGAAAAAAGCTAAAGTGGTAAGAGTCGTATCAGAAGAGAAGGAAAAAGAGCAAGATGTTTCTCCGAGGAATTCTAAAACTTGGGGTATTCCTTTCCATTTTAAAAGGATGACTACGGTGCTCCGCTTGCTTTTCTTACGAGGAAGGCAGCAAATTTTCCATGAACCCAATTGCCAGTATGCATGAATTTTTCAAGCGATAGAATTAATACGCTCCGATGGTCGATGCCGGAAATTACATGGGGCGGATTCAATTACGCGTTATCCATTATGCAAAGGCGACATTCGGTAGTACCAACCGCGGAACCACGGCGATATCGAATCTCTACCTTATGCTATCTTGCTCTCCACGAGATGTAAATAATTAAAACCAGTAGGAATGTTTCGTTCGTTTTATCATACAAGTCGTAATGCCCTTATGGCTGTTAGTAGTATAGATCAAATTTATCTATACGCGCAAATAATCCAATATGCCTTACAATGGTTGGACGATAAATGAAAAAGTGACTCGAATTCAGGGGGGAAATCGCGCATCGTTCGAAAAGATTCTCTCCGTACGATGAAAGTTAAACAGTATCTAGAGCCTCTGTGTAATTCGCGTTAATTAAAACTTTTATCTGGCTACGTAATTGTTATCCAAAAATAATTGAATTTACCGAAAGTACGAAACGTGTTTCCATTCAATAGACAGCTAAGGGAAACCAAATCACGTTGTTCGCAATTTCAAATTATTCTGGCCTCTTTTATCTTTTTTTTTTTTGTGCTTTTTCACCATGTACAGAGGCATATGAAATTTGATATTTTCCGGCAAAAATTTGTTGCAATATGGCGAAGCAAATTTTACGAGATTCTAGTTAAGATATTGCTATAAGGTGCAAAACGACCAAAGAGAATGTTTTCTGCTTTATTATCGTTCGTCCTTCCGTATTATAAACTAACTAAACGACGACGTTAATTATAATGATAGTTACGACAGGAGAATGGTTGCAAGGATATTCTCAAAGGAACGGCGAGTTACGCCTGCATATTCTTACGGAAATTGAAGTCACGGACAGGAAGTAAATATTTCCAAAGCGGCTGATAACAATGATTATTAACTGCTATATTGCTAATTTATATGCAGAGATAGCGGGAAGATCAGAAGATGGAACGAGTAATGAAAAAAAAAAAATGTCACAGAATGTCGCTCGGAAATAATAAAATTTTTGATCTCGCCGAAAATAGATGGCATAAATTTGTTCTTTTTCGTTCCGAGTTGAGAAATGAAGACCTTCCTTCAGTGGAGCATGGCAAGGAAGATAAAAAAGAAACCAAAAAACTTGTTCCTCTGGTGAAATGAAAAAGACGACTACGTCACTTGAAGTAGCAACATTTTTACGTACTAACAATAATCCTATTGCGGAGAAAGGAAAAAAGTGCAAAGAAAGAAAAGGAAGAAGGAAAAAGATCGATAAAAACGAAACAGAGGATATCGTTCTGGAAGCGATAACATTATCAAAGTACTTAACTATTTAACGTAACTTCCAAGTTTCTTCTATTGAACTAAGAAACAAAGATTTTTAAAAAAGAATGAGAAGAGAATAGGAAATAATTTACGCGAAGTTAGAGCGCCGCCGCGCTGGTTACTTTATTATTTAATTAGTCAGTTACGAAGTTGAAAATAAAGTAATTTACAATTCGTATCGATAATGTAGGAAGAAGAGAATATGTACGCTTGTATTGACTTTCTGATTTCTTAATGTTACTTTCTGATTAAACAGGAACATTTGAATGTGACATAATTGAAAATGAACAATGTTTTTTTTATAAATAGCTGATAAGTTGGCGAAGTTTTGTAATAGACAAATGTATATAGAAGATATATGTTTATCAAAACAAACGATATTTTAACGTCTTTAATATTTTAATATGACGGTGAACAATATCTTGAAAATTTTAACGTGGGCTAACTCCAAAGTCAAATATCGTAGGGTTGATTGACAACCTACTGAATTTTAAGCCTGTTTCCCTGTAATAAAAAATAGAAAATCTGACTTACCTTATATTCTTTTCCTACAGTCTTCGTATAAATATTATTTCTACTTTGGTTGTGGTATCAATGAATTCGAATAGTTAAATGCACAAAAAAAAAGAACAAAAACAAAAACGTAGCGAATATGATTGAAAATGCTAATCAAAGAACATAATAATTCGCGATATTATCTCCTCGAACAGTGCAAAAGATGCTTATTATGCACTACAAAGAAATATAAATAGTCTCCTTTCGTTCCAATTTCTCCTATAGCTAGTTAAATCAGGAAAAAGCTAGTTCCGGTTGGTAATATGCGCGAGTAATTTGCATATCCGCGGCAAATAATACACGCGCGCAGCTTCTTCCACAAAAACCAGGTCTTTTCGCTAAACGACGCCGCTTCCCTTCTCATCGATATTTTCCTGGCATAACCGATCCTCGCGTTTCCGAATAGAGGGGATTTTCCAAAGAGAAAATGGGTGAACGAGTGTTGTAATTCATACGAGTAAACTGCGTGCTATCCATTACAAAACATACGCTGCTGACACGGCATTTTTACAGATCACGGTAATCTATCATGAGCTTAGCAAGGTATAAATTATCCGCCGATATACGAGATAGCGAAACGCGAGTCGCTCGATGTTAGCTAATCACTGTTGCGAGAGTACACTGGATCCCTGCACTTTGCCGCTTTGTTGCGTCTCATCGTCGCTTTGTACTCGGCGATATTGTAAAGCTGATCGAATTACGAAAAATTAAAATAGAGATAGCGTTTTGTTCCGGGACATGTAAAAAGACACGCGAGATGTTCGTTAGTACGGTTTATAGCAAGATCGTGAAGGAAGATTATGTTCAACTGTAAATTTTAGAGTTGCAATAACCACTTGTGATCTTTTGACGATAGTCTGAGAAGTTTTGTTCGCAGTCAACGCAATATAGCGAACCTGAAATTTCTGAAGGGCGAGTTAAAAACGATTTAGCGGAGATTCCGATTTGGAGCAAATTATGGAATATTATCAAGAAATTTCGAACGTGTTATATCGGTTTAGGTATGGATACAACTTCATCAGAAAAAAAAATTAAAACCGAAGAATATCAAGCAATCGATGTACGCTCTTGACAAATAGAGACTTGGTTGAATAATTATTTACACGTATATACCACACAAATGTATATTGCGGTCAAAGGATTAAAAGAAATAGACACAGAGAAAAGAAAAAGCGGCGAAGATAGTACGAAAGAGGATCCTCGAGTTGGAAAGACGGGGCAACGTGCGAACTCGAATCACCTGAGCTTTTTCTTTTCACACCAACAAGTCTGAGAAGGCAAAACTCGAGTTAATTAACGCCGACAAACAAGATCTTAAAGTCGAAGTTACGATCTTCTACATAACGTCACGAAGGAACTAATTGAAGGGCCGTGGAATTTTAAGAAGTATTCGTATAACTAGAAATTCAGCAATGCGTCCGACGCGAAATATTTTCCTAGCGAAGCAATGAAATTACCACGATATAGTTCCCTTTTAATCTCTTGTGCAGATTGTTCTCTTTGCCGTATTGTCGATAATTGAATCTCGTCCGGACGAACAAGTTCCTTTATGCTATAAATAATATTGCACACAAGACTGGTCTTCAATCTTTCCGCGTATTCGTCGACGCCAAGCATTTTTAACGGAGTACAATTTTTCCCTCCGACGTCTTTTACAATTTTCTCGGCAAAATAAAGCGAAATTTGTATATCGATCGATGATCGTTGCGTGCAAAGAAGAAATTCGCTAATTCGAAAGTAACGCGTTGTCTTTCCAATTTGTCGCGGATGTACGGAACAACTTGGAATCGAACGAAAATAGAAGCAAGCCGTAAGAACTTCGACAAACATTCTCCCCCTCTTCCCCCCCCTCTCTCTCTCTATATATATATATATATATATATATATATATATTTCTCTATGTGCGGAGAGACGTGCAGGAAATTCAGTGGTAAGCGACAAGACGAGAAGTTGGTCACACGTTACCTCTTGTTACCGGGGTCTTAACAACAGTTCGCAAGTACACTGCAACCCGATTTTCTCTTGGAGAATTTGGTCGAAGTCCGAAGAGATACCGGCTCGGTCTGCTAATTTGGAAACTAATCTAGATCACGCTGCGCTTCCATTGGATGCCTCTGTGTACAACGAAAGGTATTTGTCGTGCTAATTTAATCTCCGTTACTTCTTGGAAAACTCGCACGGGCGCGATCTTATTATTGATAGAGCGTTGTCAGTATGGACAGCTCCTTTCCTCTTTGCGCAACGGCCACGGAATAACGATCAAGAATGGAGGATAACAAGCTTATAGCGTGCTCTGTCGACGCTAAGAGTTACTTTTTATTATCCTACTGTGCCGTAAATTTACCTGTTAAATTAATCGTACGAATATAAATCGGTGTGAACAACGAATGAAATTGTACGAAGAATTGATAGCCACGATACATAAATAAATACCCATAGCTGCCAGTACTTTCCAATAGCGTGCATCGATCTTCGTTGCAACAATGGCCTCATTCTGTTGACCTGTCTTCGTATTTAACGTCCTAGTCGTCCGTTTAATGGAACGCGATCAAAAATTGTTTCGATTAATTGGTTTTTTGGAACCGGGCTTTAATTGGAGAAAGCGATTCGATAATTGCAGCTGACACGTTAATCGATGCTATTTTTATCTTCATTCTCGATTTACCATGGCCGACGGATTACGAGATTGAACGCACGAAAACATTCAAACTCTCGAGCTTGTTTTCTCCGAAAATGTGTATTCTGCGCGCGATCGAATTTTGCTTCTTCGCGATCGATCATCGAAAGTAGAGGGCGAAAGATATCGATAAAGAGAGAGTGAGAGAGAGAGAGAGAAAGAGAGAAGGGGGCGGAAAGGGGGAGAAAGAACGAAATACATAGGGAATCAACGTCATTAATCAAAGGATGAAACGACATCAGGCGACCGAGCTCGGCTCCAATTTCAGGCTTAACTCACGTATCCCTTCGTACATATTGAAGCGATGTGGAAACAGTCTGCCGCTGGCTGCAAGGTGGAAGGTTTAAGGTGGAAAGCACGCTTCGTTACTCCGATAACTATCTGTCATCGCGTGTGCTCCGGACGCAGTGTCACTGATCTCGACTCGCTCGCTCCTGCTACACTATGGGCTCTGCCGACTAGTTTAATCAACTTCGTGCAGTTTCGCCGATGCGTCCTATTGATTTATCGATCGTTCGGTCACGACGTTGGGCGCTTTTAACGTCGCTTCATCGATCCCCCCTCGAGAAAGATGCTCTCGTTCAAGAACTGTTTACCGAAGTTTGTACCAATACAGCCTTTGCCATGAAAACAAAGGGATATAAGCTCGATAAAAATGAATCAAGTCGTTTCTTTACATTCGGTGGTTTATCGGGGAATCCTTTGATGGAAAGAGATTTTGACATCCTATCAAACTGTGACTCGGGAAAATATTTGAACGGGTACTTTGAAAACTCATCATTTGACGAATATATTATTATATAATATATTATGTGCTATATTGAATATTCCGAAACTTTAGGGAAACTGATATACAGATTCCGTGTATATCTTTGGATTCGTTTGAAATTTTATCGAAATAATCGCGATAGTAGCAGCTCATTACGGTGCTAACGAAAAGTTTCGCATAACATATTACACGTACGTAAAAGTTTTCTATGGTAAACGGTCAAATATTTCCGCGAGTCACGATATGTCATTAGATAAATTAGATGACGTTTAAGGACGTTTTATCCTGTTTTCTTTTTTACTATCTGTGCTCTATTATTACAACCTATCGGTTTACCGTAATAAAGCAATTTCCGTGCGACGAAGATATATCAGGTCTCGCGTGCTCAGTTTCTGTGGCAACAGGTCTTTTTTCGAAAGGGGCGAGAGGATCACGTTTGATCCTGTTATCGTGTTTTACAAAAATATTTCCGTGTCAGTGCACCTTTGGAACGTTCACAGCTCCACGGAGACACATCGTTACGCTTTTCTTCTTTCACTATGCGGAATTCGTTTGATCTTCTTTACGGAGGGGTGGTTGTTTTATTTTCCTCTACTTCTTCGACGCGTCAGACACTTCTGATCGATGTCCACGCATAATGTTTGCCGTTGAAGGAAAATAAATTATTACTTTAATCAATTCAGTATGTCTCGCGTCTACGTTGATGGGTTATAGTGATCGATGGATCCCATTGTTTCTCAGTTTATTATCACGTCTGATACCTTGCGCGAAATATATTTGAGATAATGGGTTTCTGAGTGAGACGTACTCGACGTTACAATGCCAGACATTGGCAAAAATATAAAGTATTTCTTTTAATTATTAAAAACTGACATAACTTACGTAACAGGGTAATTGCATAATATTTCGTCTCAAATGCGGTTAATAAGCAAATAAGATATACTCA
This sequence comes from Bombus superbus, assembly GCA_014737385.1. Classification (NCBI taxonomy): domain Eukaryota; kingdom Metazoa; phylum Arthropoda; class Insecta; order Hymenoptera; family Apidae; genus Bombus; species Bombus superbus. Next base: position 1,352,028 of record JACXIK010000003.1, on the reverse strand, counting down.
AAATTAGATCTATTGCTGCACAATTTAGCCCTTTAAAAGGCACGTTCATGTAATCCATAAATTAAAAACAATAAAAAGCGATGATATTACAAACACCGGTTTTTTTTTAAGTATACCTTGGAATTTACCATTATCTATGTCATCTTCTGTGTTAAATGAATTTATAAGACAAAGTCGTTTGTGTCTTGATAATTGAATCGTGTCTCCGATAAAATACTTATGTACCTAATGAAATTATGAAAATAACAGAAAGTATCGAGTTGATTAATTTTTTTCCTGAGAGGCTCGATTATATGTGGCCGACAGTTCGACGACATTTGCTCCCCGCCATCGGCTCAACATCCCTAACCGCATTCTCCGTGATCAATCATTCCTTTTTCTGACAATAGATTTCAGCGTCGAAAACTTTCCTCCGCTGGGTCCCCGTTTTCTGCAGCATCGAATGAATAATGCACATTCTCAGACGCACTATACTCGGGAGAAATCTTCCCTGTCGCCAACGTTGTACGAGAAAACTATGCTGGCCCGCCGAGGCAGGTGGCCTTCGTTCATGACGAAATACTCCTTTGTGAGGGAGGTGTTCTTTCAAAGACCGCCACCGCGAGACGTCAAAGCAACACCGTGCATCAGATATGGAAATAACATTGCAAAGTACATTCGTGACGTTCACGGTTCGTGCTTATTCGCTCCTCGAAAAGAGCTTTGGTTGACCGAACCTAATTAATTCCTTTTACACGATTTTTTTAAATTTATCTTCACATGACCTATCGTCTAAGTAGTTATCTCTCATCATAAAGCAATCAGTAACAGTTTCACTGTGCTTTTGAGTCTTTCGTAGCTTGGGCTACGGCAGTCTCTAAATACCTCTAATCCACCACAGGAAACGCGCCCGAGGAGGAAGGAAAGTTGACCGAACTTAATTTTTTCTAGCTTCAAAGAAGAACGATCCTTCGATCATCCTTCGACGTAGCGAATTTAGACAAGACGCGAACAAACTTGGAAAGTTTCCTGCCGATATTCTTAATTTCCTTAATCGACCTCGTCTCGGCAGTATTAACGCACTTAATCGTAAGCATTATTATTCGCGGCGCAAGCAAAATCGATGATAGAAGGAAAACGAGCCACTACCGTGGTGCCGCCCCCTCTAATTACGGAATATTACCACGCTCTTGTCGTTTTAACCGCTCTATCCGTGCCATCATCCATCTCTATCCACCTTCCATCGGTCTTTGCTCGTTTCTCTTCCTACCTCCTTCTTCCTCGTTCGACTTTCTCCATCGCTGAGTAACCCGGTCACGACAAGGACACCGCGAACGCTTCGCATGCATATGCATTACCGCTCACGCAAATAGTATGCAAACGACGTGTAGGAAAAGTAACCGTGATACCGAGACCCTGTAACTTAAGCCCGGTCTTTTTCAGCGTCTCATCGGAATCGAAGTTGGGGCAAGTTCGACCGATATATTTCAATTTATTCCGTTCTTAAAATTTGTCCTGTTTGCAACGCGTACACCATGTCCCGCCGTTCTTTCAATCATGGTGTTAATACGTTTTTATTTTTATCGCATAATCGTTGTTGTTTATTAGGGATTTGTTTATTTCAAACATATAGTCACGTTGAGTCGTAGCCACAGTACCTGAAAACATATTAGGTTGTCCGAAAAAGTTTCTTTCGTTTTATAAGGAAATAATAGATGCACAACATTTTTTATTTCGTATTATTTTATTGAATTATGTATGATCCATTCTGTTCGATTGGAATTCCATTCAAGAACAAAATGTATCATATATAATTCAATGAAATAATATAAAATAGCAACTGCTGCTGCAACATAATCACTTGGTTCTCATTTTTCTCTGGGAACCGATTTGAAGATAGATTACTCGAATTCAAATAGCTTGAATAATTCAACGAACTTAATTAATCTGAACGGGACTTCGTGTCTGGTCGAAAGCTTTTTTGACTTTCGGTTGCTCCGTTTGTTCACAGGGCACGTAGATTTTATATACATTTATCAGGATATATTACGAGTTTAGAATGAATACTGAAAAATATTATTGCGAAGAATGTGACATGCTAGAAGACTCTTTAGAAAGCAGCGCGAGCCACGCAATTAGTGATTCAATTTTTCTTCTCTTTTCTACCCGAACTCTCTTACTTCTTCCTCGTCGTACCTCGTGAAAAGCTCGTAAACGTCCTTTTTTGCTCGCGTGGTTCGTTCACGTGCCCAGAATGCAACCAGCAGGTTTGTATCTAACGACGAATAGTAGATGGCCCCTTTTTCCACCAGCGAGATCTAGAGCGATTTAGAATCTATTAAACGTGAATTTCGTGAATTTAAATGGAAACACCTTCGTGATGGAACGAATTTTCATCCTATCTTTCTTTCCCGACTATTCATCTTTCTCATTTTGAAATCATATTTAATTATGAAATTTTTATCCTACAACAACGAGTTTTATCCACTGCACATCGTTTAAATAGAACGAGATCGTTTACAGAAAATCCTACATAGAGATTTGAATTAATTCTCGTCAGTTTTGTTGATAATGCGTTAAATCATACAGATGATAATTAAGCGTAATTTAGCCAGCTAATCTCGAGACTATTTTGTCGCATTTCACGGCTATAAATTCAGGCCAATTACCTTTTTTAATCAGCATGACCGTGCATTAATCAAAGGGACGCAAGAACGTAACTCGACGCGCGGTGCTCTCCCAGCAAATTACACCGAATATTCGTTAATTTATTCTTCTCCTTAACCGTAACGATGCAACACGATCCCGATTAAATTATGGGAATAATGCTGGCAAGGTATCGAACAAAAATTCGAGACGTTTAATAATCTCACGGGTAAACTCGCGTAATTTTCTGCAAGAATTCCAGTATCCTTCGTGAATAACGTTGCGATCCTCATAACTCGAATTCTCCAATCCAAAAAACGATACTCCATTCGTCCGTCATTTTAGTTTGCCCGATATCGCTGCTTGAAAAATTCGGACCAGCCGTCAGAGTCTTCGTCGCATGTAATTTATCACGTAATTGTTACGAATTTATTTCTGCCTATGTTACATTCATTATCGAACGATTCTCCAATATACAAGAATCGTTTACACAGATATCTCCACGCATGATTACATTAAACAGCGAATATCTTCGTTTATTTATTATTTCGCGTTTAATCGTTTTGGTTGATATTTTCGGACAATTTGTACTCTTGGAAAGAGAAATACATTCTTCAAAACGTTTAAATTCAAATAAATAAAAAATAACTCTCTATCAATACTTTATAATATTACGATCTGTGGAAGTCTTGGAGAATATTTTTGGAAACGTTTAAATTTAGATTAATAAATCGTAGATTCCTATTAATATTTATATATTGGGATTTGTGAATGTCTTCGTTTTTGTAATATAAAATTCCGGAAGCAACCATTATAGAAACGTTACAAAACTGACAGAGACGTGACTGATAGAGGGACCATATTTATATGATCAAATTATGAAAATCTAGTACATATTTCGCGTCGATCTGTACCGATCGCAACTGTAGTTACATTATGAACATAGTCACGCACCAATAATCATATACGCGCAATTGAAGGGCAGGCCAACTTCATAACTGACATGTGGGTTACGTGTTGTAGCACGCGTTTGACGTCATTGCCATTAGTTGCAGGCAATAGGTCGTAGCTGAAAATGGCAAATACATGGTTGTACGATGTGTCTGTCAGAATATAATAATCCATAATTGCTACATTATTTGTAAAAATATATTAGATTCAACGTCGTCTTTTATCCTCATTTCTTTTTTCTAACTGATGATATTTACTTGCAAGAGAACCCCACCTTCGACCTAAATAACCCGATGTCGTAATATGGTCAACTTCGTTCAAATATGGAAATCGTTTCAGAATAATTGACGTGATTTCGAACGTTAAATACTTGAAAACTCTGTTACACAATAATTTGTTAATCGATTACTTTTGTGGCTGATTGTTGGAAGTTATAAGCTTTAGCTAGTTATAAACAGTTTCTACAATTTTCCAATTTTATGCCGAATAGAACAATCAACAGGCTCGTGATATGCAAAATTCTCTCGTAGAACTTCACGTATTTCATTATCAAACTTGTTACTGTTCTGCAAGAATCCTTGTAACTATCGATAACTTGTATCTTCTGACTTATAAAATTTCGCTAACAATACTGGTGCAATTATACAAGGGAGTCCAAACAGTCCAGATAATAGAGACGCAAATTCTGAGAATACTGCTGGAAAATTCAAGGATCATTTGCTAGCCGATGTTCATTACAATTTGTAAATTTATCGTTTCCAGCGGGGCAAAAGCGGTACTATGTATGCTCGCGCGGATGCCGAGCATAACGAAGAAATAACCAGTATCCATATTGTTAAATATTCGCGGTGGCGTTACACGCAGATATTTGCATGCGCGATGCATTTGCAGCGTTGAAAGAGGACGTAAAAATGGAAGGGAGGAATCGATATTTGTGCTGACACGTACGGAGGCGAGACGAAGACACGAAACTGTACAAATTGCCGATGAAACGCGAGCGATCGAACTCTAGTCGAGGTGCCAAAAAGACGTCGTTAAACCACATTTTGAAAAACCGTTGCACGACTTAACGCCTTATTTTCTTTTTTCCAATTGAAAGGTTTAATTCGAGCAAACTCTAGCTGGGGAATTTTATATCTCCGATAGAGATTATCGAGAAACGTATTTTCGCGGGTGGTAAAAAATTTTATGACAGGATTTATACGGAGACGAGTTTCCCTAACGGAAAAGTTTCACATGGGACACCAGCCAACTTAGTTTTCGAAATTTTTATAAGGGCTTCCACTTGCATTTTTTTTTTTTTTTTTTGGAAGCGAGTAGCTGTGAGATGGAGCAGACAGATAGAAGGGAATGAAAATGAGAAAATTCCAGGAATATCTTCTGCACATCGATCGAAAATTGTGTGCGAAAGATAAGACCACCGCCGCAGACACTTTGCTTTCCTCTATCCTTGATCGTAAAGTCCCTTTTTTTATCCCTCCTTCGCCTGTCTAGTTTCTGAATATTCATAGTCGCTTCTAGCTGGCAAATCGATAAGTCGTTACTTTATCACTTTTCCAATCACGAATTATCTGCTTCTTTCGGTGAAACGGCTCGTGTATTGCTCGACTATCCGATGAGAATCGGATCGAGCATCGTGCCGGTATCGCGTTCCGTTTCGCTCTTTTGTCACATTTTTATTATGCGGTAACGCTAACGAGTGCGGTTTGCGAAGAATGCTTTGTGCAATTTACGCGATTTACGTTCACCGTGAATTTGATATTAGCGCAAATTCCGAATATATTATACAATTTGGAGATACGAAAAGCTTCGTACGTTATATTTTTCATAAATTTTGCTCGCGCGTTTGTACAGCTTGCCTTTGGTGAAAATTGTTTTTGCACGTGGACAAAAATTGTTTATCAAATCATCTGAAAACGATGCAAATGCGAAGAAACGTTTGAACAAGAGAGTAATGGAATATAATGTGAAAAAACAAGAAGCATGCGTTTAAGTTGAAACAACATCGAAACTATTGTATAAAATGATACCAGCGCAGTTCCTTCGCGGAGACAACAAACTATTGGACTGGAAATGGAACGATGTGAATCGAAAAAGGTGAGTTAAAGTCAAGTCGAGTAAGGACTTATTGGTGGAAGTTTTCCAGCTGATCACTTCTCGTCAAAGGAACCTCTAATTACAGGGTAATTAGTGGCGAGCGTGAAAGATCCTTCTTCGCGGATAAGGGATTAGATAACGATTGCTGCAGTTTACGGAGGTGCTGCAAATGGAAATCTCTTTTAAATCTTCATTTACGGAGACTTTCTTCTTTTATCGAGAGATTTAACTCTCGCCAAGACATTTCCAATTCTTGTTCCAAACTGATATCATGAACCCGTTTAACGTGGACAGTCCTTAAACGTTCTATTTATTCAGAAAAATATACACCGTTAAGTACACCGTCGAGTTATTAACGCAACTATACAAAAAGCAAGGTGAGAGGAGACGATTAAAAGTAAACCCTCGGAGAGTTGAACAATAAAACGGGATTAAAAACGTGTAACTTTAATTGTTACTTCGTGCGTTCCGTGAGATTCGTTTCGCACTTGCTCAAAATTCTCATCTCGGCGTAATTCTCGGCGAAAGATAAGGACGAACATGGTTCGCAAAAAATGAAATATCGCGCGCACTTTTTCACCCCCAGTTGGAAAATTCTGGCTAATATTTCGATGCCAGCGTATTCATGCGTGGCCCCTGCAAAGAACGGGAAACGGTGATTAACATAAAATGGGCGCGATTTGTAAAGACACGCAGGTGTACCTTTGACAAGCTACATTAACCGGCCTACGTATATTCGCATTCATGTTCGTTACATCCACCCTCTCGTCCGTGCACACGTACTAATAGATATTTGTCGAATAGAAGCCAGTTAGGTTAATGGTTACGATAAGTTCATGGAATGACACGATAACAGCCAGCTAACGTATGATGTTTCATCGTGACTCGGCCGAACTTGACCTTAATCCTTTTTATCGTCAACGCAAGACGTTTCTTCGTCGCGAAAAGTTCCAAAGCATCCTTCACCTTCAAGGTATTTCTGCTCGATCTACCTTGGCAGGAAATAACTTCGATGAAATCACCGACATAATATATGAGTCAATAAACGTCATTTTAAATCATGTAAGCGTTCGCGCGCGTTTCGACAGCGCTGGTTTACTATACGCGACTCTACAGGACAAAATAAATGGTCGTTGGATAAACGTTGGTGTTGGAACTTCTGCAATTAGAAGAGAACGCTGTTTGATCTAGATAGTAGTAAATTCTCGAATGTCATCGGATAAGTAAATATATGTACGTATATGTATATATCGTTCTTTAGATAAGACGCGTGTAAAAGAATATTTATAGTTCTGCCAAGTGGTGTAGCAACTTATACGTTGAAACAAGAATAATAAATCACGCAAGTGCATAGAAGCGGTATGTTCGTTTTTGTAAAAGTAGAATCATCCGTATGTAGTACACAATCTTCGCGAGCATAATCTTGTATGAACGAACAGGAAGAATAGGGACTAGTAGAAAAATCGAACAAGTAGAATAAAGCTTTATAGGTTAGACAAGCGGAACTCGACTCTTACAATTTGCCAGGCTTCTAGTATGAATTTACATGTGATCAGACCACGGATAATAAAAAGTTTCGATTGCCTCTACCGTTCAATAATTTATTATCAACGAGTTGCCATAAAGTAGGATTTAACTCGAATACGGACAAATAAACACAGCGATGCATGGGACAAATAATTCAGGGTAAGAAGTCTGCTGAACTGAATTCTCGACACGAGTGGGAATTAGGAAACAGCGAAATGGATTAGTTGAGAACATTATTAAGATTACCGGATGATCGTTTTCTTTTCTTTCGTTTCATTCTTTTGCCCTCCTCCTAGCGTAACTGCTCTTCGTTTGTTTTCCGTTGCACTCTAGTATATTCGTTGCTACCCACGTTACCTGTCTTATTCTCTATTTCCGTGTCTGTCACCTCACTCTGTTACGTCGTCCTTTTTCGTTCCCGAGAAAAATATGCGCATCCATTTTCATATTGCTAGAAAGACGTAGTAGATGGAGAAGTCTCCGTAAACGTGCAGGAAATTCGCGGGCTATCATCTCGATTCCTAGCGAATTTTTCTAAATTCATAGGAAAGTTGGTTACTATCGATAAATGGGTTTCAAAGAATAATTATGTAATGACTATACTGGAGTGAATTTCAACGGAAATTCATACGAGCATTACTGAAAAAATGAAATTTATGAAAATATTTGCCTCGTTTAACGAGTATTATACTTTGAATATTCTATAGGTATGTTCTATACATTTTTGCATATTTAAATTTCCTCGCAAATGACGGATTAAGCAACGCGGTTCTATGTCGTTTCACCGAATCTCACTGAAGAAATTTAAACCGCTGAAAATTGTTTCATAAAAGCGGTTACGCAATTATTACGCTTTTTATGAATTTCATATATCACGAATAACGAGTAACAAATTTCTCATGGCGAACTCGCGTTTCTTCACCGCCGCAATATTTGTTTACTCTCCTACTTTATCGCGCGCATTTTTCGTCCCAGCCTGTGCTCCAGTATTCTCGTGCCATCAGATTCTCGTCTCGCCTACGTAAATTCCACATTCATTTTCATATCACTGAGATCACCGAGACAACACTTTTACGAGAACGTGGCCAGTCTCATAATTCTCTTCTGTTGTGGATCATTCTGCCATTCCAGCTTTTCCTTTGCCACTTGTAATGATAAATAACGGAAAGTAACATTTATCACGAAGATGTTTATCGACGGACCACCTATCAGCGCCGAGAAATTGGAAAAATGATTAAGTCTTTACTTTTCCATTTACACCTGCTTCACGACGATTCCATTCCATGTATAGGTACACGCGTAGATGGTATACGTATGAAATCTCGCAAGAAGTTTCAAAGAGTTTCGAGCTGAACGAACTGAAATAAGAGAATTCCCCCGGGACTATAATTAATGTTTAACAAGCTCGGGTTATTTCGATTCAACGCTCCGGTTGTCTTTGCTGGCTATCTGCCACGAGTCTCTCTCTCTCTTTCTCTCTTTCTCTCAACAGAAACGGCAAAAGGAACGAGCAGATACGACAGGATTTCGCACCATTAATGGTATTATTTTCTTTCACATCACACTTGCCAATTCCTTCCTTTTGTATTTAAATTGCATTCGACGTTCAGTTCTTTCGATCTTTAAAATAGCTCATCTTCAAGACTTTTTCAGTAGCTGTATGGCTTCCGTTAGCTAGATCTCAATATACCATCACCATGGGAGACCATTTTGCTGAGCAACGCTATTAGAGCTTTCTTTTAAAGGTTCTGTCCCCATTTCCAGAGATTGTTTAAAGTTTCATCGAGCTTCACACTGTAATGTCGCCAACGCGTCCGCTAATGAAAAGACAGGTGGCGAGATGAGAAAATGTCGCGCGAGGTTTCGTGTACTTTGTAAACTTTGAAAGAGGAAATGCGTTAAAAACGTGTACACCGCTTTATGAATGTTTGACCAATGCGGGACGCGACCACGCCATCTTCGGTCGTAAATAATTCAGGAGCCAGCTCCGAGAAGCTTCTTGATCGTTCGCAGAAAAACTGGACTCCAGGGACCGTGGAATTTCTTCTTAGAAAAGTGCTCGCGAAATTAAACATTCTGGGGAATCTAACCCGGAGAGGTGCGCTACGATAGTTTTTCGCTTTCAACCGCAAGGAAATACTTTCATCCCGCGATGCACGAGTACGATGACTTGCTGACATTTTTATCTCAATTTCTAAGTTAACTTTTCAAATGAAATAGGATGCTTACTTGGTTTGTTGCATTTTGCGTCTACTGTGGAGTTTCTTCTCACAAACAAGCAAAAAGGGACGTATAAAAACGATTCCTCGTTTCAAACTTTCATTGTAGCAGTCAAGTACCAAAAATTATAAAAAAAAGAACAAAGGAAATTAAAATAACATACAAAAGGTACATATGTGTATTCCAGTTCGAGTTTTAAAAGAAGGCGAATACCTTTTTCGATCATGCTCGGTTATTTTCGTTTCACGTATATATTAATTTGTACACGTTGATAAATTGAAGGAGGCGACAAAGATAGAAACAATACTTTACATGCCTCTTACATCTTAAAACGATAAATCTCTCAAACAGAATTATTCCTTTAATAAGCAAACAGTTTTATACGGAGCGTCAATCCAAACGAAACGCGTTACAGTGGCTGTCGTATACTTCTTCGGATTTTGTTAAACGAATTAGACATGCCCAACTCTCAATTGCTTTCTCTTCTTCGTTTTCTCCAATATACGAACCGCGACTCGCTCGCTTGAACTTCGACCCCCTTCAACTCTGCCTTTTTAGTCGCTGTTCGTGCCGTTGCTCTTTGTTTTATTGTCAAGCGTAAAGTTCCCCTTTTTTTGCGTCGCCAATAATTGCCGCGGATCGATGACGGTTATACGCGGTCGTTGCCCTGCTCGCGCCACCAGCTGTCTGTTTATTCGAATTAAAATACTTCTCTCCGCTAGAATATTACCGTCGTAATGACGTTATACGTTGATATTAAGAGGGACGAAGTTTCACCGGATTTCTTCAATATATAGTACTGTGCGAAAGTTTTCAACCATTAACTAAACGAAAATGTTTCGCTTTTGTAGATGAATACAGAGATATGCGATGTTAGTTTAGATCTGCATTTACTCTTTAAGAAGGATTTAATAGGAAATTATTACTTTTATTATAATTATCGTTGCAGTGCAACAAAACGATCGCAGAGCCTTCGAGTCTTTAAGAATAGCTTAAGGAAACAACAGCCGTTTATAACGACAATCAACAGCTGCTAATATGGCAATCCAACGACGCGGAATTTTTTCGTATTAACATACTTTTTTCCCTTTCTTTAATCTCTGCCCGCTTTGTTATTTTATTGCTTGGCTTCTATTGACTGTGGCTTCTCTGACGTGACCGGTACGTAGAAGCTTTCTCCTTTAAAACGCGCGCTCACCAATTACTTCTTTGATCCACCTCCTGCATCTCGAGAAAATGCCAAGTCAGGAATTTCGAGTATCCAGCCCGGCCAACTTGCCTAGCTTCAAATATCGTTTCTATATCATCAATCTATAGTAGAACTTCATCAAGTAAACACGCGTTTCTTTATGCGCCTATCCCTGGCCTTTCCGAACTGTCCTTAAGCTTTAAAGAGACTCAATCGCATTAAGTTGTACTTCAAGACAGTCGAGTAAAAATCATATTAGGCAATTACGATATATTATTAGATAATATTTATTGTAATTTTAGAAGTAAAAAGCTACCGATTAATCTACAGAAGTTCTTTCAGAGATTTTGTCAAATAGTTTTTCGATAGACTCGTTTCGTACTACCTACGATTCTGATTATAGTATCTCCTACAACAAGTTTCCCTCTTGTCCTTCTTCGTGTGGTAGTACTATAAAAAGGGTGTATAAAATTTCGTTTCACACGTACTAAAATAGAAATATGACACGCGTGGGAAGATTTTCTAAAAGTATCGTTAATTACAATTAAGAGGTCACTATCGTAGATGGTTTACGGTTCGTAGTACCGCATCCGCATCTCGTAAAAGAGAACGCGACAGAAGCAGTTCTTTCACGCGTATCGTTCTCAACATTGAATTAATCAGGTACGCAGCATCGTTGTTAAAAAGGAGAAGACAGAAGTAGACCGGCATCCGGTGGAAGCGCATTCCTAGAAGCCTCAATATCGGTACCGCATTCCTCGCGGCTAAAGGATAAAACGACCATAACATCTCGTTCAGCTAATGGTAAAGGCTTCAACGGACCTGCACTCGCCGCTATTTTTATACTGCGAGTAGAAACACGCTCGTTCAACCATTCATAACGCTCCCGAAGGCATTTGCACACGAGAAACGTGCTTACACATTTACATGCTCGACCCTCCTCTCCTACGTTTTCCATCGTTTGTCTTCGGCGCACGAGCCTCGCCTCGATCTCCGAGTCGAGTATCGCGAAAAGCAATTCGGCTGCGAGTTCTTTTTTCTCCTTGCATTCGTTCTCTACCTTTCAACCTGTCTGTATCTCGGTGCCAGAAGAATCTCGCGAACGGACCGCGTTAACGAGCAACTGAAAACTGCGCCTCTTCAAACGAGCCTTGGCTTTTTAATCGTACCTCGTCCTGGCCGTAGCTGTTCCCTACGGCCGCGCTGTTTTAAACGTGTTCTCGTTGCCTTTTAATCCGACGGCGAAAAGATACGACCGTTGCAAGTTTTTTGCTTTTCCTCGTCGTTCAACAACTGTTTAACGCTGTCTAGATTCGTAGTTTCATGCTGCGCACAACTTTCGTTTCCCCGCCACGCTTGCTTCCTTCGAGAGATCCGCAACTCTCGACATGAACGAGGTATTTGGTTAGGACGAGAATTACGACTGGTTCGAGTGCTAACTGCGAATGTGAAATTGGTATCATCGAGTGTAACGATATCGTAGTATATCCGTGAAATTTTTCTGAGTTCTCGGGTAACCGTGTTGGACTGGACAACATTATCGAAAGTAATATTTGAGTATAACATCGAGAAAAGTTGCGTTAGAAGAGAGTAATTCGAGAGAGCGATCGAAATTTAGATTACGCGTAATAATATCTCTAGCTGCGGAACACTGGCATAAATGCATTGTTGGAAATCTGCTTATCTAACTTTGCCTACAGGGAATACCCGATTATCCTATTACCAGCTATCTGAAATTTCGAACAGTCCAAAATATCTAATAGCGTGCATGGATTGCCCCTACGGTGATTGATTTGACACGAAAGTTATACAGTGTCTTATACAAATTTCATTGAATAAAGCTAGATAATTTAGTTTTAGAAATTTGAGATATGTGTTTTTTTTTTTTTAATAATTGCAGGTAAGTTTGTTAATATTAGATTTAAAGTAGAAAGAAAGATTGCGACGAAAAGAACGTAGACGTTAAATTTGCACGAGTAACGAAGTCAGTGGAATAAGTACGATCTTGGTCAGACCGCGTGGATCTTGATATTTGACTTCACTTCCACGCACAGAAAGTTGTGTGTGCTCAGTGTGACAACCGACAATGTTACGTTTATTCTTGGAAGTAAATACAAGTAGTTAGAGTCTGTATGTAGACAGACATTTGATGTAATTCGTGTAAATAACGACAGAAATCACGAACATATCTCTATGCGATCAAATAAACTGTAGTATAATCTTTGCACGTGCTTTAACGTACACTTGATAATTTATTAATGAATAATTTTCATAACGTGGTTAACTAGTTATCTGTTTTAAACTGGACGCGAAAACTACTCAGTAATAAAATTTTTAATGAATCAAGATTGCGAATAATAAGTGGCAAAGTCGGAAACTACGTCGTTATTAAGGAACGATTACTGATCGTTAAAAAAGTTCTGCTGATTAAAAAAATATTGCGATTAAAAAAGTTTACACATAGTACGTCATTAATAAAGTCGACGTGTAATTAATTATATTTAGCAGCACAATGGTGATGCCGGCTGTATTCATTTCGCGAGAAATTTCTGCAAAGCTTTAAAACGGACTTTTTTACATAAAAGCAGGATCTGTATAACCTACGTACGAATCACAAGGAACGCGCTACCAATTTTCACACCACTGTTCAAATCTTGTCGAGAGACCGTTCGCTATTTTCGTCCACCTAAAGAAATTTTACTGTGTTTAATTAATTTTTAATCAAGTTATTTTTAATTGAGTTTTATTATACTTTATTCGAAGACTCAACAAAATTAACTCTGCAAATAATTTCGTAATTATAACTAAACGCTTTCAAGCAAAATTGCATGCATTGAAATTGGCAAATTTTACCTAGTTATTAATATTAAAATCAAATAGGCATCCTTTCACGTGGAAATTTAGAGATACAATTGGAACGTTTTCAATATGCAACTGTTTCTTTCAGTTTCGTTTCTTATCTCTCACTCGTACGTTGCATCCGAAAACGTAATACGTAACATTAGTTAAACCCTCCTAGTAGTGTTATCTTTACACCTTCTGGTTATAGTTTCCCTCTAGTCTGCTTAGAATAGCACTTCGGACGAGTTCCTGTAGAACTTGTCTAATATAATACGCTTTATTATCAGGACGTTTCGTGGCTATGTACACTTTCCTCTTATCGTCGCGCGTAATCTAGAAATAACTTGTAAAATAAACTAAAATTCCGCTGGGTTACGCGACAACTCATTCGTTGCACAACCGGGGAAGATGCAATGCATTAATTTAAGATACGCCGTAATCATCGTTCCACGTAATCGTGGTGCGATTATGAAAACCCTTTCGCGTAGAATTATTTCGAAAACAGCAAATATTATAAAATATTAAAGCTATTAAGATATTTCCCATTTTTTACGTGCCCTACATACACACGTGTTTATAATATTATATGATAAATACAATGCTATGCAAATAATTTTCGCTTCTACTGTAAATGCAATTACTGCTAAAGATACGGCCGCGAATGCTTTTAAATTGAGCGAATTAGACTAAAATACACGTGCAATAGCGATCTATTTATAACTTTCGAATAAAATAGCTTGTTATTTTATCGTTGTCACGCTCTTTTGTTGATAACAAATGTTTTTTATAAAAACAGAAAATAAAAAACTTGCCAGTGATCAAGTGCTATTACAGAGGAGATTCACGAGGGAATGGATGAAATATATTTTCCTCGGTTGGTTCTAATCCAATCGATGTGCTTTCGTTTTTTCATAATTATAAGAATAGCTGAAATTGCTCTACGATAGGAAAACTACCTGTTGGCCGAGTATCTGCTATGGATAGAGGTCCACTTTGAAGCCAGTCAATGATCAAAACTGGCTTCTTTCTCGAAATCAATCGTTACCAATGACCCCTATAGACATTTCAACGGCTTTGCTTTCTTTGCTACTCTTTGCTTTCATCTACTTCCGTGGACAGTACCCACTTTGGAACAACGGAGAAGAATAATTTATCAATCCAATTCTACAATGCTCTCTGTCACGATGAAATTAAAGACTTAAATAACATTCAACATTTACGGAAGCAATTCCTGCATAATAAATTTCGCGATAATATTCTACTATTGTAAGATTATATAGCATATAATATAAAATCCGACTATTTACGAAGGAGAAGGAATTCTAGCAACGGTATCCAAATCAAAACAGGAATTCTACTAATGAAACAAGCAATGTAGTAAATGCACGATAATAATTAAAGAAAAGAAGTTGTAGCTGTAAAAAGAACGTAATGCAAAGATAGCGGAGAAGAAATTCGAGCAATAAAGAAGGCAAGCGCAACAGCGAAAGACGAAATTCCCGCAATAAAGGAAACTAATAGGACGATAAAAAGAGGATTAGGATAATAAAAAGGGTAACGGCCGTAAAAATAATTATCGTACTGAGAACATTATCGAGATAAAGTCTCTGCTTACGTTCCACTGCTTATGTGCAAAATCTATGCAAATACTCGAACGGCAACCTACTTCGATCTTAATCCCAACATTTCCCCTATTTATTCCCCATTTCCTCGTTCCGCGGCGAACAGCACGACTCTTTAGATTTCAATCTCCGTATTCTATTTAAAACACATTCCGTTCAGTCTACCGAGATAAGTTGCTGCAGCGTACGGGAAAAGGGATTCCGAGTTACTTGAAGAATTTTTCCCATCTCCTAGCAAGGGAACAAGGTAAAATCCGAAAATACGACGAGCATGTCTCCCGTGTCTTATCAATCTCGAGCGTTCGCGTGAAACGCGAACAATGCGGCTGAGGAGTGCCGCGGATGGAACCCGCGAAAATACCGTGGAACAAAACGCGCGATTGAAAAATCGATAACACGATAGTACGTTAATAGAGGAGAAACGCAATTCTGCTCCCGTGCGCCTCTCTCGTCGTTCACCGCAAAGAATTTCGGTCACCGAAGACACGAAACGAAACGGAAGGAGAGGCCGGGTAGTACTTTTACAAATTTTCAAATTCGAATAGCGTGTATCAAGAGCAACGCGAATATTCACCTTCCACGCGAAATATCTTATCGGTTGCAGATCCGCGGAAGTACCAGCCGCGCGGAAGAAGCGTGGAAAACTGGGCTGGTGAAGTCGCAGCAAGCGGAAGCGAATCCGATACGGGGTAAAAGGGAGGAGAAAAGCACGACGATGTTTCTCTTTGGTACTGGATAGTGTATCGCTGGCAGGAATTCAACGAAAAAGCAAGGACCGTTTCTGCCAGGCCGATAATCGGCTCGTTGCGGAATTGATATACACGTGTACCGACCGTAAATCAGGGATTTGATTCACGGCCAAGATTCCTACGGATAAAGAAGTGTCGCTTGAGCGCGTTCAGCCTGCTCGCAACGATAAATTCGTACGGTTACAATGCCTGTGTGTCGTTACTCGAGTGCTACACGACTTTTCTTGTTCCTTACTAACACTTTAACTTCTTTCCTCTTCGCACTTCCAGTTCGTCCGACGTACGTTTGTTGTCCGAATCGAGTTTCACGTTCTTCGATTCGATACTGAATCGAAGTTGAGAGGCTATCGACATCTTGGAAATTATATTTTACACGTTTCTACGTTGTTTTATAGGAAGCCTGGAAAAAGCGTCATTCGAACATTTCTCTTTCAAACTTTTTACTATTATACAAAGTGCTGGTTGAGGTTTGTCGGGCGAAAGAGCTCGGTCGAATGTAAAGAGAGAAATTTACACATTATACGTAGATTCCTTTACGTATAAGTTATTATTAATAAACGTTTATTGACCTAGGAAATATAGATTATATATATATACACATTCACAATAAACAATGAATTACATTTAAGAAGTAATTTTGGCAAGAGCACCGTTACGTGATGATACGACATTTTTAACATTATAGTTGAAAGTTAAATTTAAGTCGCTCAGCGGCGGTACTTATATACGATATCGTCTTTCTTTTTTCTTTCGTCCTGAAAACTGGTGATAAAACTGGACAAATCGGTAGCCTACTTTTGATTTCTG
Source organism: Bombus superbus (assembly GCA_014737385.1). Classification (NCBI taxonomy): domain Eukaryota; kingdom Metazoa; phylum Arthropoda; class Insecta; order Hymenoptera; family Apidae; genus Bombus; species Bombus superbus. Next base: position 1,335,400 of record JACXIK010000003.1, on the reverse strand, counting down.
TGAGGCTAAGGGACAGAGGGAAGGCTCTACGTATAACTATCGTCGGGTATATGATATAAGGTATGTACGTAGGAGAAATATTCGATTTACTTTCGATCATACGTGCACGTAGTAGCATGCATATTCAACATTGTTCCTTTCAAGAACGACGTATCGTTCGTTTTAAAATGTCGACAAAACGGCATATCTTGAAGTTGAAATTGCTTTGGAAATGGTAACAACGCGAGAGTGGGTTCCTTTCCTTCAACGGTGTTTCCAGGCAAAATGTGACCATTTTTCTCCATTACACTAGGTATCTCTTTACGATTCGCGACGGCACGCACCAGAATGTCGCCCCGTTGCCGAGTTGCATTATTTATCGTCACTTCCGGTGACCTGGAACGCTGGGCGAAACACTCCGGGTAATAAAATCGCCAGGCTTGCTCGGCGAGGAAGGTAAAATTCATTACATTTATTAATGGTATCATCCTGGGTACGGGCGAACACGCGTGTCTACTCTCGCGAGCGATGTCTACGCAGTAGTATGCAATATTTGTCACGCGCAAACCCGACGCCGCTCCGCTTTTTTTCGGATCTCACCTTTCGAATTTTCTTCCTTTTTCCACTGCGGTTAGGAACGCCGTTCGTTACTGACTTGGAAATACCGGGAACCCTACATTTGCTAAGTAATGAAGCGCCCCAAGCTTACGCTGATATTCGCAGAAGCGAAAAAGCGCCTACACGCCTCGCTGACATTCAAGGTAAGAAAGTGATGGTGTTTCTTTCGACTATTTGCACAGTGAACGCGTTCGTACAGTTGGTATCGTTAACGCGTTTGAAATTTTTACGATGCGGTTTATTTAACAGAACAGCGAACTTGTTTTAGCGAAAACATTTTTCCTAATTTGTCGAGACGTATTACAGTAGCGAACCAACGTGAATCTTCGATGACAAATAACTAGAGCTTCGAGTAGAGTTTCCATTACCTAAAGGTTTTAAGAAGCCGCGAAGACTTAACATTTTAAAGACCCGTAATGAGATCTCTTTAGGCTCATCGTTACTGCCAGCGCCATCAAATTATCTACCTCTTCAATATTTTAATCGCTTGTTATAATAGCCAAGATACAGGCGGAAACCACTTTATTCATATTACTCGACCCATCTAACGAAAATGATGATTTGATAACACGACGAAGGAACGAAGCTTTTACTACCTAAACCAAACTACGTTATTTGCTTTCTATCGATTAGGATTACCCAATGTGTCGTGAGAATGGTCGAGAAAATGAATAGGGGCTGAATCACCTTATATGCCGTATTCGAGCTACCTCCACTCAGACATTATGGCGGTCGAGGTCTCGTGATCCTGTGGTAATCCAAGGTGAGTCTTAAGAGCCCAGGATTATGGTTCTCGAGATCCTAAGACCTCGAGACCAAGATACAGAGATCTCCGATTCAAAAATGTTCTAACTGTAACGTTTAAAATATCAAGATCTCGTAATAATCATTTTGAAGTTCGAACGTCGTAGCACTCTAGGCTCTGGAGTTATGATGTTCCAGATACCAAGGCTTCAAAATCATAGCACTCGAGGTCTCCAGTATCATAACACTCGAAGTCTCAAGATTCTACAACCACAGTACTCGAGGTTTGAAGATTCCGAGATCGTAAATCCCAGGATACGCGTTTCAGCGTGATATCTAATTTCTAGTGTTTATATTCCAGACAAATAGATATTCCGAAATCGTTCAAATATCTCTTCAAATATCTATCTGCAGACCATCGACGAAACAGAATATACACAGTCGAATCGAATTATAGAAGAATATAAGACCTCTCGAGTTTCGAGTGAGTAGATAACGTACGAGATCGTCTAATAGAGCGAACATCTGGCAATTAACACGCATAAATAATCGAACTTTATTTGCGATTACACGCACAGCGGCCTGGAAGCTAGTTAAGCTAAAGCACGAAAGGAGAACAACGCGTCGTATTACACGGATCGAAGCTCGTTAACGAGGCTGAGATAGCGAGCGACGCAATCTGCCAGACTGATGGCTGGATATCGACTGCACTCCGTAGGATTAACTCTTATATCATTCTGGAACAGGGCTCGACGCACGGCCAATTAATTACGCTCACTGCTCGATTGCCTGTCCCTTCGTTCTGCCCTTCGGTTTTGATTTATTTCGCAATGCTGTAGCCTACGGTTTGTCTGTGTACTATGCGATTCGTGATGAATGAAAAATATGATTTATGTATATCTTACATAATTCTAAACGAAGCAAAACGAACTGGCGAAGTTGATTATTCTTCCCAATGGGTTTGTAGTACATCTAAAAATCGTAGAGAACAAGGAAGAGACGAATATATTTGTAAATCGTTGATAGATATTACCTAAGTTTCGTTAGGTCTGTATACAAGGCTAGATTCATTGTACTAAGATAATGCTTATGTTCATTGATCCTTTCTAAACACACCAAGTTTGCTATACAACCCTCGAGTTATAACATAATCTAGCAAACTGACCCTTATGATATAGTACGGGAGAATCGATGAGCAACCACGATTTTGTGTTCCATCGTGATTGGAGAAAGTTATCGAACGAGACGATATTCCATGGAAAATATATTCTAGTCATTTGGTAGCGTGATACGTTCTACATATTGTACTCAAACACTAATTCTAATTAAAATATCTAAATCGAATTAAAAATAGCCCTTATATTTATTCACTCGTTCGTTTCAATGAAAATAAACGTTGCATTAAATACGCGGTAGACTACAATAATAGAGACAATTTCGCGCTACATGAATATAAATGAAACGCTAAATTACATATCGTCTTTTGTTCTATGCAGAACAATTATAGGAAGCACATACGAGTTGCGCGTAAATACAAAACATAATTATCGCGGATTGTTAAAAATACGATTAATCGATCAAAATTATGTATTCGCTCGGAACGTCGATTCAGACGTTATAGAAATATAGAAAATAGAAATTTGTAAAAATTATTTGGAAGAGTTACAGAAAAATAACGAAGAAACTGTTATACGTACATTGAAGCTCGGATGCGTTTGATTTAAATTTCATTGAAAAAAAGTTTTAGACCAATACGATGGAAAATGGTAATTCGCGGAATTATTTATAAAATCGAGTCAAATAAAAATGCACTAGGAAGTAACAAAACACGGATATGAAAATTCATTGCACAAAAATATGAACGAGGAAGGAGATTAACTGCGTTGTTTGTAATTCATAAGATTCTCATATTATACGTAATACAAGATATTCGTACAGAAGGTTTCAAACGAAATGATAATACCAAAAGTTTGAACAAGTTTCTGATGATATTCTATTTTTTTGAATTTATCTTATTTCTCGTATATGTCCTAATACCTATGAAAGAGAGAGTGTCAAAATGTCGAACTGTCATGAAGTTTACTTTATTTCTCTAACTTTCGGTAGCGGGAGTTTTAGCGTAGTTTAAAGTTACCAGGGAAAAAACACGATGACATAGGTCTATAAGAAGGAAATATAGGGAAGCAATGGAAACGAAGGAGACAAAGAAATAGAAAGTCGTCGGTCGAATAGGGTTCGGTCTGCAGTTTTCTTTCGCTTGTACGCTACAAAAAGGGCAACAAAGGGTGAAAAAGATACGGAGAGGAGCCAGGACATCCGCCTAAGTGATACATCGTATCCTCTGTACCGTGCACATTCTTAGAGTCTAGAAAACCGACGTTAAAACAATGCTGTAATAAATTTGTGCCTTTTGTTTCGCCCGCATTATCCTCTTATTTCTTGCAAATACTAGACGCTGAATATTAAAATGTTAATGGAACACGAACAAGAAGAACCGTTATGCTGTGGCTTCGAGAAAAGGAGAAAACTACATCGTTCCTTGCTTGGTAAATGTTTAAATTACAATTTCATGTTGTAAGAGGGATTCTTACGTCGAACTTTTAAATTATAATTCGAGCTCAAATATTCTTTGGCGTAAAATCTTTTCCTCTGAAAGCCTCTGCCTTGAATCATCGCGGCTCACGATATTTAAAGAAAAGCCTAGAAACTTAACTGGCTAAGGATTGCAAGGTAGAATAAGTCGCTTGCTTAAGCTTAAACATCTTAAAATTCGTGGCGGCTTATTATCTCTCAACGGCGCCGCAGCGGCTTATTATCTCCTAACGTTTTGATTGACGTGGCTTCAGGGCTAAATCGAGGCAAGGGCTTAAGAAATTGCAGGCGATCGTTTTAAAGTCGACGGAGCTCCTCCTCTCTTCTCCGCAGCGGAAAACAAGGTTCTTTCGACAAAACACTCCAGTTTAATTGGAAACCTGCACTTCAATGATTTAAGGATTCGAGTACAGATGCAACATACTACTTCCGCTGCAATTACATGCTTCTGCAAAACATTCTATCTAGACAGTTCTCGTTCATATTGTTATACACGAGCGTTCGTGAAGCAGTTTCTGTTAACAACAGAATATACTGCAAGCGGATTCTATTAAGGTGGATTCGGTATACTACGTGTTTAACTACTTGTTTATTGTTATTAATTCAGCTAATTATAATATTCTAATCGTACCATTATAATATTCATTATAATATTCATTATAATATTCATTATAATATTCTGCTAAAATATGCACGCCAGTACTAACGCATTTCATTAAATTCTTATATTTATTTTGTTCAGTGTTGTAATAACGTTTAAGAAGGTTAATGCGAAATGTAATCGCGCAAAGAAACGCCTCTCAGTCTAAACTCGCTGTTCTTCTGGTTACTTTCACCGAGCTATTTTCTCTCACCAAATGGATCGAGCGTTGTTCCCTCGATACAGTTCATTTGAAGGGGTTTAACCGGAACAATTCGAAATGATAGCGAGCCTGTGCTGTCTCCCCCAGATTCGATGAGATACAAGGAGCCACTCAATAGTTAATTAATTCCCTCTTAGATCAGCGAGCAGGGTTCTTCAGCGCTGTCTACAGCACTGAACCTCAATTGACCCTTGGTACACCGTAGGAGAACACGAAGTGGGTGGTGCTGACCGAGCTTATACAGAGATAACGACGACAATGGCATTGAAATCCATTTGGGGGCGTAATTAATAGCCTTGAAAAATTCTAATTAGCATCATTACAACTCTCGGTGAAAAAATTTCATTAAATTCAATTTCCATTATTATCATAGATCAACGGGCATATCGAAGCATACTTTTAAAAGTATAGTTGAAGGCTACGTTCAATAACAAGAAATGAAATGAGCAAACGCCTGTACATATGCATACAGGTTATCCCATCTCCATCTCTTCGGGTAAATATTTCGAAGGATATAAAAGTTACGGATAAATTTCCCCGATGAAAGTCGCCACGGAAGTCTGATATTTATTCGGCTTTATGACTTCGCAAAGTTCTATGAAGGTTCATTTTAAATATTTATATCGGAATGCATGTTTTTACCCCGTGTTTTCCTGCCAGCAGGATTAAGACATAGTTTATTTGCGACTTTCAAACTGGCCAGTCCGTAATTTCTCGTGGTAATTTTACAGATTTACAACTGCGCTCTTTCGTGGGATTTAAATGATTTCTGGTAAAGCATGTGTGAATGAAGTCTTTAATTTCTTTGCTACAAACTTTATACTTTAGTCACCGATAATTATAATATTAAGTAATTCTTGAAATATAAATCCGCGAAACTAATATGTCGCGAAAATTAGTAGCAATTACAGAATATTATTTTCCAAAATAAGAGTGTTAATTTCGTTTGATCGAAGATGGGATATCCAGTATGTAAATACCGATAGGATTTGCACGATTAATTCCATGAATTCCCGATTAATCGAAGATTTACTCGAAACGACGTTTAAAACGATTGCCAAGATAAAGCCAGGAACAACATCAAAAGTCTGGTTGCCATTCAACGATTGATCTTATTTGTGAACGTTTCGGACAGAGAGCATTCGACGAGTCTACAACGACACAGCGAATCGACGATTCCGTCTCTCAGAAACAGGAACCTTTGCTCGGATCTCTCTTCGTCCTTGCTTCTCTGTTAATTGCTTAGGTAAATATTTCAACGAAGGGAGAGAGCCTGCGGTCCATTCAGAGACATGTTGCTGGACATTCTGCGGCCGACAAAGTGAGTGTTTGTAGCACCCGCATTGGCGTCACGACATCGGAAAGATCAATATTGAATAACACGCTGAAAATGCCAATATCGCCGTCCTTCTGGGATTGGAACACTTCCGAAGATTAAAGAAGTGGTCCAGCTAGAAACACGGAGAGCGCGATGCCAGGAAATTGTATATGTCGTTGCGATTGCGTGACGTGCTCACAGAACGCGTCACGTTCATATTTCTTTTTGCTGGACACATGTCTCGTTGTAGTTATTAATATTACTCTGGTATTCGACTTGTCGTGGCTGTCGATTTATATTCCGTGAGCGGGGTGCGAGAGTTGTTGTATTTGACGAAATAATAACCTTCGATCGGTAAGAAAGTTAGCAACAGGAAAGTTACAAATATCGAAAGTCGATTAAAACGGCATAAAGTGTTTCACTTCGCGTTGTACTCTCTGATAAAAAAGAGATTAGGAAACATAACGCGGCTAAGATGAGAAATTAATCGAAGAACTGAGAATCATAGCGGTAGAAGTCGTTGCTATTTTTCATGAAATAGTGCTCCACGCTTACTGTTACGAAACAAGAAAAAAAGAAAAAAAGAAAAAAGAAAAAATTCATTATATCTTTCCAAGTCGAGAAAATATGTGGCGGCGCGGTATAAAGTTATAAGTTAATTAATTATGTGACTAAGAGGATGATACTTTCAAGAGTTGGAATAACCGACTAAATCCAAATCCTTAAAATCTTGACTTTCGCCACTACGGTTTTTATCCAGCTAACTATTAATTAGATTAATCTGCGGAAAGTAAGTTACTTTCCCAGAAATAATCTCACATCGTTATAAAGAGAAAGAAGAAGGTCAAAGATGTTGAGAATGTTTGGAACAAAAGATTCGAAAATTGATGGACTCAACTTCAGTGTACTACGCGAAATCGTAAAATAAATGTGCCGAATGGAGAAAGGCAGAGGACGAAAGAAGATGGTAACTCGGGGTCGTCTTTGAAAACTCGGATAGCTTCCATTTCAGTATTCAGACCAGAAGAAATATCGTCCAATCCTTCTACAGCCAATTTTCCAGGAACCTTCGCCAGGGGTGCGCGACACACGCACCATATCCTCGGGAACACGACATTAGTCCTGGTCTGTTGAGAAGTGGAAACGTAAATCACATAGCCCCTTCTGTACGCCCTTCGTTTTGCTATTTCCAAGAGAAGAACGTCACAGTGAGGGACGATAATGTCCGTATGATGGACCTGAAAGTTTTCAGGCTTAGTGACCGCGAATATTTGTCGAGATAGTTCGATGTTCCGCCGCTTTGCTCGTTAAACGGCCCATTTGTTTCAAACGAGGGGAGACGGCAAGTAGTTGACGCGGTGAAACGTACTCGATACTTTCGACTTTTTGTTGTTTCTCGTAAAATTAATTGTAACTTAATTTTTAAAAATAATCTTTTTCAAGTACAAATATTTAAAGAGTTTCGTAGCGGAATGAGCGTTGAAAACAAATCCGAAATAGAAGAAAGATCATATAGAACGATTAAAGCAAAGATACCATTTCCATCTACGTTAAAGTCTTTTCATTCGTCCGCGCTATATTTTTCATATAAGCCACGTAGCGTATGTATTTTAATACCACAAGCTAAATTGATTTAGCCGACGGTTTATCGCACCATCAAAGTGTATCTTTGTTTTGCATAAATGAAATTACTCTTCCATGGATTCAACATCTGAAACTATCGCAGTAATAAAATAGTGTATAATTTTTAAGGTGCTTCGTAACGTTAATTTATAAAGTACATATGGAACGTTAAACTGTCTAATTAGGGCTCTGTTAGCGGTCGAACAGAAGCAAACGATGTAGAATATCCATCCATATTAACTTTAACCTTAGTAACTCTCACTTTTCTGTAGGATGCATTAAAAATATGCTTTTTTCGTTATTGCGGAAGTTTACCAATATCAGTTAAAAACATTTCGTTTCACATAGAATTTTATGCCACCTGTCTTCAATCAGTAATACGATAAAGCTGAAGATAATCGTTCAAATCATCGCTAATCAAACTGGTAGCTAGATTACATTTAACGTTTTATACAGTATCAAATATAATTCGTATATATCAAAAATTCATCGGAATACTAGATACGATGATTTATTCATGGATTCGTACTACCCTGTCAGCACGTCCATCTTTATTCCCTCGTACGAATAATTGCAGCTGAATATCATTTGTTAAAATTCCTCGAATCGATCGAACTACAGTCTATTTTACGTTCTATTTTCCTCAGCTTTTCGAGAACGAAGAAGGGTAGTGAGAAAAAAGTAACGAATTGTCACGTTTCAACGTACGATGCTTCATTGCGCGAATTTTCATATTCCATCCACGGTACCGAGTTTCTTAAGAGAATCAAATCCTCAAGGTGGAGCAGAAAATCAAGGCGATCCTTCTCTTCGTTTCATTTTCTATAAAACACTCTTCTAAGGTTCCTCGCCTCCTTTGTGCCCCGTCATCCTCAGTCCCGACGCTCGAAAATCATAGTATACGTACGTGAAATGTCTCGTAAAAAACTCAACAACGACAATTACGAGATCGGAACATTGTTAACAATCTTGCCATTAAACCAGCCAACCTGCATCTCCATGCAAATTTAACATAGTAGATCGATTCGTACGAGCAACGAGTTTATCGTAGAATATTACTTATCTTTGAATATCGCGCGTCATATTAAATCAATTCGATCCGCGATTGGAATTGCTCTCCAGTGCGAAATGACCGCGCGATTCTAGATTTGTGCAGGAAATTAAAAATACAGTTGCTCGAATCAAACATAGAATTGCAAACGTTTAGTTTAATTGAAATTGATCAATATGTAAATAAGATTGGAACGCAAGAGATTGACCCAAAAAAACGCGGCTCTGTTTGATTCAAAGATTGAAATGTTTAAAACATTGGCCAATTTGTAGCGATGTTTATTACCCATTAAATCGTAGAAGCTTTTTTCCATACGAACGAACGATAGTGTTTGATCGATGAAACGACGCTGTCATGCAGAAACACGATAATTAAAAAACCGCATCTACCTAACCGGATGGTCTAACCTCGATCGAAAGATAAACGTTCTGTCTCATTTGCAAAACGAAGCTTGAGCAACTATTTTCGATCAATTTACGAAATATCTAGCAAAATGAATCTTACTGATTTATAGTATATTATATTTATATTATTTATATATCTATTGATTTTCGCCAAAATTTTACCGGACTGTATCAATTCGCAACATATCAAATATTCGCGCGTCTAATTTTAAATAAAAATTCCTCCAGATAAAGAACATAAATTTCCCGAATATACACAAACTTTAATATCCATAAAGGATAGCAAATTCAATATCTCTACAGGCAGTATGAGAGAGTTAATGTGCGCAGGATTTTCGACGTGCTCAACGCGTTATCGCGTTCATTACTTATCCAGCAGCGAGTATTTCGAAGATCGGTAGGATATCCCAATCCCGCGTTCCGCACAGGGGACGTCTCGCGTTTCAATTACGGATGAAATCAATTCAAGCGCCGGCAGATCGTATCGCCATTGTCAAGCATCACTGTGCATTCCGATCGGCACAAAGTGTCTGCTGGATTCGGATTCGTCGTGGAATCCTGCATGCATCCTCTTCTGCTCCTCTGCGTTATTCGTCCATTAACGACTCGTATGACCGACGAGCATCGTTTAATATCTATCCACGTCGATATACATACGGAGCTCCTCCGTCGTGATTTGTCGGTAGATCTTCGACGCGAAACGCATTTCAACCGATTCAACGCGACGAAACGTCATTGGCTGCGGAAGTCGAGCTTCGAGCGTTCGATTCCGTGGAGCTTGAAACGCAAAAACAACTGGACACGAGCTTGACTAGCGTCGAATCGAACGAATCAACTTTGCATATCGCAGATCGTGTTTATCGCTTGAAACTGACGCACAGAGAAATTGTTACGATTCGAAACAAGACCGGACGGTTTACGAGCGATCGACGGGCGAATACCGGGGAAACTATGATGCGAGAATCGAGGGAAGAGAATCGAGAAGTTCGTCGAGTTCTCGAGTCGCTTTTGCGGTTACTGGTACGAACAGATGTGGGCTTAATCGGCTTTCGACGAGTTGCCAGTCGATAATTCGATAAAGTCGACGGTATTTTTTTTTAGGCGCCGTTAAAACTTGTCACTACGAAATGGAATTATGTTTTTGTACGGCGTGTCTGTTTTGAATAAAAGGAACGATGTGACGGTTTTCGAAGTTGGCTGGTTATTCTTTGATCGATTATTTTCTAATGAAAATACTATTTAGTTGCCGATTCGCCAAGTTCGGAATGGTCTAATTTTTAGAGTATAACATTAAAGGTTATAATTTTTCATTGACACGAAATGAAAGCGAAAGACTTTGTTGCAATGGGTTGCATACAGCGCGTTTGATTTTTCTGCGAAGTCAATAACGTTTGTCCTCCTATCGTTCGATAAAGCGAAAAGCGTCTGCCTTCCACGCATCGCGCACCACTTACACGGAGGAATCTCTGAAAAACGCAGAGATGAATTTTCCTCGACATCGTGGGGTTAAGGGAATAAAGAAACATCGAAAGGGGAAATAGAGATGGAAAGAGTCGAATAAAAAAGTGTCTTCCTTAGAGACAACGAAAGAGGAAGAATGAATGTCTTTTGCATCCGACAAATTGTCGAGAGAGAGAGAGAGAGAGAGAGAGAGAGAGGACGTTCACGGAGTATAGCGGTATTCGAAATTCCGTGAGATGCTGCAAATTGCGCGCTGAAATACGGTAGAAGAATATCTTCCTTGATATTTCACATTCCGCTGGAATCACGATAATTCATTGCAACGGGAGGCGTTCGTGTATAATGTAACAAGCGCGTTTAATAAACGCCATGTTCAATAAAACGAAAATTGTTTAGCAAGCGGCTAACCATCAAACCCTTGTAACGTGTATTTCCGATGAATAAATCCAACAACGATGTTCTATATGAACTTCGCAAGCGGAAGAAGGCATCTACTACATACAAGTATATACGGTTCGTTGGAAATCGGAAATAAACCGTTTCAGTCTATCAGCAGTTTATGATTCCCTTCCTTGTTGTTTTTCATCGATTCCAGCGATATTACAAGTTTCTTGGCCGAAACTGCATGTTCTTTCCGGACTTCCGGCCAGATTCAGTCGGTACAAACATCCACGTTTATTCCAGTCGGTTGCGTCAGGTGCCGTCTGAGCGACTCGCTCATGCGATCACGTCTCATCCCGAAGAAACGTCCAAAATCCTCGGAGAGGGCACGTTGATATTCCTGAAAATGCACACCGCACGGAACCGCACCGCCCTACGAAATACTCCGGCTGAAACGCTTCGGAATTGCCAGTTTACCGAGCTGGACTTCCGCACGGATAACCCCTGCGTCGTTCAGTTTGCAAATGAAATCGCGATACAACTGCACCGTCCTGTAATAATCGTTCGTCGGTTGGTTTTTAAGCAGCGTTTACAGTCAGTCGTGAAATTTATATTTTCAAGTTGTACCATAATGTTGTACCATAATGTCTTCGATATACGCATACACTGGGGCTCGCGAAACTGATCGAGCGTATTTTGAAAAGCACTTGTAACGGAGACGCGACTATCATGGTTATGGTGGTCAATTGGAACCAATATGAAAATATATGTAGAAGTTACAAGATACTTATTGCAAACGTATATTTGGTAAACGATTATATTTCTAACAAAATACGCGGCATGATTAGCGGTTTCAAGCACGCAATAAGTGTTAAATATGGTCTCACTAAACGTTGAGGTTTAGGGTAGTCGATAATCGACTATACACGGCGAAATATAGAACTCGTTTCAAGTATCTTTTAATTCCTATATCTATCTTCAGATTCGTTTTAAATATTCTTCCGGTATAATCGATGGAATTGCAAGAATTATTAAAATAAATAAAAATATATATTTATGATTATACTAATATTTGTTATTGTTATTATTTATTAATGTTTATTATTATTATTTATATATATATATTTATTTATTTTAATACGATACGAGCTTTCGGCTTTGTAAATATTCACCGAGAAAAGTAATGCTCGTTTTTCTGCGTATTTACATTTATTTCAAAATATTCGATTCAAAGCGTTGGAAATCAATTTGAGGGGGGCTCGTTAGGTACGTATCGCGTTCGATTTCGAGCTTTACTCGAGACGATTCAAGTGGAACACTCGTGGGTGTTTGCGCGTTCATTGTTGTCGAACTTTAAGAGATCTGAAACATGTTTATCCGAAGCTACGGCGGACTTTTCGAAAGAAATTCGCGAATCGAAACGATTGTAGTTATTCATACGCCGGCATACTTTAATGAACCTTGCCATACATAGTTTAGAAACTGGCACGATGCGAATAGGTTCGAGTTTATCCGCTCTTTCCCTGTACTTTCGTCCCTCGAACATTTCCAAGTCAGCACGGGATGTAGATTTCTTCCGTAGTTGCGGGTCTAGTTTCACAGGTACTTTCAGAATTTTCTATCCTCCACCTACGGAATTTTTATACCCGTTCTTGACGAACGAGGTAAGTTAAAATGTTCCTGCGAACTTACCATCGAATTCGAAAGGATAACGGAGTTGAAATTCGTTAAAGAGGATCGTCGCGGCATTATTACACCGCCGTTCACCTTTTCCAAGGAACGCGGTTAATCAACTTCTCGAAGTTTCTCCGTAAAACCGGCGTTCCGCGAGTAACGTTCGCAGAATGCTCATAATTAATTAATCTCCGAGACTAGCATTAAATTTCCGCGCCCGTGGGTTATCGCGTTAATCGTGTTTACCGGCGAAATTCCTGGCAAAAACACAACTTTCTATTCCCTCCTACTCACTCCCACTGGCTCTAGGAAACTAGTATTGCCAGTCCATTAAATAATGCAAAGCATTCTGTTGAGTTCGTTAACCGTCCGAAGTGAGCTTAAGAAAAATTAGCATAACCCAATGGACTCCGAAATTGAATTACAAGGAAGGAATTCAAGGCGTTTTCTTCTCAACAACAGCGTGGTTCTGGACGAAATACTTGCGTTATACCGATTTTCTCGTAACCAGTTTAACTGCGCCGCAACATCGCGCACGATAAAATCGAAAGCAAGGAAATATTAATCTTTGGACCGTGTTGGAATTCGCGATAGAACTTTGTGGATGATTTTCATGCGAAATGTTTTCGCGTCTGAGACACCGTGTAAGATTTATAATCAGTAAAATTTCAATCGTGTAAACTTTCTTTTACAACTCTGCTCTAACGAAACTGGCCACACTTTGTTTCACTCATGACGCTGTTTAAAACGTAGATTAGTTTTGGGATTCAAAAATTCAGTATTCATCTCCAGAAGAGGTTAGGGAAAGTAGGTTTTATAGTTGACTTTAATTCCACAACTACGGAGGATGGGTGGCGAATGTTAGAGGGACGAATTTGCAAAGTTAATCCGACAAATTTCACAGGAAACGAGGGGCTCGAAGAGCGAAGGACAAGAGGCGAGGAGAAAGAAGAGAGGAACGACAGGAGACACAGCAAGATTTGCAAATTCAAACTTTCAACTTCCGTTCGCTTAAGAGGTACTGCAATTATTCTGGTTGCAACGTTGTATCTCATTATAATACCATTGACAAACGGATTAGCTTAACTCGATCTTTTTCAAGAAGAACCATGCGTTGAAAACAGATTCACGTATCGCTGACAGTCTAAATTTCTTCCACAAGTTATAGATGATTTTCATTCAAGAACACAAAAATTTCCTTCTCCTTTGTATTATTTGCTTCAAGATCATGAAAGATCTATAAACAAAATGGTAAACGAAAGTAAAATGAAAATAGTACAAGTAAAATGTTTAATTTAACGGTTATGCGTTGGGAATAGACAAAATGGTCGTGTTTACAATGAAACAAGTAGTATATCTTTCTGCTACACGTACAAGTAGAATATATCTCTCTATGGTCAGACCAGTACAACGTTCCATATACATGATCAAACATGCAACGGCACATGTAGGATAGTCAGACATGTAGGATAGTCGTGATATACGACGAACAAACAGAATAATTACTGTCTATAGTATAACAGGGAGCAATTTTCGTATATAACTAAACAAATTGTCAGACAATTAACCGTGTATTATGCATGTGGTCGCTAAAAGCTCTTCCTTCCTTTTCTACAATATATTCCCTCCTTTTCTAAATTGTCGAGCTTGCTAATCTTAGATGAAATTGAATAAATTATAACAGAGATTCAAATTAATTTGGTTTTCAGGTATAGAATACATTGCCACAAATGTTTTGCATAATTGGCATGGTTTCTATGAATTTCTGAAGGCATTCACCACGTTCGTGTTATTAACACACGCCAGCTATTAGCATGAAACATCTGTCAGGTAATAGTACAACCATCTCGACGCGACTCATTATTGATGAGTACAACATGGCGTGTAATGCATCGCTAAAAGCGTTGCTATTGATTGCGGTCTCGCCCCATAATGAAGATACACTATCGTCCCATATATCTTTCGCGACAGTATCGTTCTTTGCGATGTACCATGTAGCTGTCCAGCTAAATTGTAAATCTCGCGGCAAGCTGAATCTCTCTCGTCGAAGGACACGTAGCGCCGTAGAAACGTGGCACGAGCCGTTCAAACTTCATCGACTGATATTACAAACATAACTGATTCTGTCGAATCGCTGACTGTAACAAGCAAACTTCTCAACCAGTTCGATTCCATACCGATACTTAGAATCAATGCCGGCGGCCAACTTCTCGGATGAAAAGCTTTTAATGGGATTTCGCAAGCACCGAGCTCTGACCGGTAGCGAAATTTTATTGGTCACGTGATATCTTAATGAACGCGACCCGCCACGTTTAATTCTACGTGATCCTCGTTAACCACATTTCAATTTCAAGCAACGACTGTCTCTAATATACGCGATTCGGGCGAGCACGTTCGCGCGCGAATATACGTACGGAAAGGTGTACACACGCGAGTGAATTCACACACACGCGTTTGCATCTTGGGTCTAACTCCATTCGACGGTTCGCCGCAAACGCGCATCAATGCAAGCCGGTTGAGTCGATATTCGCGGATATGCAAATTCTCCGTGTAACCTAGCGTCCTTAAAGACAGCACACGCCAAACTCTTAGCTCCAACCACTCCCCCTCCCCTCCTCGCGCCCGCGCCTTATCCTAGATTTGAAACATCCTGTTTCCATCTGGGAAATCGCTTAATCGATTCGATCGTTCCAAGCGAACACCAGATTCGACTTTTTAATAGGATTTCCATGTAAATGTGGCCAATAATCGACTCGACGTGATCACCGTGCGATTCAATTATTACGTTATTATGATTCCCGTTATGACGATCGATTATCCGAGCCGTTCGATTTTACCGAAGAGGATGCGGTTGAATATTTGGAAATTGATTTCGAGCCGCCAGTTCGCGGCAGTTTGCGAGTCAAGTTAGGTAAATTGTCGATCGGGGAATATGTAATTAGCAATTACATCGAGTCCACGGTATCGTTATCTAACTACTAATTGACCGCTGAAAGATATGTCTTTGCGAGCGAACGCCGCTTCCTCGTCGTTCTCCATCGATTCTCCATCGATTCTCCATCGTAAAAATATAAAACGTATCGAATCCGCATACCTTGGTCGGCTTGCATTACACGATTGCAAAATTCCAACAAAACATAAAAATTCCAAACCGTATTTCCCGTTTGGAACGTTGATCATTTGCTTCTGTGTAAACGCAATAGAGTTGTCCCCCTTCGATCTCGTATCGTTCACGATTTTCATTCAGATAAGCGAGTTCCCCGTGGACGCTTCGATTTATTCAAACCTGGTTGTAAAATAAAGCGGCGCGATAGTTCCCGGCATTGACATGACTGGTATTCCAGGCGAAATCAAATTCAGGACGGTGGGCCGACGTTTATTCAACAAATAACTAATCAGAGCGCCGTCTGGCCGCGGGCCGATTTGAAAAATCAATCGAATCTACGAATTTACTTCGATTTCCTATCTGGGAATTTTCACGGTAAACCTGGTTGTTATGCACGCGGCTATTCTCTGACCCGAATCAACGGTAAACTCTCGTACCTGTGAATTCAGAGAGTGATCCGCGCCACCTACGACGTATCTACACCCTCGCTCGCAAGAAAGCCAAATATTTAGAAACTTTTTTTTCCTCTCTCCCGTCACGTCCTCTTTCCTCCCGTGTAAATATCGTTCTCGTCGTTACGAGTGTTTGCAATATCTATAGCGGTATGGATGGAAAAAATGGAAAACCTGCGCCGTGAGATAATTTGATTCGACGATAAAGAGATGTCAAATGGAAATTTTCTCTCGTCTCTACAATTATAGATAAGACACAGAAGAATATAAGAATGTATTATTACTACAATTATAGATAAGACATAGAAGAATATAAGCCCTTAATCGAAACTGCATACTACGGATTTCGTGGTTCTGCCTACAAAAATGATCGACCGTAGAATAAAATTACTCAGATTTCTTGACATATTCATGTTTGTATAATTAACGTTGTTGAATTATGTAATAAGAATCCGAATACTTAACTAGATTTTAGATAAAGCAATAGCGTATCATCCAATATTATCTTTTTAACGTTTAAACATTTTCGTATGCTCTTATGCATCTTTCCATACAATCTACGCCTAAATCTAAATGCCTATCGTATCAGTTACAAGTTAACGCAGAAACAACTGAAATCATCGTAAATCAGCGTGATTTACGTACAGATGTTTAGTAGTAAACAACGTGGACGATTGTTGCGAAAAAGAATGTAACCGATTTCGATTTGTTGTCGGTCGACTTGTTGCAAACTTTCGCCGAAAACACGGCATCCTTTTGACACGGCGCGATCATTAATTATCTCCGTGCGAGATTTAGCAGGCAAACAACGCCGTGGAACGCATTATGAAAGTTCGAATTCGACACAACGAGCATTTCGATGTCCTAGATTATAATTGATTTATCAGGCTTGGCTCACAAGTGTCGGGTACTGAGCTCGCGTGACTAATGAATACGCGTTCGACACGGTGCTTCAATAATCCATTTGACAACAGGAACGATGTCGTTTTTCACTCGCGTTCAAACTGCTCGTTTCCTCTGCTCTGCGCGTATACGTATGTGTGTGTGTGTGTGCAGCTGCGTTGGATGGCAAAGTAGGTCGGCAAACTTTAGGGGCGTATTTTATTCACCTCCAGGGTAAAAAAAGCTTCTGCGATCGCAAATGCTAAAACATCTCCTTTTTTCGAGTTACGGTCACCTTTTCGTAGGGACGAAATTTCGCTCCAACACTTAAACGCGTCCCAAGTTACAAGCGTTGCTGCGTGCTATTTTCCTTCTTTTCTTTTTTTTTTTTTTTTTTAAGCTTCAGCGATAACGGCACTTGTTGCCACCGAGAAAGTTAGGCGAACTGCTTTTTGTCCGTAGTATCTGCTATCAGTCTGCGTTTAAACGCTCCGAAGTTGGAACGGAATTTATCCGAATAATTATCTCGCTGGAATTTGAAGCCAGCGTTTTGAAGTGAGAAACTCTTTTTAATCCTAATTATAACTGTTCAATATCGGTGTTTCATTCGACTTTCGAAGCAGTTACTTGCAATGCGGGCGAACTTTCCGATTGTAACGTCCATTCAAAGGCTCAACGTTCATAAATCAAATTCTCAACAAACACTTAAACGATAAATCAAAACGAACTTCGACAAATTTAACAGCTTCTATTTAACACTTATTTGCAATTTGCTACATTTGCCGATGAAATAGAAAATATTTGGGAGAAGAATAAAGAATCTCGTTTACGTTACAGTGGTTTACGTTTCGTTTCTGTCAAATGGTTTTTCCATGGTGATTGCGCGATAGAACAAGACGATGACGTTCCTTCTTTTCTACGCGTCGCTCATTTTTCACAACCGCGTAATATCTGCCATCAACTTTTCCAAACTCGCGCGTGGTCTGCCACGTCTGGCCTCGACCCTTCGTCGACGTCGTCTTCTTACGATTTTTTATCAAACACGCCGGCAATTTATTTCGTTGATCGTTCTTTCGAGAGTTGCCCATAAAAGTCGTTACAACCAGCCTGTGGAATCGTTTCGTCTCGAACGAGCACGACTGAAATGGATGATTGTTACGGAACATGGGCGAAAGTGAGAAAAAAATACCAGCTGCTTGTCCTCGTCGACCAAACTTTCAAAACTGCCTTTGAGCTATGATCAGAGTCGATCGAACCGAAAGCAAAGACACGCGGTGAACCCTTATAGAGAACCTTGGCATTCAAGCAACGTTGCACGCTCACGTATGATAAAAACTGCTGTTTGCTAAATAAATCTCTCAGAATCTGCGCTCATCCATCACACTTTTCGTTTCCTTTGTTCTGTTTCCAATTTCGTTACATGCCAACCTATGTACGTCCAATTAAGCTACACTAATTCGATTAGTGCCCGATTTTAACAAAAAAGAGAAATTACATATGTACCTTCGTGAGTTCACTTATTACAAACGGGTGAAATAAATAAAATGTCAAAGTAAATCTAACAAAATATGTTTACAGCATCATCACTCTTCTTTGCTCTTGAATGTATAGAATTGATGAACGTGGCTTTGCAATGGTTCAAATGTCAAAAGTGCTTACGCACGAGAGCACTGTGCGGCATTTTAATGAGGATTCCGGACAAAAATCAAAATTCGCTGACCACGTTCGCACGGTCGCACGTTTACAGCCCAAGTTCTCACGTTCCATAGTGCGGCGTTTGAATGAGGATTCGGGACAAAGAGGAAAACATGCACACATCTAATGTGCAGTTTTGCTGCAATTCCATATCAGGGGACCCGATGTGAGTAAATATCTGTTTACCAAATCTTTATTAGCGCTTTCTCTATTCTTTGGCCCGGTTGAAATATCTTTAGTATTTATTTCTTTGTCGAGCCACGCGCAGTGACATTTAAATAAATAGTACCGATGCTGGAAACAATCTGTCCATTTTTTTCGCAAGTGTCAGGCAGAAATCATTTATCCTTCCATTCGATTCGTCAGATATTGGGCTGCCAGTGTAGTAAAGAAGCTTTCGCGTAACTTTCGAGATCTTCTTGGAATAAACGTGCTCAGAAATTCACAGAAATTCATCGAGTCACGATCACGAACGAGTTTCATCGAAGAGTTAAAGAACGTCCAAGGTAGCAGTTTGTAACAGAAAAAAAGTACGTAGCAATGTAGTACAATAGCTTCTTGATACATGACAATTGAAACTACAGGACGGTTTGAACCGTTTTTTCTTCATAAAGAAAGGGATAAATTTTTCGAATTGGAAATTAAAATCACACATATCTATGCTCAAATTGACAAACAGGAATATATAATGTACAAACGGCTTTTTATTAATCTTCTATCGATCTTTGGGGGGATTGTAGTTTACCTTTATATTGTCTACTTATAGACTGATTATATCACGGAACAATGAAAATCGAACAATGATTATTTCGCTTTTGGTCTACTGGGATAGGAAAGAGATTTCTATCACTCACTATAAATCGTTATTAATTTAAGGAAAAATTCAAAGCGTTCGTGTGTCTTCATTCCCTGTATTAATATATTGCGTTTCTGACTTTCTATGGAAGTTTTCTTTCGCGTTCGAGGATATAAACCACGAATCACTCTGATTGACAATGAGCAAGTATCTCCTTCGTCTCCCGTGTTCTTGTTCTCTCCCATTTTTCCCTTTTCTATCTTCTCTATTTCCTTCTCGACGCGCCAAGCCACACTGCGCGTCCCTTTTCCTCCGATATCAGTGTCTAGATCGAACGGTAGATTCTATCGGTATTTCACGGCGAATTTCGACGCGAAGAGTCTAGTAACGAGCAATCCCGGTCGTTGAGTCGTCTCGTTCGACAGATCGTGACAAGAATCAAAGGGCGCTATTGACTGAGAGATGCAACAGGAAACGCGGCCACCGTTCGCCGGGCGAAACGACGAGCTACTTCATAAATATTTCAGCCGGTGCCTCCTCCTCGTATTACCAATCCCGTGTGATTTCCGCTGATTTAATGAAATACCTACCGGAATATGAATATGACGTATCCACGAGTTTCAACAGGTTAAATAGCGTTCAAAAACTTTTTAATTCCACGAGCTTGACGAAATCCACGCGCTTCGCGTTCCAATTCGGCGATCCTGTCGAAAGAGAGAAAAGAACTCTCGCTTCAATGTCTTCGATTTTTAATTCGCTTCTTTCCTTCTTTTCTCGTAATTTAACTTGCGCGCAAAACACACGCGAATGAATACGTTGTTAAGCGTCCGTTGTAAAGGTAGCACAGCGGGTAGAGCACAAAGGTCGTTGAGTGAGTTTTTAGAACGTTTCAAGGACAGAACGACAAGAAAGCGTGGCGAAGTGCATTCGACGGGCAAAGAACCTAATTATTCCATTTGGATTTATTCAACCACGGATACGAAACGTTTAGTTCCTTGCTATTCGACGAGGTGAACGTAATCAACAATCGCAATACGACGTCAGAATCAAACATGGTCGAAGTTCATGCACGTTTCAGAAAATTTCGCTGTTGAAACACGAAACAACGTGGTACTAAAGGTTGACGCGTGCAACGTAACGTCAAAAAGAGCCAACAACAGCACGAGGACAAAAGATCGCGTTCCTTCGACGAAACACGGTTACTCGTTGTCTCGTTGCGTTGTTCGCGTACTGACGGTCTACCGAGACCGTCAGAAAAGTCGGCTGAACCGCAGCCGCGTTTTCATTATCCGACACGCGACGTAGCCGCGATTCTTCTTCCAGGAAATGAAAACCGCTGCTTAGCCCGCGTTCCCGTGAAACTCTGCTTGAAAAGCAGACGCAACCGTGGGCTAAAGGGCAGAGCGAGAATTATTTGAGCAGTGTAAAAGAGAAAACGAGTCATCGAACTCGAGTCAAGAGAAATGAAACACGCAATGGGATAAATTAACCGGCTCGAAAATCCTATCGTCGTACTTCGTGTTTCCTTTACGGTCTTCGATAAACTTCGCGGTAGAAGAAGAAGGAGAGGAAGGGAAAATGCTACAGATGCCTCTGTGTCTCGCGTTCGATAAAACTATCGTGGAAAATGAAAAAGAAAAGGGAAGCGTAAGGACTTCGTTATTTGCATCCTGTTATTGTGCATTCCGGCAGATTCGCTCGACAGCGGAACCATCTCGCGACTTCTTGGCTGGAAATTAGGGCTCTTTGCCTATCCTACGTCGTTCCTTCGGACTATTTAAACATGTATATCACAACGGAAGAATACAGATAACTACGGAACTTTCGCGTTTCTTTCGCAAGGAAAGTCTAAGATGTCTTCTCGTGCTTTCTTTTTTCTTCTTCTTCTTCTTTTTTTTTTTTTTCTTGTCGCAGAGCTTTCACGCAAACGTCCTTCGACATTTATTTGCTACAAATTGATCGTTAAAAACGGAGAACCGACGTATTTCTTTGTTTAGCGCAGAAAAAATATGGAACGAACGTAACGAATGTAGCGGTAGCGGTAACGAATGACCGTTCCATTGGAAAAAAGCCCACGAAGTAGAACCAGTTCTAGCAGAGGTAACGAGAGACCGGTGGGAAAAAAAAGCTGAGAATCGTTCCACTTTCTCCCATTTACGGGTAACGCGAACGCGCCACTGTGCGATCACGGTTGTTCCCCATTCGGCGCCTAATGGGCATAGAAAAACCATTTTTTGTTTCTAAGAGTGCCAGCAATTTCAGTACTTTAGAAGATCGACAACAGCAACGCGTAACAATCGCTTCCTTTGTGCTCGCGCCTTCGCGCGAACGACGAACAAGAGGAAAAGAAAAGAAAAATCGAAAAGAATAAAAAAAGAAGGATCCTCCTCGGACAGTATTTTCTCGATGGTACGCGTGCTACGTTACCTGCTTTGAAGTCCGTAGAGATTCATCAAGCAGGAAACAGGCGAATCATCGCGCCGAACAAAGCAACCGATCGTCTGCCTCGGAACATTATTATCCCAAGATCGAGGACGGTCGACGAAAGCTGAACGTCGTTCACTTTTCACTTGAGCTTGTCGTGAAACCGCCAGGGTAGAGAGCAAAGAAAAAAAAGACGAGTGAAAAAAAAAACTGGTAAAATTCGGACAACAGATATTATACTGGACGAGAGGTCGATGCACCGACGATCCCATTCAGCCGCGAATTAATCCAGGCTTTCGATTCACGGCTGATCGTTCACGGACGAACGCGTCTTTTTCACACGAGAGGGCAATGTGAAAACTCGATGAAATGAAAATTCGACAAAAATATGGCGCACCAGAGTTTCCAAGTGCACCTAATCCAGGTTAGAGCGCGTGTTCCGTCGAAGCTTCAACAGTAACGTAGAACCTGCAACATCCTTTGAAAATTCCCCGTTGCGATTACCGAACGATCCATGGAGAACGTTCCGTGAAAACGAGAACTTGCTCACGAGCTTCGGTTAAGTCAACTAGTTACACTGGTCACGTAAACAGATGCTGTTGAGGTTGGATGTAAATGCTTTCTATGCGAACGAGATCGTGGTGTGTAATTAAAAGTCTCGCGGTGGTAAGAAATTAACATCGACGAAAATGCAGCACCGCGTAATCCGAGAAATTTCTCGAAAGTTAGACTCGAGCTTTTCGCGATCGAGAAGATTAATTACACCGTAATTTGTCTGGTTTGATACAATGGCTTAACTCCGCATTTATTTCATTTTCTCCTTTTTGTTTCGTTAACAAAAGACGCTCTGGATGATTTGTAACCGGTATCGCGAATTTATCGTAAATTTATCGCGTCTGAACGTTTTCGAGGTGTAAATTTTCCTCTCGCAAAATGGCATTGATTCGTGAGAATAGGAGAAGACAAGAATCGAAAGATCCGTGGTGCAACGTCACCGGCGAAGCTGAGAAGCGGTCGCCGCACTTTAATAATAGAAAGTCGGGAAGAATCGAAGCTGGTATAGAGGTTATAAAATTCCGCAGAAGTAAGGAAGACTTATGCAACGTTCAATTTGTATAATGTATTCAAAATACGGCCGTGCGAAAGTATGCGGTCTCGGATTTGCAATTATAATTTTTCGGATTAAGCTATGCTACACTTTCGGTCACACGAGACGCCTAAGCTTTCCAAGCTTCGTCGAAGAAACGTGGAACGCGCACAGAGACCGGCTGCGAAATATAATCCCGGCGCGAGAGAAAAGTGTACACGAAACTTTAATAAAAAGTACACACGGACCTCGTTCTCGTGCGAAAGATATTTACATCGGTTTATCCACAGAAAACACGTAGAGGCGAACCAAGACGTCACATTTCAACCAAAAAACCAATGGAACAATTTTTTCCCTCGAGGAACATACGTGTCTCACTTTTCGATTTTTCCTTCACTCACAAAATACTATATCGACGTATATTTCCTTCCTCGTTACATTTCTCCGTTACGTTATGTTGCGTTTCTTTGGTAGCAACCAACCGATTTCACACTGTAACCAACGCATTCATTTCTCAGAACACTAGATCAGGATCAGTCGACAGCCGGAGGCACTGGATCACAGATCACGATCCTCGAGACTCGAGAGTTTGACGAGAACGCGGGTTGTGCGATCGAACTTGTGTAGACAAATCGGACGCGCGTTCACAGTCCAGAATAGCGAACGAAACAAATGGAAAGGAAAAAACCAAACGCTGGGATAGAGGAGAAGAGTACAGTATGAACGTAGGTGCGATACGGTAACAAGTGGAAAAACTCAACGGCTAGATCCGACGGTCGTTGTGGCGCGCGGCGAGCCACTGACTGCCTCCACCAATTCCACGCCTTTCCCTGTCCTCCCACCCTCCAAGCGCTGCCACCTACGCCGATCACCCTTGCACACCCTCTTCGCGCTGTCCTCGACAACCCCAGGCGCAAACGCCACGACGATCCCTCCGTTCCTCCGTCCTTCTCAATCCCACCAACTCTGTCCTCTCCTTCTTTCTCTCGTTTCTCCCGTTTCTCTCTTATCTGTCCCTGCATTCTTTCCTTCTGTCTCATAATACTCGCCGTGTTATTTCATTCTTTGCATCGTTGTTTACTAAATTTTTCGCTACTATTACCTATTTCTCGTCGGTCCCAGCTTGTCTCGTCTTTCTTCCTTTTCTCGATTTATTTCTCTTGTTTCTTTTGTCAAAAACATACGTTTTCTTTTCTTTCGTTTGGAATACATAATTAGAGCTAGCTTCTGTTTGCGTGGTTCTGTTCTTACCGCTTTTCTCTTTCCACCATTTTGGTATTCGGAAATTACAGAAATTCGACTTCTTTTATCAACATTCATCGTTACTAGATATTTTTTATCGTAGGAAAATTTTCTATGTTTTTTCTTTTTTTTTCTTTTCTTTCCAATAACTATTCCACTCGTCTGTTAACGAATTCTTAAGCTGGTCGATTTTTTACACTTCCCATCATTCCTCTATACGATTCCAACGGTATACTTCTCTGTTCACATCTCTCTTTCAACCTATTCGATTCCTGTTTTCCAATCCCTCTCTGTTCCCGTTATTCGTTCCCTGGTTGTATCTGCGACAGTGGAACTGACATTCTGATACAAACCTCTCGGTCCAATCGAGCATGTAATTGATAGGTTTGCTCGGCCGACGTCGCACTACCTTCCAATTACTTAATTAAGGAATCAAGCATTAAATTTTGAATTGCAAATATTTCCGTTTTCCGAACGAAAAAAGGTAGAAACATAAAAAAAAGGGACAAGGAGGAAAGGAAATAGAATAACGGGCGTGAAATGCTGGTAAATTAAAAAATAGCGCCGTCTGGTGAAATTCCTCTGACTCCGTAGCTTTTTCTAGCTGGTACCGTTTGTTCCACTTGTTCGTTACTTTCGACAAGCGGAGCCCTGGGATTACCAGCGATCCAAATCGTTTTTGGGAAATCGTTTTTAAAATCAATTGGGCTTGCGCTCGTACCTTTTCCTACCTGCTAACTGATTCTACTCGGTTTCGATCTCCGCGAACGTGTTTGCCCGCTTTTTCCATAGCAAATCAATTATACAAAAGCATTATTGAGTTTTATGTGTTATTAAGTTGATCGAAACGTTCTATTTATTCTGCATATTTACCAATCTATTTAGTGGTTCGCATAAATTGTAAGTGGTTGAAAATCGATCTACATTCAATTTATAATTGCCACTTTTTTTTTATTCTATTAACTTTTTTTTTTTATCAAATGAAACACGATGAATAATTGCAACCCGAATTTGAGCAAAATTTCCACAGAACTTGTCGATTGGTCGAACAAGTATCGGCGATCGTTATGGTAATTTTCTATTTCTATCTGAGTCGAAACGACGAGCTTTCTAGGCCGTTCCGCAATGAACGCGACGAGTTTTCAGTGTTCCTTGCTACGGCTGCTATTTTCATTTTTATTGACTCTGCCGTCGCATTACATTTAAATCGACGGCGTGTTCTGCGTCAGCTTTTTACAATCGTCCCGCGTTGCCTTCGATACTGTCGATGAACGGTATATTGGAATACAACAAAACGGCCTGATATTAAATGCCAACGAAAAGTTCCCTAATTTCGCTCTGTGTAATCATTACACGGTAGAATGCCGGAAATGGCTGCAATCCCTTTGTGCCAGCAGGAAGATAAAAATAAAAGAAAGTAATAAAGATACGGCACGTAAGCTAAGGTTAAGGTAACATTAAAGTTAATTTGCTGTCCCGGATCGTCGTTACGTTCCTTTTCTGCAACTGCGAACAGGATAGGGTTTTGTATTAAAATAATGTAATCTTGTCTTGAAAATACGAAACGAGGTTGCAGCGTAATGGAATACTAATGGGTAATAATGTAATAAGCATATTTAAACGAATAAATATAAGTAATAACGTAATGTGTAAGTATATTCGAAGAAGATTTCTAACATCATAATATGAATTATGATACTCTATCAAACGCTATACATATGAAATACTATAATAATATTCATTTTTTCTTAGTTTTTTCTATTTGATTCGTTTTAAGTAAAAAAAAGTTCACTTGTATCGTTTTCCTCAATTCAAATCCTTGCACCTAATCGAACGAATCGTGTACTAATTTCAAACGGTATTTCCGAAAGATAAGAATCAAAGCTCCAGACTTTTCCTTAGAAATATAATTCCTGAAATTTATCGTCGGAAATGATGTAAAAAAATTTCTACGTACAATGAAGCTAACCAACACATGTTTGGGCCAATCGAGTCGGTGTGAATTATCGGCTGTAAATACGGGCACGAGAATTATTCTCTAAAGCTTCTCGATGCGTTTAAACATCGAACAAACTCTACCACATTTAAACAGCGTATTCGAAGCGCGTTAAGTCGCATTTAAGTCTGCCTCCCGAGCGGAAAACGCCAGCCACCGCGCCGGATTTATATCATATTAACCGTGTAGAATTATTTCATGTGTCGCCGAGCAATACGGTAATCCTACAACGAATTGCAGTCCAATTGCCGCGCGGTCGGAATTTCAGCTTTTCCTTCGAACAGCTTGCTCTTGTTCTGTCACGCGCAGCCCCCCTCCCCTTTCTCGCTATTTTGCCTCCGTACCTCTCGGCCGACACAGAGGCTCTCTATTTTGTGTCTCTTCTTTTTCTTCCGTTTTTCTTTCATACAATACTCCGGACGATTGCCCAGGCCAAAGAGCACAGCGTGCATTTTCGCGTGTACTCGTTGCTATTCTAGTAGGTTTGGAACAGTAACTCTGATAGCATACGTACAATATTTAATTTCCTTTTGGTTTTCGACTCACGGTGTATGTACGCGTGGAAATAATTAAATATACGTGTTATTTCATGTTTCGAACAAAACGGAAGCTATTTCTATGCAACATGCCTCTGTTATGAAGAAAAAATTAATTGAAACATCAATCTGTGACAAAAAATACACGGTCACGTATGGAGAGAAGAATCACTATCGTGTCTCGTAAAAAAGCAATTACCAATTCCGGAAAACTACGTTGGGAAACTCGTTTTCGGGGGGGGGGGGAATGCAATTCGAGTTTATCGAACCCCGCCAATAATCATCATCGCGAAATTCAGGTGACCTCGTTTTCATGATGTTTCCACCGCTATATACGTTCGAATCGTTCTACGTTCATACTCGCTTCTCTGTCCATGATATACGCATACGTATACAGTGGAAGAAAATTAGATGTTATAATTATTCAAGATCGGATCTTCTCTTCTGTAACACGTATTGCATTCCTGTCATCGTGAGGGTGAAAAATGTCAAAGAAAACCGAATATCAAATATGAAAATAAAGTGGAGATCTTTGATAACCCAGCTTAAACATTTCTACGCGAATTTGAATTTAGTACTGCGTGTAACTTCTTTCCATTCTGGAGATACGTGCATACGTATGTACGCGAGTCCCATATATAGTATTCGTCGAGATTCGGCGCTGTAAATCAAGAGACAATCGAAAGGAAAATCAGATCAGACTTTCCGCGGGTGTGCGGAAAGAGGGGAAGGCTGAAATGTCGACAGAAACGAAGTGTCAACGACAGCGAACAAAACGCCCTCTGTTTTCGCCCGTCAATACATTTTCTACCAGTTCTCTAGTTTGGTTCGCATCGCGACCCTCCGCAATTCTCGGTGTAAATCACGTTTCCGCGACCTATTGGTGTTTTCGCCACGAATGGAAGCGCGTCGACCAAAGGTTTCCAAACGTAGACGCGCGGAGGGTAATAAAATAAATTGCAGCACTTAGCGGGAGGCTCTGGGGGGCAGCTAATGCTCTTCCCCTGCCGTCCTAACATCCCCCTCTCCGTTGGCCAAGTTACCACTCTACTCTTGCCAGCATCCCTGTCGACTAAACTACCTCGATTAACGATGCTTAATACATCCCGCTAGCAACTTTATGGGCTCGAAACAGCCGGCTACCTCAACTGCCCGATTACTACTTCATGGCCTGGCTTGACTCTCTTTAACTTTTAACTCGAGACTGACCTCTTGCAACTTCGGATGCAGGCCAGATCCATGCGAGTCGTTTCGTGCTCGCGAGACAAGGCTCAGGTCGAATATTGGAAATGTTGAAGTTGGCGAGATCAAAGGGAGAACGTTACGGCCTTGTCGAGATAAGACTTCAATATTAAGTTTCGATATTTGAGTATCGAAAATTCGGTGAATCGAGTCAAGAGACTCGGCTCTGGCTTTGGCTTTGAATTTACTTGCGAACCTCGATGCTCTCCTGGCGACTCGAGTTGGATAAATAACGCGACGCGTTCGAGTCTCGAATCTCGATAGAAAAATGTTTGGATTTTCACGATTTGGCCGAGACCACGAGATTATTCGAAGATGCGGCACGGGATAAAAATATCAATACTCATTTGCATTAATCCCGAACGAAACGGAGCCAAGGTGGAGGCGCGGTCAACTTTTTTCATTATCGTTCGAGGGTTTCTTCGATTTTAAGAGGCGTTCCTCGTGGAACGAGGAACTGAATAGTCGAATTGGTATCGAGGAATTGGTATCGATTCCCTTCTATCCGTTTTGACTAAGCTACCTTAATCAGCGATACTTAATATGTCCTCCAGGGAATTCAAGCTCCGACTAATTTTTCGATTATTTCTTCGCCGGGGTTCCCACCTTTGGCTTATTGGCTCTATCGAATTTCCAGGAAGCGTTTGTACGTAACCGATTTACATCATTAACTAGCTTATTGTGCGAATATCTTAATAAAACACGAATAACGTATTAATCGACGAGGAAAGAAGTTATAGAAGCAACGTTTAATTCATAGCGCGAATACACTTTTAGACGGTTGAAAAATCACACTAATCTGTGTTGAATTTTTAAAGATATAATTTTTATACGTTCGCTATGTATAAAGTTACAATTGCATTTTTTCTAAAATTATAACTTAATTTGCCTTGCCAGTCTTTCTCAATGCGGACATTAAAATTACATTATAAAACTGTGAATAAAGTTTAATATGAAAAGTATCGCTCCATTTTGCCACTGCTTAATTACTAATACCTCTAACAATGTGATCTCTACTTACCGGGAAAACATTCGTATTTAATTAAATTAATGCGCATGTACATTTTGATGTATGTAGATATACTTACATATGCGTATACAAATGTATCTGTCTGACACAAGAGTGCACACGTTGTTCGCGTGTATAAATACTTCCTGTTCGCGACGAACATCGAATAGTTACCGTTATACATCAATCGAGGTAAGGAGTTTCATTACGGTCATAGACATAAAGCTGCAATGATCGGTATGAGCAAAATATTCTGGTAAAAAACCAAGAATGGTTCGTGGATCGCAAATGACAGAAACGGAAATATCGAAAATGGGATTCGTAGAGCTCTACGATTTTTATTGGAATCAGAGTGCCGGTGAGTACCAAAAACTCGACATTTCCAAGACAAATTCGTACGAGGAATACCGCCTAATCCTAATTGGCAATTTTTAGATCCAAGGACAAATGGTTTACCATTTATCGGATCGCCTGTTATTATACCTTCCATCATATTGTTTTACTTGTACTTTGTTCTGAAATGTGGTCCCGAATTCATGAAAGATAGAAAACCGTACGACTTGAAAACCTTCGTGAAGTACTACAATGTCTTTCAAATTATCGCTAACACGTATCTGGTGCAGCAGTTCATCAGTGTAGGCTGGTTCACTGAAATAACCATGTACTGTGAACTACCAGATTTTTCGTATAAACCTGGTCCTCTGAAGGTGCGTTAAGCATTCATCACAATTATTACGAACCAATTAATATATACAACTTTGTTTATCGATCCTAATCTGTCTATCAAAGAACTATATTTATCGATAGTTTTCTTATTACAGTTAACTTATATAATGTGGTTGGTAACAATGTTGAAATTGATCCATTTCGTGGAAACGTTCGTGTTCGTTCTTAGAAAGAAAAAGGAACAAGTTTCATTTTTGCATTTATATCATCATGTAACTACGATCTTATTATGTTGGCTTACGACAAAATATATTCCGGTGGCGATGTCTTCGTTCACTCCGCTCGTAAACTGCGGCGTACACGTGATCATGTATACCTATTACCTCCTTAGCACGTTTGGTCCAAAGTTTCGAAGAATATTAGCCACGTATAAACCAATATTGACCATCGTGCAAATGGTAAGTGCAAATTAAATTTTAAGTTTAATCATAACCTGTTTAGTCAACTTTAATACCCAATTTTTTTCGTTACATCAGGTGCAACTTATAATTTTACTGATACAAAATGTGCAATCGCTTCTTCCGTCCTGTCCTGTAACGAAACTACCAGGCACTTTCTCGACGACCAATTTAATCATAAATCTCATTCTTTTCTACAACTTCTATCAAAGAAAATACGTGAAATCTGCTCCAAA
Source organism: Bombus superbus (assembly GCA_014737385.1). Classification (NCBI taxonomy): domain Eukaryota; kingdom Metazoa; phylum Arthropoda; class Insecta; order Hymenoptera; family Apidae; genus Bombus; species Bombus superbus. Next base: position 1,304,865 of record JACXIK010000003.1, on the reverse strand, counting down.
GGAACGTTGAGCCATATCGAAATCGTGAAAAATTGTGTATTCGATATAATACGTTTTCATTATGATCGCGAATGCACCTGTTTTCATCACAAAACTACGAAATATATCCTAATCAAGTAAACGAAATGCTTTTATAATATCATTATTATTTATTAATTGTAACTTTACATAACGAAAACCACCGTCATAAATATTATTCCAATGAATAGTTTAATCGTTTCGATTGAACTGACTGTTATTTAATTTACAAATTACGGCGGTATTTATGTAAAAAATGATATTTATAGATACTTATCAATAAAACATAAGAGAAACTACATCGTAGAGTTCAAGGCTAGTATAAACATATACGTATCAGAATTGAAACGAACATAGTAAACCATATTATTCAAATGATATGCGCAATCGGCGATTAGCATACTCAAAAGTCCCAAGATGGTAACAATGGATTAAAATTACAGATGCATCGACACTAACGCGAGTTATCATCGTATGCATCATAGTCTCCACAATATAGAAGGGTTATGGAACCGACCAAGAGTCAAAGTTCACTTGTTTAACAATGAGATGTTTAAACGGACGAATTGATAGAAATCTATCTGTGCAAATAAGCAAACATTGCATAATTCATTTGCTTAGTATTTTTGAGTCTTGTACTGTCCTTGGTCTCTTTGTTCCATTTTCTTTTTTCTTTTTATTCTAACACGTCGATACGTGTCAATTCGCGAATTGACAAAATAGTCGATAAAGTTAGAACACGAAAAATTGGTTAAGGCCGCGCGAAGTATAAGTATTAAGTTAGTCACTGCATCAATCAGTGTCACTACTTGATTAATTAAGAACCTTACTATATCGTGATGGTTACCTCATTTCTCATTTAATCATTTATGCACGGAAGCTGTCAGCTTAGGATTGCGAATAAATAACGAGAAGTTCAATGCTTGAGAGAAATGATAGTGTTTAACGCGACCTCTTGTCAATTTCACTGATTTCACAGTGTCTAATTGGAATTATTCAAGTCGTTAAAGAGCTACCGATTCGTAGATATAAATGCGAGAAGTTTTAAACTTACGTGCGTAATTTGAAAAATGTTCATGAGAAGAAAGCCGAGAAGTCGCTTACCTGAAACATATAGAAAGCAGGTTATAAATATATTAAAAATATGTTACAAATGTTAAAAAAGAAACAAAGGGAAGAGATATACAAGTATATAAAGTGTGTATATAAATAGCTGATATAGACAAATTGGTACCGATGTAACTACTCGAATTTATGGTTTCCAATATGTATATACTATATCACGAATACTAAAAATCTAGATGAATTCACTCTTTGACGTCGTAAGAATGTCAACAAATGGGGATTGCTCTGACCAAATTATTTAGTCAATCTCTTTTTTCTTTCCTCTCTAGTTCTAACTGCCATCAAAAGACTAATTATGGTTACCGAAAAAATATCGCTTCTCAAAATGTAGCTTGAGAAGATTAAGAGGTTTCTTCGCGTGTCTTTGAAAGGTTGGGTTTCAAAGTGCAACCTGTACAGGCAAAATTTCGATATACGAATCAACGAAGATTTTATCCACCTTTACAAACACGACCTGAATAAGAAGGCAACGTAGAATACGGAAATGGAAACGATAGAGAGAAAATTATTTTGCAATATACCGAATGATTGCGTGAAATTCAATTTGGGCTCGCGGATACACAATAGTAGCTATTCGACATATGAGAGTATTCGCACTTTAATTTAGTTGCTCATAGACAGGAAAACTCTAAGTTCTAATTAGGACACATAGAACCCGGGAGTTTCTGTCCTGCTTTTCAATAGCGATTGGCACGTCACCACGAGAATGCTAAGCCCCGAACAGGGATTATGGGATTGTGAACTAGTTGCCGAACTTAAGAGCGTGTGCTATGGCTCTGCATAGCAAACTTGCATGCACCATGCAACAAACTTACACAAGAACGCATACGAAATTCGATAGCTCAACTATTTCTTTTCAAACTAACGTACAATTCCTCTTTTGTTAAGAATTTGGAAATTATCGACTTAGAAAGGGAAAGAAAGATGGTTGTTCAAGCTGGAACTTCCAATTCAAGCTTTTCATTCGATACAAAGTACTCCAATTAACCAAACCATTTAAGCCGCTAACAAATTCTTCCCAAGACTTGACATTAGCTAATGGTCGTTATTCCAGTTCGAAAGGAATTAACGTTTCCAGATAGCTCGATTTAAACCTAACATTCTTACTTTTGCGAGATCACAACGTTGCTTCCGGGCACCGACGTCTTAAATTGATCGATATAATTACCAAAAGGAAAATGTATCTGGCACGCAAGCATTTCGCTTCACGTGCCATTAGACCCGGGGAATCCTAATTGCAGTCTCGCTCGTGGAAAAGTAGCTCGATGGTACGCGTTCTCGATCCGACAGGATGATAAACGTCGAATCGAGGACGAAGATTCTACTTTATGATATGTGCGACTCGTTATGACATTGAGGTACGAGATAGACTTATCGCACGTTATTTTCTGTCTCGTATATTAATTCGCAAAATGCTTCGATACTTAAGATTATTTTCGATGTCGTCTTTTACCACTTTTCTCAAAAAGGTAATTAACTAAATAATTCGCTAATTGCAAGCTGAGAAATGTCTGCGTTCATGAGATAAAGACTGTTGATTCGACCGATAATCGCTAGACTTCGACTGTTATTATTCAGATATTATTATATATTATTATTATTCAGAATTCAGATTGAAATTCTTTAGATCAATTCGTTGATCATGATTTGTTTGATATATGAAGAGAATTATCAAATTTATTAAAAGGTGATGAGTTTCAGGTTTTAGTTTCTTGTTTCTGCAATAATTAAAAATACATAAATACTTCTGGGAAGACGAATATCTACGTTTTTCCAGAAAGAAACATTATTGTATTTCTTCGTTCATTTTCATCGTATTTTAATCGTGGATTATCACTCGTATGTAGTAAATTTAGCTACTCGCTACAGTCAGTAGTTTCAGCGTCAAACAGGCACATCTAAAAAGATGTAGAGATTCAGGCTAGAGCGAAATATCTTGGAATTTTTTGTTGAAAAGAAACCAGCCAAATTTGTGGTTCAAATATCCTTCTTGTGATTGCGTGAAAGCTTTTCCTATTTCCCTCCTAAAGAATTCCTTAAACCTTCTTCATTTTCTTTTTCAATTTTACGGATTAAGAACATTTGTAATCTTCTAGTTCCTTACAAAAAAAAAAAAAAAAGAGGAGAATCAGAGTGGAAAGAAAAAATGATTGGACGGTTGGATTTATCGGTAAAAAAGTAATCGAACGACAGTTAAACGATTTCTACGGAATATAGAAACTTTTTACAATTATCCTAACAAACGCGTTTCGCGTGTTTTTGGTTTCGCGCGCGCTTTGAAAGTCCATTATCTAACAATATTCGTTTCGTGATCAGCGCCTCGACCTCGCGACGATTCGTTCTGGGAAATAAAATCGTTCCCACTTCTCACGATGACAAAATCTCATATTTTTTCCCCGAAAACTGCCGCCAGTGACTAGTTCGCGCGCGTTGAAAACGTAACGAGTAAACTTTTATCGGCTACTCCTCGTGTATTTCCATTACTTTTATAAATTCGAATACTTCCATTTAATGACTCGGAAATACCATTTCAAGATAATCCATAATCCTTCGATATTCTAATAACGCTGCAAAACATTCTTGTCTATGCGATCGAGCTTAGATAAATATTGGCGAGAAGTAGGGAAAAAATAAATTATTCCGAGTAATATAAAAATTATTCGGAAATCATTCCCACTCCCTATTATAACTTTATCTGCGAAAAACTTTTCGACGGCACTAGAACAATCAGCAACGACTAAATCGAGGGGTGAAACTTTTTCAATAACACGTGTATGCATGAAAATGTGTTTGGATTGAATTGAAACGCCTCTCTCGGCCATGCATTTCCGTGACACGGTCGAGGATGCACGGTTTATCTGCTCGAATAGTTTACGCGATGCTAGAAATTGGAACAGAAACGAGTAATCTCGGTGTAGTCGTAGGGAGAATGCAAATATCAATTTTGCAACGGGCCAGTGGAAAATGCAGTACAGAATGGTAAAAGACAGAGAGAAGAGTACAGAGAAGCGATAGGAGGAGGCAGAACGATACAATTGAGACATCGACATAAGCGTTTTAAACAAGTATGCCCGCATCGCTTTTGTTCCACGCGAGCTGTTGTATCGTCACTTTACACTGCGCCTGCCGCCGACCATTGTTCCTCCTATGAAACGCCGGCTGACACACTTGCGCCGACGCGACGGTTCTCTTCTGAACAATGTAAAATAGCAAACTAATGTGTATCTACAGTGCCCGTTAAAGGAAACGCGTCCTTCCTTCTCGTGTTGTTCAATTCGTTTTCGTTAACGAGGAACCACCATTCCACTCGTATTCGATCTTTCGATATTTAGGAAAATAGATATTTACAGAAGAGTAAAACGACGTCTAAACCGTATTCCGTATCAGATTTACATATTTCCGAGAGAGACTTCGATTTTTCTATTATTGCGGGTCTTGAATCGTAACTACAAGTCGGTTCAGACATTTGATCGATCTCTTAATGATTCGGATAAGACAATGATTCTGTATCGCGTTTAAATCTTATCCTTTCGATGTTTCTACTCTCGCGAACGTCGAACGTCAAAAGAAAATATTAAAATTTCTAACAGTCCAGATATAACGACGATTGGTCACCGTGTGCGTCGTACATATAGAAACAGTTATTGTACACGGTAAATGGGAAAGTATCGATGGAAGCGTGGCACGATAGTGAGCGCGATAACTCAGGATGCTCGTCGCGGAGAACCAGAGGCACAAACAACACAATCGTTTAAGAAACAAAGAACGAGAAAGTTTCCACCGGTAGCTGATACAAAGGGATATTTTTCTTTCGGAGAGGGAGAAAGTGGCACGCGATAAGACGCGGAATTACCTCGATGCAGCAAGGGGCCAGGGGCATTGTTACGAGACGTCGTACTCAACGAAAGAACTCGATTACTCCTGTTTCGCGAATCGGCTCGATGAAATATGGCAGTTTCCGCTTTTATGGTAATAATAGGAGCGCCGTTTCCGCTGCCTTCTCGTTTAAAACTTTCGTAAGCGTTGATTTGGAAGAAGAGAAACTATCGGACGAGGAAGAAACAACGGAGCAAAGAGAGAAAGCAAAGTCGACAGAGTTACGGAATAACTTTAATGCAAAAGTAAAGATGTAAGCAAACGTTATTTGCGTAAGAATTTAGCGACGATTTGTAAAAATGTGAGTATCAAATATTTATTATACAGTATAAAATAGATTGCTACATCATTGTTGATTCTATAGAAATAAGACTGTAAGGAGATGTACGAAACGAGAACATTCTGAACTGTCATACATCTGCGACACATGTAGCTGAAAACTTTGATAAAAATCGACCAGTATCTCGTCTACTCCTGATGTTTAATTTCTGTTACGTCACGAACACGTCTGGCAAGTAGCTAAAACTTGCACGCGCTCTACCAGAGTTCAGTATGTTCTAAGAGCTTCCATGTACTCGCTTTCGTACGCTCAAATTAGCTCAAACGTCGGAAGTTCGCTCGATTTCTCCTAGTCAATAGATTTTACACGAGCATCGAAGCGCGTTGAAAGGCTTTTTATATCGCGACCGATTGATCAGAGCGATCCAGATTCATGGGATGAATTTCTCTGGCAACTTGTTGAGAAAATTCGAATCGATGCAACGATGGAATAAAAGAGTCAATTAAAACCGAACCGAGGGGGAAAAAAATTATTTCGCCATCGTTTTGGCCCTTTTCGAGTTTCATTGTTCAAGCTCGTACCTTTAAAATTAAGTAAGTTCTGTGAATTTCAAGGCTGGAGCCGAAGAGCTGCGAAATAAAGCAGGAGAAAAAGAGGCAAAAGGAAACGATAGATACGCGTACCTACTGTACCTATCGATAATTCTGTCTACAGAGAAACAGTAAAAGGATCGAGTTTACGATTTTCCTGCCGCGAGAAGTGAATCTTTCATCGGTCAAAAGATACCGAGCCGAGTCCTATTATTTAACGAACATCGATAAAAACGTTTAGAAAACCGTTTAGAACCAGAAAACCAGCAGATTACATCACGATATTAAACGTTTCTTTACATATATTTTTACGCTTAATTCGTTCGTAATTTCTCCCTAGTGGGGAAAAGAATTTGTCAAACATTCACCTCATCGGCATTCCGCGTCGCCAATCAACGCGATTGAAATTAATGAATTTGTACCGAGGGGGAAAAAAGAGAACGAAAACTCCGCACTTTGCGTACCGATGGTGTATTTAAATAAAAAATCGATTTCACGCGATGTTTGTCGCTGAACGTAGACGGGATAAATGCAGTTTATTTGCGACGACATCTCCGCTGCGACGAGAAGAAAAGGAACTTTAACAAGACAATATGAAAATGGAGAAATAGATGAAAAATAACGCGTTTGAGGTGGCAAATAGAACCAAATTTTCTGAAAACGATTCGTATTATTAATGTAAGATTTTCCACGAAGCGAACGCTATCGATAGCCGGGTTATATATGGACGACCTTAAACCTCTCTCGACAATTCACTGGCGCTCAGAACGAGAAAATGTTCGCGGATGCCTGAGTGGAAAGAAAATACGACGATGCAAGATGGTCTCGCGAAATGATTTAGATCTCTTTGCTACCACGATTCAACGGTCCTATCGTTCTTTATCCTAACTGCCGCGCGTTAACTTCGACCTATTTGCTTCGCCGTACAACGATAAAAATTAGACGATGGGGGAGCACAATGACTCCTCGACGTATATCATAAAAGCTTATATTAAATCTCCTCCGAACGTGCTTTACCTTTTATGTACATATCGTTATAAAAAAAGTTATCTTAATACGTATCCGTTTCTAATCGTAATTTCGTTTGACGTCCACGCTGTTTCGTATCTCTACCTTTCCACGCTTTCGAAAGTGATCCAACAAAAGTCCTCCTGCCATAAGTATTATTACAGCGAAATAGATTCGCTTAATACAGGAAATAAATATAAACATCATTCTCGTCCGTTAACTTCATAAGCCTGCCAAACTTTTTTTTCGCGCGGAAGAGTTGCGCGGATGCCGCATAAATTTCCTGGAATATCCCATGATTGCCGAGACAGAAACGAAAGGATTCAGATCGAGAGTAATTTCGTGCCGGTGCATTTCGATGACCTACTTTGCAGCTCAGCGAAGCCTGCATACACAAAGTTAACCGATGGAACCGGTGTCGCCCGATGCGGCGAGATTCAACGATAGATCACGTTTTAAGAATAAGGGCCGATCGCGATCGGAGGCTTGCGCAGGGCGACGATGGAAAAATAGGCGAACGAGAAGGAATTACACTGCTAAAATCGAGGGAAAGAGGGGAGGGGGAGGGAGGGCGCGGTCGAGCAGCAAAAATAGGCGAAGGCAAAGCGAAGAAATAGTTAGAAGATTGATAGGCAGATAAGAAAAAACGGAGAGGCAAGCAAACGAATGGAAGGGAAGATAGAGAAGCGTTATCGGCGTTCGGAATTTATCCTTTGGCAGAGGAAAGCTGATAGATTCATGGACCTTACTTCGGACCGGTCGGTGCAAACTTTCTTTACATTTAAACGTTGCACTGATCGCAAACCTAAATCTCGGTCCACACATCTATCCAAACCAATTCCGACGTGCTTAATTGTCTTTTAAATGTTTTCGCGTCGTGCACGAACGAGCGAATCGATGCTCCTGCGGTAATTAACGAAAATTTAGTTCGCTGCTTCGAATGGACTTTACAGAGATGCCGCTTTGATCTTGAAACGTTAAGCAAAGCAGATCTCGCATTAAGGATCGCGTTGAAACGGGATCACACAAATACGTACTTCGTTTGCAACGCGATAAAATGCTCGCAAACACTTGCATGGGAATATCAAATCGATATTACCGATACGAAAGTTAAACGGGACTGTCTGGTCTCTCGAACGCGGGTCAACGTCCATTTCGCACGTCGGTTTAACGACATCGGAGTTCCGTTAGAATGTATAAACAAATTGAAACGTTCCAAGGAATTTATGGAAATTTAATGCAGCAATACATTACAATTTACGGGCCGAATTATCATTTCGAGCATACTGTACTTGCGGCGATTAAAATTTATAATCCCCACCGTTCGAACATTCTCGAGCGATATGATTTTATTTTCTACGCCGGTATCCACAAAATACTCTTTTGTCTCTGGGTTCGTGCATGCAGAACTTTCAGAGGTTACTCTTTTATAGGTCGAACTTTCCTTTGTGTAGTCTATTGTCCGTCGATCGATTTTATGACTGGCGTGACCGATATCTTGCGAATTAAATTTGGACCAGCAGCAGGTTTGACCGCGATTGCCGAAAACTTGGAACTTTTTCTATCGAAAGAAAGGAAAATCAGCTGGTGAATCAACACCGTTACGATCACTCTCGTTAATCCTCGTAAACCCTACGATCCTGTATTTTGTTATCATAAAAGTAAATTAACATCAGACGCTTAGCCACTTATGGAACGAGCGAATGCGAGATCGCTAACAAAAATTTATTCGACAGAGAAATAAACCGCGCGTGAATTAAGCAATTAGCTTTGGCAGGTACGCCGTTACACTTATAAATACGAATTAAACGCAGACGTTTAATTAAATGCTGCACTTTGATAATATTTTTCACGATACACAAGGACTGAAATTTTCGACTATGAAGCATATAGGGATTTTGCTATGAATATAGAGATAGGAGCTTCGATAAATTATAAATATTCGTAGGTATCGCAAGGAATAAAATAAAGGACCTGCGTTAAACAGCGTTAAATGCTATTCGTAGGAAATTCGTACGGTAAAAATTAAAATCGTCAAATAATACAATTCGGCAGAAATTTGCAATTTCCGTTGAAAATATTTCAACCGCGAAACGTAAAATTTTGCTGTAAAACAAAATAAATAAAACGAACGCTTCGCAGTTTTGTCATTGGTCGTCGAACGAAATAGAGAAGCTTCCTCCTGTCCTGAATGTAATGTACGATAAATATCGAAAACTTATCTGGAAAAATTATAAAACAAATTAAATACTAATACAATGAAATTACGCGCATCGAGCTTTATTGGCAACAGTGATTCACTCAAAGTTTGTAGGATAATTTAACCGCGAAGAATGGCGCGAACCACGAATTATGGACACGTTTAAATTAAATAATCGTTATACTACACGACGAAATTGCAGTAACGTCCTAAACAGATAACACAGTCAACACGTAATCCGCTCGATGATTAACGTAAAACGCGTTACGCAAACATCGCGCCAATTCAATTATATTAGGAAAATACACGCGCATGACCGCGGAAAGGAAAATACATAAATTCCGTTCTATCCGGATGAAAACCCGAACGGATCAATGAGTTCGATTATAGAAAATCAGGATATTACGACCGGTCATTCCGGATCGGCGAGTCTATAACATTTTTCGAAAATTGCTTTCTGAAATACCCATTGATGGGGACCCGAATGCGGAACGATTCTCATCAACATTCATCGACCATACGTATTGTGAAATTGTCGGATGATAATCGATGGGAAATAATAACGACTGAACCAAGACGACTACAGGTACGTGAAACGCTTTATAACGTGGCGGAGAAAAAAATCCAACGAAACAATGGTAAAGGTATCCAGCAATGAATATATATCTCGGTTAACGAAGAAAAGCGTAAAGTTTGCTGTGGCTCTTAAATCTCGATAAAACGGCAGAACGATGTAATACGGATAATAAAATGGCAAGTTACGAGCCACGTTGGAACAGCAAAAAGAGAAAAATGATTAAGCACGCGGCGAAAAACCTAGCTATTTTGAAAACCGTTCTCGCGTATCTGGAATTTGGCTGATGCGATAAAAACCAACTAACTATTATCTCCTATTACGGATCCGTGTAAGAACTATACGAACGAACGCGATGATTCCAGTGGTCGCAAACGTTGCAAACGGAGAATCAGAACTTTGCTGTTTTGCCAAAAGTTAGGAATCGCGAATCGTAAAACGTGCTTTGCAGAAGGCATGTTTCAGGCCGCACAGGGACTGAAAACTATAAAATATTACTCCTTGTGATGCGGAGCATGCGTCTTTGGCATCTGCAACGACCGATTTCCCGATGAGAAACGCAAAAGAAAGGGCGCAGAGTACGCGAAATCGAGGCTAGACTTTCGGGGAATTCGCGAACAAGCTTGATGTCGCGAAGGGAAAAGAATGGGAAGCCTGTGAAGAAAAAGATGACGAAGACTTCGATACGAGAGGCAGACGCGTCTTTTTGTCTACATATGGATGGAATCTCAATCGTATTTGCGCTATCTCTGCCTCAGAAAGAGGAAATCGAAGTTGCGCTCTTACAGGAACTAAACTATTTATTTAGGATTTTCAAGGTTTTTGTCGCGTTTGATGGCTTATATACGAGAAGTAACAAGTATTGGCACACCGTTGTGTCTTTTGTAGCATTTACATACGTACTGATTAATTAGGTCCAAGTATATTAAATTTCCTATCGTTTAATATGCGTATAGTGCTTCCATGTAACTACAAAATGCATTTGATATATTTTTGATTCATTGGAAGATAAAGGTATGTGCCGATATCTTTTGTAGCCATTGTACATATACGCATGTTAAACATGTGCAATATTGTTCGTATACAATATTCCAGATCGTAGTTGGCATATGAAAGGCATAAATAAAAATGACGTTGAACATACGGGTTTTCCTAGACACATTCTTCGACCCGTGGGTTCAAACACAAACAAGAGGGAATACGTGAGATATGGTAGAGAAAGTACTATGTTAGTACCTTTCAGCAGAGATCACTAGAAGTAAGAAGGTCCAGCTGATGGTAACGTTGAATTCGATAAGAGTTGCACAGAGGAGCTAGCAGAGATAACGCTTAACTCGCATGACACGATAGCGATGATTACGGACACTCGAAAGCTGATACAAAAGACGCTGGTGTCAGGAAATTCACTGGAAACTATGACAGACTCGTGGGATCGGATGGTGAGCGTATCTGACAGAAATAGACTTCAGATTTGAGAAACCGAGAAGGATCGACTTGAGGTTAGAAAAAGTAGGTAATGAGAACGATCACGATCTTAAAGATCGGCAGTAGAAATCATTCGAGGCGATAGACTTATTAGCTACGTTTAATTTGAAAAACATGAAAGGAAAAATTAGAAATTTTCAATAGAAGTTGAGAAATTGCCTGAACGATATTGCGCGTGATGACATTTTGAATCTGTTAGATTAGGATAGATTAGATCTGTTGGATTTGTAATATCTGTTAGATCGTGTGAATCTGTTAAACGTAAGCACAGCAATGTTCGGGACGCAAAGAATTTTGATAAGCGATTTTTGGAAAGATCGTATTGTAAACGAAACGAGGTGTTAGATATGGAATATTAATATTCACGATCCAGGGATCCAGAGATTTAAAATTTTAGCAAGTTATAGTATTGTTTAAATTATCCCGGACTGGGAGAATAGAAACTCCAAAACTCAGGATCACAGCATCCACCCCGAACAACTCTTTCAAAAGTCCTCGAATTGCAACGCCGCACCGCAGGGCCATGGGATCCAATTCGAGCCACACCAAAGCCATAGAATCTCGAATTCCAGAATTTCAGAGACACAGAACCCACCACAAACTAATTCTGGATTCCAGACTTGAAGGTTCTATGACTCCGGTATGGTGGATGGTTTTCGAGGTCATATAATCCGCGAGAGATTCGAAACAGACTTAGAACTTCAGGACCTTCGAGCTTCAATTTCACGAATTAGAAGTGCATTTAGTATCAGTTACATCATTGCAAGATGTTACTAATAATTACGCATAGATTGCGGATTTTTATGCATTTATATGAAACTTAAAGGTACAAAAATGCGTAAAACGCACACGATATACAAAAATATGTAAAATATTCAAGTATACATGTCATAATGTTTAGTACGAAAAAAATAAATCTCCGCGTGGGTTCCATTTATTCAATCGCGTTCATAAGAATCTACATAAATATTCACAGTCCAGTTACAGAAATAATTAATATCTATAATCTCGAGATCTTTTAATTCGTATTAAATGAATATAAAATGATGTATGTAATTTTCTAGTAAAGTCAGATAACCTGTTTTATATACTCGGAAAAAGGTTTCGAATGACTTGGCAATTTCAGTATAACGCTACACAACACGATTATCTATATGAAATTGTGATGTTCAACAGTCGGTTGTAGGTTATTCGAGGAATTATAGAATCTTTATTAGAAATGTGTTACGTATTATTAAATTACTACTTTGAATTCTGATGCTCCGCGTAATAACGGTGTATCAATATTAATATACCACAAAACGAATGAAAAATTTATACTGGCTAAAACGACACACAAAGTAGCTGCTGGCATTCGTATTTATTTCAGAGCGAGTTAACTAAAGTTGCAAAATATGAAATATCTCCGGAACGTGTTGCAGAGATGCGGGGAAAGAGAGCAGAGGATGTTGTAAACGGCAGAGACGCAGTAAAAAGAAAAAAGAAAAAATAGTTGCAAATATTATGAGTAATTGCACACGGTAAAAGCTGTACAGCGAAATCTAGAGATATAATAAAATGTAGAAAATTGTACGTAACTGAAAAGCAGCAAGAATCATTCGTGCATAGATTAAAAAGATGTCGCCGTGTCCTTTCATCCTTTACATTTGATTTTTTTTATATTTCTTGCTCTCAGCGGAGGAGATTTCAATCCGTAGCAACTGTGAGACGAAAGTAGAGGGTGGAAGAACGAGATAAAATGGAAAGATAAAGTATGTCATGCTTCGCAAGACCGACGAAAAATACCGACAGAGTGAAACCTATAAGAAATAAACCGAACGTAAGCAGAATGTTCAAACCGAGGCGATGACTTGAAAAAATAGTCATCTGATAGAGCAACCGTATAAATTACAACCTTAACGAAATCCCAAAGAAACGAAAAAGAAAAGAAGATAAAGAGACGTATATACATATATATATATACATATACATATATACGATATGTATAAAAGAAATGGAGGGAAATCGAAGAATGAGACTTAATCCAAAATCCTCGCGTCAGGTTGCCCGCATATTTCTTCATGAATTTATGGAGAAGCGGGGAAAATTTGCTTTATCTCCATGTTCCACCGTTGCCGCGTCTTTTCTTCATTTTACGTTACCGTGCACCATGGCTTTCCGTGTTTAAAACGAATCCCACGTCCCGTTTAACGAAATCCGCCTTTCTTATCTCTCTTTTCTTATTTCTCCCCCCACATTCGAATTTTCAGCCGTTCTTTCCTCGTCTCTGCATCGGTAAGCAGTTACGACCAACGCAAAATACGAGTATAGACATTTTGATCGACCGATAAGAAAAACGTAGAAACATAAATCTTCGATGGAAGAACCTCGAGAAGTAGAATTGAAAAACGAAAGGTGAACGCTGATGAATTTGTAAATTTTACGAAGGATCGTTTAAATAATTCTCCGATTGATATACAAGCCATATCGGGAAAAATTCAGTCGATCAAACAATAATAAATTATTATATACATACGGTAAAGCTTCGATATAATCAGTAAGTATAATCGATAGCTTCGTATCATCGGTAAGTAGACGGTAAGTGGATCGGTAAGCAGTTTACGCGTATAATACATATTCGCTGATTTTCACCGCTAACTGTACATTCATAGAACAGGAATTCATATTCAGATAATTAACTCGGATAACTAAAATCTAATTCCGATAGAGCAAGCTATAATATAATTGAAACCAAATTCATAGAACCAGAACTACCTTCCAATCCATATTGTTTCATAAAAAATACCATAAAATCGTACAATTTATATTCCATATACAAGACGGCTCCGGATAAAATTACGAAATCCTAGCATAAGCAGAGTGCGGATAAAGAACAGGAAGAGGTAGACGATTTTCGCAGCAACGCGACATCAATGGAATTTCGGAAAATTGGCGCAATCTCACTGGCCGGGATTGCTGTTACGATTACCATCATTCGAACATAATGCAAGTGGCGGACGAGGTTCTCAAGGAACGCGGTCGAAGGTACCATTTGCGGTTCACCAGCCATCCGAGGCGGTCAGAGAAAACACCGTGGCTGTAAGGACGTAAACGCGGATAGGGGTTGCAGCTCCGAAGGAGGGAAAAGGGTGAGAGCCACATGCAATCTCACGGCTGATTGCGCGAGTTTTACAAGTTCATCCGATATCGTACAGTCACAATACCATGGAAACGGACAGGAGATCGGTGCTGATTCTCTTGCTCTTTGTCCCTGTTTTCGTTCGTCGTCGCGGGGAACCGATGCAAGAAAAGCGAACAGGAAAAAGTGAAAGAAGAACGAACGGAATAGTAATTGCGGGAAATGGACAGCCAAGGTAGCGTTATGAAGTTATCGTTATTGTAGAGAGAACACCGGTGAAATTTGACTGGTCAACAGTTGCTGCACTCTCCGTATCGAATCAGTGTGACAGTCAAAAATTTAATTTTGATTCTAGTTGACTGGTAACCTGATATTTTTTACCATGTCTGCGGGGGACAAATCGAAACCCAGCTCGTCATCGCTCGATATTTAATCCGTCGGTCTTTTATTTTGCCGAGTTTCCTTTAAACAATTTTATTTACCGCCAGAGACTCAGTGACGGTCGAAAGAAAGTTTAAAGAGTAAAACGGGCAATACGCTATAATTTTGCAAAAAAAGAAAGAAAACTGAATTGTAATTGACGAGAGAAACGAACGTATGATATAATTGTCGTAATTTGCCGTATAATAGACGAATGTTTGGTATTTATATATTTATAATATATTGATTAATATTAATTTTAAACTCTCTTCTGTTCGATACTGTACTCTTATATACGCTACGCATATTACGCTACATTTCCAAGAAATTAATGAAATTCTTTATCGGTGTCAATTTATTTTCACGACTCGCTCGTACATTTCTGAGAAGCCCGAGCATCTACGGTCAATTAAATTTTTCCACGTCAGTACGTGATTAAACCCTTGCGTAACTGCGAACGAGAGAAAAAGACATTTGGTTTTCCAGACTACGACGGAACGCTTCGTTTCATTCTCTCATCGGCCATTTCGCATGGTACGAGCACACCGGGTTTCAATAGCAGGCGAAATCGAACAATTTTCGTGATGGTACTGGTGAAACTGCTTTGTTCTTTGCTAATCGAAAATTTAGGGCGAGGAGATCGACGGACGAGTACTATGGTAGCGCATGCTTTACATCTTTGTCCCTTTTAATTGTTCTCGCTACGATTCTACCACGAATCATTGCGCTACAGAATGAAACTCTCAAATTCCTTTTACCCGACACTGAAACAATTTTTCCAAATATTACAACTTTTTAGTAACTCTTTTACTAATTCGTGGTGTTTGTATGCTTTCCATTCTGCTTTTAATAACGTTCGGTTAGAAATAAAACCGCAAAACGCAACGATAAAAATAATACCGAGAAAAGAACCAAAAGGCAGAAAGAGAGAGAGAGAGAGAGAGAGAGCTTGATTAATTCAGAAAGAGGCACGATTTAGAATATTTATTTTAAACGGACGGTTTAAAAGATTTAAATGGAATTTCTATTGCCTCCTTCGATGTACATAGTTGGCGAAGTATCACGGCGGTTAGTTGCAATATGGGATGTTAAAGTCGTCGTGCATACGTGACTGTCGGAACGTGCTGGCAGCCTGTTTCTCAATTATTTCGAACAAAGGATCTCCGACCAGTTCGACGAATCGCGTAAATTTTCTGCTTTGAGCATCTAAACTCTACGTGCTTCGTTTTCCTGGACAGAGAGAAGAAAAAAAAAAGAAGGAAAATAAAAAAACTCGGCGGTATCGTAGCGCGGTCGAATACGGATCTCTCGATTTTATCCTAACAAAATACACTCTCCCATATTACTTTAAAAGTAAAAGAAAAAAAAGAAAAAAAGAAATTCGATTAAATCAATTGTTTTATTTTAAAAGAATTTTAGTTTTACACTGGCGTGGAATATCGGCCGCGATATGGCTTAAAAATTATAGAGAGCTACGTTTGAGATAGTAGACAGCCGCCGTGGGAATAGTATCTAGCTATGGATATTCCGTTCGCGCATCCGGAAAAATTAAACCAATGACCGAACACGGGGTCAGGGGAGAAATGTCTGAAGTTTCCAGAGAAAACCGAAAAGTTTGCGATAATGTGAAAGGAAAGTTTGTTCATTGGCTTCGTCCTTTAAGTGTCAGCTGTTCCGCGATCCCATTGCGCTGAAATATCGCCCCGAGCAATGTTAAAGCACGACGCATTGAAAGTTATTGGAAAGTTGGGGTAGGTGGAGGAAGAGAGAAAAAGAAATAGGTTTTTTTCAGTGGAAATAATCCGGATAACCGTATTAAGAGTGGCAGCATCGCGGAAAATATGCTTGAAATCCATTTGCCGTGGTACCTACTGTAATTTCCGGTTAGCCTCGTCGGCTCCGTCACGAACCAGCCAGAAAATACGGAACTCGAAAAGGCAGAAGGCCTGGACACGACAGGACGTCGATTATTCTGCACACGCTTCCAGAAAAATTGAAAATCTTTTTAATCGAAGAGATCGTGCAACTTTGAAATGCGCCGAGCGCCGTTTCGCCTTTTTTTCTTCCACCCCCCCCTCTCCTTTCGTTTCAACGGTTGAGATATATCGTTCGCGTAGACGAACGCGCTTCCAACCGGATCCGTTCCCGTACGAATTCCGTGGAAGCTCGTTGTTTTCGCCGAACGAACGAAAATTATTCAAATTCTATCGTTTCAGAAGTACGAACATGCCGGAATTTCTTACAGCTGTCGTCGAAATATTTTAAGAGGTAACCACGATTAAACTAAACGCAATGAACAGAAGAGAACTAAATACAACGTAAGTATGTTACGCAACAACGATTATAGCGTAAGCATTAACTTTCTGCTTGCTTTAATAGGATTTCCTCTATCAGTATACACGCTTGGTCGTATATTTTCTCTTCGTTCGTTTCCGCGTCGATAACCTTCATTACAGATTTGTTAGGCGCGATCGCACCCTTCACGTTTGTAAAATAGCTTATCATACGATTGCACACGGCTTCCTCGGTGTCGTCGAATCGTAGGAATTGAGCAGAACGCTTTGTCATTCGATCTTGAAGTATTAACCTTCTGGCGTATAGGTTCATTAACAGCACGGGCGGCTTTACTTCCGTGTTGAACAGTATAGCCTGTTAATCGATTAATCGTTTTCTAAGTACCTCTCGCCGTGTATCATCTCATTGTAAATTAACGGAAACTAAATAAAACGGAATCTTTTCGTTCTCGTTTCTCGAAACTCGTCGCAAATAACATAGCAGAGCAAAGTACGTATACTGCTAATGTTCACCTGTTTTTTATCCCTAGGGAAACCAACGATTAGATAACCGTACGCCCTTGGGTAGGCCAGCATCTCCCGCATCAGCAATTGAAGGATCAACGCAGCTGGTATAATGACGCCTTTCTCCATGAAGCTTTTGTATTGAAGTCCCATTTCTGTACCTCTTGCAACCTCCTCGCGTAATAGAGCGGACACCCATACTAGAACCAACCCATACCTCGAAGCTACTTTTTTACCTAACGTGCTCTTTCCAACTCCTGGTCCACCTATCAAAAAGATTATGATGGCTCTACTGTGTTTTAGAGGCCTGGAATCCACTCGATTATCTGTCGGGATCAAGTTGGTTCTATCTCTGTCGAAACAAATACCCATCTCGACGAATACTTCTCCGCTTAGCTCGTGAAATTTCAGCTTCGTAACGTGACACGATACACGTGGATTAAATGTTTCAGAGGATGACGAACACGGCAGCTCCTTCCTCTTATTAACGCTTTCAAGCCGTTTGATTCTTTTCACGAAATTCTTGCGTAATTCGATTTCTTACGTAGGAAATATTCTTCGAGCATGCGCAAAATTTCTATCGTGTTTTCTGCCTTTGAAAATTAGACGGAACCGATCAACAAAGTATCAACGAACAATCATTGATGTTCTTAGGTATCTTGTTGTCCGTTAACCTCTCTAAATTTCTGGATCGTATTTATTATAAAACAACGCGCGAGTATCGCCAGGTAGAAAAGAGACTGTGTTCAGTGGTAAATATAAGCTGTTGTTCTCGGGCTTTGCGAAATACCGCACGCTTTATGCCCACGTTCCAATTGAAATTTCTTACGCGGCTATTTTACATCTCTCGCGTCGAGGAGAATCCTTCGCGGGACATATAATTCTTCGTCGCGAAATCTCGTTGAACTCGATTATGTCTTGGTCACTTTAATGTATCGTCCTGTGGATATCTTAGCTAGTATTTCACCTACAAATGTCCTACACGATCGCAGAATTCGCGTCGAGTTACGCTTGCTGCTTTCGAGCTTCAAACCAGCACCAACATGTAGCAGGAAATAAATAATTCTTCGCGCCACGGTCACGCTCCTATTTTCGGATAACTGTCAACCCCGATAAATAGCGAGAACGTCTACTACCGTCCTGAATAACTAACGCCTGAAGTTGAACCTCGTATCGATAGCTTTATATCGCTTTGCCACGAATGGATTTCAGTTAATGAAATCCTTCTGCTAATGAAATTTTCAAGCGTTCCGTTTCTATTTTCGCTTCGGATCTGCACGAGTATATCTTAAGATGAATAATTCTAGCGAAAAGATGGGAAATATTTCGTAAAATTCGCGACAAGCGCAAAGAGTTACGTTTCGCTGGTGTCGGAATACCAAAGGAAGCGGTTCGATTTAGAAGAGCCCGTTTTATCGTTTTGACGCGAATTCAGTTCCGACGAAGATCGCAAATCGAAAGCCAGTCTCGCGTTTCGCGATGTAATACGGAGAAAGGAATGTTACTCGTAGTAGAATGTTTAAACAACTGCTCCGACCGAATCACAACTACGGCACCACACGAGACACGATCGTGAGTACGAATTGTAAAATAAAAAATTCTATATCCAAGTCGCGAGGTTACGCGACGATTCGCAAACACAGAAAGCGAGGATAATTCTAATTTCTTTTCATCGAAGGTGAACGTGCACTCGAAACGAGGCAATAGTGGCAAGAATCTGGCAAGGTCTTTCGCTGAAACGTTTATTTACGTCGTTCGTCAAACGAAGATGGATATCGATAAGAAGATGAAAGAATTGACGGAATTGTTTTCGAAAACCGGCAAGGAACTGTCCGACCTGGTGAAGAGAAACGAGCAATTCATAATGCAGGAAATGCAAAAAGTCGAGGAGACTGTTCGAAGAACCACCGAGGTAGTTATTAGGACCTCGACTGCGTGATTAGGAAAATTGCCATTTTCAAAAGATAACATTTAGCGCTTCCTCTATATACGTGCGATTTTACGTAATATACATTTTAGTTTTCATGTATGATTTCTCCGTGTCTCGATAGTGAGACTTTCCACAGAGTTGATTAAAATTGCGTCCATCCCATTGTAGAAAGCCCATGTTTCTCTCACGAAGGTGTTACGAAACCTCGGCACGTAGAATTCAATAAAACTTTAAATAGGACATAGAACAAGGCGCAACACGTAAGACAGAGTTTCTAAGCAACATTCAGGATAGTGGGAAAATTCTCCGATAGAATTTATTAGAACAGCGTAGTACATCAAGAAACGATTACTCCACGATCCCTGGCATTCGTCGTTTTATCACAATTTTAATCATGTGAATTTCGACGATTCTTCGAGAAAATGTTATTCGGCGCGCGTGTGCGAATTTTGTCGAACTCGAAAGATCGTTCGACACTTGCCATGTGCTGCGACAGTAGCGTATCGTTGCTCGCGCGACAAGCATCACGATAAATCAACTTGACGTAACGATAACAGCGGGAAGAATCACGAGCGCAGCCGTGCTACGTGAAGTTCATTATCCTCCCGCGATCTCACGACGCGAATCCACAAAAATTTCATCCCCTTCACCGGTGACTCGCTCTTCTGCGGCATTACACAGCATTTCCATGGGATTCCACTCGGAATTTATAATACAAAAACTTGGCGAGCGCCTTAGCGATTCCTGTCAAGCTAAATGACACGGCCGACGAGCGAACGAGATAATAAAATGGTTGCAGGTGTGCGCCGAGGGGAAGATGGACCGTCTTCGGGCTGTCAAAGCCACCTACGACGAGAGAATAAAAATCTGCAACGAGAAGGCCGCGGAGGGACTGCGCGCCGCGAAGACGATCTGCGATCATCGAGTTCAAGAGATGGACGCCCTCAGGAGTACGATGAGACAAATCCTGAAAGAGTGTCTGGAGACGAACGACTTCGTCAAGTGCATGGCGAGCGAGACGAGAGAGGCTGTGGAACGACGGAAACAGATCTCGAACGAGCTGAACGAAACGGTGAAAAGCGCCGAAACCTCGGTCGCCGATCAGCTCAAAGAAGCATCGAAATGCCACGTGAACGCTCAAACGGAAGCCCTGCAGAGATTGCAGCAAATTTTAAAGGACACGAAAGATTGTATCAAGTAAATATGTTGTACGACGTAGATTTTTCAATTAGAAGAATATTAATGGAAAGCCTTACCGAAATGTGTTTTACTTTAGGAGAGAATCAAATTAAAAGACGATCGGACGTATATCGAGTGTTCGCGAAAGTCTCGCAAGATTTCTGTCGTAGGTGATCACTGAAAGATAAAAAAGAACGTCTAGAACGGAAATCGACGAAACGTACGATAATAAGCATGGACAGGTGCGAAATTAGTAAACGTTAAGAAGGAAGAGATAAATTACGACGCTACTCTTGATTCTTTTCGCGAAGATCAATAATCGCCTTTCCGCCATCACTTTCAGCTTACAACGAAGACGATAGAAAGCAAACCACTCTACTTTAACGAGCTAACCTTTACCACCAATCCGCTTGTACTACGACGCCCTTGCTTTATCGTTCAGCCACGGATTCTCTTTTCTAATTAATCTCAATCTTCGGCCTTTGTTTCGTGCTTCTATAATAACACCTGGTAATTGCATCGGCTAGCTCGGAAGTAGGAAATCACAAAGAGAAATCGCGAGCGAAAAGGTACCGAGTCTCTTAATCGTGAACGATCCCGGATAACAGTAACGCGGACACGTGTACGCGGCACACGACGTTAATTATCGGACGATCGATCATCGCAATCGAATATTCAAGCAGCGTATAAAGGATAGTGCGAGGCAGAGCGGCAAGTTTACGGGTCAGCGAAGCGAAGAACAGGGGGTAAACCGTGAAAGATCGTCGCGGTAATGCATGCGACACGAGAGAGCAATTAACGTAACAAACGACTTGACTCTGGCTTGACAGGTGTGCGTACAGTGACAGTCGACCGCGTCGTCCTGGATGTCCTGCGTCGGCACTATCGTACCGGTGTTCCCTTTAATGAGCAATAGTACGGCACGTTTCACGACTTTAGATGCGTACGCGCATCTGACGATTAAACGAGCTGTTTACACGGACCACTGATATCGAATACCCGCACGGACGATGCTGACCTGTTCACGCGTCTACACGCAGATTACTTGGTTAAGAATTTAAGTTTAATCAGCGGCCGCAAGAGATTAAACTGCTATTTAGTGGTCGGTGGACATAGTCGCGATGGTTTTTGCTTGCAGTCGTAGCGAGGGTGATATCGTCGTAGCGTGGCTCCGCGTGACCGGTAGAATGAATAAATGCGAGGCTTTGCATATTCACGCGACATTTCGACGACCACGAGTAATATATCTTGTTAGGAAGGTAGCCCCTGCTGGATTTATGACGCGCTTACGAATCATCTGTTATTTTTGAATGGGCCAACCCGCTAGTCCGATGGAACGAGTTAGGACATTTTTGCATATTCAGGAGCGCGGTTCTGCTTGCGCCGGCGATGGTAAATCGATGGAAAATTCGAGGAGCAAATGGGAAATTAATTGCCATTGCGTCGAAGAGTTTCGAGTGGTTTCGTAACTCGTGGGTTGACGCGGTTATATAAAAAGGAAATGGGGAAGTGTAAATACGAAGAGTTTCATCTGTCGCGTAAACTTACCGTCGTCGTGAATTTTACGCTATGAACAAATAAGGCCGCGAAAGAGGTATTGTATTGTTTCTATCCCGGCAGCGATTGCGTTGGATATAAATTTAACAGAGTTCGATAAATAGGAAATACTGGCAAACGATAATTCGCCTAATTCTAATCGTCTGACATTGTGATTTTTTAATCGCACGGAATCAACGAGCAACAATTGCGATAATGATGCAACGTTCCAGCAAGGTTTCTTCGTCGTCATTTATGCGTGTATACGATAACGATAATAAAGCACGGGGTTTCGTCGTGGTTTTCGTATTAAACGTACGGGAGGGGGGGGGGGGTAATTCACGGGACAATATGAGTTCGCTTCGTCGGTGTATCGAACGAAACGTTCGAGCGACCCCGTTTCGAAAGCGCCTCGCATTATTCGCAGTCTTCTTCTTTTTCGTGCAAGTGCACGGAGCGCACCGTCGAACTTTAACTCGTAATCGGGGAATTAGTGGAACCGATAAATCATAACAGTTGGATGGAGGAAAAATTTTCGAAATCGGCGCAGAAAGACCACCGAGAGAACAATGGCGGGTTACGTTTGTCGAAATTTCACAGAATGATTTATCCCGCGTATCGATCGAATCGAACAAAATCTCTCGATCAACGCGCGCAAATGAATATTAATCATTGATAACGTGGAACGTTAAAGAAAGGAACAAAGGAATGTCAGGAAAAAGCAGACCCGTAATTAATGATTACCGAACTGGACGATAGCTCGCGCGACGTCGGAGATTCGTCTATAAATTTTAATCATACCGCGAGCATCGTGAAATAGAAATCGTTCGCGCTTCCCCTGACTTGGAATTTTCGAACGTTTTCATTCGATACCACCGCGAATAATCAACGCCACCTAATGAATGGATGAGCGATGACTGCGCGCATCGGAATTTAAACAGATCATCGAACAAGTGAAATCGATAGGAAAATAATTAATATCCTGCACACCGTTGACGATTCGATTACAGCGGACGTAGGGAACACGTACTCTTCGTCCATTTCAATTTATCTTGCCGGAAAGGTACGCCGTGGCATCCTTCCTTCCATCTTCGAGTAAACGTGAACTATGCTAGGAGACCGGCGAAGCGTGGAGAAAGCCTAACACTGCGAGATATTTAATTGATTTAGGTGACAGGAGGCAGCCGAGGACTTTGCCGCAGGACGTTCAGAATGCGACCACCGAGTGGAATTCCGAGCACACTTAGCGAGATCGCTTGCGGTCGCGTGGAATCGTTCGAAGTATATCGGCATTCGGCCACACCTGCCACGACCAAGAGCTTCGACTACTTCGCGAAATGAGCAAACTTCCGATTGCCTTGACCTCTCTGCCATTGAGAAATATATTTGCCAAATCCGAAACTCATCCCGACAATTCGAACGCTCGACTTTGTCGAACCTGCCTAGAAACTGCCCAAGTGTCGAACACGTGCTGGATGGTCTGGTGAAAAAAACTTCCAACGTACCAACGATGTACGGTATGTACGGGTCATTTTTACACGTTGTAAAAATCATCTTTGTGGTCATCCATCTCCGCCAAAAGAAATTTCGTATTCGAAGAAGAATTTTGGAATAAAACTACTGTGCTTTCGCGTACGTTTTTAACAGCGCAAGTGGATGGATGCTTCTGTTTTCCCAAAAATGTGCGACTACGGCGGGATAGTCTCCGGTTGTCGGTCTAGATGCGAACGCATCAAAGCTTTATTACAATTAATCGAGCCTATAATTTAATACGACGATATCAAGCTTGTACGATTACCCAGTTCGCTTATCCAAGGTTAAACGTATATACATATACGCGAACGCGCGCACACTGTCATATCGGCAAATATACGCATCTGGGCGCAACACCGAAGGCCACTTAGGCAAATGAACGTATCGAGGCGACAATCGACTCAGAATCCTCTTGATAGAGTGGCTGCAGCGATTGCGGAAGGGGAATGAGAGACTCAGATTTGCGGGCCCCGCGCCTACAAGCGGCAGTCCATTAAAATAAGTGGCACACCACGACGTTAATAATAGCCGGGCCAATTACAGTGCCGGCATCGACGCCTCTTTGCCGCGGCTCTTTCCCAAGCCCCGGCAGGACTTTCAATTAGCTGCTCAACCCCGTTCCAACCTGGTCTGTGGCCTCTTTTAGTCACCGCTGATTCTTCTCTCTAGTTCTTCCATTCACTCGACGCGACGCCGCGAAGTAATCGGTCTCCAAGAAAAGTCATTATAGACGTCTACGAGCCGCGGTCAACCGGCCGGAATTTACTCCCAACCCACCGCGCCATTCCCCATCCGCCCTGCTTCTGAAATATTAATAATCGTTCCAGTCGAACGGGAATGAAGTTCTGTCGACGACGTTCCTTCGGATCGAAACGTCTCCTCTGGAACGTTTCTCGAACCAGGACGAACGAAAGAACAAATAGAATAGCCAACGAATCAACCAGATATATTTGTATCCACTCGAACGTTTCTAATAAGCAGAAGAGAAGAGAAATACTATTATTCTCTTCACTTTTCACCGACTTTTCAACGAAAGAAGAATGTTTTGAATATCGGTGGAAAGACGGAGGGAACAGGTATTCGGAACGTTCAACCAACTGTTTCAATTACAATATTGTTACGCGAGTTCCGCGTCGAGCCAATTAAGTCGTGTCGGAGTGCTGTTCAATTTTCGCTTCGTCGCGCAAACATAATAATCACGATAATTGTTCGGCGGGCAAGTTCAGACCGCCCTTCTAATTCTGCAGATGCTCGTGACTGTTTACCTCGCACACCGAACTGGGACGCGATTGCCTCGTATCGAGCGAGCAAATTCTAAATATAGAGGACTCGTTGCCTTAGGATTTATACCGGCATCTTGAAAAATGAAAATCCACGCGTAGGAACACGCAGCAACCATATCAACCAGAGACATATCAAGTTACGAAATTCCAGGTGGAAAACTGGCAACTTTTGCATCGGATCGCGAACGATATATTCGGCCACGTCATCGATCTCCATCAAAATTAGATCGAGCTGGTAATTCTCGCGAATGGCTCGATATTAGCGGCGTCAACGTCGAGATTGGTCGACATAGGGACATAACAATAGATGCAACGGTTAGCAGGTGCAGCGGCGTGTTTGTTTCACGGACGCAACTGCAAGCCACGCTCGATCATTCTCTCGTCTCAAGCTGTGGCTCCGCATTGCCGGTAGCCGGTATTCCCCTGTCTCGTGCCGATTGGCCGCATAATCAGTAATTGCCACGATGCCCGCAAACTATCGTCCGCAAACATCCCTTATGGCATTACATCCCTGTGACGAGCGAACCGATTGCTATTTCGCGTTCTGCGTGGATTCGTCGCTAATTTCTGCGCCCTTGTTAATTTTGCTCGTTCGACCGAGATCCTGCTTGGACGCATCCTCTGATCTCGTGGAAATTCGGGAGTGAAAGATGATATCGATGTTTCAACAACGGGATCAAAGTTTCGCGTGGAAAGTAAACGATCGAATTTATAGGCGAAACTTCGAACCGGCGAGTAACGCGTTTTAACAACGAACTTCCTGTATAGCGAGACTTAAGAGGAATAAACTGCTTGGAATAACGCTTACTTTAGAAGTCAATAGATCGAACGATACTAACCGTGAATTTACATGAATACGTTTTCGAAACTCGATATCGAGCGGATTATTTAAACGACTGTATGGAATTTCGTAACGTCATCCGCTTACGTAAAGATTTTGCCAACTTTACGTTACGCTTGGACCAGCGTCTCTTCCTTTAAACGCGTGAAAATCGTAGTTCGTAAAAGGAGGTGGAAAAAGTAAATGATCATAAGATGAAAGTATTCGCAGACACGTCAAAAAAAGATTCTTGGTTACAGCGCGGCGTACGTACGAACACAGTACTGGCCATTCACCTACATTTTATTAGCTCGTTGCGGACTTCTTTCCCGTAGCGTTCGTATGGTCGCGAAACTTTCTTAGATACGCTATTAACGAGTTCTCTCAGCTACCGATGCTTAGTCGCTCTTAGACCCTGGAATCCGTGGGAATTTCATTTCCTTCAAGTGCAAGTTTTAAGAGTCTCCAGTTTAGAGACGAAAAAGGATACTGTCTGGCTTTACGGGGCCAGAACTTTATTAATATCCTACAAGTTTGTACTTCCCAACGATGGCAAAAGACGCTAAAGTATGCGGAGAGGGAGCGTCCTATCGGAACGTTCGTTTAATCACCCTCATCTGTCGACGTTTTCATGTCCACCTTTCGATCAATTCCTTACTACATCGACCACTATTTACTTTACATTTTACGATACTTTGATTCGTTCGGGAAGAACCTCAGAGAATGTTATTACGACGTGCTTTGAATTTCGTTAAAGTAAAGATGGCCAAGATTAACTCAAACGTACACGAATTTTGTGTAATATCCTTTAAGATCTTTAAGAAGTCTGAACAATCTTTTATTACCGATAACCGATGTTCCAAAAGATGGTCGTCTTTCTGAAAGAATATCGAACACTGTGGACAATCTGTTTAGAAATTGGAAAATATAATCAAGTATCTTGCTATCATTTTTTGGAAATATCTGGGTTAAGTCGGATTAAATAAATGTGCGTTATCATCGTGACACGTCGAATAACTTTAAGGGGTTTAAATCACCGCAATTGACCCAAAATTAGAATTTACTACAAATTTGGTCAAGTGCACGATGGAAAATTTATGCTGTGTAATTTGAAAACGCCATTTGCACTAAGCCCATTGTAGTCGCAGTTAAACGGCAAGCCACAGTTTTGCAAATTCGATTATTCTCGAACAAGAATAAATACGAGTCAGATTTATTTAAACCTTCATATATCGGAAAAATATAAACATACGCGTGCGTGAAATTAAATTTTGCACCGGAGTATTGTACTTCTGTAAATTAAATATTTATTCCATGTCGATGGTAAAACACGAATTTTCAGTATTCGGTATACACTTATATTTTCTGTCATGTTCGAAATCAGCCCACCTTTATCATATCATGATACCCGGTTATTTTTGAAAATGATGATCCACGGAATGCAGAATGCAACTACGCGGGGAATTGTCAGAAGAAATCAAAGCGACGCTTGCCACGGTGCGAATGATCGCTAAATTTTCGCGTGTAATTTACTGAAATCGAATATTCATGGTACACGAATTTGGCAATATTCGTCACTGCAGCTCCATCGCTACATGGCACCGATATATTTGCGCGATACATTACGAACGTCGACGTTATCTGCCCGTCGAATGCCGCGCCAAGGTATTCGTGCAAGCAATTCTTCCATTACGTACAAACTGTATGAATTCTTGCTGCTTCTTTCGCCCCCACTTTCAATATTGATTATGCGGTTATTCGTTCTTGTAATTTAAATAAAATTAAAGTCCATACTTGGTCCATGTTTCCGATATTGAGAAGTATCAAAAATTAGATAGTTTGAAATACAAAACTCGTGAAAAGATGTATAGGGTCCCTCGTGTCCTAACCATAACACCGATCAACGAGCGACGTCCATGCGACGTTCTCTTTCTATTCCCATATCGCTTCGATTTACACGGTAACAGGTGACTCGCTTACTCTTATCTTTATATCTCTACGATTCTGGCGAATAAGACATCTGAAAACCGAAATGCATGTCCTCATAAGAATCTAATATATATACATGTACACACACACACACACACACACACACACACACACACACACACACACACACACACACACACACACACACACACACACACACACACATTTGATTGCTTCGACGTAATCGTTCATCGAAAGAACAGTTTGTCAAAACACGTATCTACTGTAGTCACAGTCTAACTCAGAGTCACGTTACGGTACATATTGAGAAAATCACGTTCCTGTGGCAAGTCCGTCTCTTCTTTACGAGACGACTTATCGTCGCGATTTTTTCCTCCATTAGAAGAATAAAATTTGTTATTCGCACGGACGATCACTAAGTTCTCGACGTTGTTTCGCGTATGCTGGTCAAACATCATTCTCTGTTTTATATTCTATATTGTCTTAGGTTTTATGCGAATCGCATAGATGGAGCAGATAATGGACAAAAAGAGGAGACTCCTGCGCGTTCGAACGTTTCGCGAAGCTGTCTTAAATTTCGTGCCTGGCGACAAAGTCTAGGAGCTTTTGTAATTTATGCTGCGTCACTCGAGTTCACATGGGTCAAGGGGCGCCGAGAAGGACGCGGGAACGAAGCTGGAAAGCTGGTTAGGAGCCACTCGTGTCGGCTCTATTTGACGATAGTCTGCTCCACGAGACGGCTCATCCACTCGAAACTCGACGATGACACGGAACGAGAGAAACCAAAAGGATTTTCGAATACAACGGACATCGTTGTGGCTGAAAATATTTTCTCCGAGTATCGTCCAGTGGAAAACAGAGAGTCGTGCATCAAGCAGACTGTAATCAAATGGATTTCCTTGCTTTTTCTTCTCACGTTAGTATCCCTATTCTCGGAGTTTCGTATTGACTTGTGTAACAGTTTTCATTTCACAAATGCAAACTGAAAATATTGACGTATTAAATTATATATATATATATATATATATATATATATATATATATATATATATATATATATATATATATATATATATATATATATATATATATTGCAGGCCGAAAGTTTAATATCGTCACATACTTTGTAAAATCCAAGAATTTTATTAATATTAAAAAAGTATGTTTGTAAAATCTCTTTGAGAGAAATCTTGATGGAAATAAAGGATACGTTATCTATCGTTTATTTGTTAAAAATATGAGTACACGATACATGTAAGTATAACGAGAAAGTTAATTGTACTTTTTATAGAAAATGGTCGACTATAAAACTTCGTCTGTTGTTATTTGTTCAACAGATTGCTATCGAAGAATAGAAAGAAAAAATAAGTAAGCCATTAACGAAGTTTTACCGGCACGGTTAAAGCCGTGCTAAACGCAGCTCCAAAGGAAATTGATTCCTTAAGTGAGATTTATAGCGCGGAGCGTGTTGATGTCAGCACGTTGAGTCGCGAACGCGAGACAGGATATTCTTCGACTCCACGCGTGATTCGGTAATTGAAACTTCACTCGCGATACGCTGTAAACAAGCCTGATGCATCCAGCAACATCGGCATTAGACGACGACGCGAATTGGTTTCTCGAATTAATTTCACGGTAGGAAAAGCAAGTTTATCTCGATTAGTCCACGAGGAAATTACAGTCAGTGCGTTCAAGGATTCGAAAATCCGCTTTTACGTTTCATCTGCAACCAAAGCTCTTCGTTTCTTTTCGTCCCTAATTACGATACGATGGAATATAACATATCCGAATATATTTAAATCTGCGAGTATCTTGTACCATATTCTTTCAGTTAAACAAGGTTAATGGCAAAGTTAAGTTGAAATAAAAGTTGAAGTAAAGTCGTGGAAGCAACTTTTAAACTTCAGCTCAAGTAAAACTTATATCTGAATACTTTATCCAGAAATAAAGAATATCAATTCCTGGTTATTTTTAAGAAGCAATTCCTAATATATATACACACATGTATTCACAGTGAAGCGGGTTGAACGACGTTATGTTTTATCTCACTGCCATATCGACAAATTCTGTGCAATTCATAATGTCCTGCCGCATTTCCTTCCTTCCCTCTAACAGAATTCGTTGCTTTCGTATTCAAACGTCGTTATAGCCAAATCGTTCTCTTCGATCGCGGCAACGTTTGTTTTTCATTCTCGAACGGTTTTTTCTCGGAGGAAATGTTCGAACGTACTATCAGCCAATGTACAGAAACGGGTAAATGGAATTCGCGAAATTGTTCTCCGATGGAACTGTTGGCTTTTCTAGAACCGGTTATTTTTCATGGATATTCTGCGTTCGATGGGGCGCTGAGTGATTCCAGTAAAATGGCTTAACGCTATTGTTTGAAAGATCGAGAAGATACAGAAGAGTTATCGAAGAAATAGTATAGACAAAAGGGGAAACCTGTTTAATTTTCAGTCATTTTCCTCTATTATTATTCTCTTCCGTTTCATATACGCCTTCTCTGTCTCTTATTTAAACTGGCTACCAAATCGCTTAACCTTAATCACTTTTCTTAATCTCCTCCTTTATGTACAATTTAATTAGTTAGGTAGAGTTTCGAGCTTCGACGTTCGTAATAACATTTTACGCGTTGTAGCATTAGATAAATTATCAAAAAGCTTCCATCCGCTAATTTGGGGATATATTAGCGAGCCAAAATCGTTTCGAATTCGATTGATAATGATAAAGTCAGGCATCGATGAATTAATAGTCCGGTTAACCGGGACTCAGGTCTTGTAATTATACTGGCGATTATACTAAATGCAAACTGAAACACCCGGTTACGCTTTACGGCTTAATTAAATTATGCTGTCTCCGTTCCGACGCGAATCAACGCGATTTTCAAGCGTACAAGCCATCGCTACGAAATCGGATCATTCGAAAGTTGAAGCGCTCGAATTATTGTTTGCGCTGGCCAGCCTGTAATTACGCTAAGATCGCTAAATCACTCGTTGGTAAAATTTGAGAAATGAAAATTTGAAGAACTATCTCCATAACACGATTTTCTAAATTCCTAGTAGTGTAAGTCAGTCCACTGCTATTTTTCATTAGATACAGTACTTTCTCTTTTATTGCCGTTTATTATCGTCTTGATTATCATTATCTATTTATCATCTATAGCATTTATCTTTATAAAATACTCCCTGTAATTCTTAAAGCCCTAGGAACGCGTCGCAGCAAAGAACAAAGTCATAACTTAAATAACTATAAAGCTAGAGATACCATCAAGGATTGAAATTCCCTGATTAAATCCGAATGCTCAAAATCTTGACTTGCGTCGTTATGACTTTCAACTCGTTAATTACGTATCGCTATAAACGAATGGTTGTATATAATTGATCAACAAACGAACAACAAATAAACGCAGCAAACAAATTATTTAATCGAATTTTATTCTTGCGAGAAATAATCCGAAGGCAAGACAAGCGCGTCAAGTTAACGATGAAAGAACATGAGACTATGAAAGATGAGTTTCTAATGAATATCGTAAGCGAGAAAGCGAAACAGATGCTCCAAATTGTGGAGGAGCTCGACTTGAAGCTGTAGGAATTCGCCGAGATCAATCCAAGTTGTACACAACGTTGCGAAGCATCGGTTCCATGGCAAAAGTAACTCGAGGAGTTTCGGCTACTTGACATTACTTTCGGATGAACCACAAAGAATAGAACGACTTATTGCTACTCCACGTACGTACACCGATGATATACGATTTTTCGTTGAGAGTCCACACGCGTACATGCATTCAGATTTGCATGAGAGTACGCGTCGAGTGTGTGCATCCATAAATCGAACGTGAAGCACCTCTGTCGAAAAACGATGTCACAGAGAATCCTTTCGAACGCAGCGCACGGAATGAAAGGACCACCGTGTTTGCTGACCAAGATGATCGAGTCAATGCATACAATGAAAACCAACGACTTTTCGAATAAAATAGATACGCTTACATCGAACCAATTGGAATAATTTTGTTCCACGAGATAACGATTACTTCGTATAATTTTTACGGCGTAATATCCTAGAATCTATCAAAAAATGAAATTTCTCGATCCTCTTGTACAACGATTTACCGACTAATGATACTAGTGAAATGATAAGTTATGATTTATACGTTGTAAACTATTCTTTTAGAATCTTATAATTTTACTACAGAACAGGATACTCGAGTAACCGGTAATTTACAAAATTTACTTTTACAATTTTACTCGTTCAACGTTATCAAACTTGCTACCGTTGTTATGCATGAGAATTTATTGACGCTAACAATTTGTAACTCGTGGCTAATAAAATTTCACCAACGATATCATAATTGGATTATGAGAAAGAACCGTGATCTCTATAGCAGAGAAAGATTACGATCTAAAGAGTCTATGTATTTCGAGGGAATTCGATCGTCGAACACACGCTTGAACATACCGAGAAGTTTAATTCAACATAAAATAAAACGTATCTGCCATACAAATAAAATTCGTGGCGCAGTCCGAGTCCTCGCTCTGCAATTAATCCAAGGTAAAGGTTCGATAAATGTAATTCGCGAAGTAGAGATTTCTCTCTTGCGGCACGAACGCAATTACACGAGACATACAATTAGCAATCAAAATATTTCTTGTTTACGACGACAGTATTTTAGACGGTGACACGGTACGTGTTCACGCGGGTACGCACGAAACACGCGTGAATACTGTCGACGTAATCCAGCCGAGATTTCGAGAAAATTAAGGGCTCGTTACAACGGAAGGGTCATAAAATCTGGATGGTAACGGTGTGTATTTTATTGCCCGTACCGCCGCGTGCTTCCGTGACGAATGTTTCACGTCGCTGCTCGATCGGCGGATTTCCTAATCTCGAAATTCGTATAAACCTTACAGCTGGCAGGGTCGAAATAGATCGACAGACCACGTTGTTTTCCCTCCTGTCCTTCGTGAAAAATGCGAATTCGCCCGATTTAAGAATCGGCGTAAATCTTGTTCAGCCTTATTGTAATCCTCGCTAACATCAATTTATGGATGTTCTTAGACACGTGATGCAACTATCGAATTCGTGTTGAAATACAACTATCCTCTTTTATTCGTTACTCAAATATGTTTTCCATCCTTGGAAAAAGCATCGTTTGATAAAGAATAGGAATTGATTACGCGTGTCTGACCAAAGCCCGATTAATTCTACTTTGTACGCGAATTTTAATAAGATTATCGAACGTTGTTAAATCTATTCAGTAAAATTACGCAAGAGCGTTAAAATATAACAGAACTATTGAATCAATCGATCAGCGATACGTTATGTCGTCGTATTGAAATAAAATACCGAATCAAATTGTTGCAGTAATATATAAAATATCGAGAATAAAATAATAATTTCTTCGTGCGATATAAAAACATATATGTATTTAATGATCCGTTAAATCAATTACGCTGCAAAATACGAAAAATTCGTATTGATATAAAATTCAGAAAATCGCGTATGGCGGAAGGAAATTAGTATTTTTATAATTAGTAGAATTTTTTACTCGTCTATCTTGAATAGACTCGCAAAACAATAGGAGCGCGTACAAATTTCCTGATATAACAAGGATGAAAAAATCTGATAGGTCGACAATATAACGAGGCAACGTCCTTTGTTTACGATACCGAAGAAGATTAAGGCCGTATGGCACAAACACGGGGGCGTACAATATTCTTGCTGTTCTGAACAATTTCAAGGAACAAGGTTCGTATGAAAATGCGTGCATGCTGTGAAAATTTCATACGCTGTGCACAAGAAGGCGGATTGAAATGGGAAACAAAACCGCTTTTGCTGTCTACGATGCGATAATATTACCAATAGCTTCTCTATGCAAAATTCTCTGTGCAAAATTATTAACAAAAATTTCCTGGGCAATTTATTTCAGAATGGTCGTTGCTAAGGGAGGAAGAAGACATTTGCGGTGCTGCGAATAAAACTGAATAAGCTATCTATCCAAGTTATATGACAATTCAGAGATTTAGCGTAAACGAAAAATATATTATATAAATATCGTTAGATGTAGGATGAAAATCGATAATTACGAGAATGCAACGATCGTCTTTTTGCAAAAACCTTTTACCAAAAGTTCTCGTGCAATTGCTGTGAACGTGCCGGGAGCATGGGAACCAAATAGAACGTTAACCTGTAGGGAAAATAACAAATAATTGGAAGTAGACGAAATTTAAACGAAATTCGACAATTTTGACGTGAAACAACAATTTTGTCAACGATTTCGCAAACAATGCGCTATTTTATCAAAATCGCGTTCCACGTTTTCCAATGAATCTAGTACAAATTCAATAACCGACCAAGCATCGCGGATTTCTTCGTTTGCGATTTAACGGTATCAATTATCGAGTCGATCGATCAATGCGAGTGACTCGATCAACACCAATTTTTCGCTATGCCGGTGGAATCATTAAAATTAACGAAATTTGGGAAGAAAAATATTAGCCGAATACATAAACCGAGGACAACTGAATTGACGAGCGTTCGCAAATAAGAATTCTGATCGTAGCTTTTTCAATGATGCAGATTATAAAGCAATCGTTTGAACGATAGAGTTGAAAGAAGGAGAAAGACGAGAACAAGAGACAGATAACGACTACGTGACGTAACGCGAACGAACGACCGACGACAATACGAATCGGAAGCGTCAAAGGCGCGCGAAAGTTTCGCAGTTACAAGCTTCTAAAAAATTCTATGCATCTAAAATTTCCAAACGAACGAGCGACGTGAATTTCCCAAGAGTCGTCGCTATTTTCAATCCATAAATCGCGCTACCCTTCCTTTCATCCCAGTCGCTTGTAACGCCCTATCAAATTTCAATTTTCCCTCGTTTCGATCAATTAATTCAATTTAAACGCGAACTTTTAACGCGATCCAACAAAAGTGGCATCGTACCGCGTGTACCGTAACTGACAGAGAATAAAAATAGGATAACGAAGAAATTTAGATGGAATTCCAATTAGAACGAAGGATTTTTACCTAAGATAGATTGGACCGTTTCATTGTCACGGTAGCAAATTCGATGAACCACGTCACGTCTTCGAGGCACCTGCGAATTAGATTGGCCCTTAATCTATAATGCTGAACTTCGACCGTTCTCGACCTCGTTAAGCTTAATATAATAGTACGTGCGATAGTTCAAACGACACGCGTGTATGTTAGTGTCTCTGGCATGTAAGCTGCTGTATGCGTGTACTAACCCTCATAAATATCCGTATATTTTGATCGTCTTGCAGTAACAGTATCTGAGTTTGACCAAAGTGCAAATTAACGACTAATACAATGATCAAAAGCAGCGTTTACCTTCGTATGGGATTAACAGAGTATTTTAAATTATCTGGGTATTTGAAAGCTTAGCATAAAAGTATATACATTGGGATTAAACACGCGATTAAGTATTACAATTTAGGAACTAAAGAATCAGGAGTATATGAAGAGAACCTAAACGATTTCATTCTGCCCTGATATTCGTCGTTATTAAATTATCTTGTAAGATTCTCCCATTCGGACGACATAATTAAGGAAAAATCCACGCGTGGAACTATCGATATTTTCTTAAAAAAAAAAAAAAAAAAAAAAATAAAAAGAAGAAAGAAACGCAGTATCCAGGGGATCGTTGGTCCCGATGAAATTTCTGGAAAACGTTTCAGACAACCGAGGATGGACGCCGGAATCGAATAACAATGCGGTCAGTGTTTTGCCGCTTCAACACGTACGATAGATACAGATTCACGGAAAGGCACAGGTAAACGTGTAGGGGCGTAGACACGTACACGGGTGCCTTGTACCAAACGTTCTTTGATCCTACGCTGCATTATGCATGAGGAAGAGCCGCGTTCCGCCGGAAACACAATATAGCCGCGGAATCGTAAATCAAAGACAACAAGGGAAAATAATCGGAACAGAGATAAGCGGGCAGGTAAATAGATAGGGAATCTTCATTATACTTGGATAAAGATTGAGAGTGAGAAGAATTGCCGAGCATTCGTACGCCAACCAACACCCCCTCGACCCTTCATATTGCCATTCGAATAAATCTAACTCTCCGCAGTTCGTGATATTCGTAGGAATTGCTGAAGTGGCGCTTATCCTTTCTTCTCAGTCAGCGATTGCCGGCTATAACAGCGATCGATATTTCGTGGTCGATGCTATTTCGAAATGAAGAGACTTTGAGTTTTTTTCCAACTCATCTTTCTAATTTTTGTTTCCAGTTTTTCTTTTTTTTTTTTTTTTCTTTTAATTAAGATCGTAAATTGAACGATTTATCGAAGAATCCTGTAATAAGCTATCCGAAATATCATCGATGGTTCGAGAAGGAGAAATTATTCCAATTCAGGCACGTTACAACGTAAGAGCAGGAAAAAAAAGTAGAGAAAGATGAAACGGTAAAAAAAAATAATCCGATCGAATGGAACAGAAACTAGAGGTAATTAAGGTAATCGAACAATGGGAAAGGAGGTGAGGGAAACACGGAAAAAGTTCGAATGGAGGAAATTATCGATTACTTCTGTGCCTCCCGTCGTCGTATTCCAGTTAATTGCGCTCGCATTAAGGATCGATTTTCCAAATGAGAAAGGAAAGCCGGAAGAAGTCCGATGGAACCTTCTACGTTTCTGGAACGTATGACACTTGGTATACTTGCTTTCCACAAAATTACATTTCGAAACATATTTATGAGATTGAACGAGTCTTGCGTGTCTGTAAATGACGATGGTATTGGAAAATCGAAAAGGAAGATGGCAAATGAGGAAAGAAAGCGGCTGCTCTTAAAGTCTAAAAGATAACAACATCGTATTATCATATAAATTGCGTCGATCGTATTTTATTCCATTACAGACAACTTCCTACAGAAAATCCACGATACATAAAGGAGGAATATAAAACGAAGAAAACGAAACTTTTTTTCGTCGGGCATTTTATACGCTCCATAAAAGTTTCTGTTTAATTATAAGTTTCAGGTCGCAAATTTGATATCTCGTTAAGAGCGCTCAAATTATTTACTTCTCTTTTTGTCACGCGCTTAAAAGGCTTTCTTTTTTTCTTTTTTTCTTTTTTTTGTTTTAATGGGTTCAATGAATCCTCAGATGAAAATCGTCCTTCTCTCGTTGTCGAGCTCATTCAGCCGACTGCACGTATTTTATTATAATTGCGCAGTGTCCGTAATATTCACTGAGTCGCGCGTGAAAATTTTATGAAACTAATAGCGCACGTGTACGACCGTTTTCTTCCTCATAACCGTATACCCCTATAAAACAGACTGTCAACAGCGTATGCATTTTTATTCCAGCATATATAGCTGTCTCCTAGCTATTTCACTCTTCATTTACCTTTAAAATACCAGCCTTGTCTACGACTCTCGATTCCAATTCTATCAAAATACGGTCCAAAAAATACTTTGGTCGTGCGATACCAACGTTTTCCTCGGTTATTAATTGCCAAACATTCTCCGTTCATCGGTCTAGCCCGGCAGCACGTCCGAC
Source organism: Bombus superbus (assembly GCA_014737385.1). NCBI lineage: Eukaryota > Metazoa > Arthropoda > Insecta > Hymenoptera > Apidae > Bombus > Bombus superbus. The sequence continues at coordinate 1,267,612 of JACXIK010000003.1, read as the reverse complement.
GAGGCAATTTTTTTCCCTCGCCAGGCTTTTACAGCGTGTCGCATTATCCGGCGGACGCATAAATCGCGACAAGATTACAGAAGCACCCTGGGTCAAGCTGTCGGGCAGCGTACGGACGTGTCGCGCAACGCATTTCTTTATAACTGTACCGTGACCGCGATATTCACTGGCCCGAAAATCGTGTGCCAACGAACATGAAAATTTTCCGCCACTTAGGATCGATGGGAATTCAGGTCTGGCTTTTAACCGTCGCCCTTTCTGCTCGTCTATCCCCGTCCATTCTGCTGGCTGATGCTCGTTCCATCCCCGCGATGGACACCCTCCGGACACTGCTTCCAACCCCTTCCCTTTGCCCGGTTCATTTTCCGGCCAATCTCCAGCCCCGGCCAACCCCATCCTCCCCCTATATCGAGCTCTTGCGCGCGTTCGATCAACGGAGTTTGAGGGAATTGATAGACCTCCGACTGGCCGACACCCAGAAACACCAGAGAAAAAAAAAAGCCGGACGACACGCGAAAGTGATCAGCAAGGGCGCCAATTTCTCATTGGATTTATTTTACACGGAGGAGTCGTCTTTCGCTATCAAGACGTCACGACGTTCCTTTCTTTCGATTTTCGACGCTGTCAACGCCAATTATTGACACCGCCATGAGACTTTCACGAAAACAACTTCCACGCTCTTATCGCTTTTTTCGTTATACCTGTCAGCTATCGATACAGCATGTTCGAATCGACGATAGTGGATGCGAAATCGATGTTCTTCTTGCATCGCGAGTGTATAATACGAGGATAGAGAATTGAAGGAGAAGCTAAGATAATGAGGCAGCTGCATTCCCCGGTAATTTGAGCGATTCAAGGAAAATCAATTGAAAATCAATTAAATTCGAGTCATCCTTTGAAACGCGCTATGAATTCACGGTCAACTGATATTCCTGGTGAACTTTTTCATTTTTAAACTAATATTTATTCGTCGCAATATTCCCAATAAACTTCCGCGTTTTTAAATACGAAAGCTATACGAAGATCGTCTGGTTGTTGCTGCAAATCCTTTAATAGAAGATTTGAATATTTTGTACGAAGAAGACGGTATGAAGCAAGAAAAAGTTAGTGTTTTTTGAGGAATTATGTGGATATGTATAAAAATGTGAGGTCTATATGAAGCCGTTAATAGAAAGCTGCTCCATTTCGTACAACGATAAATAAGTTGTTGTCCAAGGCAGAAAAAGCTAGGACTTGGATCAGCGCCATCCGTGTCTTAAATTTTCCTTCGCAGAGGGTTGAACGCCCTTGCACGCTCGATGGAGTCGCCAACAGAAGCGCCGGCGTACTGGCCAACTTCGTCCAAATTTGTTGTTTAAATTATGAATTTGGCAATGGTATAAATATATATATATATATATTAACAACATGTGGTTCGTCATTAACGAAATGGAAATTTTATTTCATTTTGTTTGTATTGTATTCAACGTTGTTTCATTTCAACGCCTTTTAATGGAATTAAACTTGCTGCTACACTCGTTTAATTATAAAGCGAATTATAAATTATTCCTACTAGTTTAACGAGTGGCATGTTACACTTGACGTAGTAAATAATGTAAATAAGTTAATGAACAGAAGCTTTATTCATATATTGTAGTGTACTAGTTTTACTATTATATTAATCAAACGATACAAATGTTATTAATTAAATCAACCGTTAGATGGTAATTGAAACCGTCACTCTCCATTATGTTCATTGCATCGTTAATGTCGCGTAATGTCAGTGAGCATTAAGATTTTGGTCATTGTTTGCATTCTATATCAATTTATACATTAGAAGGAGTAAAATATATAAATTACTATTAAATGCTGGTTGCGTGAAAGGGAAATTCGTGAACGAAATATTTAGTTTTCGTGTAAAATATTACGTACATTTTCACAGAAAGGCTTGACTTCTCTAAATGAATACGAAATATAGAAAAGCTCAGATTTGAAACGCTATACGCATTATAAAAATGCAGAAATGTATCGATTAATAAAGAAATGAATTAACACAAGGTACGAGGAGCATCAGACTAAATTCATAACGTAGATGTCAGCATTAACAACCGATGAAAATAATCGCAACAAGAGTCTCTACTTTACCAACAACAGCTTCGATGCGTTCGTCGGGCTTTTGTCGAGCTTGCAAGCACCCTCGTTGTTCGCCCGAAAACTGCGAGCTTTTTGACAGTCGATAACGTCGGTAAAAGCCACTGCAAGCTCTCCAGGACTTACCGTCAGCCCAAAATCATGAAATTCTTTACCGACAATGCTTTTATCGATATCGGATAAGTACGATAAAGCTTTGTCAAAATATCAATAAACGAACCTCTTATCTCTTTGCTACAAATTTCAGGAGGAAACAATTCTATATCTAACTAATAGCTTTATAAAAATTTCAAATGTCGGAACGTTCTATAAAGTTTTGCGTGGAAAAGTAAAAGATATTCTTCGAATGAAAAACAAAAGGATAAGAAGAACGAGGGAAAGAAAAGGTTATAAATGCTTCGACTTTACCTTTAACAAATATAACGGAAACTCTTGGAAGTACGTGATTGGATTACGACCCTCGACAAAGTATAGTACCCATTACGCGCGTATTTATGATTTTGCACGCAGAAAACCGAAAGGGGTAGAACTGACAATGGCGGGGTGTCACGCGAATTTTAAGCCTCGAACTTGCATTTCATATTTTAATAGCGTAAAATAAACCAATTAACAAGGTGATAACTGTACATGTATAAGTTATTTAACACAGAATTAAACTTACAATTTAAATCGAACGTTTATTATATTATTATTATTTATCGATCAAAATTTTCTACCCCGACTAAAAGATATATTTATTGCATTTCGAATTTCCCGGTTAAATTGAAATTCATAGCATAATGTATATCGTACAACGTTTATCGTATAAAACATACGCACAATGAATTATTCGCGATCGCTTAAACTTAACAATATACTTCACGGAAATGCTAGCTGCCTACCCATCGAGTCAAAGTTCGCTGTTCTACATGAAAAAATCGATACCGAGATTAATCGCATTCCGATTCGTTTAACTGATATGCCGGACACTGACACGCGAAAATATCATTACGGAAACGCGACGGGCGAATTAGTTATTCATTTGTTTCGCTCAAGCTACAATGTTTGAACATATCGCAACGCGAGTCCAGCTTAAATCGCTCGTTTAGAAGAACGATCGGTCTAACGATGAAAAAAACGGTACTATTTCTTTTCCTGTATTCTCCGCGTATTTTTCTAACTCCATAGGCAGCATTAGCTTGACAAAGGCGATCTCAATACTTTTCGATCGCACTTGAACACAAACTTCAACAAACGCTTAAAAAGATCGGACAGATATTTATCGTACAAGTAAATTACGGATGGGGTTTATCAAATTTAGCGAAACTCGAACATTATTTCTACCAAATATGTATGTATATTCTGCAGATACGTTTCTGACTCAACCTTAACCTTGAGCTTAACAAGAAGTACCTCGATTCTTTCGTTTTAACAGAAACACTCGAGAAAGTCAAATGAATATTTATCCCTCAAGTAAATTATAGATCGTTTGCAAATTTACCAAAATATGAAAATTATGTTCCACCATGGTAAACCTACGCCCCATGAATAATTTTGTCACCGGAGAATTTTCGCCGAGCGAACACGGTTTCCATCGTAGAAGGGATAGGTAACAAGATTTACGTAGCGCTTCGCAGCTCGTATACAAAATTAAGAAGCGCTCGAGATTATTCTCTTCTATACCTGAGGAGCGGCTGGCGAACGCGCGATTAAACCCCCTTTTAATTTATACCGCGAACGTCCCAGCAGAGCCGTGACGTTAAACTTTCTTCGTATGTAGGTTATTGGCTAATAGACGACCGACGAACTTTTTCCATCTATTTCCACTTTTCCCACTCGCCTCACGCGTGCTCGCGATAATCCTATCAGTTAAATGGAGCTTCTCCGGGTACGATGGCCACGTAGTTATTTTTCGTGTAACTCCATCAAGCGATCGATCATCGAATAATTGAAACGAATTTATTACCTATTTCTACCACATCTTCGTAATCCTTGCTTTTTTCCCATAGATTGTTAACAATAAAACTATCCACTACGCTATAAAATTTATGTCAGAACGATTAAAACGAAATTCGGAGCAGCAAGAACACGCCGTTGCAAATTTATCAAGTTTCTGTGAGAAATTATCGCTCGGTCATCAGTTTTCTGAGAAAAGCAATAGATCAGGAGTGTTCTCTAGTATTTTCTCAAATGGTTGAATCGTTACGAGACTTTCCAAATTTTTTAAGAGCCATTATAATCATCGATTGAAACATAGCTGATATATTAAAAAAAAAAAAAAATAACTCGTATTAAAATTACCAAAGCAGTTTACCCCGCGTGTCATTTTATCTTTCCAAACTCGCGTTAACTACTCTGGCAGCTAACGAACAACTTTAGAAAGAGGGTAATATCGGTGTTTGTAGAACGATTTGGAAGAAGGAATTTTTGCTCGGACACGAGCGAAATGTATCCCGCGAATACATATTTCATGGAATTTAAACAGAAAACGAAATTCACACGCGCCGAGTCTGCTGTTAGTACGTGACTTCGCGGTGATATCTAAACAACAAAATGGCACATATGTACAGTCACAGGGAGAGAGTGAAAGAGAGAGAGAAAAGAATTTATAAAGCCTACTTGTGTATCGCAGCCGATAGCAAATACTTGACAGATTTGTTAAACGTACGCAAAGATAACGCGGCAACTCGCGGCGGTATATAAACGGGCGTAACCGGAAGCCGTGTTTCGTTTTCATTACAGTGTCGAGAACAGTGTTAATATTGATTGTGCAGCAAACAAATATCGGATAATGTCAATGGGAGGGCGAGCTCGACGCGAAATCAAGGGTCTACCTCTGTGAAATAACTCGCAAACAACGGGTCGGATTTTGTCAGACAAAAGTACCGAACAATAGTGCAAACTATACGTACGGGCGAGTACGAAAGGACGTTTGTCACGGAGACCGGGGTTACACGAACATTTAGCTGTTCCTCCTCTCTTTTTTATCTCTGCATCTGGTCTCTGGTTTTCGAGAACTCGCCATGCAACTACCGAAACTAATTTTCAGTAAGATCTCGAAGAGTTATTTAAACGAAATCACGCTGAAGAGGAGGGTTCGCCAAAAACCGCAATATCGATATTAAAAAAATCGTATATCGTGCAACGAATAAAAGAGCACGGCTACTCGATATTCTTTTGACGTCGACCACGATTTTAGCAATCGCATTAAAGATACACGCGCTCGTTTCAATCGTCGCCTCCGCGACACGTCCATGAAACGAGGGCAAAAGCGCGGAGAAAAACGCATAACCAAACCGTGCAGTTTGCTCGCCCTAACGATAAAACGACAATTTTAGCGTAGTTGAAAGTTTGGTAGCGCGCGCGTTCAAGGAATTGTAAATCGGCCCTATTCTACGTATTTTCAGCGTCGACGAGTCCGCGAGAAAGAGCGTCAGTCGATTGACGCGGCGAACGAGTAAGTAAGAAGCGGGCGAAAGCTGGGACGACGCTAAAAAGTTTCTTGGAAAGGAAGCCGCGGCAAGTACAATGACTTAAATCTGTTTTTGCTTCGGCGTGGGGGTAACGAAGCGGGAAACAGCGAAACTTTTGCGGAAAGTTTAAACACACGAAAGACGAAGAAACGGAAGGACCAGGAAGAGGCTACGAAGATCGCGCGGTCGGCCGAATACGATGAATTTAAGACGGAGAACGTGTAACGAGGTATTTGTAAAGGGAGACGCGTGCAAAAGATTTAGATTGGAAGGGTAATTGATTGGATGCAGCGGTATTGAGTCCGATAATACGGTTTAAAAGCGATCGTGTAAAATGGAGAATGGAAGGGGAATAAGATCGAGGTATAATTTTACGATATCGGTGCGATTTTATAAGAATAAATACGAAAGGTGGAATAATGTCGCGAAATCTTTTTGCAAATTCTTCTTTTTGTAGACTTTCTCGAGGGTTTGCATTGCCGAATGCCTCGTTAGTCATCAAAGACATCCATTTATACAAATATCTTTGAAAATACGTTTCATTCGTCGCGTCATCTTCCGTATTAACGAAGAATGAAGTTACAAGGATCGTGGAATAATTTCCAGTGTGAAATTGAGTTTATCGTGTGCGTAAAGGAATATGGAAGCTGCACGACAATCCGAAATGCGACAGGGTTCTGGCCATGAAAAGATTCGAGTAATCTGTGACTGTAGCTGGTGCAAGAAAAAAAAAAAAAAAATGAAGGAAATAATGGTAGAGGATAGTCTCCTTCGATTCACATGCATATTTCTGTGGTTTGCATTCAGACAGTCGGTAACGGCCGACCGACCTTTTGGGCTCGCGAGACCAAAGAAAGGGAAGGGAAAATAAGAGGAAGGTTCTCCATGATGAAGCAGCTTCTTAAAGAGGCTGCGATGAATGGACCGCGTGTTACGTTTCATACGATTTTCAAATCGTTGTGATCCATCCGACTGTTTTCCACATTTTTATGTTTCATGACGTGTACGAGTGCGTCAAAGTATACATTTTCGGGGAATACTGTCCAGTTCTTCGAGAAGCTCAATACGAGGTTGATAACATTTCTAATCAAATATAAACTCTTTTATCGATTGTAATTTCACAAAATTTGCGAGTTCTCCATAGACTTTTATTGACAGTGGATATCGATTACTTTTCAAATAAGAATAAAGATCAAACAAGTATTTTTAGTGAGATACAACTGTTCGACAGTGCGGAGTACACGTTTGTAGAAATACTTAATTCTTTATAGAATTCGAATATCAATCGAACATATTTCCGTGCAATAATCGTTGAATAGAAAGATTATCTAAAAGGAGCTGTAATTAACTTACTTGAGAACGACGCGCAACTTTGAAATCTTCCACGATCTCGGTGAAACGGAAATTTACGAGTTAAAAGTTCAATGTATCTACGCCTGGTGGGTAGGTCTCTACGAATTTCACGGGAAGCCGCGGTTCTGCTTCGATAACGATGAAATTTCCTCGCTATCCTGTCTTAGAAACTGTTTTATGAGCTCTATTTTTTTTTCTTTTTGTCGCTGGCGTCCAGCATACTTTATTACACATAAATCTTGTTCAAGAAAATGATTATATTAATTTCCGACTATCTGTACCAGAAACGTTTGAAGCGGTAATTTAAGACTTTAAGCTATAGAATATGCTCCATTTCTTTAACATGATTGTTACGAGCTTTCTCAAGAAATCGATCCAATTTTCAGCCATCCAGCATGCAGTTCATGTCCCGTAGAGAAATCAACCTTTACTGGAACACAGGAGACTGCAAACGTACTGCAACAATTACCATCTAAATTGCCTCACAGAAAGAAAGGAACAAACTGTTTAAAAAGGAAGAATCGTTGTTCGGATATTCGGTGGAATTGAGCAACAAACGATCGCAAAATCGTAAGATAGCCCGGACTCGATCTTCTCAATTAAAAACCTTTCAAAAATTGGCCATTCTAACGAATCAAGCATCTACCTTAAGTTCGTCTCTATCTCTGTCCTTCTGTTTTTTTTTTTTTTTTTATTTTTTTACATCCCATCGGTTTCTCAAGCACGCTACACGTTTCGCTTAATTTTCAATCAGCTGTTTTGAGCCTTGACTTTTCTCTACGTCGACGACTTCCAACCACTCGTTACATTATAACAGATGTTACACGTAAAAATTGTCAGAACTGTGGCAAGAAAGAGCAAGAGTCTTCTATATCGAAACCAGTCAGTTAAATCTCACATTGCACATTGTAACGACAACACGGCGCATCATTGTAAAAATATAACCTTCCAAACATAAAATAATCAACCGTCTATCGTCGTTTTAATCGACACGCTGGCTCTACGACGTTAATTTGTCGCGAGAGAGTTCGAAGATTCGTAGAACGTCGGAGCACGAATCATAAAGCGAGCTATCGTGTAAAGAAGAATGGCGCTGTATATCCGCCCTTTTTATAGCGCGGAGACAAGTGACAGAACGGGACGATTGAGCCCTCACCTACATCGAAAACGATGTAGTTTCGACGCATATCCTACAACAAACGCCAACACTACCCTTGGTGTACTGTCAACAGATGCTTCAAGTGCCACAAGTACTATCGCAAGTTAGTCGATAGGATACGGATACGTGCTGCATGGGCGAGCCAACGATAGGAACGGTAATTCTTGTCATTCAATCTTATAGCTGTTCGTGACTAGACACTATAGCGTAGATAAGTACACGACCGAGTGTAAACCCGGCTACATCGGGCGTTAGATAATACGGAATAGAGAACTGCCTGCACAAACAAACAGAATGAACAACATTATAACGGTTACCGGATCTATCTACCATCGTTCGACGAAGATAATGTGTACAGTTTGAAACTTTTAATCGATTCTCGGCGGTGGAGTCCTTCGTTTTACGTAACTGAAGTATCTCTATTACTTGCCACGCGCAAGAAGGAGAATTAAGCTGATACGAATTCGTAATAGCTCTGTTGTTATTACGTCGTACGTATAGAGGAATATTTTAAAGTTAGGGCAAGTCTTAATCGCGAGTTCGCAATGGAAAGCGTCGCGTTACGAGTTCCCGTGAAATTTGCCCGCTAATAAAGGGACACTAACTCTCTGCCATTGTTCAACTTATTTTTAGTCTCAAGCGCTAGAAGATACGGACGAAGCGATTTCTTCGGATTAGGTTCCGGGAGAAATGTAATCGCGAACGTTGCGTGCGCAAGTTACGCGTTAAATGGTAAGAACAGCTTGAATGGAGGATTAACTTTGTTTCGCATCGTATTATAGTTACTCGCGACGCTGTATTTCGTATTAAAACTCTTTCTTACCACCGTCCTTTCGCAACGTTACAACACCAGTCACAAAAATTGGAGAATTCTTTCTCTAAAGAAACCAAACTCCATAGAAATCGAAAGAAAGTTCGGCGGGGAGGAGGAGGGGGGGTGTCGAAGAGGGACCAATTCTCTGCGCGAATCCCGCAAGATTGATTCCAATCGAATCGTTTCGCGGTAGCTTTAACGAACAACGAGGTTATTAGGGCACGAGCTGGCAGAGAGCAGCTCGTGATCAAGATATCGAGAGCGGGCAAGAAGCAGGATCGAAGGCGTCGACGGAGTCCTTGGGACGACGTCGGTTACCTTCGAAAGTTTTTACCCGTAATTGCATTCCTGAACAGATCAGCCGAGAGAAACCGCGCGAACGAATCAGGTGCACCGTGTCACGTGCATAAACTGGCGAGCGGAGCTGCATACAAAACTGCATAATTCATCTGGTGCACTTAAGTCCGGTTATCTGGTGGGCGAAACTTTGAACGAACAGCGGAAACTTCGTAGAACTTGGTCGCTTAATGAACTTACGAGCTCGCCCTAAACGAAAGATGCATCGCGATAGACCGTTTCGTTATCCGTGCGCCACACTGGCTTCGCTGGATTCAGCATCGTTTTGCTACGATGGCGATAGCGAACAGGCAAATGGCCGTGGTTGCTGGTCCAGTCGTTCGTTACAGCCGGTGGATTTTCGTTTCTGATCGCGTGGAACTATTTTAGTTTCGAGTATAACGTTCGTATCACTGGGCTGACTTTTCGAGACAGTTCCGTGAATTTAAATTCCGGTTACTTTCGTCCAGGCAACAGACAGATTTTGAATATTAAGTACGAAGAAAACAAGAAATAGTATGGTATTAGGTTGTCCTAAAAGTTTCTTTCGTTTTTCTAAGGAAATAATGGATTCTCTGTTTTACGTTATTTTTGTCGAATCGTGTACGATCGTAATAATAGAAATGGATCGTACATGATTCGATAAAATAATATAAAACGAGAAGAGGTTGCGCATCTATTATTTCCTTACAAAGGGAAAGAAACTTTCGGGACAGTCTAATATCAGCGGCAAGAAATAGGAGTAGCAGGTGAAAGATCCAGTGATTTATTTTGGAATTCATGAGAGGAAAATTATAATCTTGAAATAAGAGTTTAGAAAATAAGGAAGGAACGAAACGTGCAATCTTTACGATTTGTTTCCCGTGGTTCCTGCATCATTAAGCACGTGTGAGATGAATCACGACTCGAATCCACAAAATCAAACTATCAAGCAACACACGTTGAGAAATACTAACAGACCATCGATAAAGCAGGCAACTAATCGCTTAGAACGCGAGTAATGACTATAACGATGTACTATATCCAGAAAGCGTTTGTTTCGCTAAATGGATCCTAGGCGTTCTCGATTGATATATAGTGACTGTGTACAAAGGAGAGAATGCGAAACTCGGGACTAACGTATCGTTGGTTGGTCGGAGGCAACGATAACTAATACAACTATTTCGCTGCGATGCGTACATTGATCGACGAGAAACGTTGCGCCGACAGAAAGGCGAATTCACATCCGAGCAACGATTTACAACAGCAGGAACGTAATTACGTCCGCGTTAAACGTGATCACCCACGCAATGAATGAATCCAATAAGTTCGGACAGACCGCTTAATTAACTGAGAGATGTTTACGAAATATACGTCGTAGGAGTGGGAAATGCAAATTCGCTTGGTCCGATCGCGTTCAACGAATCGTTTGCTTTTGGCAAAAAGCCGAAACGTGCAACAGAAATTGTTTTCCATTAAATTCCCTACTCGCGCGCCCTCGAAACCATCGTTTATACCGATAATATAAAAATACAAGATTATTCGATGATTCCTCTTAACGAACACGTGATTATCTCGCCATCGTTTTTCATTTTTACGCGAAATAAACGCGATACGTGATTTCAAGCATCGCGACACCACGCCGCTATACTCGGCAAAGCCTGCCGTGCAGTCCGAGCGGCGCACAACGTTCCAGGGTACGGCAATCGATGTTAATTCGATTGTTGGCTCCGATTTCATTCAATTTTCCGCTCGGATACGAGTAAACGCATAACAGCCAACCAAATTTTTATCGAAACAAAATCCAACGGGAGCTGGCCGCTATTCGTTTCCCTCGATATCGGTCGCTTCGTTCGATCATATACGTACAACATATATCGTTTTTCATCGCCGATCTCAACGAAATACGCGCGTTTTCTTCTTGATTCAAAGCGTGGAAACGGAAATCGGAGGAAAAGAGAGGAACTCGATAGGAATCGTTGGAAAATCGTTGAATAAAGGCGAGACGATCGTGAATTACGCGACCGCGGTAATCGCGTCATCAAAGTTCGAGTTACGGCACGAAATCGCGAGACATCGAGCAGACGAGCGCCGATTCTGGAAACGAAACGCGCGACGTTCGCTCGGAAAGTCGCCTAAAGTTGACCACAACGATCAACGAACGATCGAACCGCGCTAATGGAAAGTTTAAGCGCTGACGGCGAGAAACCGATCAAGCAAAGAGGTTGCCTTATTTTCTCGCGGAAAATTCACGCGGTTTCGGGTTATTTTAGCGGCAAAGAGCGCCGCTGCTTGGAATTACGCTCACGCGAAGATTGATCGATAGACCTTTCATCGAAGCTGTTCGTGATTAGCGAGAAGCAAGGTCGGCTAATTTTCAACTTTACTTTCAATACACGCTTCCCTCTAAAAATAATACCTCGCCCGTTCCATTGTACAGCCGCGAATCAATACGCTGTTAAGAATAAACTGTCGCCAGTCGTAGAAAGTGACGGCGGCAGTCGGAAAAATAGATCGTTTCTTCGTTGTCTAAACATAGTAATTTATATACTGTCTATTATCTCCTCGACGTAAATAAAATTTATCAATGAAGAAGCGAGCTATCTATCGTTATTCACCGCCATTGGTATAAAGAGATCTGAGAAATATCGCTAACGATTCCAATTAATCGTTTGGTTTCTCGGTTTCGCCTTACGGAATTACGAATGAGATTTTGCCCTAGAACAGGCAAATCGTGTTTAAATAATCGTGCCCGATCCAAATGCTAAAGAGATCAGCAATTAAGGAAAGTCAAGGGAAGAAGACAATAAGGAAACTTTGGATAATGAAAAGGCGAATTGAATCGTTGAAAAGGGAACCGATGGTAAAGAAGAATCGTCCATATAATTACGAACATACAAGAGCGAAACCACGAAAAGATTATGAACGAGTAATTTCTTAGATTTACGGGTATAACAATTCGAATTATGAATTATACGTATACATTTAAAAAATCAGATATATCGGGAACGTGTTTGTTCGAAGGCTCGTCCGGATCTCTTTGTCTCGAGATTGTCATTATCTTGGGCAAAAATCTTTCAAACAAGTTGTTTATTCGAAACGCGGTGTAAAAGCGACGTAGGTGGCACATGTACGTGACACATAGCCGCCAACTTTTCAGCAAGCGTAAATCAACGGAACGCAAATATCGCATCGATGTAAACAACTTTTATAGTTGGTGAGGTAAATTTGCTAATTCCGTCTCGCGGTGTATCGCTTTCGAAAATGTCCGAGTAATAATTTAATCGCAGATTGTACGTATTCTTGATGAACGTGATGATATCTCTTCGTAAAACGTTGTACAACGACGAGCAAAGATAAATAGCGCGCGATAACCATCGCGTTTCCACAATTTGCAGACGTCGTGCTATTAAACAGGCAACGGTATCTTTTCCCGTTGTTCGACTCGTCTAGATAGCGAACGCTTTCCAAATATTTCGTACTCGACACGGCGAAGGGAAAACATTTTAGCAATTACCTGTTCCGTAATTATTTATCTTCTGTTTAAAACGAAACGTCACGGACCGCAATTTCGTCGACTGCCAAGGAAACCGGCGAAATTCCGTCGCAAAGTGTAAACTATAGACCGTATTACTCTCAGGCGAGTCAAGTTCTAATGCCGTCATTTAAAGTCTAATATCTCTTCGACGCGGAAAAGTTGGTCTGCTCGTAAACGTCAAACCCACTTATTCCTGTTTATCCAGTTTTCCCAACTCTTCGTCAGCCTTTTCAGTCTAGCTACACGCCGCTCGTACTTTGCTAAACAGCGCGGTAAATACGGCAAAGTTTCAGCGGATAAAAGCCGGGCAAGCAATAAACTCGATATCAAAGATAGAAGAATTAGCTGCGCCAATGTAATCGTTGCTCCGATCAAACAGCGGATAATTAAGGAGTCATAGAAATTCAATTTTGTATCGATTTTCTCGTTCCGTTTTATCGGAACGTTACGCGGCGATAGACAGCGGTAGGCGATGTAACGTTTCGAAGGAATTATTACATTAGCTCCGGGAACTTGTTTGTACAGACAATTTAGAAGCCAACGTCTGAGCAGTTTTCTATTCGACGATTTTTACCTCAGGAAAATTTCAACTCCTTCCAGCCAGATCGTATTCGTCTCTTTCTGACGCGGCAAGGCAAGCAATTACAGAAAAAAAAAAAAGAGTAAACGAATGCAACGTTCAACTATAAAATAAAAAGAAAGCAAGGTTTTCGTTTGGAAGAAATCGAGTGATCGAATGCGACAGATGATGCATCGAGTTATTTGCGATCAACTTGGAACGTGTTTCTTTTTCTATCTAGCCGCTACGAATTAATCGCGAAATTTCAATATCGTCATTCGGGAAGGTTTGCCTTCCGATGAACGGACCGATAAAATCGGTTACGCCGCCATCAGTTTCGTTAGAAACATCTGTCCTTTATACACCGACCGTGAAATTTCCTATAGTTTTATGACACGTCGAAATATTACGCGAACAAGTCGAACAAAGGAACGACGAATTGCTGTTCACGAATCTCGAAATTCGATACAGTCCTTTCATCTCTTCCTCAGCCAGCACGATATTTACGGACATAAAACAAGCTTTCCTCGAAAATATTGCTCGTCTCTCAGTCAGCACGGAACGATTTCAGAGAAACTATAAAACCCGTCGTGCTACCATTCTTTTACTTACAAAAAACGAAAAAAAAGAAACAAAGAAAAAAGGAAAAAAAGAACGAAGGAAGAGAAAAACAATCAACGTATATAGAAAAAAGCTATTCATAGTCTTTCGATTGAAACTTTCAATTCGTTCCGATCCGATTTGATCGAGGTTTTTTTAATTTTTCGTTTGAAATCTATCTCCAATTTTTGAACGAAATAGAAATGAAACTTTAAAGACAAATATCGTTTAATTTGGTTAGCACGTACGTACACATTCTTCTTCGCTTCGTCGTCCATTTAAAAATTCTTTTTAACTAACATGCAAATTTCAATGTATTTTCGCTGCGGTACGACCACGCGTAGATTAATATTAATGTAATACAGAATGAATTTCCAAAAGCTCTGAGAATTTTATTACGGAAATTGTTTCTCTATTAGCTGTTCTGTACGAGCAAAAAGACTAATGCGGACTGCGGTTAGATTTTACCGTCGTTAATAAAACCTGGCTCCATAAGCGAAGCTAATCCAGCAGTCGCCATTAAACATCAATATCGCTGTTAAGGTCTTCGGTTTTATGCGCCGTTCCTGTTACTTTTTAATCCCCGGCCGCTTTAATTGCGCATCTTTCGTTTCGGAGTATGTTGGTTTACAGCCACCTAACCATTAAACGAACCTCTAAAATGTCAACAACTATCCAAGCAAATGTCGTTTCGAAAGTTCCAACTGGAACACTGCATTGCGTTCGCTGTTTCTTATGTTTCATGCGATGCGAACCTCGAAACCTACTTTCCATGGCGAAGACCAATAAAATGCCGATTTACAAAACTATCTTGATAACGCAATAACTTACATCTACAACTATGATAACTGACCTACATACAAGATGGCGATATAATAGTGTTTTCTCCCTTACTTTCCTTTTTCAACGACATCGGCCAACTCCGTAAATTGAAAAGCACAGAAAAGCGGTGACGTCGAAAACGCTGCGGCTTAGATTTACCTCGGAGTTTACTTCAAATTAACTCGCAAACGTAGGTCATTCGTTCTTGAAGAATTGAATGTTTATGGTGCATTTAAGAAATTACTGAAAAGCGTAGTCGGTCAGTCTGACTTCTGAAAAGCACATTTAAGAAGAAGGGATAATCGAACGTACGGAAGAAATTCTCGACGAGGAAAATCCTCGAGGACAAAAATAGAGAAGAATCGCATGCAGCAGCGATCGTTTGCGCGGGTAAAATCTGGCCAAAGTCGGGCGAAGAAAGAAACGTATTAAATCGCGATTGCATCAAGAAATTCGTGCAAAAAGCTCGAGTTCCGTTAGTTCCGTGAAGATAAATGGAGGAAGATCTTTCATCATCGTGGAAGAACAACGGAATGAAGCCACGTTCATTTATTCCGGCGAGTAATTAACTTTCTTCAAACCGTTAAAAACCTTTTTGATAAATCGGATCTTGCCCCGTGGCTCATCGGAAAATGCGTTTCGAATCAACGAAAAAGATTAATCTAATTAAACGGGTTAATTTTTTCGAACGTAATAGGCGTGCGTTTCGCGATAAATTAAGGCAAAGCGACGAGTACGAACAGAACGCGAATAAATATTATGATATTTATAGTGTACGAGGTAATTAAATGTAATCAGAATTGTCGACATGGCGTGATATTATAGGTAAGCTGGTATCGTACGCGTGTAGACTCGAGTGAAAAAACAAGACGCCGCGTCAAAGCCAACGGACAGATCGAGAAAGTTTGATTAGTTTATAGTTTGATACGATGAAGTTTGCAAGTAATTGTGCATACACGTGTCACCATCCCAACAGCTTTGATCTAGTGACTCTCGATGACAGCGTGTTCTGCGAAGTTAAGAAACGACATCGGAGTGCACGAAACGACGAAGTGACCTAATGAAAATTCAGGAGGGATCGATAGCTTTGCCTTTTCCAGTAGTCTTAGTCGAAATATCATTGAAACGAGAAGCTTTCGGAATTGTAGGGATTCCTAATTTCATACGTACAATTAAAAAATTGTTAAACGTACGAATAAATACGAATTACAAGTTGTACGATTTAAGCGTCGAACCAAACTAATTAACCTCGCTGAATAGCGATCGCCTAGCTTTTGAACAATCAAAAACCAATCCTAATGTTAAAATTAAGAACTGTTCCGAAAGTGAAGTTTCGCGAGTAGTTCATATATCAGAAAGAAAGCGAGAGGACAACGAATACGATCGTTTTTTTTCCCGGTGTCGAATGAAACGAAAGTCGGATACCGCTAAAAAAGGAAATAGCTTAAAATCGTGTTACAGCTAGCAGGCAAATTAAAAGAACAATCAACGGTACACAGTCAATTGCCACTAGTGGCCTAGCTTGTCGCGCGATCGATGTCGATATCTTTCTTTGTCAGTTTCATTCAGACTCTTTTGCTTTACCGATGAAACTTTACGTCCTTTCGCTTTGCTAGCTTATACGGCCATGTTAATTGCAGTTGAAAGGGAAAAAACGGCCAAAGGGGAAACGAGTACTTGCCAGTTTACTTAGGAAACATAACACGCCCATTAATAGTTGGTTTTCCACGTTCGTTAATTTAACACGTTTAAGCGAAGGCAATTTACCGGCAACACGGCGAAGTTCTTCCTTGTTATTAAAAAAAAAAACTGACACTACAGTATTTTCCCTCGACTTCTTTTTTTTGTTCTTGAATTATAATTACAGGGAAAAGGAAATACGACGTAATAAAATAAATACGGAAACGTTCGATCGTCAAACGAATTTATTTGCCTTATCTCAATTCGGATCATAATTTTTACCCCGCGATGATCGTAATCGGCCGCGCATAAATAAAACATAGGGAACTCGAATCGCTTTCATGCAGATAAGCCATTAAATGACAGACACAAAGTGCCGAGATGATAATACTTTCATCCAGATGAGCCCCTCGAACAAGAATCGTTCAAAAGCTCGCGTTTCACGGGATAAAAATGTCAAAGTACCTGGCAGAAGCAAACCGTACCTACCGATACATCGTGCAAACGGCGCCAGAAAGAGGGTTGAAGCAATCGACCACGCAGGAAGAGTATGAAAAGTGAAGGAGGAAGAGAAGTCGGGAATAAGGGGTGGAGACGTCAACGTGAAATAAACGCGACGACGTTTAACTTCTGGTTTCGTCTCGAAGGGAGAATCTTCGGCAAGTCGGAGGCGTTCAAAAGGAACTGGAAAGGGAAAAGGGACGAGAGAGGCAGACGAGTCGGCGGATGCAGAATCCGGAGGCAATATTTCACTGCCCTTCCTACGGCGTCTAGCGGTTTCAGCTTCCATCACACCCCTTTTGCTCTTCGATGTGCAAGTCCGATAGATTCGGGTCCATTTACCGCTTTGGTCGAGTGAAATAGCCAAACCCGCTGTCGTCATGCGAACAGTCACTGTTCTTCTATTTCACTCTTTTCGTCTTTTTGCGTGTTTATTCTACGGCGTCATTTATTATTCCCAAACCAATATACATTCTGCCGCTTCATTGAATTGGCTGGAAATTAAACAGGAAATTAAATTGCTCGCAGATAGCCAAGAACGTACCGAGCGGTGAATCGACGTTGTGTGATTCTCGTTCATACCCTTTTCCTTTTTTCTGCTCGAAGAATTGGAAGAGCGTAAGGCTATATTGATAAATATTATAGCGGAATATAGTTCATAAATTAATGGCCGTGGGATAATATCGAGATATTACTGTATCTTCGACCTAGTCGTATAGAGTACGAAGAACATAATCCGAGCATTTATGTCTGCGATTTTGGCAATAAATAGATTAGTTTTATTGTTTCGAGACTCGCCGCGGTATTAGAATAATTACAGAACCGCCCAGCTTGTTCTAGTTTGTATTGTTTAAATTTGTCTTAGGACGAGCGCACTAATTATTTCCTACGAAAGCTGTAGCTCTAATAATTTTCATTAGTGGATTCATTAAGGATAGAAACTACAAACTTGGTCTACGCGGCAAACAATGCATCAACTGGAAGCGTAAATAATTCGGTACAAGGATATATCGTGTTGGACAAACGGAACACGATTCAAAGCGAAACTCGAAAACAAAAATTTTCGTTGCCAAATTCTGTCAAACGTAACCTGAACAAAATTCAACTATGGCGATAATTATTATCAAAAATA
Organism: Bombus superbus; assembly: GCA_014737385.1. Lineage (NCBI taxonomy): Eukaryota > Metazoa > Arthropoda > Insecta > Hymenoptera > Apidae > Bombus > Bombus superbus. Next base: position 1,249,557 of record JACXIK010000003.1, on the reverse strand, counting down.
AATGATAAAATAACGAACACGCGGACATACGAGTAACGCGAAATAGTCGAGGTTAAACGCGTATATAATAATCGTTTCAACTTTGAGAATGTCTTGTAAGCTCGATGTTTCGGAACTTTGCTACGCGATAGCAAGTAGATACGATCGTTAACTAGTCAGACAGTACACACGACATTACATGATCAGCCACGATATGACGTAAGTAACATCGTAATTGAGTTTATAACAAGGCGGTGAGTGAAATGCCACACGGCTTGATATTCTGCGTGTCTGTCGACCGTCTGATACGTTACATGGTCACCGTATAAGCGTCGTAACAGGGAATATTCGTCGTTCGTGCACTGTAAGCAGATACTGACCCAAGCGTTCTGTGCAAGCATAATGCATATAAATAGGCGGTTACAATTGCACGCTGTTGGTTATTCCGTCGAAAGAAAATATCGTGAGTTCTATTTCGATACCGGGTCGAATTACACGTTGAAAATGTGTTTTCATCCGCGGCCGAGAAGTTGAACCGCGAAAACACGAATAAAAAGAGTCGATAAAAAGAATAAAAGCAGGAGTTTGCCTGTGGAGAAAATTAGTTAAGTTCAGTAGCTGTGGCTGTTCTTGAAACTTTCGGCAGTTCTCGGCAAGGGATGACGTAAAGAATCGTTTTTATTTCGCTTAAAAAGCATCATCGCGAAAAATTCGCTAGGAGAGAAAATCAGCCGGGTTCGTGGCCGTCAAACTGCTTAGAGTTAGAAAAGAACTCGCGTTATTTAAGCCACGCTCGTAGCAAACTAAACTAAATCGTCTTTCGCGTTCTCCCCCGATATCTTCTTTTCTCGCTGCTGTCGCGAAATATCTCGTTAAAGGTGCGTGAATGCAATGCCAACAGGGGACCGAGTTTCGAAGCTTACGAGGTAATATGGGCTTTTAATTAAGAGAACAGTGCAAATGACATCGAAACGTATCGACGGGGAAACCGCGCGACCGGTCGTTTGCTTATGAAAGCGATTCCCTTGAAAGTATCGTTCTCGTTTTTCCTCCGTCCTGGCTCGATATCACCCTCCAATTTTCCTATGCTTTCGTAACTTCAATCTACAGAAGTAACTTCCAGAGCAACTTCATTTTAACTTCGCGAATCAAATATGTATAAGGACAAATTTAATACGATAGAGAAATACCGTAATATAACAAGAAGCACGAAACATCAGGGCCGTGCGACACTGTTTGAGACCTAAGGAGTAATGGCTAATGATTCTGAGCATAGTTGAAACTTTATCGAAGGAACTCTGAATCTCTCAACAACTACTCAAGAATGGTAATTTTTTCGGTAATTTGCTACTGTATCTCGACAACGTGGCGAGTTTTCTTAACATTTCGTAACATCGTCGGAAGATAAATTAGAATTCTACTATTGCGATATTAATAATTATTAAACAGGAGACGTGACGTAAGTCGACGATGCTTTTCACGTATAATAGAAAAAACCTATGAAAAAAGGTGTTGTGGCATTATATTCGAAGATACAAGTGCCGGTATGGTATTCATGGAAAGTATCCATGATAGTTTTATTCCCTGCACGACGTAATAAGTTTCTAGCAAGTTGTTAATGGCCGCCTGCGGGTCGTCTCGTCGGGGCTCTCGTCGCTTGCCACGACACTAGGGAACAACGTCGTAGTGCATTACGCAAATGAGGCATAAATTCCTTCGTTCAATGAACGTTATTAAACAGCTTAATCGCTTAATGACCACTCACGCGTTGACGAAAGAAACGAAATCTTCTTGGAGCTATCTTTACGACTCTACGTATATATACGTTAACGAAAAATTGAGAAAAATACACCGGCTGACAAAAGCATTTAAATGTACATAGAAATAACAAATGAAAATCATTGCAAATAGATGTTTAATAAAAAAAAAATTAGTATACAGCATCTTAAGTGTATAAATATGGTTCCGCTGATAATATTCAGGTTTGTTGATACAACGAATGACTGATTGTTGAAATACTTTTGAGACCTCTGCAAAATATACATCTACTTCTACTAGATATATTATAATTTCTGTATATATTTTCAGATTTACTTCAAATTTGACCAATGCGATCGAGCATAGTAGTATCGATAAAAGATCTGGAAGTGTTGGAATACTTTGGCGAGACTTGGTGTGTCTTGCTATAATAATTACTCGTCTAACATAAATTATCTCGCGTTACATATTTTCCATCAATTCCCAAAACGGAGAACGAATCGACGATAATTCTTCCGGTCGCATCACGATCTAATTACCGATAAATTTCACGTGCTGCTGACTATGTACGCACGTTTGTGATCTCGTATAATAACGGATAATGAGATGCAGTCGGCATGTAGTGTTTCAAGATAGAAAGGAATGTAGTGAAGTGAGGACGTGTGTCGTGCTCGATACAAAGGTACGTTTCTCTTACTCGCGGTTCGAACGATGTTACGACGAAAAAAACATATTGAGTCGAGACCGGATTCGTAAAAGGGTGCAAAGCCACGCGATGCTTTGCACGGATATAGTGAATCGATGCACGAATAATCATATTAAAAAGAACGTTTTCATCGCGGCTCGTTCGATATCGAACGACAGATTCGTAACTTTAACCAGTTATATCGATTCGATATCGGAAGAACCCGATCGAAACAATTCTCTTCCTTGTTTCTCGTAACGATATAACGAGTTTATTCGAGATCTCGAATTAATTCGACGAACAAATTTTATCAGTACATTTGTAACGAATTAAATTAAATTCCAGTAGCGTCGAACAATTAATATCGTATATATATAAAGTAATAACGTTACAAAAATATTAATTACTCGACCGCGTTATTTTCTGATATCCGTATACGGTCTGAAAATATAGAAATACTTTTACTCGAAATGAAATGTACGAAATATTGAGATGAATATGTATGTCGAATAATCTGTAGCCCGAGTTATTCGTTGGTCGCCAACGAATAAACTAGTAATTAATTTATGTTATACTAAATAACATTTCACGAACTCGATGGAAAACCCGCGGCGAAAATCGAATTTCTGTGCTCGTTAAAATTATTTCTGAGCTACGGTAAATGATTACCAGCCGGGAAAGCAGCGATCGACAAACTTTCGCGTTTCGTGCCGGAGAAAATATAATCCGCGCACGTGTAAGAAGAACACGTCGCTTTATTGGTACAAGAACGCGATAAAATGTAGCGCGAGCAATTAAAAACAACATTAACAAGAAACATTCTTGATTAATTGACGTAGCATCAAAACCTCGACCAAGATTCTTTACGAAGGACAGTCCTTAAATTCGAACGCAAAGACGCGATCGATGCTTCCTCTGCAAACGTCGGATTAATTTTCTGTCACGATGTTAAGAAATAATGGACAATTAATCGCCGAACAAGATATTTTTGTCGAACAACGCAAGCCTGATTCGTCGACGATCCGCCGAAAAGTTTGTGGGGACGCAACAATCCCCAGGCTTAATAGTAATTTGCAGTTACGTCGTAACGTGGATGAAATTACACGGCATCGGGCTGCACGATGATTTCTCTCGTGTATTTCTTCGTCAGCTCCAACTTCATTTGCATACATTAAAAGGTGATGGAAGAAACAGACCGATGGAAGAAAGAATATTTACGAAAATGGGAACAAATTAAAAACGCTATGAGATTCGCAAAGGTGTCTCCGAAGGATCATGTTTCCATATTACGGTTACTCTAGAGCAAAAAAAAAAAAAAAAAAAAAAAGAAGACGGCGAACCGCATTGGTAGGAAATTCGGGAAACTGCGAGTTCTCGAAGAGAGACGCTGGTTGTGCGGGGGAGAATTACACGAACGGATTTATGGAAAGCGTAATGCCGCGACTTTTCTCCGACACGGGCGGCGCAGAACGAGAGAGACGTGGAGAAAATGGCCAAAAATCGTGACGAAGCGACTAACGGCCGAGTTTATGGCGACGAATCGGATTCATGTGTGCAACGAGAATGGGAACGATTCTCGGGGAAAACGAGGGAAATTGGTCACCCTCGTAACAACTGTGACGACTGTACCCGCAGCAACGATCGTGGCATTCGGTTAACGATCTTACAACACTGGCTGCTCGTGCTTTGAATTTCAAATTGTCCCGCCAGTCGGCACAAGCCGCTATTCACCCAGCAGCGTGCCATCGTCAGAAACCAATGGCCATTCCACCGGCTCCAAGAACTCTGTGTTAACGATCTTGCTTTAACGACAAACATTTTCTTTTTTCCAACGTCTACGTTTTCCATCTTCTTGCGGATCGACAAACTTTCTTCCAAATGTATCATCTTTCTTTCAATAAAATGCATTCGTCGAGTTTGCATAAACATTTGAACGTTATCCTTTTTGCAAACCGTAATAAGTTGGCATAGATGAAAGAAGTTTAAAATAATCAAGTATTTTGCGTTACGGAAGTGCGTGATGTATTAATTATCGAGTAGCTGAAGAAAGAAAAACATTGACGAGAGCAGAATAAACGTTTATCGCGTCCATTAACAGAGTAAATTTGACTTATCCAAGTATCGTAGCCGTATTTACACAGAAAATACAAAAGTCAAGCTCGCTGCGAGAGCGAAATAAAAGTTCGAAAATGGTAACTACAAAAGATATAGTCTACTATACACGTAGATAAAAAAAAAAAAATCTTCGCAAAGAGAGCTTACACTTTGTTGCAACATTCGGATATTGCGCTGTATGCAATATCAATAATGTTATTGGAAACGTATCTACACATCAATGCACAGGTATCCGTGCATCAATACGATACGGATACGTCTACGCAACGTCTATACGTCTACGCTTTGTACACGCGCATATATGCGGTTTAGTGCACTAGAATTCCTAGATGTCATAAGCCATAATGTATTACCGAAAGATACGAATTTATTATATATTTTCAAAGGGTTTGTTCTTTGTCTAAAGGTAATTCGTATCGAATACGAATATGTATCCAAATACGAATATGTATCCAAATACGAATATGTATCCAAATACGAAATTTATTTATTTTTTTTTTTTTTAAGTTAAAAACCAAACAGACCGGTCCCTTTTTAAACTCATACTTTATGATTTATTTTATGCCCGCACGCCATGAAACGAATTGTTATTTACTTTAAAAAAATTCTGTAACTGATATTAAAATCGACTTAGAAATATATACACAACTTGGATCCAATGATCGTCAGTTTTACGAGCTGGAACAAAATTTTAAATTATAATGAAAAATCCATTTTCAATACAGCCGTTGCTTTGTAGTTCCATCATAGTCTGTCACGAGTATGACAAGATATTATAAAACAAGGGGTTAATACGATTTTTATCACAGCGTTCTCTTTGAAGTACATAGTATCTATTGAAACTCTAACGCAAAAAGAAAACGAACCTTTTGTCGGCTGAAATATAATTGTTTTCGACGATTCAAATCACCGTGAAAGTATTAAATTTTCGAGTAGCAACTGAAATTCGTATCTTTCGAATGCAAACAGGGAAAACGGTTTCGAATAAATCTAAGTGTTTTGCCACAGAAAGGCCGCGCTAAGAATCGAAAGCCAGGTACTTTGCCAGCTGCGTTTCCCGCGCGTAAAACAAAGCCCTGCGTGACAATAAAGGCCACTACACAATGGTAATTAATGAATACTCGGGCCCGGGGACAAAAGTTCGTTATACAAAGATACATACGCTCCTTTATATACCGCAATATGTACCGGGCATTGTGAACCGTGGGCGAAGCAAAGTAGATTTTAAGATCGACGATGAAGATCCTACTACACCGTATCCACGATTCTATTGTTTACGAATACACGTGTACCAAGGCAAAAACAATGAAAATTAAAAGCACCGTCGCGAGCGAGACCTACGCGTGTTTGTTGAAGCTTTTCTTCTTTCTTCCACGGTTGATTCCTTAATCGACGAATTTTAAACGCCTAGATAATTATTTTTAATTTTTATATTCGCTTCACGATATAATCTAGAATATTAAAAAAAATGTTACGCACATTTCTGGACAATATATATTCTGCATATTATGCGGCGTGTTATTGGAATAATTATATTTTATACCGACGATTCATTTCGACATTTTAATTACAATAGTTAGGTTGGATTTCATTTTAATTGAATTAGATCGAACGTTGTATCTATAAAATTAGATTATATCTTAATTTGTTACATACTAAATTCTGCCATCGCCAAATACAGTTCGTGCCAAATAAAGCAACCACGTTTGAAATTCTGTTACTGCTGCGAGGCAATGAATAAAAATAAAAAAGTGCATTCAATATCGAGCCACAAAAGAGAGCGGAGATTGATCGATGCGAAATCGTCGACCAGGTATTTCCAATCTATGGCCGAAGAAAATAGAAGAAAAGAAGAGATCGAGGGTCGCAGGTATAAAAATACATATACGTGACTGTACTGGCGCTTCGATTTTGAAAATTTCGGCAATGGTATCAGTGGTTACTATCGAGCTCGATGACGAAGAAACCTGTAAGCGAAAATGCAATTTTTCCAAAGCAATACGATCAGTTCTACATTTGATAAGTAATCCGAAACTTTGTATAAAAATTGGGCACTGTCCAATTTCCATTTCCATGTTATCCAAGTTCATATTTCGCTGTTTCACGTAACGAATATTTCGCGCGATTTTCCGCGGTTTAGCTCGTACACGAGTGATTTCTTCTACGCGTGAAACGTATATTAGCCATAATTGTTCCGTGATCGCGTGCGCAATTCCAATTTCGATAAAAATCGTCCATGCCTCGCCGTTGTTAAACCTCGAAACAATGCCTGACTCTTGTACCGGCAAGAACACGTGCTTGAGAAATTGCACGAGCATCGCGATATTCCTGAAAAGAATATCGATCGAATTTCTACTGTCCGCAAAAGGTATTCAGATTCTAATAAAAGTTCGTTGTTTGCGGTATCGAAGGTTCTTCGTGTTTTCCTCATACGATCTAAGATCTAATAACGTCAAATCGGTCGACCTACCAAACGAACGAATCTCAAAATGACAGATTTTAGACCTCTTGCTTCTTCAAATTTTTAAAAACATGCGACTGCTTTTAATAAAGCGGCTAAGCGTTTATATTAATATGGGAACGCGATCTTACGTGTCTCCTTATTTTCGCTATACCGTCTTAATTGGATTTGTCTATGTCGACTATATCAAAGTTGGTAGTTTCAACGTTAAAATAGAGTTGTTCGAGTGAAGTGCTAGTGAAGCGAAGAAATTACAATTACGAGCAGAATTTTAAGATCAAAGTGAGCAAGGTTGACGTGATGGCGACATCGAGGCTAGCGGAAGTTCGACGAGACCGAACGAAAAGGTGAAAAGAACAGTCCCGAAAACTGAAATACGTCAAGAGCTGACGCGTTTCGCGTCATCGGCACGTCGACCACGCGTGTCAATTTCTTTCTCCATCCTCCATGCGCTCATTCTCCTGGCTCTCTGTTCCGCTTTCATTTTCCGTCGTGCACCGAAATGCCGTCGTCCGTGAGTGCAATAGCTTAGCGCGAATGATTGCTCGGCCAGATGAAGCTGCAATTTTCTGCACTGCTGCCGCGTCGTCTAACGCCCGAAATAAATCGGATTTTCCGCGCGGCGCGACACAGGATAGAAAAAACATCCGTGAAAGAGATTATACATAAAAAAAAAAAGGAAAGAAAAACAGCGCTAGACACCGCGCAAGGAGAGTTAATCGTAATTAAAACAAACGGTGCGCCGTAAATAATCTCGGACGTGGATACGAGTCTGGCGCCGCGCTTTTTTACACCGTGAACCTTAATGCGAACCGGATTCTCGCTAATCACGTTGTCGATGAGTCAGATTACTTGATAAACTGCTACTGATAGCCTACCAAACGACGTCCATGCGTTAGACTTTTTTTTTTTCTTTTCTTTTTTTGTTTGCACAGACTGCAATTAAGATACAGGAAATTGAGGGGATTCCTTAAACCGTGGCACAGCGTAGAGCGGCGCGTTATTGAAAATTGGCAGCGATAAACGTAGAGTTTTCGGTAACACGTCAAGTTTATGGATACCCAACATGATATTTCATTCTTCGCTCAAATTACAAGAGCGAAGTTACCTCTCTTCCTCTGTGCTTCACTTGCCCTAAAGGGCTTCATCACTTCCTTTGTCTGGTTACTTCAAAGAAAGGAAACCACAAACTTATCAACGTCGGTGTCTTGCTACTTTAATATTTCTCTATTCCCTCTATTTTCTTGCTACTTTCTTTCTCCGAGTTGTAGTTTCAGCCTCCATCTATTTCGTTCCCGTTCGCTCTTATTTCCTTTTTATTACTGCACCGCCGCGCTTTTTATTGATTTATAAATTGATCTGTTCTCCCTCGTTTTTCTACCTCCCTCGCCCACTTTACGTTCCAGTCTCGTTACTTTCTTTTCTGCTTTCTTCCGCCTTTCGCGCTCTCCACGCCAGGCTCCAAGCAGTTTCTAGCAGTTGCAGGGCAACGCGAAAAGTAGACGATACTTTCCTCCCCCGGAGATGTTTCTTCTTCCCGGGGCTGTTCGGGGAAATTTTTCTCCGCCGATCGATGACCGACCTGAATTTTAAAGAAGCGAGAGAAAGCTGATTTTCAACCTCTGCGACAACAAGCTTCCTTCTTCCTTCTTTTTTCTCTCTTTCTTGCTTTCTCAACGTCAACAAGCCACGTCTAATTTATAAGCGTCGAGAAATACGTTTATCGGCCCGCGGCTGATTTCATTAAAAGACGCGAACGCCAAGACGAAGCTTCGGCCGATTCATTAACGATTCTTAATCGAAGGATCGACGAATTTTTCTTCGGTGTTCGACGCTCGTATTTCTTTCGATAACAAGCCTCGTTCCCTTTCGATTCGTAACTGGAAACCAAGTTCCGTTAACATTTCGTTTCTATGTTCGATCGAAGAATATACAAAACGTAACGTTTCGGAAAAACGTACGAGAGAATTGGAAAATATAGGTGTTTATTATATCGCATAAACGTCGAATAACGTAAATAGAGAATACATATAGAGGACACGGTAAAAACTGTCCATTGACGTATGGCTGAAAACTGACCTAAACTACTAGTACACGCGTGCGAGGGCAAGAAGGATTTGTCAGCCAGTCGTGTTTTGTAACGTAACGTCCGATGCATTCGCCACCAAGGTGTAAAATAGTGCACCGTGTCTATGTTTCACGTCCATGTCGTATCGAACCATACATTTGGATCCGTAGAGTGTCCGCACACTCTACGAACTGTATCAAATAGGTTATACGTGAGAAATTTACATACCGTTTTCGGAGATTTCTCTTTTAATTTTTATTAAAACAATCGAGAACACGTCCGCGCGAATTTTCCATCGTAAAAACATATCACGTATCCAAATTCGAACCGGAATTCGTCAGACGTGTTTTTTGTTTGCTAGTAAACTAACGCGTCGCGAATTTATCAACAGAAACGAGCAACGAAACTATGCAAGAAGGATGCAAATACGGATTATGAGATTAACAGCCTTGGCCTCCCTATAATTAGGTTTCTTTGGTACGACCTGCATCGCGTGCCTGTCTTCTTGAGAAAGGTGGCCACGTAAGAAACAGGATCTTAAATCTAAATCCGTTATAGTTTGCATTCGCTGAATAAACAAGTAAAATTAGATCTCGTGTGACGTAAGAATTTAAACGAAATTGGTAAGATGCGTATTCGTGCTGTTCGATTTTGATTCGCGTACGCCTGCAATTAACGTCGTTCTCCTTCGTTCGAAGTAAAGTAAATTCTATCGAATTTCGAAAAGCCTCGATCAAACGCGTTGCAACTGAGGTAAGACTGCGTCATTTCTAGAGGATTTGAAGAACATAGGAAACAGAAAGAAACACGAGCTCAAGGAAATCACGTATTCGTAAGTAGACGTTTCCTTGTAATCTGGCTTTCGAATTCCTTTACCAGGCGAAAAGGTTTGTAAGTAAGACTAGTGGGAGATTAGAAACGTCGAACGTTCGACTTTCCTGGAGAATTTTCCGAGATGTATGTAGAAGGATCATTAGAGGAACATACCTACTTCCGGTGGAAACAAATTGAAAGAGAAGCTCTTTAAACTGCGAGGTCAATTTATCGCCGTAATGTTAACTATCGGGAAATTTCCAGAATTTCAAGAAAAATTTCGTTAACCACCGCGGTTGTTTGCTCGCGAGCGATCGATCGACCATTTCCTCGTTTTGGCCAATTTCGCGAATTAAGACACTTCTTAGTTTCCATCGTTCTCAAGTCCTCTAATTTGCAATCCATCTGGATAATCGGTAGGAAGCTGATGCCGACGATAACAAGCGGCAAAGGGCTGAGAGCGAACAAAGGAGGAGGACGAGAGAGAAAAATTGAGAGCACTCGTCCGAAGCTGCTCGAGAATTTTAACTCGTCCAAAATAGCGGTGCAGCATCTCGAATTATCTTCGAGTTTGCTGACCAAAGGAAAGACACGAGTTCGCCTGTGTCGCGTATCTTTGACGAACTTGCCAGAAATATCTGCGAACACGCGAATCCTCTCTGCTCGTTGCCTTCAATTCGATTATCAAATCGTCCGTGCAAGCGTCAAGAATATAACGTGTTTTCGAAAAAAATAATTCCATAAATGCGCGAAGGTATCGGGGCCGTTAGTTCGTACAGTGCATTCCATTAACGCGACAATTAATAAGAAACACGAGAGACGTTCGCGAGAAATGCTCTTAAGGCGATCCGAATTATTCTTTAGACAGGAGAAAAGCGTTAAACGTAATTAAGATCTGGTTGTTCGTCCAGAGAAAATGCAATCAGAAGTAGCGGCGTTCCCCGGTGACCGGATTGCAGTCGCAACCGTAGCGCGCTGTTGCGCAACAATTATCATGACACTCGAGTAAATTAATTTAGAATTGTTCTTCTAGTCGCGTGGGATAGATCAGCCGTTTCTCTTTCTAACTACTTTTATTCCAATTAATCTTCTTTCTTACTTTTCCATAGGTTTGAAACTTGGCGTACTCCGATGCAGCAGTTAGAGTCAAACCATTGTACGATCGACGGTGAACCACGCGTTACGTGCAATTGTTCGGTGATTATCGTAAGTTCGCTAACGATAAGCTTATACGATGGGAAAGTTGAAAATCGGCGGTCGAATCCGAGTACAATCGCTGCTGGTCAAGACGAAATATCCGAAACTAATACGCCTGAATTTCAGTCGGCGCCGTTATTTCGTTGTCCAGTTCCCTATAAACTTCTGTCTCTAAGTTCACCGGTGTATAACACCGTTACGTGCTTAGTTCTAAATTGTAACCTTGTTACGTACTTAGCGTTGCCAACGTGACGCGTAATCTTGTGGGCATTGACCAGGAAACTGTGGTATGCGAACAACGATACGCTGCAGCAATCTCGTTCGAATCATTAATTACGACGTTACCCTGAAAACCAGCTACGGTAATAAAGGCTGGTTCTTGCGGAATTATGAGCGATCGAGGACATGTACGAAATGTACGTGTAATAAGTTTAAACGTGACAACGTGACAAAGAAAAAAGATAGAAACTAATTAGAACGATGGAATTTAACTTGTTCTATCGTAGTACGTATTTCTTAATTTAGTTATTTCCAAAAGCAAGTTGCGGTTACGACTAGAAATGGAAATTTCTTGTATGCAGTGGCAATGAGATTGCGAGCTGAATTAAGAATGTGTGCAATATTCGCACGCACATTTACATAGCCTATTCAGCAGCTTGGTACGGAACGCATGGAAAATTCAGAAAATTGCCGAAAAAAATTCTCCCTCGTTCTCTACTCCGAATATCTAGCTATCTAGTGCCTTTAGAAACGCTATCAAAATAAATGGAGACTTAGATACGATATCTGTATCGAAGCCTGGTACGGAGCTAATCGATCTTTATACTTTATCCGATCGTCCAAATGCGATATCTTTCGAATTTTATGTCCAATTAATATCATTCGCGAATAAGTACATTTCCAAATTGATCTGCAAATTCTATTCAAACGACCGTAACAACGATTAATCGGGAAACACGCAAAAACTTTTTTACAAATTCCTATATTCACTTTCCACTGTTAAAATGAGGAAACGACTTTCAGAGTGCGAGGTTTGATCGACGAATATCATTTTGTTAACAATTAACGCTGGTCGTGTTCGAATCACTTTGGTAGAAAGACGCTAGTTTCAGGTGTTTCACGGAATATTCTAATCTCGTTAAGTACTTAGCGTGGCTGATATGACGTGTAATCTTGCGGCCATTGTCCACGTCACCGATGGGACTCTCGAGGCGAAGCTGTTTCGGGTTTATCAGCACCAACAGGCGAAGCGCGGCATCGGTGCAACCGACACAGTCACAGATGCAGCGGACTAATCTCCTCTATGCAGAAGCATTATACCGAGCGGACCGAATAGGACAATCTGGTACGCAAAGTAACTTGCACGGTCACCACGCTCGGATGTCAGATACAAACCGATGCGACGTTCTACCGTTTTTTAAATATTTCAGTGGCGAGTCAATGGTAGATTCGCGTGCGAAAATTTCACGCGTTAACCGAAAGAGAACATTTCGAGGATCATCGCGATCGAAAAGTTGTTTCGCGGCGTGATTCTGCAGATTCGAAGAAGTCAGAAGATTGTAAAATATATGTGGATTAATTGTAAGAAGACGATCGTGGTCATAATTAGCTGTTACTGTTCGCGGCGGACATTACGGTAAATTAATGTCCAACGAACGCGAAGTGTGATGAAAAATAATCGATGGCAAAAGTCGACGACTTTGCGAGCAATTTGGAATAAAGGTATTCTTTTACAACGAAAGGCTGAAAAATAGGTCTACTTGATTTTGTTACAGCCCCGCTGATATAAAAAGAAGCATAGGAAAAAGACGTTGAGTCGATATTAAGAAAACACGTATTCAAAGAAATCCACGAAGGACCTCGCATGTCCGTAAGAATGTTCAATTTCGAATTCAAGCAGAAGCTAGGCTCGGCTATTGGCTCTCTGTCTCTCTTTCCGTTGATCGCACAAAGCCTCGGTCAAAATTTTGGACGAGCTTTCGTCTGAAAGAGGATGCGCACGGAATGAATCGTGCGGTAAGAGCTCTTTATTCCGAATAACAATGGCGCGAGAAACGTTCGAGAGGCAACGTGCCAGTTCCGATAAATAAGATGAGATTGAGCCGAAGCATAGAGAATAGGACGAGGCGTGCGCTTCCTTTGAATCTTCCATGAATCGTCGGAATTTTTCGAATTTTAAAACACACTGGGAACGTAGGAGAACCGATATCCCGGATGAAACGCAAAGTGCAGATATTTCAAAAATATCCGAGGAATATTTTTAACGAGAATCGTTAAACGTCGTGGCAAAGGCTTACCCAATAACGCCTGGAAGAGTCTGCTTTTGAAGATACGTATGACACGCTCGATGGCCAATCGCAGCTGTTTGTCCTGAGGCCTTGTCAGCTTCGCGTGATAATCTTCGAGGAGCTCTAGAGCTCTGTGAGCTTCTGAAAAAGAAAATTACGCTTTAGAGTTTCTGTAACTTCTCTGTCGCGAATTAAATAACGATAAACAACGTATTATATATGCGGAAAATTACATTAGAAAAGACACGATTGTACGTGCAACGAGATATTATATTTCTTTGATCGCCTTCCTTTCAAAGAGAGCGAAAGAACAGAGGACAAGGGGAAAGACCGTAACGAAGGAACTTCCGACTGTAACGATGCAGCAGAATACGCTATGCAATCGTGAAATTAATGTAAATTCGTGGTAATTACTGAGTAATGTTGGTTTAAAATGTCTTGTATTCTACGCGGCATACGTTAATTCCGTTAAATGTTGCGTAAAATTATAAATTTAAGCGGTGTATAATTTATCGTCGCGATGCTTAAATTAAAATAAATATTAATGTCCGCTATACGTTGTGCAATATCATGACATCTATTAAAAAATGTAGATCGCGCATTTGTTTTCGCGAGAAGACAAAAGTTCCGTGCACAAAGAAACAAGTAACGAGGGCATGCATAACATTTCAAGAAATAAAAGACACGTAGATGCACAGGTGCATCTGATTTCTAGCGCAAAATGATAACAACAAGGACGTCGTGCACGTGAAATTCTCTACCAGGAAAAAATAATACCGCGGAGGGGTACTGGGAATTTTTCTTTATATTTTCGAACTTTGTAGCTTTAAAACGGAAAAATTGTCTTTTATCCAAAAAAAAGAGAGAGAGAAAGATACACGTAAAAATAGTTAAAACATAGGAACGAATCGATGAACATCTGCGGGCCATTTTCACACCATTCTCTCGCCATTTCCTCTCGCATTGCCCGAAGTAAGAGGCAATGGCAACTTTATAAGAACAGAGAGAAATACTTTAGATTCCCAAATGCATTCAACGTTGATTCACAAAGAACGATGGAAATACCAATGGGCTCCCAATGGAGATAATAGGATATTAGCGTGGAAATTCATAATTATTTTGTTTCCGATATTAAAGGCATTAGAACATTCTAAAGTACGGAAAACGTTATAAACGGTTGAAATTTGTACGCAAAAATTCCAAGAATATCCCATTTTAATTTTTCCACGCTCAAAAATATTACGGTTTCTATCGTCGTTTCTTAACTCATAATCCTCGAAGGATTCATCCGTTAGAATTTCTCTCGTGTCCAAGTATTTTATCCACCGCGAGGAGTTTTTATAACCGGCCCGTGGGTTTTACTCGAACATTGTTGAAAATCTGCGGATCATCCCGACGATTCCCTTCCGCATAGTTTAGACGATCGCGAATGAGTGGTCGGCGCACTTGTTGATTCGTACTACTTCCTCGGCAAATCCTGAAGTTACAGAAAGGATCGATCAGCTCTTGTCCGTTCGTACGTTCTTGTTTCACTTCCTTTTCGAGAGAGCTCACGACCCTCTTTTGTTCCTAGCACAATATGCTAACGGATAAAATTACGCCGCGCCGCGCCGCGCAAACAACGACACAAACGTTTCTCGATCGATGATAATGCGAATTTTCACGACTCTTGTCAGTTTCGTTCTCCTTCCATCGACCCCCACCACCCACCAGCTCCTTCTACTTCGATGAATTCACCAACTTGCAAACTGTGCGCCAAGCAACGGATATCCTTTCGTCTGAATTCGAGTTAAATGTACTTTGAATCGAAGAACTTTCCTCGGAAGAATGGATCGTCGTCGCGTGACCTCGTAGCGCGAGAGACGCAAAATATGATTAATTACACTAGAAGCCAGAGGATAATGCGATTATCATTCAACACATTGTGTAATAACGTTTTACGCGAGTATAAATCTTGTCGAGTCAATGACTCGGTTCAAACCGCTGACACGTTGCTGTTGAATGAATCTAATATGTCTCATCCATAATGTTGCTCGGTTCAACGTGTACTCTTGTCGGCAAGCTTTATAACATGCCTGTTCAGAAATAGTTGTCAAAAGATTTCACGTGCATCTGACAGGACGACCACACGACCTGTGCAGGGTTAATATAGGTTTCATGATCGTTAATTATGTTGTTAGTAGGTAGAACGTAGCGATTAAAATTGCAAGCTAGAATGTTCGAATACCTTTCAAAAGTCACGTGATTACCGGAAGACTTTGATAAACGTCTTTTTAATGACGTTCTCGGTGATACGGTTATGGACTCGGATTCGATGTAAATTTCTAATTACCAAGTCCCTTGATATTGTAATATTTTTGTAATGTAAAAGTGGATAATAGAGGCGTTGCATCTCGCAACTGAAAACAAGTAAGAAAGACATAGGCTTTAACACAAAAATCATTTTCTAGATAACTGGTCGGATCCTTCTAACGGGCTGAGCTAATTATCATTAACCGTTTCGTTAAACGGGAACGTTAAGCGGCCAATTACCGATAAATGCTTCATTCCGAAAGCAACCTTTGGCCTTTTCGAGGCCAATTTGCACACGTTTCTTTGCTCGAAACGCTTGAAATTTTCAAGGGAGAAACTCTGAACACGTTCATTGAATAGCGTGTTTAAGAATATTGTATCGCCTAAAGCGTAATTTCGCCAATTCCTTGTTTCACGAACTCGTTAACTGCAGGTTTAATCATTTGCTATATTACACTTTACGCTGCGACATTGGACACTGTAATCGGACGTGACGTCGAAACTACTCGAAAATAATTGGAGAAATAAATTATTACGAAGCGTAGGGGTTAAACAAAATACGTATTGGTACGATTTGCAAAAATAAAAAGTCGCCGACCACAAAGCTCGCGATTAAAAGGAAACACTTATTTTAGAAAACGAGTTCGTAAATTAAAGAAATTCACGAAACAAGCGCGAGAGTTTGGAAATCAAAGCGGCACGTCGCCGTGCAGGGGTAAGAGTCAAAGTGGCACTTTGATTTCTGAAAAGCTCGGTATACGTGCGTGTAACGAGCGTTTCTTTCTGTGTGTTCCATTTTTGCGTCGTCTCGGGTACACCGTAAAATGGGAAAACCACTTTCCACGTAAACGAAAAAAGAAAAAAAAAAAACCAGCCGGGTATGGATACCCTTTACAAGAACGTATACACGTTTCATGGTACGCGTGATGCGTTGTAGGCATATACGCCGTAAAACTTAAATCGCGTTAGGTGTCGATAACGTTAGCGCGCGAAATTTACATAAATCCGTTTGAATGCACGCTGAAACGTATATAAATTTACGATAAACGTATATAAACGTTATTCCTCGTACCAAACATCTACTACATTTCAGAAAAATCATTCTATACTCCAGTTTGAATAATTTGCTTTCCGATTTTCGAGTATTTAAAAATCGCAAAAAATCCGAATTTAATCAAGATGTACGATCACCGTTAGTTACCTATATTATATTCTATAACAGTTTCGAATTCTCCGATATGTTTAATCTCAAGAACTCAAATTACGTACGATATACCATTTATTAGTACCAAGAGGACGGCTAATGGTATTCAAACGATCAATTTTGAATTAATTCTCTGGTAAACTGTACGTCAAATTGCTACTTTTAGCGTGTCTGCGTTTTGGCGTATAGTTGCACGTAGCTCCACGTGATATTAGGTTTAGCAATAAGGAGAAAATTTCTCAGGGGTAATAAGGGAGTAATAGGCAAAGTCATACCTTGGTGAACAGCGATGAAACTGTGCCAGGCACGACCATTTTTTTTCGCCTTTATGATTCAAGCAAATGT
The DNA here is from genome assembly GCA_014737385.1 of Bombus superbus. NCBI lineage: Eukaryota > Metazoa > Arthropoda > Insecta > Hymenoptera > Apidae > Bombus > Bombus superbus. Next base: position 1,232,352 of record JACXIK010000003.1, on the reverse strand, counting down.
GGCTGTTCCCCCTTCAGTTACAAAGAAGCGTTTCTTACACGAGATCCTCGATAATTAACGAAATTCTTTTCTCCGTCGTGAGCACAGGCTCGAACGTTGACACAAGACTGAAAACACGATTCACGAAGCGTTCAACGTTTCGCGTGACCGAGTTTAAGAACGAGTTCCGTTTCCATTTATGATGAGAATTTCAAAACTCTTTAACTCTTTCCTTAAGTCGGGGAATAAATTCAAAAGACTTAATTAAGAAAACAACACAGCTCGAAACAGGAGCCACTGATCGCCGGATTTTTAACGAGAAGCGATTTTTGAGAAAGGATGAGAACTGTTCTGGCATAAAGTTAAACGGAGGGAACGCAAATCTACTTTTTCTCGTCTCTCCCGTATTTTTTTTTTTTTTTTTACTTTGAGATTGGTTTGTATATCGAGTTTGTATACCGTGAAACAGGTATCGTCGATCTTTCGTAGTTACCTTGTTTAAATGTCCACCTTATTTATGCCTTGTATAAAATCGCAACAACGAACGTACGTCTAATAAATGATATTAGATGATCCTCCTCTTTTAACGTCGCGTTAAAATAACTCGACGTTCATCAGGAACGTCAAGCAGAAATTTGAAATGTCCAGAGAGCGGAACGCAGAAACTAATTTAGGCTTTCCCTGGAACGTTAATTCAGGATCTGGATTAAAACGAAAGACACGACCATAAGAACGGAAACAAATGAACGAAGACGCTATTATTTTCGTCGTTCATTATCACGTGCGCCGGTGACACAGTTCGCACGCAATAATTAAAGGACGCCCCCTTTCGTCGACGTGTGTCTAATTAAAGCACGCTAATTATCGAAGTGAATTACGGTATTCGTGTCTCGACAACGTTTCTCACGATCATCGCGACGATGGAACGTTTAAATCATTGTAAACTTTTCTTTTCAATTACACCTTTTATTTAACGCGAGAACGATCACGCCAACCATGATCTAATCCATTGAAAATGCAATGCACAGCCGCAATAATTAATTAAACCTTGATTTCATTCGCGATAGAGATTTGATATTTTTATAGACTTTTATAGATTTTTCTTTTTAGATTTATATAGAACCCAAGACAGAATTACGTCAAGATCGTGTTAAGGGACAGGATAGTTCTCAGCCACGTGTAATTTAGTTTTAACGCAAAACAGACGATACACACTCGTTATAAGATAATAATTTACACATATAATCGAAACTATGCTCGATCGTAATTTGAATAACATCTGGTACAAGTTGGTATACTTGGTATGTTTTTTTAGCGTATTTGAAACTGATCATCGTCTTGTTCGTAAGAAAAAAGTTCGTACAAGCTCACGATTTCCAACACAGTGAAATCTCACGCGTCTTTATCCTTCTCTTGCACTCTTTCACGAAGGAAAATCAATTAGTGAACTCGCAAATGTGGAACAAGTGGCTAAAGTAATAAACAGTGAAATTTATCCGGCACGCTCTTGCTGCCTCACGCACGTCAGAACGACGGGGCCGGCTTCTCCCTCCGTCGTAAACCAAAATCGTAGGAATTCTTTACGCCCGTCCGTAATATCGCGCAACGAAACATTCTTCGGGCTAAGTTTATGCAAACAGGATACGCGCAAAACCGCACAAACCGGAACATTTATCATGCTTTATAGAAGCGTGTACAAAACGTAAATGGAACGATGCTTGCCATTTCGAAGCTCTATGAAAAATAGTGGATGAAAAGTCCCTCTGGCCGATGATCCATGATACACCACTGTCGGATATACGTTACACGTACCAAAGGAACTCCGCCCTTTAAATATATGGTAAATTCGGACGAGCAAACGTGGAAAACGGCGCATCAAACGGCTCGTGGTGACAGGTTAAATCATTGTTTCGGATGTGCTGTGAATAATCTTCGAACACGATTCGATTCGATTGAAAGCAATGGAAAAGGATCGGGGGTCGAGATCGAGCTGCAGCTCGATGGGGGGACGAAAAGCAGAGGCTTTAGACGCGAATCAATTGGAAGTTGGGCGAGAATTCGCAGACAACGTTTAATCCAGGCCATCATATTACCGACACTGGCGTCTGGCGCGTAAGATAAACAAGGGAACAGCGGAATACAGATTTTCGGAATTTACGGGCTACAGGAATACGGGGCCTGTAGTTCTAGAATTATGGAAATTTCGAATAATTGGATCCCGCCTCCTCCCATGTCGCGAAAACACACCGGCGTCAGACAAATGCGACTGAACGTGACTCGTAGATGCATCGAAATCCGGGAAATTCGTTTCCCCCCCCCCCCTCCCCAAGTAGGAACTGTTTTACACGATGAAAATGCGCGTTAAAGGAAATGGTTTTATTGGATGAAAGATCGGGTTGGCATTTTAGTCAAAGGGGACAGGGCAAACGGAAAAACCGATACTCCCAGATATTTAATCTACATTACCAGAAAGTCGAAACCACGGGAAATAAAGCTACGAGTATCGATACGCGAAATTTTTTACCAAAGAGATTTAAAAAAATTCCTTTTTTTCATTTTTGTATTCTATGAAACGCGTATATCAATTTGCTATTATATAGAACCTCTCCGCTTTCCATGCATATTCCAAAATCCCGAATAAACTTCAAAAACTTGAATACGATATAGGAGAAATGGACAGATTATTGTTTTAATTTTAAACAGCTATTAATAAATGGGCTAACATCTGTGGAATGTAGAGGGGGGGGGAAGGCAAAATTGTATAAACGAACTCGTATGCTCTCAAATAGTTTTCTTAATGCTGATATAATTCTCTTAATGTTACGTACTTGGCGGATATTTCGTTAGTTCCTTATTTTTTGCCTCTCTGCTAACACGTTATTACGAACACGATTTCCAGGAAAAGCAAGAGGAAATTTCGATACAGAAATGAAAATGGAAGAAAGTTGCATTTAGAAGAGCTTGAACATCGAAAGAGAGGCAAAAGGAATCTTAAATCGAACGTTGAATCGGATCTTCTACAGGAAGTAATCGGTACAATAGATATCAGTTTTGAATTAAGGACTAACAGTCTCGCCTTTCCTTCTTTTTTATCTTTCTTCCATTTTTATCGATGTGTCAAACTACACCATCCATTAAAGCGTTCGAGAATTCTCTTTCATGCATTAGTGAAAAGATCCATTTGATAGGCCGTCATCTTCATCGAGTTGAAAGTAATTCTTTGCCAGCAACCGGGATGAAAATCGCAAGAAAATATCAAACCTCTCAGCCGTGACTCAAGAAGAAAAAACGAGAAAAATTAAAGGTAATAAATTTCCTTTGGGGAGTCGATTGGCTGACGTTAAGTCGAGATAAAAAAGTAATTCCGTTCCCCTTAATATTCCGTGCCACTTCTTCTCCTATATCCCTTCTGTGAATAACGACAAAACCTTTCGAATACTTAAAAAACCAACCACCCCGAAGTATCGAAAAGTACGAGAAGGTTTCTCTTCTTTCGCGAGAATTTTCATTAGAAAGTAGTGCAAAAACATCCGCGTATAAAACACCGAAGATTACATAGAAGAAAGAAAAGGAGAAAAATAGAATCGCGATATGTTTTAAATCTTTCTTCCGCGTAATAAGCTTCGCGTGGTTTCGCGAGTTTTCTAATTAACACGGCTCTAGAGCGAAACACGGGCGAACGAAACTTAATAACGTAATCAATTTAATGTCAGTTTTAACGCGAGAGAAAATAATCAATGTGAAAAGAACACGAAAGAGAAAAGAACTCTGCGAGCGAAGCAAGTTGAAAAGAGGAGGAGATAAAGAGAGAGAGAGAGAGAGAGAGAGAGAGAAGGAATACCTACGTTCCACATAGAGAGGAAGAATTTTATGTTCCACCCGGTAAGGTTCTGCGCGTTACCGCTGTCGGGCAAGGAAAACGGATCCGTGACATCCAGTCGGCTTTTCCACTTGATGCTCTCCTTCTTTCCCCATTTTCGCGACCTTTTCCTCTCTTTTCATCCCTTTGCCACTCCCCTACTTTTCTCTTGTTATTATCTAACTCATTTGTTCGACACGTTGGTATACATTCGGGAGGTAGTACATTTGCATCCTCGGGCCCCCGACCGCGTTCAATTTGCATGAGCGACGTACCCGTAATTTAGTATCAGAAGTTTCATACCATTCAGGCATAAATTATACATACGCGTTGGAACGAATAAATATATCTCGCTAAACGCGAGTTCCCAGCGTGCTAACGCGTGTCAATATTTAAGTTTACATCTCGGCCGATATTCAAAGTGCTGAGAATCGGACGAAATGCATTTACCTAACTTTATATCCCTGGCTTTATTGTCATTATTATTATTGTCATCTTTGTGAATTAACATCGATACCGACGTTACAAAACCAACAGTGGAAGAGCACAGCGATTAAGCTACGTCGCGTAATAAAAAGATTCCCAGGGAGCCACAAAATCTGGATTCTTATAACGAGCTGCAGTTTTCACAGTAACTCGCGCAATTTTTTCTCTTCGTGCCACCAGCGTGACAGTAAAGTGGAAAAATGTTGCGCAGCATCTCCACCGAGAATCGTAAATCGCTTGCCGTGAAGAATGCATAGGAAAGGAGTGAGTATCGGCTGTTCTTTATTATAATAAACAGCCGACGTTTATCACGAAACGATCAATTGAAAGACCAACGCGAGATACGTTTCCATCGTATTTAAAGGAATCGTAGGACGATCGAATGAAATCAAAATGCGGGTGGCTCGCTTCACGGTTCGAAACGTCTGCCAGAAAGTAGCATTTATGGCAACTTGAGATATTATTGGGAATTTTCTGGGATCGAGTCGACACGAGGCTTTGCACAATGTCCTGTTCCAGTGAATGATCTTAGTCCAACGACCAAAGGGATCGGTAGATCGAAAACGTTCTTAGGATAACATATAGGCTATAAGATCGTGATTGCCGGTAGAATGTTTTCCAAATCGATTCTTCCTCCGTCGATAGATAACGCGATGAAAAAGTAGGCTCCGATAATCTCCGCCATTTCGTGGAAACTTTGATCGAAGAATATGAACAGGATATGAATAACGAACCACGACTGATTATACTTGAATAATATACGAACCGGTCTTTTCACACCTACGCCATTTAATTGCTTTATACGTTATCAATATTCCCCGTAGTTTGATCTCGAACAGAGATTCATCCTGATCCAATAACTTTCCCGTAAGCTGCCGTAAGTAAATTCACAGTTTAGCCAAGGGGAAAAAAGACGCTGTCCTCTCCGTTTGATGGAGAAGGAATAGGCGTAAAAATGCACAGTTTTCAACAATTTCGAAGTTTGTTTCCTCCACGCGACCGTTCGTTAATATACGCGAATGATAATAAAGAGCAATCAAGAGTAAGTGGGCACCGAAGGCGATCGTACAAACAGTGCCAATTTAATCTCCATTCTGCGCGTGACAGCTGAAACGATCCTCCGCCCACCGAACAGTCGTCTGGAGCAACCACAGCGTGAAACCGCGATAATCTCAATGTCCATTTGTCCCGATTCCATCGTCGACCATTGAAAATGCAGTAAAAATAAACACCCTGACCTTACCGCGATTTCTCAAATATTTCTTATAAACATTATCCGTTTCTCTATTTCTTTCTCGTCCCATCGAAATATGATTCGCACATTGAATGCTCGTCAAGTTGGAAGGAGGGTTAACGTGAAACTAAATTCGTTCCAAAGGTATTCTCGTTGCGCTTCGAACGGACCGAGCAAAATGAATGTATAATTACCACGCGTTTCGCAATTTTCTTCCTCCTTGACAATTAAAAGTATATTTCCTCTCTAACGGAGAAATAAATGTCGAAACAATAATGGAACGGTTATGGTACTTACGATGTTAATACTACGTGCATTTTTCATCGGCACGACAAGTATCCGCGTTTTTTGGACGAACTAAAGAAAATTAAATTTCGATATTCAATCAGTATTTTAGCGTTTGTCGCCGATCGCTGCCCGAAAACTCGATACACGCGTCGCTTCTCGTCTCTCTTCTTCGTTAAACTGTTGGGCGAAGAAGCGAATAACGAAAAAAATCATCGATAAACTGAAAACATTGGAGGCTGTTTATTTTGTATCCATCGTAACTGTTTATACCGCGGTAATAAAACAAATACCGGGCGCGCTTTAAACGATCAACGCAACGCGGTTAACGTATTTTGGAAATTCGGAAGCGATAGAAATTCGTCCCTTGTAAAATTTGTCGTCGTCGATCGTCAAGAGGATTGATCGAGTTTTTCAGAGACTAACTCCGCTATGAAACGATGAGAAAAATAAGCGGCGCGTATCGAGTAAATTATCAAACAGTTTGCACACGGTGATACCGAGCCGTGACGAGAAAATAAATTTCCGCAAATTTACACGAAAGGCGTAAACAATCTCGGTTCGCCACTCCTTTACTCGATTACCGTGCTGTAACATTTACCTGAGCCGCGTTGGCTAACGTCTCCGCGTTAACGAAAACCGTACTTTAACTGCTTCATTATGCAAAACCTTTCGCTATCTTTTCCCTAAATAAGTTTGGGGCCCGTGTTAACGTCCGCTCTCTTCCGCCGGCTCGTTGCTCGTTTAGCGCTCGGCCCGGCCGCCTTAAAATAACGCTAATCTCACCATTCTCCAAACTAATACGCCTAAGAATATACTCCATCGCTTAAGGATACTCGCTACCGAGCCCGTGATCGTTTACGTTCAACTACGAAAACGTATTTCACGTGAAACGGATTCGCGCTATTGCATCCTCCTTTTTGCACAAAGTATCGCGACCAACTTGCAACGGGATAGCGTTCCTTGATCGTTTATCGACCGTGACAAAGAAACGGGAAGGTAAGTAACAGACAAAAATACGTCTATTTTCCGTCGTAAACCTTAAATCGTTCCTTGGACAAATACAAAGGGCACGCTTACCGATAATACGTGCCAGACGTATCGATATTATCCGATTCGTTCGATTTCGTTTCGCGAGTCATTTTCGTAAAACGCGATCACGCGTTTGAAAAACGGAACGAGCCGTATATAAATTCAAGAACGATACAGGCGAAGAAAAAGACAAAGTTGAACAAGAAATCCGAGGCATCTTCGCTAACAAGGGCGACAACGTACAAAAGAAGAACTTACGATATCGTTCGAGGTAGAGCACGGTAGGCAGATAACAGCACATGCCGTTATCACCGTGCACGTGGGCATACATGTCTGCTAATTAACAGCCGCCGGCGGTAACGCGTACACGAGAGTGTTGCCGTGGCCTCCGATGCTTAACAGAGCAAGCCTTCTCTGTCAATTCGGCGATCCACTCGACGATCCTTCACCGATGCCGGAACAACCGTATCCGGGTGATCGCGGATGCATGGTTGGTGACGGTAGGAACAGCAGCTCGTCGCAAGCGGGTGTCCGCGAGCGGGCGGGCGAGCGAGCGAGCGAGCGAGCGATACGCGTGGCCCGCGCAAGCCGATCGATCGATCGATGAATCCTCCTCGTGGTCGATCGGCAACCTCTTAGTGGGAAGCGAGACAAATTGACGCTGAGTCGACTCGCGTCGCTATTATACACGGCAAATACACGGCGGATCGATCACCACGAGCCACCACCGACTCAGTCCGCTCGTTAAAACACCTTTTTCTCTCTTATCTGGACCCGCGAGCTTCGATTCGCTCACTTCTTCTTCTTCTCGCCCAGTTTTACCATTCTTTCCCTTCTAATCACCAACGAAGAACACGGTTAAGTACGTGGCCGACTGTCTTGTCGACTGGTAGAACTTCGAACGATTTTAATTGCGAATTCGAGGGTTTGATCTCGACGCGCCGCGGAACTTTCACAATCACCGGCTTCCTGCGCACCGATCGTTTCATCGACGTGAATTATTCGAGTAACCGACGAATCGCAGAGGTAAAAGGTGTAGTTCGTTCCAGTTTCACCGTGCACCAGTTTCACTTCGAAAGCACCGGCAACGCGATATCTCGCATAAATTCGTCGGCGAGAATGAAATCTGTTTCCTAGAAAAACATCGGATGAAAAATGACGTGTTTACGGGGTACGGTCTATCCGCTTTATTACAACTTCATTCGCCTCTTTTGTCGGAAAGTTCAAAATTACACGCGACGGCAATGTCAAACTTTGCGCTGCTTTTTAAGCTTAGTTTTTAACATGGAAACACAACATTGACGTTCTGTTGGCAATACGTAATACACCGTAGTCGCTTTTTTCGTTTAATCTTCGTACATGGATCACGACAGACCTTTTTCAGCCAGTGGCCCGTTTATTTTCCAAACGCCGGTAGTACAACGCCAGACCGCTTATTCGGCCAACTTTTTTCAAACGCGAATCGATAATTTCGTTAAAATTATTATCTTACCCCGAATCTAATAAGCCTGTATAAAACATCGTTAGCGTTATACAGCGATGTTATACCGCGATAACGTTGATAAATAATCTCCTACATGTACAGATTTCCCGATGAATAACAAACACGAATCGTTTATTCTCTGAAAATATATTTACACCTAGTCGGCTGGTTTAATCGTCTCTGTAGTCGCTCTTCTCGTACGGATTAAGAGATTACGATCTACGAGGAGCAGGCATCTTTCACGCAACGAACAATGGCTTTATCAGAGCGAAAATGGAAGCTGGAAAATTTCGGCTACAATTAACGCGATTTTCCCGAGAGGCTGGTTATGCAACCGCACAGAAAATGGTTGCAGTCAAGTGCATTTATGATGCCAAACACGCGCACGTGACTGATCCGTCTGAACCAGACACACGATTGATTTGCGAGGTGAACACCTGTCAACGAGTTAATTGCACCGTCTACAGCGATTTCGTTTTTTCCCATTGCCTTCTTTTTTCTTTCTATCTTTTCTTTTCTTTTTTTTTTATTTTGTTACTTCTTCCGTTGTTGGTCGATTCGGCGACACCGAAACGGTACGTTGCAGCGACGAAATTACACTTCCGTCTGTCGGAATCTCACGATACAAGAATTCCTCTGGATTTAATCCGTTGCCATTAAGCAATACCGAAATTCCACGATTCTCGAACGCGCATTAATTTGCAATTAATCAAGAAGCATCGATTACGAACGTCGTGCGATCACGTTTCACTCGATTTATTAAGTATCTCGCATAACAATGCAATTTTTCGTCGACTTTCTATACTTTTTTCCCCGTTTCGCTTGTTTCCTTTATTTTGTTTTCGTCGAAACAGTGACGCGAAAAGTTTCTCAACGGAGTTAATTAGCGAGTCATTTTTACTCGATTCCGTGCATCGTAAAAACCAATCGGCGAAATTAAAAAAGTTTTTCGTTTCGCCAAAGGCTGATCGTAATTACGTACTGTTTAAAAGCCAGTTTCGATCGACCCTTCGAGTTTAATCGTCGTCGGTACTGCCTCGGAACATCCAATTTCTCTAAAGTTCTCTTTCGTAAATATTAGCTTCCGTTAAGATAAACTTATTCAATGAAGCATCGTACGCCATTCTGGTGAGTAAATCTGCAATTAACCATTACAGACTCGTGCCGTGAATCGCGCAAGACAATGACATCCGTATCCCGTAGCACCGTCCAATACAGCATTTCGAATTTTACCTGAACCGCGTTATTTATCCTCGGAGCACGTTTCCCTTAGAGATTGTTTAGGCGAATGCCGACAGCCGACCAATACGCGAATCTCTCTTGAAATACGTAAAAAATTTATGTCATAAATTTAATTCAATCTCTATGAATTTCCACCACGGAGAACTGCGCTCGAGGTAAACACCTATTAACGGTTGAATCTTTCATACGAGTAAGAGGATTTTGATTTCAGGCGAACGAACCGCCAAGAAAAAAAAGCCATCCGTTACTCGGCTCGTTATTTTTTACCAAGGCGATGCGACGTGTTTGTTTCTTTTCGTAATAAGTCGGTCTCAAACCTTGCAGACGTTGATGCAAACAATTTACACTTCCTCGAAAAGCAAGTTTTGATAAGCATACGAGAGTATAGTATACGTGTTATCGAACGTAATGGTACGGTGACTCATCGCGTTGTTTATGACGTATCTTCTTGAGAACGACCGCAAAATTTTGTCCGCGGGAGGCAAAGACAGTGTTAACCCATTAGTCGTGTCGAAGAATTTTTACGCCGATACATGCGCCGGTTACGTTTACAAAAGTTCAGATATCGAGCGAATAAAGGGACCATCGCGTTTTCCGACCATACTCCATATCAAAGTATCCCGAAAGTTGTTACATTCGGAATTTATTTTCAACGAACAATACCATTGAAATAAGTCTCGCCGCGGATGAAAACCGTTCTCCCGTATATTTTCGATGTTCACCGTAACGCGCGTACACCACCGATAACTTCAAATAACTTGAAAGCGGAACCAGTACGTCTCTACGAAAAAGCCATTGACGAAGAACAAAAGTGTCCGATAAAATGACGCGACTGGATCAAAGTGTCGCGGTGAATACGCGATAAATTCATTTTGCGAAAAACATTAACGCTACCGCGAGATCGAGACGTTTCTCCTTTCGCGGTGTACTTTGACGTTTCGAAAACTGTTCTCGATCTTCCAAATAAATCGAGCCTCGATTCGTTATCCGTTCGTTGTCCAACACAGAACCCGGTCACTGAACACGTTCGTTAAATAACACATGTCGCAGACAGGACGTCAGTCGGAAATAGTTTGCTTTTTAGTCTGTAGAACGGTTTAGGGTGAACACGCCGATACATCGATTCAAGGATCATCGAAGCAAAACGTCACTCGCAACGCCGAACAGCGAGACGTGATCAGGTAAACTAACCGAGGCGATTAACACGTGAGCGAACGGCGTCGTCGACGGCGTTCGTCGACATTCCGTCGGAATTTCATGGAAGCGGAGGCAACGCACATGGAACGCCCGCTCGGAGCGGCTTTAACCCGCTGACTGCCGGAGTCGCCCCTTTTCCAACCCCTTGACTCGTCCCGGACCGCCCCCCAAACCCACCTCCCTCCCTGTCCTCCTCCTCGGTCCCGCCAACTTCATCCACCACCTCTACCTTTGCCCGTACCTTCGCGAAATCCTTTCCTCCTCCGGTCGTACGTACACACGGCCACCGACCGTGCCAAGTGTTCGTGCACCTTTCCATTTCTTCCATTAACAACGTACAGCCTCGATCCTCGAGGAAAGAAATTACGACTTGACAGCTGTGCCTTAAATATAGCGCTTGAAATAATTAGGAGATGCAGCGTTGTCGGATGATACACGCGGCAAGCGAAAAAAAAAGAAAAAAAAAAAAAAAGAAACGCGGGGATGCGAAAAATAGGGTGCGTTCAACTGCCGTGCTGTGAGCTACTCTGTAGATATAGATATAGACGGTGTAGATGTTTAACGCTGAACTTACCGACGTTTCGTGTATACCTAATCCCAGCAGGTTAAATGACCGCTTCGAAGGAAAATATGTATCTTAATATAGAAAGAGATTTTAGGCAATTTTTGTCGGAAGGTAAACGATAAAGAAAGTTGCGAATATTGAAAAATGGGTTGCGCGTATATTACAGGAGAAGTCAATAAGTTACATGGCGATACAGTAACGTTGTATACAAATCGTTCTAAACGAAATTTCAAAAACGATCGTTTGAACGCGCGTGGTAGGTTTGGTGTTAAAAAAAACTTTTAGCTCTTTTAGGAGGTTCGTGCAACGTAGATGTTTCGATAAATATCTTCCTGTTGATTTATTATATTCGGATGCGACGAGTTAGCAATTGAGGCTTAAATCTCCCGGATTAAGATAGACGAAAGATTAACGGTAAGTAGTATTAGACGATGCTTGATCAGACATTAAGCGGCAATGAAATTCGCTCGTGTAAAACACTTGAATCTCGTTCTTTTCTAGTTCCTTCTTTTTTCCTTTGGCTACGGTTGTTACTTCGGATTTGTACAACGTAACGGATAGCATTTTCACGGGCTCGCCGGCTCAGATACGAATAGGTAAATTTTACGGTGCCGTAACTGAAAAATCGTCGTTCTCTTTCGTCGTTGGGAAGGAGAATGGAGCCTTTTATGTTTCGAAGCTCCGCGCTATGAAATAAAACAAAAGTTTTCGCAACGACGACGGTAACTTCGTTGCTAACGGCGGGGCAAGTCATTGCGAAAAGCAATTACAAAGACGGCGAACGTTTTCGTACGACTGTATGAAAATACGATGAACTGAGGCAACTTGGTCTGCGCGGGAAAAAGTTCGAGCGGAACACTTGCAAAAATTGGAAAACGCTTTATATCCGGTGATCGTGTTCGCCTTAACTATTCTCGACGGTTTGATGCGATCATTGATCGAGCGCACGCGTGTAATAGGAAAGAGCATCACGGAGAAGAGAAACACGACCGTTGTCTGTGTTTTCTTTCACTAGTCTCTCTCGTTCGGCACCCTCCCTTTCGCCATCTCTCTTTCTTCCGCTTCTTTCCTCGGTTTTCCTTTCTCTCTCGGATGGAAAAGCGGCGCGAACAAATAATACGGCATGAAGAAAACGAGATAAAACGCCATGAAACGAAAAGACGATGGAAGAAAGCCATCCGCGAAGCCGACATCTCCTCGCTTCAGCTTTACGTCTTCCGTTGACTAGCCCGAAGAATCCCGCTTTCACGTCGAAAGTCTTCTTAACGAGAGTAAAGAAGAAAAAGAGCTGCCACGAGACGGAGAATATCCTTCGGCAACCTAATGGCTTTTTACTCCTTATTACTTATCATTACAGCTAGCAAGATGACGATCGACCTTGCAAAGAAATATGTATTTACCAGCTCGATAAGATCGCGCGAATATCAACGATGCGATGGACCAACCAGCTTCAGGCAAATATGTCGAGACGCGAAAAATAAATACGCGCCGATGTGTTTCGTTTAAGGAAGAGTTATGTTACATATTAAACGCGAGGAAACCACAAAGATTTTAGTATCTCGGAAATTTCGTATATAACTAAATATCATAAACTAGAATTCCTGGACAATGGTATTTGCCTAAGTCTGACTAAGCTTCCTTAATCTCTTAGCCATTGCGGGGTTGATTTCAGGAGTCGCGAAACAATTCAGAGATACAATGTTAACAGAGAATACCTTCTGATCGTTTTACGTGTTAAATTCAGTCTACAGTTGACAAAAAATACACACCGAACACAGGCGACGTTCGCAATACAAACAACGCTAATCTTAGCAGACATACGACCACGTTCTTCGGCAAATATAATAAACATGTTATACAATAGCGCGGTGCAAGACATTTCTATTTGAACTTCTATCGAACGCGTTCTCTCTTTACCGAAGCTAACTAATATCCTAAGCCGTTTCGTGGCATTAATCGGTCGGAAATATTTACAACAATTCGTATTCTCGTCGTTTATCGTTATATTTAGCAAAAAGACTAACGGAATATCGCAATGTCCAGTATTTTGTGAAAATTGAGACTCCGTGTTTATTTCGCATCACCTCGTACGCGTACGCACTTGATGCTTTTGTTTGTGACAAAGCGAAGAAAAATCAGCGAAACAGCGTTCCAGTTTGGCATGGTTGCTACTAAGCAATCTTCCTGCTGAAAAAAAAGGTAGAAAAGAAAGAAAGGGGAACAACAAGGACAGAGAAGGTAAAAATGAACCGATTTCAAGGATCACTCGAACGTTCAAATTTCGATGGGAATCTCGATTCTCGAGTATAGTAAATCGATCGCGCGTCTCTCCGAAACGTCAGATTCCTAGTACGTTATGAATTTTACCCCGCTTTGCTTCTTATTATCGATCGGCAGAAAAAAAAGCTAGGCATCCTGAACGTTTCACCAAATTTTCGCTAAAAGAAACAAAGAAGCGATACTGTCGGTAAGAAAGGAAAAGAATCTCTCGCGTCTCTAACCGAGCATAAACTGGAAAATATCTGCAGCCGAACTGTATATATATATATATATAAAATGACGAAAGAAAAAGGAAAGGTCTACTATTGTGTCTGACATTCCGTAATCGTATTTCGGAAAGATCGCTTGAAAATGTTTTACGGGTAAAAAAAAAGTTGAAAATCATTTTCAATCTAGCTGAATCGCGTTGAGATATACTAACGAAGTTCGTGATACAATAATACACGAAGTAAGTAACGTCTCGAAGCGATTTCTCGTTATGCTTTCAATTTCCAACAAAATGATCCATGCGTTAATTGTAGGAAAATAATAGGAACAGCTCTTCGAATTCTATTATTCAACACCGAAACTCGATCTTAACTCGACTACTTCAAGCGAATCCGCTTATGACTCCGACGGTAACGATGAGTGTGCCGTAATACAATTACGAGTTTAATTACAAAGAACGTTAATTACACCAACTATAAGCTTCGTTTCAATAGTGCATCGAATTTAGTTTACGAGATAAATCAATCTGCCTAATTCTTTCGTTACATAAAGTACGTATAATTGCGTGGAAGCGCGAAGCTAGTTACGTAACTAGCGAGAAGTGTTGAAGTTCTACATCTGATTTGTTTGGTTTTCTCAATCACTTATAGCCATCTTGGAACACGCCTTGTGCAGATAACGATGGCAGGCTATAGACAATAGACAGGCAACGATGGCAGTCTATAGACAATAGACAGGCGACGATGGCTTCGGGGAGTTGAGTTAAAAAGGAACATTGTCAGCGCGCGGATCTGGACCAGCTCAAACCGTATTCAAACTGTATACTTACACTTCTGTTTTAAATATATTTCCACTTTACAATTTCCTCTATTTAACTACCCAAAAATAAACTCGACGAGAAGCAAGCGCGAAAATGTGATCAACGTTTTGTCTGCACGTTTAAATTAAGAAATACGAAAAATTTTAATGAAAATACATCAAAAATATCGAACTGTAAGAAACATCGGAGTGTTTCGCTGAGCGTAAGTTTGATTTCGTATCGCGAAATAATAAGAACTCGCGTGTCTATTTTACCTCAGTTCTATCATTATCGAGATTGCAAACGATTCGCTCGAAAATCTTCACCCCGTACGATTACGTCTCCGTGTCGGCGATTAAGAAAATTGAAATTTTCTTTACCCATCTGTTTCGTACACTCGATGGATTTGCGGCGAATGTCGCGAGAGAACAGAGCGCAGATCGAAGGGAATTTAAAGCGATTGTAGAAACATCGGGAACGCGAGAGGTCGATCGTTGCTGCTATCCACGAGGATGCAAACGCTGATCAAACGCGTGCTTGATAGAAATTAAAGTGTCCCAACAGCGTATAAACGTACACTTATCTATCGGATCGTAGCAAGTGAAAATAACAATAAACGAATAAAACTCTCTCGAGCGCACAAAAGTAGCAAAATTTGAATGATAATTTTCATACAACTGAAATTCGTGAAAAATGGAAATGTCATAAACTACGCGACGAAATCCTCTAAATAAAATATCCTCTCGATGGAATCGTGACGCGCAAAACATAAGATAGATCTCCATGGGAAGAAACCTTTCAAGAACGGACTTCTAATCCATCTGTATGTAAAATAGGAAACTAATTCTCAGGAGATTTTATTTAATCCGTGTTTCGCGGCGTGACAACGCGTTTGACGCAATAAAGAGAAGAAAAAATAATTATCGAGCGTATCGAAACGAAACTATTGCGCATACGACGTTTTCCAAATTAAACGAGTAGAAATTTTATCCGTTTCTTGCGTTATCGATCGCGAGAATAAAGAGCAGCAATTTTTATAGTTAATCGTAGGATAACTTCGCAGACGGTTTCACGCTGTCGGAATCGTAAAAATTCGACCGAAATGAAACGACACACGTTGTATAAGAATATCTGCTTGCCGTCGGCCCCCTTCCTAACCATTACCTATTCCACGGCTAGGTTTTACTTTCAACCCTTTTCAACCACGGTTCAGCCCCTTCCTTTTACCTTGAGAAGTGATAGCTTTCGAAACGTTACATTATACACCAGGAACTCCTTTCGCTGGTACACCAGTTCATCTTTGTCTCCCTTGGTTGTCGGCTAGAACGAGAACGACCAGAAGGAAGTCGAAGAAGGAGAAGAAAAGGAAGAAAAACGACCAGGGCAAAGAGAAGGTTCAAGTTGAAAGGGCAAGAAGGGAGAGGGTAAAAAGAAAGGACAGGAAGAGGACAACGCAAAGGAAAAAGCAAGAAAAATATGGTAAGAGAATAACATACATGCATGTAGATAGATGTGTATATATATATGTTGTATATATAATGTATTATCTACATGCGACCAGCTTTACGAGCTTTAGCCCCCCTACGCCTATATCCACGTTTTCTGACGTGTTTCGTCGTCTCCTTAAAAGTAAACTATAATCTAACCACTCGCACTCACACCCCTCGTAAGTATATCAGGACCTTGCCTTCCTGGCGGAAATAAAAACGTGAGCTGGATTTTCAAGATACCTTTGCGCTACGTGAGGTTTTGGCGTTATAAATATTTCGCGAGCTTGTCGTACCTGCGAATAAATTTCGATAATTCAAGTTAAAAGTAATCGTGGTCGTTCAAACGTTACCAACTCTTAATAACTCGTCGAGTCGTAAATTGCTCGGAGACTTCGAAATCGAACAACTCTCTGGGACACGCACATATCTCGTGGAAACGTGTCGTAGAGACCTGTTTATCCGATGCTTCGAGGAAAGTTCAGAAAACGTCGTAAAAGATGAAAAGTGCATTTCGCAGAGACGAATACAGCGACACCGCTCTAAGAATAACCTTTAGGAAATTATACGGAGCTTCCTGCGTAAAGTAAATAAAGGAAGTAGTAATCCGTGTACGACGACGGAGTAGCTTTTCCCCCCTGCGATAAAAGCGCATATAAGATCCATGGGTCCTTAGCGAACCGTTGGGAACCATACGATCGCTCGAACTAACTTCGCAATCGACAAACAGGTTATAACTTTCTTTCATAAATCGGCGGAGCAATTGTCCTATAAAAATCCATTCGGAACGCCAGTTTACTACGAACGCTACTACAAGGCAAATGTCAAGCTTGAAGCTTCTTTTTTTTTCACTTTGACCTTCGCTTTGCCGATAAGATCGCAAGTACAACTGATCAAATTCAATTATGCGATTCCCGAGGGCAAGTAATCCAATTTGCACATTATCAAGTCACGCGGTGAAACTAGTTCGAAGAGCCAGGCATACAACCGACCACATGTATCAAATATTGAAGTTCCTAGATTGCGCTGGACTGCCCTTAGGGATACCAAATAACTGACAGACCCTGAAAACACTTGTCGAATCGCGGTTTGTAGTTAACCCTAATCTGCATGAAGAGACACAAGACTTTGAACGTTCGAAACGTCGTTCGAAACTTCCAAAGGAAATTCGCAACCAAGTTGGCCTCGTCACGCTGACAACTTCTTCAGTTTACAACGTAATTTGATCTTCATCTATCATGCCGCTTATCTGTCCGTTCCTTTATCTATTTTTCTTTGTTGTCTTAGAAAACAGCAAATGATTTGTAGACAATTAGCATTTGAATCAAGCGCTAATTTACATTTTTCTAGAAACTTCGCTTCGTGTAAAACTATCATTGTTAGATTTCCTCCTTGGAATTCTAGAAGTTTGAATATCATTATCACTCAAAGACACGAAAATAAGTTTTCCTTGCAGGTATTTCTCAGTTTCGTAATCGCTAAATTTCACGCATACTACGTGTCCGCGTGATGTCATTCCAACATGCACTTTTTTAACGAATATTTCACATCCCCAAGCGCAATACTATTACAACCATTCCCAAGAGTGTACAGATATTCGTTTTTCGTTTACGCAAACGCGCTACATCTTTATCGATTAACGCTATCGAGATACGCATTGACTTCAAACGATCCTATCGAATCTTAAAATTATAACGTGGAAAATTACATGCATTTTTCGTGTGATTGTTCGCTTACGTACAACTGAAAATTCAGAAGCGACGCAAAACGAAACATTGAAATTTACGACAAAAATCAAGAGCGCAATGTATGAAACTAATAATATCAGCATGAGGGATATATCGTATAAAAAAACCGTTCTTTTCGCAGGAACGTGCTTCAAGCTTGCAAAGCTGGCGCAAAAATGAAAACGTCAATTTAATAAAAGTAGACAAATATTAATTTTTATTCGTTTATTTCATTCGTTAAACTCAAGCAAATTCCAGCGCGTATTTTAATTATGCATCTCGCCAGTTATCAATGCAATTTGGAAAATTGATTAACGCGTGACCGTAAATATTTCGTTTCGTGTAATAGCACGTTGAACCGCATTTCGATCCAATCTCCATTTCTATTAAAGTCGCGAAGAACCTCATTTTCGCGTCAAAATCGATATTGGAGGCGGAATAACGCATATGAAAATATAATTCGTTGTTAATTAGAGCGGTTCTCGGTGGTTAAAGTTCTCCTAAAGGTTTAACTTTTTGTTATGGGACAAAGGCCGAAAGTGAATGGAAGCTGAATCATTGAAAACTTAGCAGTGTTTCTCTCGATAAACAACAGTCATTCGTCCGTAATTGCTTCTATAACGATGCTCGAAATTGTTAGAGAGCCACGTTCTATTCACATTCCATGTAGTACAACGTTGCGCAATCGGTAAGTTACGGTACACGATATTCGAGGCAGTCCAAAAATTCGATTGAAATATTGCACACGAATGCACGCAGTTTCCATATCGCTGATAGCGAAAGCTTCGTGACGAATCATGTCTCGCTGCTAAGATACCGAGCGCCAGATATTTACGAGGAGCGACGATTCGAAAGAGAATGTGAACTGAGAAAACAAAGAAATATAAATCAATTAGAAGAACGAATCCGCGGCAGTGACGAGCCGGTGCGGTGGAGAGCCGTCAGAAGTATTCTTGCGCTTTATCTCGCTCATCGCATCCATGAAACTGAAGACAATAGGGGCTTTTCTCCGTGTGTGGCCGCAATGGGCCACCTGTCTGACAGGTTAGTCGACGATTCTTCGTTTCTTTGTACGTTGCATTATCCTTGTGTTATTTTAGTTAAATACAGATATCGATGTTACAAAAATATTATGTGATCGTCGCACGTTTCGCGTGAATTCATACAACATCAATTAGGGATTTCACCATAGTGGCTCTATTGGCTATCAGTATCGGACTAATGATCGGTTGGACGTCTCCTTTCCTCGCACGCTTGACTATGGAAGACGCGGAAATACCATTAACGAACGAGGAAGGATCGTGGATCGTTTCGTTGTTACCATTTGGACGTTTATTCGGTGCGATCGGCGGTTCCGTCACCATGGAGTATTACGGCAGCAAAAGATCTCTGTTAATGTCTGGAATACCTATTATAATAGGTTGGATTTGCATAATATTTGCCAACTCGGCTTTTTGGCTTTACGTATCCAGAGTTAGCGCAGGTAATGTTTATTCCACCTTTACGACAGATCGAGCTCGTGTATCTTGTCATTTCGAGCAAACACAATTATTAAGAGATTATACTTTTTTTTTTTTTTTAGGTATCTCTTTCGGCATGTATTATAGCTGCTTCGCCTTTTACATGGGCGAAATAGCATCGGCCAACATCCGCGGTGCACTGGTCAGCGCAATAGTAAATGGGATGCCATTTGGAACGTTGATCGGCAACATAATGGGCAGTCATGTGTCGATGATGTGTTTCGGACTTGTAAGTCTAGTTTTGACCATCTGCTTCATGACGATCTTCCCGTTGCTACCACAATCGCCTCACTATTATGTGCGGCAGAATAATGCGATCGAGGCGAAGAAAACGATCCAATGGTATCACCGAAAATCAAACGTGAACGTCGAGCTGGAAATAATCGAGGACTTTGTGCGATCTTCCAAATCAACCAACTTCCGCGACAAAATTAGTCAGATTATGGAAAGGAAGAATAGGCGCGCGTTCTATATGATCATACTGTTGTTCGTTTTCATGCAACTCAGTGGGTTAAACACCGTGATATACTATATGGAAATAATCATCAGAAGCGCGAAAGTGACGTCGCTGGAGCCGGCGACCGTTGTGATCATCACCACTGGAATTGGTACATTTCACGCAAAGAGGATAATTCCTATGTATATATGTCTCGAGATAGAATAGCGTTTCTTTTTATTCCGATATAATCCGCGAATTTTCAAAATAGCCCAGTTCTCTTTTTAAAGCTATGTTTACCCTGGATGTGTATTCTGACGCGTATGATACGCTAACATTTTCCACGTTGTACAAGCAGTTTCAAAATTCATTACGTTGCCAACTATTATACGTTATGCATACCGCTGCTATATTATATCGAAATACTCCTTTTTAGTCATAAAGCGACATTTAGACGAAAACTATAATAAAAACGTACTTTCCAGGTTCTTCTGTTACGATTTGCACGTATTGTACGTATAAATTCATTTTCGGTGTTCAAATGTTTCGTTCGTCGGAGCAACAGCTCGTCAGAGCACGCATCCACCGTTGCCATAACTTGAGACGTCGAGGGAAAAGGACGAAACTTTCTCTTTGTCCGCCGGTTTATTTCTCCTCTTCTATTCTATTTCGAGGATTTCCGGATCGGTACGGGATACGATATTCGCATTCCAGGTATAGTGGTCGGCTGGATCAGCGTGTATCTGATCGATCGGTGTGGAAGAAAGGTTCTCATTGCGGTGTCATGCGGCTGCGTAATCATGGCGATGGTGCTTCTGGGATTACACTTTCTGCTACTGGAGCAGAATTTCGAACCAAAAAGTCTGGAATGGCTGCCGATCCTAGCGATGATACTCTTCATGATGATGTCCATCGGTCTGATACCGGTTCCGAGCACCATACTCAGCGAGCTTTTCCCAGACGATTTAAAGAGCATCGCCGGATTCACTGCCAGCATCACGTCCGCGTTATTCGCGTTCATCTGCAGTAGAACCTACCAGCCGCTCATCGATCTCATGTCCGAAAAATACGTATTCTGGATGTACGCGATAGTCATGACCGTCTGCCTGGTATATTCGATCACCGAAATGCCCGAGACCAAGGGCAAGACCATGCAGGTAATTTTTAACTGATTCGCAACGTTCACGGTCTTGTCAGATTATTGCGAATACTCCGTCGACGATATTATATTCGTAAAGTGGAATTTTATATTTTTCCGAGGAAACATTGTTTGAAATATCGCACGGAATACACGATTTTATTATTAATTTATCGAAAGTCGTTTTCTATTAATTCATTACTTATCCAGGCTCGAAGATAGATTATATATTTGAAGCAGCGTATGAGATAATTCGGTAGATATTCATCAAAAATTTGCTAATTCGATTCTAATAGAAAAGATGTCAAGTTGGCTGGCGAGAGTGTGGGTAATGACAGAATGATGTAGTAGTCTGTTCCTGTTGCGCAAACAGTGGACGAATCAGTCATTGTTCAGTTTCCCGTTGACGTGGTATTAAATAATCGATATCGATATAATGTTGACAGGAAATACAGGACATGCTGGCTAGCGAGAGTAAAAAAGGAGGAAGCAGTTCGGAAATAACAAGGACGGTACGATAACAGACTGTATTGGAATAAAGTGTAAAGTAAAGATGATCTCAATAAAAATAAACGATACTTCTACAAACGAATATTTTATTAATTACTCTTATCACGTGCCTTTATCGCATATAGCGAAAATGAAAGAAATATATAGTATTGAATTATTATAGAAAATGATCATTCATAAATACGGAGATTTCGATTTTTCTACAACTCGGCGGATTGTACGTAATTACGCGTATCTTATCTTATCACGAAAAGTCACTAAAAAAACAGTGCTTGGCAAATAACCAGCAGAGAAACTAATCAGGCAACG
Source organism: Bombus superbus (assembly GCA_014737385.1). Classification (NCBI taxonomy): domain Eukaryota; kingdom Metazoa; phylum Arthropoda; class Insecta; order Hymenoptera; family Apidae; genus Bombus; species Bombus superbus. The sequence continues at coordinate 1,210,577 of JACXIK010000003.1, read as the reverse complement.
ACGTGAAAAGTTATTAAGGAATTTTGCGATTAAACGTATTAAATTCCTACGATGTATGCACAAAAAAGGTATATTAGAAAACCGATATTATTACTTTCTATCATAATTCTTATAAATCTATCTAAATCTATTTGCATCATAAGGGATCGTCAAGTTCGAGATCGAAGCTAATGAATCGACAATTCATCTGTAAAATGTACTTAAGACTCCAGTGTGTATTTTATTTCGATCGTTTGAGTCTGTGAAAATACTACTATTTGCACAAAAAAAAATTTAAATAGATATCAAACAGTACGTTCGTTCAACTATATATTTATCTTGCAACTGTGTGGATAAAAGAGAAGGTCTTGGTAATCTCACAGTTCGTTTAAAAATAAAATATTAGCTCAACTCAAACATAGCTCGGCTCGGCAGCTAATTTTCCTATGGAATTATATACGTGTCAGACAAATGATATTACTGATAAAAATGAATACACTTTCATTACACGTAACAGAGATCGTACATTCCCACTTTACAAGCCGCAGAAATTCGTTTTAAATATATAAAATATATTAACTCGTATATAAAGAAGAGCCAGAAGAACGCTTGTATTTTCTTCGATCAAATATTTGTATTAATAATACTACTGTTATTATTAATATTATTAAGCATATATCACGCGAGATTAAATGAAAAGGTAGTATTAAAACGATTTCTGTCGTCTCATAGAATTGTAAATTGCGTCAGTTTGCGAATTATCAGACTCTTTATTTTGACATATGCTGATATTAAAATCTTTTTGTTTAAGCAGAGCAATTACTACGACAATGTCACTTTTCATACAGGGCAAACAACAAATAAAATATAATTTATGATATTCGTTAGTAAAACGTGTCATTAACGTAAAAGCGAAGACCCCCCATTTTACCCCCCACGCTTTTGTTTCTCGTGAAAAGCTAAAAAACGGCTTAGTAACGTTTTCGTGGAAACCTCGTTTCTTAACGAACGATAGGATATAATAATGCACGCATGCGTGATGTTATCTACATTTATGTAATCTGTTTCACTATTTTCAAAGCTATATAATTTTGATGTAAGTTATACACCTGCCAGCTGTTCGTTATCTTCGGAGGACTCATCATGATCGAGGCAAGAAGTGAAAAATTAAGGAAAATATTGTTCGGGCCGCAATGGATCGCTGGTTGCGGAGGTATTAAATAATCGCTAATTAACTTCTCGAAATGCATATCGCGCAATAATATTAACGATATTGCAGTGACCGCGAAGCATCCAGATAAAAGGAGAATCATAATTTCGAACTTTTCTTACAGTCTTGCTGTTGATAACGCAACTAGGATTAATGGGAGGATGGTCGTCTCCGTACATCAACTACTTAACTTCTCCAGAATCTACATTTCCGGTGACAATGTCGGAAATATCGTGGGTAGTGTCGTTAATCAATCTGGGAAGATTTTTCGGTGCTGTCGGAGGCGCCATATGTGTCAACTACGTCGGCAGCAAGACAACAATTACTATCACCACCGTGCCGGTCTCTCTTGGTTGGCTCTTCATCATCTTGGCTAACAGCGTGGAGTGGTTATACGTCTCGAGATTTTGCAGTGGCATCAGCCTAGGAATGACCTACAGCTGCTATTCTATATATCTAGGGGAAATAGCGGATCCTAGCATCCGAGGAGCGTTGATGGCACTAGGCACGAGCGGCATAGCGATAGGAAACTTTATAATGAGTGTTATGGGAGCGTATTTGTCGATGACTGTATCAGCCGCGATATCCTTAGCTTCTTGCCTTCTGCTGATGATTCTTTTCATCTGGCTGCCAGAATCCCCTCATCATTTGATTAAGAAAAACTTGGACGAGAAAGCCAAGTCGTCGATCCGATGGTACCACAGAGACTGTGACGTAGAATCAGAATTTATGGAGTTACGAAAGTTTATCGAGAATGTCAATAAACAAACGTTATCGGATTCTCTCAGGGAACTCAAGACTCCTCACTTCCGCAAGTCGATTATCATCGTCGCGATTCTTATCGCGTACGCCCAAATGAGCGGAATCAATAACATTTCGTTTTACATGGAGTCCATCTTCACGTCCGCGAAAGTTAGCGTGATGGAGCCAGCGCAAATAGTGATAATAGTGATGGCATGTGGTATCATTGGATCTGGTTTATCAATGCTTCTAATGGACAGATTCGGGAGGAAAATTCTGATGGTTATGTCGTGCGCTGGAATCGCGTTATCTTTATGTCTGTTAACGGTCGAGTTTCAATTGTTGGATTTTGGTTTTGATCCAAAAACAGTGGAAGGACTATCTATCATCGGCATGATAGCTTTCTATATAACAGTTTTCTCAGGTGTTACTCTCGTACCAGCAACGATGCTTGGCGAAGTCTTTCCTCCTCATCTAAAATGCGTCGCGGCGTTTATCGTCAGTAGCGCGGCCGCCGTTGTCTCTTTCGTCTCAACCGTCACTTACATGCCGCTGCTTAATTTTCTGACCGAACGATATTTGTTTCTATTTTATGGCCTGCTCCAGGCTACGGCTGTACCATTTACCTTGAGCTGCGTACCTGAGACGAAAGGAATGTCCTTGCAGGAAATTCAGGATCAACTGGCAGGGAAGAATAAAGCTCAAAGTATAGCTAGTGCTAATAAGGCTGATCTCTCTCGTGAGCAAAATACGGAACATCCTGTAATCTCGAATTGATTTATTATACGAGCGTATAAATACTTCACAAGATTGTAAATACGAATTGCTGTAAATACGAACATTCAAATACTCGTTTTAAATGTAGACAGTTGTTTTTTCTTTTTTTAAATAAACGTAATATCGATAGAACGAAACTGAAATTATTACTTCGTAACTAGAGACTATACACGGAATACGCGTTCTCCAAGATCGTCTCTCGGTTCAACAGATATTTCGTTGGAACCGATGAAAGCGCATCTCGAGGAATTTTCTAGTGTATCTAGAAACGACGGACGAACGTTGGATAATAGAAGAAAAGGTCGCGATGCCTGTTGTTCTTTTGCTTCCCATTCTTCCTTTAACCGAGAAACGATGTAGCTATTTCTCTTTGGGGCGGACACATACGCCGCCGTAACGTCGACGATGGAACTCGGCCAGTTTCATATTTTACAAGACGATATTTCAGCCGTGCTGGCTACGCCAACAATGTTAAAGGTGACACGGTCCCATGGTGGCACTGCTGAAAATTGGACACTGCCTTATCTCGCCCGGGTCATTGCACGATGACTGTTCTTGATATACTTATAAACACCAAGACATCGATACGAATTTACGATACGATTTTTCTTTACCATTAAATCATACGAGCGTATATTAAACCGTATATAAGGAGCTCCGATAATAAATATCATTAACACCAAAAAAGTGTCACCGATTTCGCAAGGTATCTCGCTTTCACGAACATTGCGAGTAACGCGAGAATCGCGTATCCCGCGATGAAAGAAGAATAAGAAGGAATAATTACGATAAAAGAAAAATTATTTGTCGTAGCGCATTAACGATACAAGCTAGAACGTATAAAATTACGCTATGTTATATTTCCGCGATGACGAACCGAACATCAACGCGGCGAATTAATTACTTAAACGTAACTGTTATTTCATAATAAATGTTTCGCGTATCGCGCGCATATACGCCGTTCCTCCGGGCGTACGCGACCAGTTATCATTTTAAATTGATTACCTTGCAACCCAATTGCGTTCGAAGAGTTGCGTGAACCAATAATTCTTTGATCCATCCACGGTGAAATAATGATCACGGAGCCGACTTTGCCCTCTGACATGCGCCACTGCTGTTAAGTTATTGCATTTAGCCCGATTCAGATTTACGATAAGCCGATTTCCGGAAGGAATATCCTTCAGAATAAAAGATTATAAGAATTATTGTAATTAATATCGTGTCCATATAGAGAAGATGTATCAAGCTTTTAACAGCCCCGCTACGGTTATCTGGCTGCTTCATGAAATATTCATAAATATTCACTTTTTGCTTTGGTTACTATTGCGCGGATATTCTTCCTCCTCTCCCCTCCCAGTTTCCTTACTCTCTTTTCCTTTCTCTTTATTTCCCTTTTTATTTCTTTTAGTCGTAACGATCGTTACAGTTTAGTGGATGTAAAAAGAGCAGAAAGGGTACATCGTAAACGGGGCGATTATCGCTCGTAACTAAAGTGGAATATTCAGGAGAACAGAAGCTGAACGTTCGATGTAGGATACGCTGAACCGGAAATAAAGTGTCAGCCTGCCGTTTTGGCAAGCCTCGATTCTAATCGGTTACGTTCGCGAAATTTGAACACTAGATCGAGCTCGGTAAGCAGATAAGCTGCTCTAATAATATTCCTTAAGAATTTAACGAACGAATTACCATAAGGATCGTGTTTGGGACAACTTTGAGAAATTTTCTTAATACAGTCCGCTGACTCGATATTTCGATCGATCGTAACGAGCCAGAAAACTACAACAAGGACTAACGCGATTAAATAACTTTGCATGTTTTCGTTTTATTGCAGAAGACAGGACGATGCCATTTTAAAGCTTTCTCGGGAACAAACAAGATAGTTTATCGTGACGCGGATATAAACGCTTCTCTCGACAGAGCCCCGGAAATTGTACGCTTTAAAGCAAGCATTGTACGTCACTGGCTTTCTTCAAGTTGTATACGATTCGTCGTTTCGAAACGTACGTTCACGCTTAACCTGTCCATACGTATTAAAGGTGTTACCAGAATTGCTCATTTTGAAGCAATATCCTTAAATTTGCAAATTGCCCCGCTAGATTTTATCCGAAACTAGGCGAGATTGCTTCGTTCCATATTTCCAGGATTATTCCAATTATAGAGAAATTTTCATACTATATAATGTATCGAGCATGTAACAGCTATTCGAACACTAACTCAATCGGTTCTCCCATGTGCAGGTCGTCTCTATGTTCGTTTCAGAACTCCTAATCGCTTTAAAGCTGTCTACAACTAAACCGAGTCAATTATCCTGTCAACTCTCTGCTCTGAATCCTCTTACCTGATACCAATTACAGCGCTACATTTGCTAATACCGTACGAAACAGCTATTTCTAAACTTTCGAATTCGCAGAACATTCAAAAAGGTTAAAACGTTCGCGTTTTAACTTTAGATTAATCCGTAAAGTCAGTGAGACAAATTTCATCGTTTCATAAACGAAGTTTTCGAAGCTGTTCGCTTCGATCGCGGCCCGGCCATTCGAAATCGATGAAAAAGCATACTTTCGGTTGCTGTGCCAGAAACGAAACGGCAGGACCATCTATTTCATTCGCTAGACACGGCACAGTGGTTTAATTTACCTCGACAGGAGTCTTGGAACGAGATACAACGCAAAAGCACGCACAGGCTAACGACGGAAATTATTATCGTTTCGTTGTAGTCGAACGTAAATAGATTTATTCAACTACATTGTTTAATCGTAATTGTAGACGACATTATGGTACGCTGGAACTGCAGAGGAAGCAATCAAATTTCAAAGAACACTATGAAACATATCAGCACGATCCTTTGCGTTAATATAATAATCGTCGTTATCCCGTTAATTAAGTTATATATACATATAACTTTATAACTTGATTAATTAACTTTCGAATAAATGATTTCTCAATCGAATAAATTTTGTTCGTCGTCTCTAGAGTTCTGAATATTTCTGTGAGATCTTGGAATTCACCATAAGAGACGCACGGACTAATTTTACAGATTCATTTCTTCGGTTCAATTCGAAAACTACACTCGCGTTGCGAAGAAATACAATTACTTCTTCTAGAAAATCAAACATGGCTAAGATTTCTCGAGGCTCCGAAGTTCGTCAGAACACGAGGAAGAGGCGCAAAGAAAAATCATGCATACAAGCTGCAATAATGGAATGCCTCCAACTTTCGGTCAATAAAGGAGTTCTGAAGACAATTTTGCAATGCAATAACCCTTCGCGCCGTGGCAATCGACGAAGTTTTCCCCGAAGCCTTGCCTCCTCCACGTTCGCGTACCTACCCGACAATCTTAAAATTCAACGAACCTCGAGGAGGATCGTTTTTCAACTCGCAGACAGAGGATTCCCCTGTGCCTGATTTTTGCCTCGCGAAGCCGTTTCGCGCAGGGCCAAGTTCGATCGGCGATAAAAGAGCAAGAAATCTCGAGCCATCGGCGCTCACGATCGCAATCGTTCGTGTTTTACTCGCCCGGCGCGACAAGCCGCCACAAGCTACGGCAAGAGCACCTCGCGTCACGTCCAACGTGAGAACGTGGCCCGCGAACGTGTCCGACGAATTTTCATCTTTATTCCGAATCCTCTCGTTCGAATGCCGCACTTGCGCGTCAACGTTTCCTCATTTGCACGTGAGAGCGTTCGCGTTTCCCAGGCACAGAAAAATAACGAAGAGAATCGAAGAAGAAAGGAGGAGATGCAAAGCGATATCGATCGCAGCCCGGTTTAAGGGAAATCGAATTTCGAATCGAAGTGATTTTTTACCGCTGTCTCGAACTTCGTCCTGCTGCATATAATGTCCGTTCTCGTTTCTTCCTTCGCCAAGTCGAATATTATATCGCAGAGATAGCGAGAAAGAAGTTCGCCTAATAAACTTACAGCGGACAGTCGGCGAGTGGAGCGCGCTGAATCTAGGAAAATATCTAGGTGAAAAGAGCTTTGGGAAGGGAGTTTCAAAGAAGAGGACGATAACGCGAGAAGGTAACGGTCGTGCTCTGTCTCCCTGGCGGGTTCATTGAAATATTTAAACAAAAGGAATCGGTGGACCACCGCGGCGCGCCGGGACGTTCTAGCGACGGTGAAGTTCGATGCACCGCATCGACCCGACAAAATGTAGGCTAGTAGTATGTCACGAAAACGCCGGAATTGGTTGGTCGCCAAGTCGCGGATAGTCAATGGAACGAAGATAGGGAGGGGAACGAACCGCCAGGTCTGTAACCTAAATTCTCCCGTAGCGCCGACTTCCAGCGATCGCTTTGAAGCAACCTATACAACTTCCGTTGGATCAATGATACTCGTGGTTAACTGTACACAATGTTGCATCGCGATAGATCGTGCCTCTGCCACGAGGTATCATACTCTCCGTGACAGCTCGCGACTGCTTTACGTTTTGGACAATCGAAACAAAAAAAGAAAAAAGAAAACGTTCATACGGAAACTCGGCTGAAAAAAAGCATACATCCAACAGAACCCACGAATTAATTCAAATAACGCGATCGAGCGCAAAATCGTGCCGGATTCTCGTTGCGCACAGAGTAGGCCGAAAAATTCGAATACCTTTTGTTTTCGCCGATAAAGGATATCGAGCGAGAACCGCTGTCGATCGCATCGTGAATGTGTCGTACTTTGGAGATTTATTTGTACGAATCGTTGGATTACTTTGTGTCGACAAACTGAACGGCCGGCTTTGTCTTTTTCGTCGTTAATCCTATTATAATCCCCTTATACCATTCTATAATTTGTCGATTTAATAAATACGTTTGATATATTTCACGTATTTCAATCATTGCGCAACTCGTACGATACGAACTTTTTCGCGATGTTTCCGCCCGTGTAATATGAAATTCTTTGTTATCGAAGCTCGATGAATATGTTTGATCATTTTAACGACGGAATAAAAGTAACGAGCGGCTGTTTTGAAAAAGGAACGAGGAAACAGCGCAGATGCGTGCACGGCGATCTTCGCCCGAATATTTATCCGAATGGGATAAATTTGCAGCAAGCAAATAGAACCGAGAATTCGCAGGAAATTGCCCGCGAGACCTATAATAGTCTTGCGTCTGTACGACTTCCTTCAGGTACATCGACGTCACTTTCCAATCTTCCGTTTCCTCCTGCGTTTCTCCGATCCGGTAGTTTTCCACGTTGTTTTCGTATATTATATCATCCGCATAAATTACGAAGAGTATCTTACGATGGCTCGTAACTTCGTCCAATCTTCAGCCAATTGTTTAAACGATTAGAAGAAGGGGAGTAAATTATTTTCCTTCGGAGAACTTCCGTACCATCGACGCTTTATCGACCAGGCATTTTTGACGCGAATAACGATTCGTTAGCAGCAGCTTTTTAAGCTGGTGGAGGGAAAAAATGATATCTTTCAAACGAATTGAAACGTTGATATAAAAATCTGAGAATATATCGACGAGCCTCTGATTGCTCTTGCCGCGTTGTTCGCTTAACATTATTTGAAATATATTTTACGTTTTTACCTCGTAATGTAATTATTTCATACGTGTACAGTCAACGCGAAATACGATCGAAGTGCTTCGTGTCGTTGACGCGTTAAAACAAATCGAAAGTAAGAGAATAAAAGCAAGTAGTACGTTTCTCTACGTAAGAGAACGAAAAGGAAACAAATACAGAGATTCTCTTACTTGCATTACGTATTTTCACATGTATTACGTATGTTACGTAATTTTCACAAACGAGCAGGTGCGAGAAACGAAATAACGTTTGAAAAGGGCCGAGCAAATCGCCCGGTAGTCTCGATACGTTGATCCCGCGGCCTGTATACTTCGCAAGCTACATGTATGATTACCCTAGCGGAAAGCGGTCGAAGAACATGTTACAGGGCCTGTGAGGATATTCCTTTAACTCTCGTAACTTTTCTCCTCCTTTCGCCTTTTGGACTTTCTCCTCGCGTGCATCGCCTATACCGTGAAAGACGAAATATGCCCGAACCCTCTGGAGATTGCTACGTCAAACTCGATCGCGGACATCCTTCGCCTTACATCATCGAAAGCTGTCCGAACAGACAAATTTTAAACCATGAAAATTCGCAACTCGATTCGTTTAATTAAGCCATCCTTCGAACTTCTGTTTCGCAACGTTCGATGTTGACCGTTTTTCAATTTTCATAGGAAACATTGCGCGCTGTTGCTATTTTTCCGACAAAATTTTTTAGCGGAAAGTAGAGACCACGCGCTTTGAAAATACGGATGAAGGCCAGCCTGTCCTATCTTTCTTTTTTTTGTTTTTCTTCTTTTCTCCCATAGTTTGCAATTTCTACGCAACCGACTCCGCTTGAAACGCTGATACAAATTGACCAAATCGAATCTCGGAAATTCGCGTGATCCGATATAGGCATGTTCCTGTAATTTGTTAATAGGACTTAACTTTACACGTGATAACGTACACAGCGGAATAAATTAGGCAGATACAAAGTAATAATAATTAAAAGCATTGTACGCTTAAACGTTATCTATGCAATGATCGATAGAGTTTGATCAAGGAGCGACTATAGATCTGCACAGATCGAACGTCAATCGACCGTGTACTATCATCCACGAATATGCATAAAATAGCCACGAATAACGCAATTATATTCGCTATACCATGTAAATGTCCAAGTGCCTTTTCGAATATGAGAACAGCATCGATGTTTTATTTTTCGAAATATCGAATACACAGCAGTGCAGCGGTAACGCGTTAAACAGTGTTTACGACCGATCGACGTAATAGCAAAGGGTTCAAAAACACAACAAATGTCAGGTAAAGCACTAGCCCGTCAGCCGCTCCCCGGGCCATGCCCGCCGAGAGTAATTACGGTGCATTTGCCGTTGGGAATCGAGGGAAACAAACGCCGCTGACTGTTGAAGAGATCGTTAAACGAACAATAACTTTTACAGTGATACGAACGATGAACAAAGTATCCATAATAATCGCAGATAGTATTTCAACGAAGACCTCACGAGCTTGTAATTTGATATTCCGCAAACAAATGCCCGGCATTTTCTTTGCTTCGTTCAATCAACGATCGAAAAAAAAATTACGTTTCGTAAATGAAACTGTGCGACTGTTCGCTCGTACCTGTTGTTGCCAAAAAATTCAATATCCATGGAACAAAGGCGGATATAATTTCGTTTGACAAAGACACAAATTTCGGTGGTTTGAAGAGCGGAAAACGTTTCATCGGCTCCTTCGAAGGAAAGAATACTTGCATGAAAATAAATCAAATTTGAAGACACGCACGCGAGGAAAATTTAGTCAACTGTCGATACCCGGGCAAAAGGAAGCTTTTCAACGCCGATCTTCGCTATCTTCCGCGTTACCTAGAATCTATTTTCTTCGGCTCGCAGGCAAGAGCTATCAGAGAATATCAGAGTTACGAGCGTGCTTGTGCAAAATAAGCTTGGCGGATGGTCGTAACGTTACTCGAAAATGACGGGGATCGCAAGAAAGAAAGAAAAAAAGACTGGACCAGGCTGATACGACGACGAGAGAGAAAGGTTTGGCGACTTTAGCGAGCTCTGAACCGATGAAAACAGCGTCGTTCTCTGCTGGATGGAGGCTGAAGAGACTCCGCGGTTTGCCACTTGCACCTCGAGGGCCTTGCTTGTCTCTAGAACTCTCGAGCACTCGTTTAACAGACGGTAATTCTACGGTAATACAATGTCTTTTAGTTTCGTTTGCGGCCAGTGCTGCTCGCTACGAGGAAAACAATACGCTGAAAGGTACCAAGATTCCCAGTAAGAATTTTGTTCGATAAATTGCTCGCCCCCTGGCTTTCCAATTATTTGTTACCGTAAAAAAGAAGAAAAGAGAAAAAATGATTCATTAAGGCAGAGGTTCGTTTCGTTCGAGCAAAACTGCGCCGGTAAAAAAATGTTCGTTACGTAAGCTAGTACGAATTATATAAACAGCGTATGTATTTCAAAGAGAAATTTCAATAGAACCGCGGATGTTCGTGTTTCGACGGCGTCTGTGGATTTGAGAAACACGTTTAACTCTCGGCCTGGCTACGAAATCACTCGAAGCCCTTGGGCCAAGAGTCTACTCAACTCTATAGACCAAACGCGGCCACTCCGTATCCAGATTTCAGAAAGAGCACATATCATAACCCGAAATGCGTTGTGGTATCTTCTCGCGTCGCGGTTTCACGTCATTCACCGCTTTCAACGTCTATATTTATAACTGGATCGTATATCTAGAATTATTCATCTTCCACGTATTTATTTACGACTGTTGCCTCAGTTACGCTCTTCGCCCACGAAATCCGAGCATCCAAAATGTAAAAATTCTTAGAAACGCTCGACAATCCTCCTCGATGCGCGCTTAGTTACCCTCGTTTCTCGAACTTTGCTTTCGAAAGTTTTTCTACGGCCACGTTTAAATGTTCGCAGCGCGGTCGCCGGCTCTCGTTACCGAAAGTCCCTTGCCGCTGCTATTTATCGGCGATCTATAGTCCCCGCGTTAAAAGATGGCGGCAAGTATGGAAGATTAAATTTATAAAAGCTTACGATCAGAATTCGCCAGCCGCTTAACGAAAAATCCTCCGCTAGAAATTAACCCACGAGTATTTCCATCGAGTTCTGTTCAACGAGGAAATACATTGGGTTGTCCGAAATGTGTTTCTTTCGTCTTGTAAGGAAACGACGGACGCGCCACGTTCTCTGTTTTATATTGTTTTCGTCGAATCGCGTATGATCGTAATAATAGAAATAGAACGACTTGGATCGTGCATGATTGAATAAAATAATATAAAACGAAAAGAGGTTGTGCGTCTATTATTTCCTTACAAAAGGAAAGAAACTTTCGGGACAACCTAATACTTGCCTCTAAATTTCGAGCATATTTTTAAAACGCTTAATCGAATCCCGTGAACAATCTCACGGCTCGTTCCTCAATCTGGGGTGTTTGAAGAGCTTTTAAAGCGGCACACGCACGACCTGTCGACGGCTTTGTGCCGATTACGATTTATTAGCTACGTTCGTCGACAACTGCGCGGATTACGTCGAACGGTAACAAAGCAACCTTTGAACTTACTGCTTTTACGCTTCAAACGCGATAGCACAACGGTGAAAATTTAACGGGCAAGGGAGTACGAGGATGTATAGATCGAATCGCGACGATCTGGACGAATATAAACTTGGAAAAGCTAACTGTAAGAGCGTTTCATTGAACACAGCTGTGATAATCGTGGTAAAATTATTGGAATCGCCGTAAACTTAGCTAGCTTATTGTCTGATCATTGTTGCTATAACATAATCGCTTGTATTTTATTCTATATCAAATATCATTAGCTAGAAACTCATATAATAAATTATGCAATATGAAACATGAATAACGTGCAAACGCTATTACGATGGTAGATCGGATAGAGGAACGAACAGTATGAGAATAAAACACGAATAATAAAATACACAACGCCGAATAAAATAGGAGAGAGAAGAAACTTTGTAAAAAGAAAAAGAAACCTGACTGGTTTACTTCAGTTTATCCGGTAACTAGGAGACGTCTCCGACTATCCCTGGAACCCCTGTAAGTTTCAACTTGCAAACTTATTTATCTCTTTGCGGAGATCTTTACCGAATCTTTCCCCAGAGAGAATTTAGCTAAGTGCGCTAAAACGAATTTGCGAGATACTTGTGAACGCGGCTCTCGTTAAATTTTGTTCGACGTTCTCTAAGAAACGTCGATCTTCTAAACGAGCACCATTCCGGTAGAAACGTCGGAGATGCTCTACGCGTCAAAGTGAATTAATTCAGATTTGTTTGAATCCGAGTTTCACGGAACAATTAGCTAAGGAGCGGCGAGAAACGTTTTTAAGTAGAAACGCCCTTGTTGGTCGGACGTCCAAGTAGAACGCAGTAGTTTATTCATATCCAGCGAAACCGTACTATGTTCCTAATACGTTTATGATAATGGCACCGCTGTAACTGAGACATGGCCAAATTATACAGAGTCGTGATCACGAACCGACTCTAATCGATCGATTTTCCGAGCGTGACTTAAAACATGTCCGACAAGAAACGAACGGTATCGTCGTTATTATCGCGGCTGTTCGAACGAGCAAGGCTTCGCGTCTTTCGAACGAGTTCCGAATGCACGGTAAAAGCGGCATTGAATTTCAAGGATTCTCGTGCCTTAATCGCCGCCGGAGACTGCTCTTTTAATCACGGCACCACCTAAAATGGTTTCCTACGCCTCACGCGCCTACCGCGTTTGCATGTGATTTCGCAAATGCGTCGTTCGAACACATTTGGAACGGTAAGGAGAGGAAGAGATAGATTCGACGTGCTTTCCAAGTCTCCGATTTCATTGAAAAATTTAATCTACCTTAATGGAGTGCGGCCATTATCGCTGAATAAAAGGGCGATGATAACAGTAAAGTTAAATCCCATTATGAAAGATATCTAACGATGAACAGACCAAGGTATCGTTACAAGCTTATCGAACAGAATCGTAGCGTGTTCCAAGTTAATGCGCAAACTGGTTGGGGACAATTTTACAGAACACGCTCCGCTCGAGAATCGCCGATAATACGTCAGGATAATTAACGACCTGTGCTCCACGTCGATGGGGCACGGTTAATCTCGATTTTCTCGAATCTTCTCCGTGACTTGGCAAAAGCATTCGTATCTCGATGAACCTGGCCAGGAGGAATCTTCTCGTTCGCTAAAATGGTCAGTTCGCCGATCATTTAGGGAAGAACTGTGGCGAAAGTTGCCGTGAAAACGGGAGGGAAGGATCGCGACAACCGAAAATAAAAGTAAAACCCGAATACATTTTTTCGCACGTTTGTACGTTCGCGCGTGAAAAATTTCCCGTTACTCTCGAGGCTAACTTCTAAAAAACGTCGACATGAATTTTTTATAAACCTAGGAAATTCGTATGCCTCGCGCGCCACTTTCCGCCGAGAAAATTCTCTTGACATCACGGGGAAACGTCGAGCAAAGTGGTATCTTAAGTTTCGTTACACGTGTGGCTACCTAGACACGTTTTCCTCCTCCTGGTTACCGGAAAAATTACAAAGTTTCGTGGACCTACCAGACCAAACGACGCCCAACTTTCGCGTTGGTTTCATCGTTCGTAACAATCGATTACGCTCTGATCGAATGCTCGACTCGAATACCGACGTCGCGAATAGCTCGAATTTTCAAGTATAATTTCTTCCCAGTTACAGCAAAAGGAATCGAACATATATATGTAGTAAATATATATGTATATAGTAAAGAGAAATATATATATGTGTATATATATACACGCTCTTTACTATACAAAAGGAAACGCCAGTTTTATAATGCGTCCAAATGGAATATCCGATAACGACGCGAAAAAACATAAAATATTTGCAAGATGACGAGAATTTTTGACATAAATTGCGAGTTACATTTGTGGAGAACATGTAGCTTAGGTTAGACCGTCCCGAGAGTTTCTTTTGTTACACAAGGAAACAACAGATGCTCGACATCTTTCGTTTTACGTTATTTTATTGAATTATGTATGATTCATTATGTATGTTCCAATGGAATAAAATGGATCATACATAATTCAATGAAATAATACGAAACAGAAAATGTTTCGCATCTGTTATCTCCTTATAAAGCGAATGAAACTTTTGGGACAACCTGTTATTTCAATATTTGCAGGACAAAGTCAAATATCTTTTAAGCAATCTTTAAAAAATTACTATGTCTCCGTTCGTAATAATAGCTACGTATTTTAAGTTATGCACGTACTCTGTTTACACGTATTCGTGTATTTTAGCCACAGATGACGACACAACGAGAAAATTTGACGCTCAATGAACAGAGCAGGTTGTAAAATACAGACAGGCTATAACGTTCAAACGAATACCGAGTGATGCTGAGACTGCACTCTAGATTTTTAACCATCGACGTCTCTTTCAACTTTTTCGGTAGTTTTTCTTTTCTCGTTTCACTTTCTAATTCCCTGATTCGATCAAATCCCGTCAAATTTTGCTCAAAGGGAAGAAGCTCGATAAATCGACATCTCGTCGATGAAACTTCCAATCCGATTATCTATCCGACAATTTCTTTCTCGCAGCTGTCGCGTGTTCCTCAGAAAACACCAATTTCAATCGATTAACGTCGTATTACGATAAAATCATACTTTTATACAGGTTCGTCCGTTTTCGGCGCTATCAGAAATTCGAAATATCGTGAAAATAATATCTTTCGTTTATATTTCACTCGCGCAGATTCTTCCCGAATTATTTCTCCCGAATGCTCTGAATATTTCAACGTTTTCAGAACCGTTTTTCGCCCGATACCGATATCGTTCCTTTCCCAAGCAACCCGTTGCTCCGCGTTCTCTCCTTCTTTATCGATTTCGCGAAAACTCCGTACCTCGAACAACTGCAAAAGATAAGATCGTTTCGCTCGACGCCTCCATGGTCAAATTTCCACTCGAAAAATCCGAGCGCCAATTTCGTTCCCAACTCGTCCCATTATATTCGTACGTCGCGCCACGCTTTACCTGATTATCTTTAACCGTTCTTCCACATTGCTTTCTCCGTCCTTTTTCGTCCACTTTTGCTCGCCACTCCTACGCTATGCACTCGTGCTCGACTTCAACCCTTTTCCCGTGCACATCACAAATCTCTCTTTGCGCCAGGAAAGCTCGTGAAAGCAGTGTCTTTATCCGGCGTCCGAATCCTTTCGGCGTTGCACTCGTGTCGCCATTTCCAGGTAGCTTACCTTCGCTATTTCGGTCAGCAGTCGAGGTTGTCGAAATCTTTGAACGAAACCCTCGAAAGACGGACTCAAGACCCGCCGCTAAAGCCGCCGTCCCTCTCCATCGATCCACAGACTCGGAACACCAGATTACGTAGAAGTATCTACCTCGAGAGATTCCATAGAAGAGGTGAAATACGCCGAAGGGAGAAAGGAATAGATCGCGTGAAATGAGATACTGCGAAACGGGAACGAGACTAGGGGATTGGGGCCTCGAAAAAGCGGTTAGAAACGAGGCAAGATGAGCGGAAAATGCGGCGTGCATTGCTCTTTCTTTATCTCTTTTTTTTCTTTTTTCTTCTTTTTTTTAAGTATCTTTCAGGAGAAAATCCAGAAAACAATATTCCTGAGCTAGTTATCCAACGAAATGAGCGATTTACCTGTCGTGTGAGAATAGGGCGAAAAGTAAATGCAGGTTCTCGTAGGTCGCGAAGATTACCGTTTTCTAGCGGACGCGACGTTCGGTGGGTTACACGGTAAAAGAAAACACAGAAAGCAAAAGCGTAAACGCGATGTTGTTTAGAACGCTTGTCTTGAATCATAGACAGAATTAGCTTTGGTTGCACAAGAAATGTAGCTGGGTAGATGCGAAAAATAATTAATCGGTCAAGAGCATAGGATAAAGTACGACAATGCGAATATACTCGTTTTATCCTGTCGTGTGTTTATATAATATAAAGATGATTAATTACGTACGTGACGAAAAAGACAAAGCTATTTCACGCGTCGTAATTAATATTAAAATATATATATATATATATATATAGTATCCAATCAGTTTCGAAACGTCACGAATCGTATTCGAAGCGTGGTATTTTACGTTCGGTAGAACTTTTACGTTTCAACAAATTCCACGCTAAATTCGTCGTTGCAACTAGTTTTGACGGTTGCCAACGCACCGAAAATCTCACGCGATACGGTTAATCGAGGATTGTTCGAAAGCATAAAATAGTTACGTGTGGCGAACGGTGGGGATTCAGTGCCAAGCGTTGGCTGTGCAACGAAGGGAAGCAAACCGCAAGATGCCGGATTCGACGTATGAGAACGCGCTATTCATCCGCATTGCCATTTTTTTCATAGTTGTGCTGGCATGCACGCGATTCTTGTCGCGCATGGATTAAACGGAGAAAAGTGGAAGGAAGAGAACGGGTCGGGAAGGAAACTGGAATGAAAGAAGTCTGGGTCGCCGCATTCTTTATCCCAGCCAATCGCAGCGTATAACGAATGTCGCAAGCACGTAATTTCCATCTTCCTGGCGTGCCACCAACTTCTGGCAAGTGGGAAATATCTCGAATAAAAAGAGAAACATTGGCCGTGTGAAAGGTCGAATTTGTCGCTATACGTTCGACGTGGAAAATTTAGAGAATGATCTTCTCTCAAATCCCATGATGAGATTATAAACGATAAAGAACTTACGACGCTTGAACGAAAGACATTGTACACTTTAGATCAGATGTTCTTGAATAAATAGAACGTGCCAATGGTAACGCGCGCGCGTGTGTGTATGTATATATATATATATATATATATATATATATATATATATATAATATATAATATATAATATATATTATAATAGTGAGTTATATATATATAATATATATATATATATATATATAACTCACTATACGATGCTTTCGAACAATACGAGAAACACGAAAAACTTCCATTTTTAAAGAATTTAATACCGGCAGCTCCTTCATTAAGTGCGTACAAACGAACCAAGTCTGATTACATACAACACGAACAACGTGGAACCTATGAAACAGAAAGAAACGTCAACAAGTGTGAATGCTCGGTTCTGATCCATGAAATCGTGGAACTAGCAGAATGAGTCTCGATGTCGTGAGACCGGCTACAACTAACCCGAAGCCTCGGAAGACACTTGGAACAACCGCAAGATCGACGGACCAACCAGGGTGTTGAAGTTGGAGATTTCGAGATTCCAGAGTGATTCGTGGCTGGTCCCACGGCCCCAGGAACTTCGAGTTCGAGTTTCGAAGATTTCCACACGGCGCAAGACAGGCTCTACGGTCATAAAGTTCAGCGCTCGGATTCTACCGATCGTAATCGAAGAATTAAGTCTTTTATTTACGGGCGTATTCAGTTATTTTCTCCAAGATATACGCGGGTGACGCAGCGAGGAAGTAACGAAAGAAAACAGTCCAGAGATTGGCGAACGTGTTACAGCCTCGAGGGCTTAAGAGATCAGCAACGCTAGCCTTAGGCAGGAGACTTCCAACGCGTATCCACGGGATACGGTTGAACCGTATTTCTTTTAAATTTATAACCAAAGAATTTACCAGATTGGGAAGCTAGTAAATCTCAGATGTATCGTCAAAATGTTATTGTACGTTTTATCGTTGTTTCGCGTGGATCTGGAACCATACCGCTGTTGCAACTGTGTCCATAGCAACCATATTGCTATTGTGTCATCCACGATATTAATTGCATTCTTTATTTAGAATGAAACAGTATGAACGCGTTGATGAATTTATAGGGAAGTTGTTAGTGAATATTTGTACCGTCATAAAACAATCTTTCGCTATTAACGAGAATTCATTCGAATTATACCGCAATTTACAGATTCAATCCTGTTGTACTTTCTTCCTCGTTTTTTCCGACTCTGTTTCTCTCGCTTATCTCTACCTCCGCTCGCACGAAATTGTGTCAGAAAGAGGTACACAAGGCGGGGAACGGGGAAAAAAAATCATTCCACCTCGTACTTTACTTATTTTCATTCTTCGCGACCAACACGTTCGTACACCTGGAATTTCTCTCGATATTCTGTATTCGATATACGGTTTCGCGTCTCTTCCTTTTCCCTTTATATTCCCTATGAATTTGTTAACGAAAGCAATATTTTTTTCACAAAATAAAAATCTTCGATCGTTTCGTCTCCGTTGAAATTTTTCCACCGTTGCAAACCGCTTCAAACGCTTCGAACGCTACTATCGACTATATTTCTTATTTCTTATACCCTGTCCGTTGCAAGACAGGGCAAACGCATTGAAAACATCCGAAGCGAAGAATCGAGTATCTCTCGGGAAGCGTCCCCCTATCGACTGACCAAGGGATTACTCGAAGACAATTAATTCAACGGAGAGACGATTGCTCGCGACGATTCTTAGTTTTCCCTGTTGATTTTGGATCGGGCGAACCAAGTGTATCGAGTACTTTATCCGGATGCCTTTTGTATCCGTTACAAAGAACCTCGGCAACAATGGAGGTTGACTATTCGCGTCAGTTTCACGCATATGCCTGGGGCGTTCCAAAAAAAGAAACTTTCGATTCTCCGCAGACATAATCACGTGACTTCCGCGGAGCATCCACGATTATATCTTCTGTCGGATCAAAACTCGCCCGTTCTATTCTCGACGACAAAGCGATTGCTTGGCGTTTCTCGATTATCTGCGTTTATACCGTCGATATCGACTCAGGGATATAAACGGAATAAACGACACGGATAGAATGTTTGAGAAAAACATCAAATAACAGCAATGCATACAAGCACGGTGAAAGCATGGAAACATAATATCTGCGTAAAGTCACGCAAAATCAAAAGTAACTTTATTCCTCGTGATTTGATCATCTTCGAATTGAAAAAATAAATAATACTTGGGAGTTACATTTAATTTTGGCTTCGCGAAGAACATCGCGATCTTTTGGCGTGGAAAGAAATCTTCATCGTCTGTGTTATTTAGGTGGTCCTTAGGTGCGAGAGGACTTACTACGTGGCACACGAGTTTCCAGCTGCAGCCATGGGCCGAGAAAAGATTCATGGAGGCCATTATTCACAAACGATTTAGCGCCAGAATAATGAATACAGCGATCTATACGGCTAACAGAGCAGACGGGAAGGGGTCGAAGGGCGGCGCAAACCACCAGGTAAATGCAGCAAAGTCGGCAGCAGAGCTTGCAGGATCTTCTCAACTTCACAGACATTCTCCATAGACGTTTTGCATGGACGTCGAAAGAAACTTACAGAAACCATTTTCCATTGAAAACCTCGACGTTAATAGACATCTATTCAATTTGTTATAATTTTGTATATTTATAAATCGATTATAACTATTTATTAAGATGCAACGAAGATCATTCTAGGAAATACGTGTTGAAGAAAAATCGGCCGCACACGGTTGCGCCCGTGTCACCAATTTTTTATTCAGATCTGCAAGTTTACGAGATTGTGTAACGCATCGATCTTACGTTCGCGATCGGACAGGTAGTTACGGGGCAGCGTAATCCGTAAAATTTCACCAAACACAACTGTAATACACGATGGCGAGCGTAGAATTCGTCCCTACTGAGTCAAGTGCGCGGCATAAATCAACCGGTGCTATTGTACGGCCACGAGTTACGAAGTGGACTCGGTACACGCTCAGGCCAAAGCAAATATTTTATCCCCGCGAATTAGCATAGATTTCGGGCATCGCCGAATGAGAAGCGTAATCGTCGAAAAGGTTTATCAGCGTGCCCGGATCTGAATACTTGAACGTACCTGGATCTGAATACTCGAGCGTCTAGATAAACGCCGAGCTGTATTCCAGATTAACGACGCAATAGGAAAAGAAAGAAAGCGCAAGATGTAGATATCGGAATGTTTTTCTTCTCGTGGCGATAATGTTTAATCCGTGCAAATGAAATTGTTTAACGCCACGGTACACGTTTAAATTTCTACGAAAAAATGTACACGCTCGATTCCAATTACGTAGAATTTCATATTTATTATATTCTTCGTTCCTTTAACGGTAACAAATTCTAGTCGTTTACCGAGCAAGTTATAATCGCGTGTTCGAGGAAAATCAATGTTATAGAAGCACACGTCGAATGTTTCATCAAACGTCGTCATTACCAGCACGATGTAATCGCGTGAGCGCGCGCTTTATCGTTTGATTTATAATATACAGAATTCTGATCAATACGTTCGACCAATCGTTCTTTTTTTTCCGGTCTCTGTTCTTCCTGGTTTACGAACAAACAACGGAAACTCGGTCGATACATTTGATTTCACAATGATGCATACGGCCCGGATAACGACCACACTTCTCAAATTCAATGGTCAGAACAATTGGTAAAAAATTACCTACTTGATCAGCTATGTGTATCGATAACAATTATCCTTTACGCTATTCCAATAACTTCGATCGAGTATCGAACGTGAATATATTTGTAACGATGTTTCCTCGATTATAGAATTGTAGCGCGATACGTTGGCAAAATCACCGATTTTCAAATTCGTTATTTATTCGAATCGCGCGATGCTATTAGTATCGCGATCAATACGGTGTCGTCGAAATAGAGAATAATACAGCGTAACTCGATAAATATGCCCTGTCAATTTACCTATCCACCAGGGTGAATGCAATTTAATGAGGTCCCACCGTATAGTGAAAAAACAGTCCATGTGATATTCAATATGTAGCCTGTTCGAATCTCTGTAAACGATATTTAGTGAAAAACAAAATAAAAGAGAGAGAGAGAGAGAGGGAGAGAGAGAGAGAAAGAGAGAGAGAGAATAAAAGGAAAAACTGATATTTTTCGGTTTGAAAATAAATACCTTCGAAACACTGATTTATAGACATGGCAAATATTTTTCAGGATATCGATGTATATTCTCGGAACGATTTTTATATTTTTCTTCTTTTAAAGCGTGGCGCGGTCGTTGTTCCACTTCGACGATCTTATTTTCACTGAGAGATCTCTAGAGCAGCGAAAATCTCTAGGATCCACGCGGAAATAACGGAAGAAACGAAACGATATTTAAAGGTCCCGTAAGACGAAATTGATTTCCTGCCAGTCGTTGGTTGCGTGCCTAGACAGTCGGACATCTTGCCGAGCCGCTCTCTCTCTCTCTCTCTCTCTCTCATAAATGAATCAGCTTGCATCCCGGTCGTAAGTCAGGAATAAAAACGATGAGGTTGTAAAGCACGGACTAGTCTATCGAAGGGAATCACGCAATCTTATCACTCACAATCCATCTAAGGAATATCAGAAGAAGTTGCACCTCCAGCCAACGAAACGACCGTCTCAAGATTGATTCTCGATGACGCGAGCAAACGACCGAGTACGACGAATCAGAGAAGTCAGTCGGACAAAGTAAATCATAAGAATATGACAATAATACGAGTAAGCGAGTAAGAAACAGGAAGAAAGTACGAAAAATAATAAGGAGCGATTCAAAGGATCGCAAAACAAATTTGGAGTTAGGAAACTAAAATTTGTAAAAATTGTTTCGAAATCATATGAGAGTCTTAAAAACTCGAAGCAAAGTTTTGCAGAAATACGCTTAAGAATATTCAAAGTCTTGTCGTTCGAGTCGCTCGAGACACCCAAGTCACTCGAAGACTTGCAAGAACGATTGAAAATTGCTTCGGAGACATTAACGTAATTCGAGGATACGAAGAAATCCTGAGCAATAAACGCAATAAAAGCAGAGAGAAAAGTTTTATGATGGGCGCAAGTCCAGCCTCGCGGAAAAAGGTCGCGAAGATGACGGGAGAAAAAAAAAAAAACTAGGACGAGCAAAAATTTCCCAAGACCGTAGATAGCGGGATTCAACGTAGCTTCGGTCTGACAGTGACGTATACGAACTGCGCCACAATGGCCAGAACCTAAATTGTTTCGAAGTAAATAGCGCGCGGGTGCCTGGTGGCTAGCAAATTGCATCCATGGCACTTTAGAACGATATTCTCCAGCCCGTCCTGCCCTTTGTTATAGTCGCCACCCTCTAACCCTTCTACAATTTGTTTGCCAACGGATGACCACCGCTGTAAACGCATTCAGAACGCTTATTTTCGTACGAGTATTTTGGTACGAGCAACGAACATTTTTCTGACCGCGCGACCATTTATCCTTACCTGTTAATTGAAAAAAACATTACTCGGATTAAGTGTACCATTCAGTTGTAGCGACTAAGCGAAATGTACGCAAAATAGTCTGCGTTCGCAGGGTTCGCAAAATACGTGGGAGATATTTACAAAGTTGATCCTGAACATTAAACGATGAGAAAAGTTCATACAGAGATGCCGTTAGGCTTATTTTTCTTTCTTTATAGGCAATTTTATTTTACGAGACATGCATAGGATTTTGATCGTCATATTAAAAAGAAACACGAAACATGAGTGAAATAGGGAGAAAGATTCGTCGACCGATTCATCGATGTCTAGAATTGATCCTATAAATGTACACGAATATCTTTCACAGCCTGTAAAATTATACGCACAGATCAAGGATACGAGATCCATACTTATCGCGCGGTGAAAGATTCGACTTTAAGAGTTCGCGTTTTCGTGTTTTTATTTGCGTAATTTTCTTATACGACCAAGGAGCAACTGTTCCGCATCCTGACTATAATATAAATGAATAGGACGTTATTTACCACGCTCAGTGGCGACGCTTATGATTTACGCGTAATACGTCGGTACCATTTACATCCTCGCGGAGAGTAATTTGTACAGAAAGCTGCAGCGATACAGCAGTGCAGTGGAAGTGCAGGTGCGGGATGTTCACCGTACTCCAACGTTGAATCAAATATGTATCAGGAAACGGCTCGGTATTAGCCTGGTGAGATACCCATAATTAAACCTCAAACGTATGAAAATAACGCTAATTGCGGAATCTTATTATCGATGCGGCGCGACGTTTCGCTGACGCGACTGATATGCGATTGCTCGCCGAATTCTCTTACACGAAGTTGATTAAATTTGATCTTTATTTGATATAAAACCGCATCTTCCTAAAAAAAAAAAAAAAAAAGGGATCAAGAATAAAGCACTTTGACATTTTTGGAACGTGAAGCGTCGAGAATGTTTTACAAAGTAGATTCAACTGAAGCTATTAGGAGTCTGTTGATTAGGAGTAAAATTGACCTATTTGGTTAAAATCTAGCGTGTTTTAACAAGCAGAAATTTACGTTTGATAAGTCTGACTGAGCTACGCGACGTCGATTTAAAGTCTGGTAGCGAGGAAATATGAAATCAAAATCCTACTGAAACCAAAATCTATCAGGCAGGTAGTAGGTTATTTCCACCTGAATCTTATCAGAAGCAAGAGCGATGGTAGATACTACTAATAACCTCCTTCTCTTTCCATTTCTTCCCTTCTTTTACGTCCTCGTGGAAGAAATACGTATATCCTTCGAACGTACGTTTCGATCCAAAGCGACGAGCATACGTACAACAAGTTTTCATCAGCAATCTCTGCGACGACTCTAAAAAGATATTTATGGAATGCTCGCGCGTGTATTTGCCACATAAATTATCATCGGAGTTAAATTATTCGCAATTCTCTAAACTATTAATCCAATCCACGAAATAGCGATACAATAGAACACCAACGAAATTAACGTACGTATAATTGCTGCAACACCGATGCTCGTAAATTATGGTAAACGAACAGACTAGGTGTGCCCACACCAATGAACTGTGAACCCGTAGTCGGTATCGCAATGTCTCCTTTGGCTACGAGCTAGAAACGAACAGAGCCTCGTAATGCGACGTAACTGAATAGGTGTATTGTTATTGGACGCTTCGGTACAAAGCAAAAGGATCACCTACAGGAACACTGTGACACGACAGGTGAGAGACATCCGAAATTAATTCAGCGGTCCTGGCGCACGCGAAATTAACCAGCCCGCAAAATTACTTCGTGTACCATCGAGTCTTCCGTTTCATTGCCAGAATCCTGCGTTAAGATAACAAGATCCTTAAACGATACACAAAGCTCGCTTGATTGCGCGGCAATTTTCCTACAAACGTAGAACGATAAGGGGTAACGATAATAATTTCTGATTACCAGACCGGATGTAGCATTCGCCTAAGGAAGGCACTAACTAGGCTGGTTATTTAACTGCGATAGAATCGCGTCGCTGTAGTCACGGCATTGTGATAAAGTCGCTGACTTACACGCGTTACAAGTTCGTTAGAAACTCGCGATTGCAGATACGTAGGAAAGTTGAAGCTCTTAAATTCGCTTCGCACCAAAGACTTGCCCGCTCCTCGTTCTCTTCGCTTTGTCGCGCCTACCAGTGCTACTCTCCGCTCTCCGCGCGTTTAAAAACACGCTTATCGTCATAGCCGCTGTCGAATTTGGCAAAAGGTTCCGTAACGCCGTGTTCGCGATGCATCGAGCAAATATTTCTCTTCAGAATTGTGCAAGCACGATTGAAGAATATCGAGTTCCGCATGTTCGTAACTTCAACGGGAACCGCGTTTAGACTTTCGAGAAACTGAAACGTGTACTTACAAAAGTCTAGTCAACTTTAGCCCCTTGAGTCGACCGAATGAACGTCGAATAATTAATGAATTGCGATATAATTAATGAAATCCTATTCCATGTTTTCATTAAAATTCATAGAAACCATCAAGCATGAGTGTTCGAGACCACTGAAACGGCTAGGAATTTATGACACTGCTGAGTGCGCCTTCAAAGGATTCTAGGCCCGAAAAACTCTTGAAGGGCCAACGCTGTCGCAAATCACTCGGTAAGAGAAGCAAACGTTTTACTTTTAACCTTCGCCCTCGTCCTTAGCGAACAACTACGGGGCAGACGCGAAGACTCGGTCGTCAATGGCTGTTGTCTTCCATCTGACGTGAACTAAAGATAGTGGTGTGGCCGCAACGTACGAAAGGTAAAGGCGCCAAGAAACTAGGTAGTGACCGGACATCGAGACAGATATCAACAGTCAATCGTAAAGTACGAGTGGTTCTCCTCCACCTTACGAAGATCAACGGTTGTGGTCCAACCGCCGGACACGGCAAGATAAATTCCAACAGTCATTGGTCGAGTACGGTTCGTCTTCGTTTCACGAGGTTCAAGGGTCGTGGTCAGACACGACGTAACAATTGATATTGTATCATATCTAGAAGGGACAGTCATTCAATAGTCAAGCATCCAATATAATCATACAGTCCACTTTGTGATCTATCTGTCTGGCCTGTCACTCCTTTGCTCCGTCAATTCGCTCACAATCGCGAGCGTCCGGACGCGTACAGTGCGAATATAAATTATACGAATGAACGAAACGTGGATTCAATTGGACGTAGCACAGAGATTAGCCAAGTTAAAAGGAATCGTGGAATAATTCGTCGTTATTAGAATTCTTCCAGATTGACTGTTTCGTTGCGTCGGTTGACCCGGTTTGCAACTTTTAACGCTTCTTATGATACCATCGTTTTTTTTTTTTTTTTCTTTTGTTAACTCTGGTAAGAAGCATTAACGATTGAATTGAATTGTTCGTTGTATGTAAAAGCTGTGAAAAGTTTTCATCGAAAGGAGAAAACCGTCTCTTGTTTACGACATTCATAAGAGAGGGAAGAAATAAATATTCATAAAGGCGGGTCCCGTACATCAAGAGAACACGAATTGCGTCTCGCTACAAGCGTTTCGCGTTTACACGCGTGTGTATTTAACTTAACGAGCTAGCGCACCCTGCAATTGCTACATCGCTCACCCTATTTCCTGCAAATAAACTGCGTCAAATCGAAGATACAAGACTCTGGACTAAATGAAGTTTCCATCTGGAGGATCATACCGCGAATTAACTTTCGTTGTAGCGGACTTTTCTCATTGAACATTCGTCCAAACAATGTCACGGACTTCGACGTGATTCTTAATTCCGATAAAATGTTCTTCGTGCTTGAATCACACCTTGCACAGCAAAATCGATCAGCATTAAGAACAATTTGAATTCAAGTATCTTCTAAATCATTTTCTGAGACAAATGGTTCGAAAAGAAAATATAGAGAAGAGACGAGAATATGAAGGAAGAAAAG
This sequence comes from Bombus superbus, assembly GCA_014737385.1. Classification (NCBI taxonomy): domain Eukaryota; kingdom Metazoa; phylum Arthropoda; class Insecta; order Hymenoptera; family Apidae; genus Bombus; species Bombus superbus. The sequence continues at coordinate 1,184,296 of JACXIK010000003.1, read as the reverse complement.
TAGGAGTAGAATTTATCGATTCTTCGAACGAGTAAAGGCGAGGACCTCTGCTGACTTGGCAAATCATCGTTCTTCCAATGACATATCCGTTTCGCGAACATAGCAAAACCAGATCTTTGACACCGATTGTTATCGCGACTGCAGGAAACTGATGCATATCGAAAAGTGAATTGGAAATGCTTGTTACGTTTTCAAACCTCCTCTTTACGACCTTCTTCCGTGTTGTTTCCTCTTAATAAAAGAGGGGCTAGGCATTGCCGTTTCCTTGAAATCAGCACCGCGCGTCTTATTTTCTTCGACTGGCGCAACGTTCTTGCGTCTGAATTCGAGCGTAACTTGCGAGAAAGCGCTAACAAGAAACTCCCTTGCTCGTTTTCATTTTTCTAATTCAAGTACGTTGCCTACGACGCGCGAGAAAATTCACGAGGAAATATTTCACGCGTTCATGATAAGAAGTAATTCCGATAAACGTTGAATGAAATATCTTGTATATTTCCAAGAATCTACATCGGTATAACTGTATCACTGAATTTTTGCCCTCAAAAAAAAAAAAAAAAGATAACAAAGATAAACAATCGCAAAGGTGGAGGTAACCAACCCAGAAAAATATTAACGACGCGTAATGCTCGAACAATTTTTTCTTCTCTCGAGGTATAATACGGAACTCGAGGCGTGTATACGAAATAAAACGATAATACAACGGATTTCTGATTCGTTGCGTGTGCCGCAGAAGGAAGCGTAAAGCCGCGCGATGCGACTGCAGTCAAATTTAACAACGTCATTTCTCATACAGTGCTATCGTTTCAATCGTTGTTCCCGGTACACGTATATACAGAAAACTCGACTTGCATGGAACACGTACAAGAAGATTCGTACGTGTGTGCACCCACCGCAGTGGAGAGCACAATGCGGCTTGACCAACATTGCCACCCAGATTTTCTTCGCTCGTAAAAAGCTCGGCCAACGGATAAACAACGCGACCCCCCCGAAAAAATACTTTTCCTAAATTTGACTACCTTCTCGAGCTAATGTCTGCACGATTTCTAACGCGAATACGAATACGAATACGAACACGCGAGTGAATATTTTCGAAATACGTATTACGTGCTGCCACGCGTGTTATACGTGTACGATTCGCGTAAGAACACTTTGAAAAATGTGTTCACGACCTAAAACGCGGTGCAGCTACAAAGTTGCTTTGTAGGTAACCGTATTGCGGTCATTATGCTCGTCATTATGCAGTTCCCGCCAAACTCGTGTTTGTTTCGAGTTTCCGTAATAAGTGATTTTTATGCATTTCCTACCTGCATGTTTTCGTGCGGTACGTGGTGCAAAATTCGTGATGATTTCGACGTTGTTGCATCCCACAAACTGGTCACACTCACCTGTAACACGAAACAAAGAAAATATCGCGTTATTTTTCAATACATCGTCTTCCTTTTCTTCTTTTCTTAACAGAGATATCGATCGAATATAAATTTCGGGATTTCAGAATTACGTACCGCCAAAATAACTCGATAAAATTCGCTACGATGTTTCGTACACTCGATTAATCGCATCACCGCAGCTGTTTCGGTAGTTTGCGCTCGAATATAACGCGAAGTTTCTCCTCGAACAATTAGTGGTTTTATTACCTCCCAGCGTCGTATAACCGTGAACACATCCCGTTCTGTCCCACTTTCTATATCCCGATCTTTAGATTACAGTTCTAGCCGAAAACGAGCACGGATCCACCAACGTGGAAATCGATCGCCGCTCGAAGTTCTAAGATGCTAATCGCATACCTCGAACGCATAAAAAGAGACGCTACTATAGGAACTCGTGTAACGGGCAGAAATCTTTTGATCAAATTGTTGAAAAACTTTGTTGTTTCCTCGATTTTTGTCGGAAAACTTTTCTACGAAGATCTTGAAAATTCCCATCGACGATTTAACATTCTCGCAACGATTCCCCCCATCGATCAGTCTGCAATACCCGGCGACCTTAAAAATACTGAAATACTCTGGAATCGCTAGCGGAGTGAACTTGCGTAAGAAGTCAAAGGAAGCGAAGCTAGAATTTCGGGACATAAGTTATTAAGAGTGCGATACCGGCCACACAAAGGAGGCAACGATCCTCTTACAACGTTGGAATAACTTTATCCCTGACCTATTTTCATCGTTTATGAGGTTGCACGAAGCGAACCCATCGAACGATGGCGTCAAAGGAGAACGACGTTATATCCGGGCCAGAGGTAATCAGATCTCTCCTGCCGATTGTTCTACGAATGGACGGCTGGAAATCAAGAAAGACATCACGACCAGCTGCCCCGTTTCATCCTTGATCCTTGTTCCCTCTCTTTTTCCCTCGTTCGAGAATGTAAAATCGAAATTCGGATCGATCAACTTGCAATCCCACCTATCGATACAGAGAAATTCTGATAGAAAGACGGCCGAGTAAATTTCGAGGACTTTTTCTCGACGAACGAGAATTTCGTAATCCACCGGTGATTTTAACGATATGAAAGAGACACGAAACGTTCTATCACGTTGAACCTATCCTTCGCCTGTATCGTCGCTTCAGGACGATTCGGTAGAAATTTATCTTCGACGTTACCCGCGCAACGGAGAACAGAGCAACTAGATCTGGTCTTGGAATTTCCTCGAGAATGGAAGATAGAACCGAGCAATGAGAATAACGCGGTCGAAATAGCGCAGCGAGATCTGCGCGAAGTAATCTGGCCGCTTTTCGCTACGTAGCCACGCGGTTGCGCGAACGCTTTTTTCTCTCGAAGCGTATCCGACATTGTTTTTGCAATCGATCGTTTAGAACGTGGAAAGCACACGAGCATCAGATGAGAACTATTTTTTACGACAAAGAAGTACCCCGACGAAAATATTCGCGTCTCGTTCGGAATTTACACAAGACGCGTGTAGCATGTCAAATGAAAAACGCCAAAGGAGAAACTTTCGTGAAGTTTACCCTTACGAATTCGGAAATTATTCCAACGTTTACCGAACCTCTGTGCTCCGACATTTGCACGAAGATCACGTACAGAAACGAACAGGCAACTGCCCCGGGTCAACCGCCTACCGCACCGAAATCGAACAAAACTCCGAGAACTTTGAAATTTATTCGCCGTGTCGGACGAACGCTCGATAAACGACTGTACTTTAACGCGTCCATATCCTTCTCTATTTCTCCTTTTTTACAGCGAGCAAGAATAAACGTCGATCGTATTCGCGAATCGTCAGAAGCACGCGGTTCCTCCGACTTGGACAATGACACGACGCGCACAGCCAGATATCCATAGTTCCGTGGAGGTAGGCTTTCGCATAAAATAATCGGGAAAGTAGAGCGTCGTGTGAGTGGCTCGACAATTAAACGTTCGCGTTCCTCGATCCGAGAAACGGGACGAAACGGAAGCCTAAAATGCGCGTTTTCGCGAAACGCATCCGTGCCTTTGGAAAGAAATATTTTCGTAGCCAGCCCGTTAACCCCGGAGCGGTATTAAACTCGCCGATGCGAAGACGCGAAACAGGGAAGCTCCGTGAACGAGGCAAAAGCTTTGCCAGCTTTGACGACAAAAATTCACCGTTGTAATAAAGAGGAGGGAAACATTCGCCGCTGGTAAAATCAGCTCGAAAATGCTGCTTCGAGGCAAAGAGGAAAATCGATTGCGAGGATCCACGTTCGATGGACACGTACGTACCTAATTACTCGGCTCTGTCTATTATAAAGCGGTTACTCGGCTCGGAAAATGTAAGGTCCGGCCGTAAAAGACGATGACGACGAGCGGATCGAAAAAAAGAAAGAGGGAGAGAGCGGAGAAAGAAGAAAAACGAAGCTTCCCGTACTAAACGTATTCACTTGGCTGCGGATGCTTTAGCAGTTAGAGGAAAGAAATTTTAATCAGAACGAGTCTCAAGACCTGTTTGTTCGTCGACCTGCGTAAACCGCGTTTCCCTCGACAACAGAAATTACGTGCGCGAGGGAAATAGTTGGTTTTCGAACAGAGTCTACAGCGGATGGCGGATAAGTTTCAAGTATCTTGATGCAACTTTCAAATTCGAACGTCATTCACTTCGTGTACGGAGAATTCCCATTTCCAACCTGTCGTTATCCGATGTGAGAGACTTGGGCCTGAAAACGTAAGACGCGATAATCGACAATCCGATCTAAAGCGCGGTTTAGCGGCGGTTGAGACCAAACGTTCAACGATCGAACGAATACAGATATATCGAAAGGCGTTCGGTTTAATGATAACAACGAAATCGTGTATCGTAACGGAGCGCAAACGCGTCTAGACGAAGCTTCCCTCGTTGAGAAACGCGCAACGACGACCTTAGGTTTAAAACTATGAGTAAACCTAGCGCGAAACGCAAAGAAGGGAGCGCAAGGTATGCCGAAGATCGCGCGGTAAGAGCCATCGTTGTTGAAAATAGTTCCATTACCCTAACCGGAGCAACGTTAACCCCCTGTGTGTCTCGGTGTAGAGGAGCGGCGAATCTCTGTTCTTCCGACGCGGCGAGATGACGCGAAGCGAACAGGGACAAGCGAAATCGAGGCGAGCAACCGCGTTTACAAGGATAAAAGATAAATGCTTTGGAAAAGGGTGTCGAAGTTTGAAAGTGCCGCTTTCCATGCGGAAATGTATTTACGCCAAGGCCAGAGTCGAGGAAATCGAAAAAAGGGGGAGGACACGGTGGCAGGAAACGAAAGGTCCGGCCACGGTAGGAGATCAAAGAACAAGAGAAAGAGGATAAAACTGGGAGGAAAGGAGAAATAGGAGGAGGAGGAATAAAGAAACGGATCGATAGAGCCACGAAAAAGTGTCAGTCGTTCGCTTGGTATAGAAGGAAAAATAGAGAAATATCGTTAGGTATAACCTGGCTGAACTTTTTGCCCTCCATTCCAACCCTTAGAGGCTAACCACGAGTGTCTAGCTGCCGGCGTTACTTCATTATCCGGCGAAAGAAAAGCCGCCCACGGTTGCATAGTCGCGTCTCTCTAATTAAATTTTTGTTGCCGGCGAACGAGCGACTCGTGGCGCTCGTTTGCACCGTGTCCGACTGGTTGACGAACGAATGTAACTTCCGGCTGTTTGGATTGCCCTGGAACTCTGTCCGACACTTTTGCCGGCTCGTCTGGTAAACTACTTTGCGAAAAGAATCGAAAAGAAAGAGGAAGAGCAGATCTTCTCGGAGAACGTGGCGCGACTCGTGTAATTTTCAAATTCAACGCCGCGAGGAGAACGAGGAAGAACGATACCTCGAATCGCGTAGGTATAATTAAATCTGGTAAGCGCGCTGGCGCTCTGTCGGCGCCAGACAGCGGAATAAATAAACGCAAGTTCGAACTACTCGAACTGTCGGTGAATCAATCTGGAATACAATCTGAAAAGTGTGCGTGTGCGTTTTTCGATGAATTATCGGACGTCCTGTGCGAATGCACGACGATTGAAAATCTAATTTGCTCGCACGAACGACGTAAAGCCGCTTCGAAAAGTTTCCGCTAGCGATATTTTAATAATTTATGTTTCGAAAGTATTTTACGCTCCGATTGAGCTCAACATCGCGCAGCAACGTTGCGATATCGCGAACCGTTGTAAAGCTCGAGATAATAAAGAAACTCGTTAAGTATGCCTACGAAGATCGTAAATCCCACAAAAATATAGCGCAATAAACGACGTCATTCTTGGACCTGGTAAACCTAGTACAAGCTATTCTCGTTGCACTTGCACCTTGAATGAGCATTTAGAGAGAATACCCCGAGCGAGCAACTTGCTTGCAACGGGCAGGTTCACTTGTTAACGACGTTACAAAAGATATCGTTTTATCGAGACGCGTGGTCGTTTAGACGTTTGAACGATAGTAAACGTTCCGTTTAGTCCTCGATTATAAATTATCGTGACAACCTTTGAGGTACATCCGTCCCTAATCGAGAAACAACGACCCAAAGGTATTCGCGGTAAGGTTGCTTTTGGGAAAATCTAGCCCAAGGTTACGCCATCGTCTGCCAACTATGTAGGTGCTTATTAATCGTTTTAACGACGGGAACAGTGACTCTAGACGAGACACGGAGCGAGCAAAGAACCTGTCCGCTCGTTTATTCATCGTATTACTAACAATGTCGGGCGAATTTAAATTGGTCTACTAATTTTCTGCTTTGATGCTGTCCGTGACACAATAATCGTCGAAATTGGGCGCGAATCGCCGCAGACCGAGAAGCAAGACAGTGACAAATGGAGGTTAAAAGAGGTAGACGAGAGAAAGAGGCCAAACGACGAGTAGCACCTTGCCACTCGAGTTTATTTCTGAATACCCTGAGGACGACGTCACACGATGACCAGAATAGCGGGCATCTACGTCATGTCTGGGTAACCCCGAACGAATTTCGAAGACAGACACGCAAAAGTAGCGGGTAAAGGGAGGAAGAGACAGAGGCAAGACGTTGACGAAGAAAGACGAGAGGATGAAACGAATAGAGTCGAACAGGCGGGTGAAAAAGAACACGATGGAAACACGATGGAGATAGGAAGAAGAAAAGGAAAGGACGAGCACGAGGAACGGTGAATGAGAAGAATCCGAGACGTCAGCCACGCAAGAACACCGAGAATTCGCGATGAGGAGTATAGTCGTGCTCGGTTATTGCCAATCCATTCTTCAAACACCGTCTTGGATTTTCAGCTATGTTAATGTGACGAGCCAAGCCTGTCTCCAACCTCTAACGATGCCAATTTATTCGATGAATTCTGTCTGGAATCCTGATATCACGATGGTCAACACGCCACATGTAATTTACCGCTCCAATTTTTATCAGTTAAATCACATAGCCCGGGATTTTCCGTTATTCGTTCATCGAGAACTTCCTGAAACTCTTCTCGTTGCCGATTCGTCGGCTAAATTATAGTCAAATTTTGAAACGTCTCGCGCATACCGCACACGAACTCTTCGCCATGTCTAACGTCTTCTACGTTCGACGATGTTACATTGTCTGCTTAAAATTGTTTCTCGCTTTCTGTGATTATACAAGAATATGCGAAGCAATTTTGTATATTACATTTTGTGGAATTTAGAAATTTATATATATATATATAAATATATGTATATTATGTTACTATATTAGTTGCATTAAGTATGTTATACTTGGTATAATATCAAACAGGTACAATGCAAATATGATAATATATTCAGCACATTAATTTATTCATAGAAGCTTTTCAAATTTTCAGTAGGATTCGTGTTAGTAAATTTATGTATGCGTCGTATCACGCGGTACACGAGAACTAGTTTCGTATTGTAAAAGCACGAAGAGGACTTAAAGAAGTTAAATTAGACGATCGTAAGAATAATTACAGCCGAGGATCTTGAGACATTAAACTCTACGAACCAAGATCGTGAGAACAGATAGGCTATCGATTCTGGAATCTCGAACAAGAGTTCAAAGCAAAGGTACTCGTCAAAGACCACCGCGAGACTTTAGGACTCCGAGCTCCATGAGTTCATCTAGAAGTCCGTCTTGGACCACTTCATAATCTTAAGACTTTAAGTTCCATAAGGTCAGTGCCGAAGAGATCCGCTCGAAGACGAGATCGGAGTTTAGGGATATCGAACTTGTCAAACCTGGCGTGATTGCGAAGCTCAGAGGTATAATTATGCGACGGTTCCAGAATTTTGGAATAACCCATGACGAATCCTTCTACCTCGAAGATCATAAAGCTCGTAGAAAACAAGGTTCTCCGACTTTGAGATGGTTCGAGTCTGATCGAAGAGTGCTCGTAGAGACGAATCTTGTTGGGAGGAAAAGGAACCTATGCATTAACGTAATCCAAATTCGTGAAAAGAAAAAATGTGTCTGAAGAAAAAAAAAAATCCGTGCCACCTCTCTCAGTTGCGAAGAAAAATCGACGTTCCATTCATTTGGGTAGATGACATACACGAAAGCCAAGAAACCATCAACTAATTGTAATAAAATTCTTTATTGCCGCTTATATTTTTCTTCGTACAGGCGACGTTGTAACGTCATCCTCTAGTACTATTAATAATCATTTAGAAAGTGAAATAGCACTTCAATTCTATACTATTGTTATGCTATAGTATTCTCATTGGTACGTCGAACATTTTCCAATAAGAAATCAAAATGTTTCAATGTCGACACTTACAGTGTTTTCTACAAGCATTATTTAATTGTTGTTCGATTTAATCAAATTATTCCAAACTTGGAACGATTCGCAACAGGCTATCGTAGCTTTATTTAAGGTTTAGTGTATCTACGTGCGGTACAGAGGAAATTGTCAAGTAGAAATTATCTTCACCCTTACCCTGTCCCAAATATTTCACGCGAGACGACAAGATTCATCCTCTTACGCGATCCAGAAGAATCAGGTGACGGAAATAGTTGGCGAAAAAGGGAGACGCGTGCAAAAATATAAGAACAAGCGCAGCTATTTGGTGTTAATGCTTTTGCACAGAGTGTAACAACGTCGATCGAACTCATGATAGAGAAATCAATTTCGATATCCAATTAAAGTAACAACATCGTGTCATCGTCTCTTTTTACTCGATCCTTGTGATATCAACGCGAAAGATATATATCTCGACTTCCGTACAATTGAATATTTTTCACTGTTACCAAAACGTTACTGTAATGGCAATAAGTCACGAAAGGCATTGCAACGATTCAGTTATTTGCTAATTAATTAGCTAGTTCGGTATTTGGAATTGCGGTTGCGATCCGTAGAGAAACAAATTCCAGGCCTTCTGACACGACATTACTCTGAATCGTATAAATCATGAGTGAGCAGACAAATGACAATAGAAATCGCCTGACTACTTGCATCGATACGATACCTAACCCAGTAAAACGCAATTTCGCATGACTGAAATACTCGTAAATCTTTGCCAGAGAATAATCGATACTTTACTGCTACAGATTACCGTGGTCGATGGCGGCAGCCTCTTTTTTCGCTATCTTGTTAAATGCGAACGATCGATTAATTATTCGCGACCGTGTCCTTATAAAAATGATTTCTACGCGCTTCCAAAGCATAGTACAAACTTTTATTTACCTGCTGTCCCATTCAACGTGGAATACATCACGCTTTTCGCTGTGAGTTTGCGCTGCACCAAATTCACAATGGTCCACAGAATAGATATTACCGGCACCCACATATTGAATTATAAAATCAAAGTTGTATATTGCAAACGTCCGAGAACGATCCTTTTAGACTCGCAGTCTTTCGACAGAATCGTACGTTAGTTCGTTAATTATACAGATATCGAATAGCGACACTTTTTTTCTCGTAACAGCTTTTCCAGCCTCGACTGCGCTTTAACGACGTCCGGAAGAAAAAAAAAGAATTCTCTATAGAATTGTACTTATTGTAAAAGAATCTACTGCGATAATGTCCCCCCGAACGTTATACGACGCAATTTTGTACACAATTTTCGAATGTTTGTGAGCTCGTTAAAAAGTTGGAAAAGTAGCAAAAGAGAAGTCGAGAGATTATCGACCGTAGATGCGAAACGGAGTCAACGAGACGCGTCTGAAAAAAATCTCGGCACGAGACAGCCCAGATATCGTCACACGTATAAACGATGTACAATACATAGACAGCGGTTACGTTTCTCACATACTCGCGTCGTGTCGTCACGCATAACTCGAAACGTTTACCACATCAGCGAAATACTTTCATCCAGCTCGGTCCTCGGTCCGTAACCAACAATTACAATCTCCTTTCTTCGTTCGTTCTTAACGATATCCTCGTTGCATTTTCCACGTATCTGTATTCTTCGAAAATAAATCGTCCAACGAAGTTCGCTGAAAGGTTGGCTCGACGAAGCAATTGTCTCCATAGACTCCGCGTCGTATCACAAAGTTTCCATGTTATACTTCGATTTTCGACTCATCTATTTATCCACACTTTGCACCATTTTATTTAGCCTATCGCGCGTACAAGTTTTCTAATGCGAGTTCCGATATATATTCCGCGAAAGATCGTTCGATCATTTTCGCCATTATCCACCTCGATTGAGATATATATTTCCAATTTCAGAGTGCACAATGGCGCGCGCTGGCATTTCGCCAACAAGCTTCCTATTTATTTGTATTGTCACGCCTCTGCACGTGGTGGCGGTTCGATGACACGTGACACGGAAAATTATTCATGAACGGGTTACGATTTTCGCCAGTTCGCTATCGATGTCAATGTCGATGATTCGACGAAGAAACGGTTCGAATGACTATCCAAACGAAACACGGCAAACACTGGCAGACAGCTAGGAATCTTTGTTTCGTTGAAAAAAAAAAAGATCAATTTCGAATCGTTGGACAAACGCACCTGCAACATGCGTGGGCACCATTCGAGAATCGACTGCTCCTACATACCCTAAATTTAACATTCTCGGCGACGCTCCACATTAGAAGAATCGTGTCTATACGCGGCATGTTTCCGTGTGTTGGTACGCGTATACGCTTAATGTTGGTTCCTGTGTGTGCATAGTTTGCTACACTGTGTGTCGCGTGTAAAGATATATCTACGCGTGTGAACGGCCCTCCGTGTGCCCCACATGCAGGCAACATTTATAGACTCACATGTCCGGTTTAGTGTTTTATATATTATGCATATAAATACTTTAGTCGTGCAATGAACCAGGTGCTTGTCCAGATCGATAAATTTCACGAGTATTGGAACGTATATTTGGATCGTCAGTATTCGCCATATGTAATTTTAACGGTAATCGACAAGATTCGTCGATACGAAATTTGTTCGACGATGGTCTGGTGGAAAAATCGTTGAAATTCTATATTTAGAATTTCTCGGTTCTACTATGCACGGTAACTCCACGCTTCTCGATCGAGCGCAAAGATCTCTTCCACTAGTGCCGCTCTCAAATTTCTGCGACTGGCAATAAGCAAGTTATTATATCGCGGTGCTGAAAATCAGGTAGAATATAATTTCAATCCTGCCTCCTGCACGCGTATTGCATAAAATTCCCATGCGAGCTAGTCTAATATATCGTATAAATATGCATACGCGAATTAATATTTGTCCACGTGTAACTTGCGTAATAACGCACACGTAATACCACGAGAGTGTGCATCTTTCGATATTACGCGTATATTCGTCTCTTTCATAGGTGAACCGTGCCAAAATGCGAAAGTATCCTATATATCGATCAACGTATTATTAAACCATCGAACAGAGATTGATGAAATATTAACGTACAATAATTCCACCAAAAATCCCTTCTAATCGTCGTCCGCCGCCGTGTGCCAATGTAAATTTGCTAAACGGAAGAAGAACCAGGAACGCTTCGTAGTCTTGGCGAGATAGCTTAAAATATTTAAAAGCGGCATTTACTCTCCATTTTTGTGTACGCACGCGGCCAAAACAGTCTAAAGACAGATGAGTGATTTCAACACACGAATTGATACCACGCGACGTCACGAGCACCCAACCTGGTGTTCGCCAGACACGATCTATCGATATTAGTTGGCAACAACGACTTGCTCGTCAACGCCAAGTACATCGCTTAACGATGAAACTCGATCATTTTCACGAGCTTGTCTTCGCTTGTTCTTTTCCCATATTATACACCTATTCGTCCTTTTAATTTCGAACCTACTCGATGGCAACTACTCGACCTTAACTTCTTATTAAAAAAAAAAAAAAGAAAAATTGTTCCGATAAGACGAGAAACGAACGTCGACGAAAGCACGTAATTAGCCACGAGATTTAATCGATAACGAGAGTACGCGCGCGGCAAACGAAAATTCTCAGATAAAGCGACTTGTTAATTATTGAAATTCACTGCCTGTGAACGCACCCACGTTTGTATGTACATTCTCCAGGACACAATTAGGTTTACGGCCATACCACACTGCACGTGTAATACCTGCAGCATGAATAATTCTATCAACTTGCCGAGGATCTGTACCGATATTAATCGAGAATAATCGCCGTGAATTTCTCACCAACGAATACGCTGACCATTAACGTCCATAGAATCGTCGAACGTGCTACTTCGTTCCACGTATTTCTAATGTTTCGACGTACACAAGCAATATATACCGTGCCAAATGGTGAAACCTTATCGCTCAATAACGACGAGACCACGTTGCTCGTTAATTATATGCTAATGATAAGATGCTTACAGGCGCTTATAAACCTATGCGTTACAGCGTTTACGCTTATAGAGATATCTTTTATCAATATACGTACGTTATACGGAACGGTTTGACGTCGTTAGAACTGTTACGAGGCTCGACGTAGTACGTTTAATCGATACATTTACGCGTTTCGTATATTTTCAGATTGGTTTCAAATTTTACCTATACAGTCACGGCGATCTTTTCTCGTTGCAGCGTCAACGAAATTTCCAAATGTTTTACGTAATACGTACGATACGGACGTAAAAGTTCTCTACGGTATGCGTTGAAATAATTTTGCGCAGGAAAATATAGCGTAGCTCTATACTATGCTTTACGTTCGTAAACATACTATTCGCATTCTACGATTTCTCAGCCGTCTATCGCTCGTTATAATCGTTAACAAAATTCTTTGTCGAAATTAGTACGAGGAAACTTTCGCACCGGGCCATTGCGCATCCAGTTAAGCTCTGAATGATTTATGCGCGTTAAAGCAGAGCCGAACGACGCTAACGTAGCGAGTTGGCTACTATTTGTATCTGTTTTCGCGTTAATTGGTAAGATACGTTCAAAGATAGAAATACTGTGACCGATGCTAGTCGGAGTATGACGAAACCGACTGCGTACACTCGACCGCACGCTCGTGTAAAATGAAATCAGAGTGGATTGGAGCAACGAGACCACAGAGGAAGCTGAACCGCGGATATCATCAGGAACAATCTAGCAAGCACGAAAATTACCATGCAATTAAATTACAAAACTCGATCGCGATTTCGCGATTAGAATGCCTATAGATAGATCGTTCGCGCCAATATCAAAATAACCACTTTGCACGGATAAACAGATTCCCCATATTCCTAAGAAATACAGCGAACGAGACTCGCGAACTTGACGTTGGTGATGGAAATGAATGCTACTCGAATTCTCAAATAATTTAACTGGCTGGCTGTACCTATCTTCTTTAAACTGACACTGAAATAGATCGGAGGTACGAACTCGCGATGTTCGACAGAGATTTCGTTCAATACTCCGATGATAAATTGGCGATATCGATTACTGGATAAAAGTTACTTTCGCTAAGAAGTATAATTCTTTGCAAACTTTGAAACGACATAAACGTGTCTTGTATATTTCCTTGAAAATAGTAACAGATTTACATTCAACGGTAACAAGGATTACGTATTACCGATATTTCTAGTAATGTATTGAACGTATCGATTTTACTTGGTATAGAAAATTGTATAGAAAAGCAAACGTGTAAAATCTTCGACAACGAGAGAATCCGAAAGGACCGAGAAACCAGCTGAGCGATATGCATAGCAACTAACATTAACGATCTTGGCTAACCTTAAGTCAACCTTAAGATTTACGGCAGAAACCAATACCGTGAAATACCTGCGAGCTCTATACCGAACGGAAGCCACCGAATTGTTTCGTTGGAACTTCCCCAGACGGCGTGTAGTGGGTGCAGCCGCGAATAGATATCCCTAAAGCTACCAGAATCCAATTTAACGTCGTACCTAAGCTACGCTTCGCTTTCCAGCATATTTTAATCCTCGGCATTGTCTACACTGTCGCCACGGATTCATTATCCACGATTGCCAACGATCTGCTAACCTGAACGCCTCTCTACCACCTTCCCCCTCCCCCTCCCATTGATCGCAAACGCGACCTTGTTATTCCCTTTTACGATTTATCGATTCGAAGTTCGTCGTGTTTCACCTCGAAGGAACCGTAATAAAAAGGAGACTCGCGGCTCTCTAAATGTAAATGGAGTTTCGAATGATCGAAGATGTTTAACGCGTTCGACTCCGTGCACACGGGTCACTGGTCATCCGCGACTTCCACCAGGGGCGAAACGTTCGTTAAATGGAATTTTGGATTTTACGTTCACCCGCCGATATAACTGAACGCGAGATTATAAGAACTTATGATATTTATAAGAAAGATGGATTCTTTCGAACTAATCGAAAGGGAATCGTTCGTGCAACTGTATCTCGGTCGGAGGATACAATACGCCATGTAGAACGCCGATATCACGAAGCTACGAGACACGGTTAAATATGTAGCCGATTTCTGCAAAACGGTGAGCGCGTCTAAGTACATAAGCCCTCGGCCCACTTGCCATTCATCGCTGCCATTATCAGCCACGCTGTCTCCCCTTTCGCCCTATATCGTTTCCGTTCCGCATACGTCACGCTCATGTGCACGATGTACAACGGTATAACTCCTTGCGAATTTACGAGTTAGAAATCGCGGCAATGCGCCGGCCATAAGCGAGCCGCGCGCTCGTACGTTCGGCAGCTATGAGAAAGCAAATGAAAAAAGTATGCACGTGACCGATAAACGTGCATACGAAGAAAATTCCAGCATTTATTGTACTTTCATGATATTATGATATGGCGTATTATCACGGATCGGAGGACTGATGAAAATTGTAAATAATTTTCTAGAAA